>CM064884.1:41480699-41618522 GCA_003313485.2 Penstemon barbatus | reverse complement strand
GTACTAGTTAAAGTGGATGGCTCAGAACATAAGCCTGTTTATTACTTAAGCAAACTATTACAAGGGGCCGAGAAAAACTACTTGGAAATAGAGAAATTCGCCTTAGCCTTAGTAGTGGCAGCAAGAAAACTCCGACCCTATTTTCTGACCTATAAAGTTTTGGTATTAACCAATCAACCATTAAGACAGGTCTTAGCAAAGCAAGAAGCCTCTGGAAGATTGATCAAATGGGCGATCGAACTCGGTCAGTTCGACATCGAGTACAAACCAAGAATTGCAATTAAAGCACAAGTCCTAGCCGATTTTCTATTAGAAACTCCGAGTCAGGAAGTTGAAAACCCTGAATCGACCAGCAATACACATGATATCCTGATCGTAGAAAAGCAAACCTGGTTAATGCACGTCGACGCGCTTCATACCGAGAGGGAGGAGGCGCTGGAATCAACTTTACCGGGCCAAATAAGGAGGATATCAATTACGCGATAACATTAGACTTCATCGTGACAAACAACGAAGCAGAATATGAAGCATTGATCGCAGGAATGGAAATGGCAATCAAAGCAGACATAAAGAATCTTAAAGTATTAACCGATTCAGAGTTAGTACAAAGATAAATAGAGGGCCTATATGAGGCAAAGGAATTTAACATGGTCAAATATCTGGCCAAAGTGAAACAACTGGCTGAAAAATTCGAAGAATTTGGGATACAAAACATTCCAAGATCGGAAAATAAATGGGCCGATCAACTCTCTAGATTTACAGCATCCAACGACGGAAAGACTGAAAGAGTGATCACTTGGCTAATGTCTAATACACCAGCAATCGATATCGATGAAACGCCGATCACTCAAGTAATGGAAATCGGAGAGGTCGAAGCAAATTGGATGACTCCGATGGTAGAGTACCTTCGAGAAGGAAAACCGCCGCTCGACCAAAACGAAGCTCGCAAAATAAAATATCGTGCTCCAAAATATACGTTGATAGAAGAAAAACTTTATCGAAGATCGATATCAGGAATTCTTCTAAGATGCATCTCCGAATCTCAAACCAATGATATACTCCGAGAAATACACGAAGGAGAAACAGGGAATCACAGCGGAGCGAGGGCGTTGGCTTTAAAATGCCTTCGAACAGGTTACTATTGGCCTACCCTCAACAACGATGCCATACAGTACGTACAAAAATGTCATCATTGCCAAGTCCATGCTAATATATGTCATCAACCAGCCGAAAACATACACCCAATACCAGTGTGTTGGCCCTTCGATCAATGGGGAATGGACATTGTAGGACCTTTCCCTGCAGCTAGATCCAAGAAAGCATACGTTCTGGTTGTTGTTGAATACTTCAGCAAATGGATAGAATGCATCGCCCTTGCACGGATAACTCAGTTCCAAGTGATCAACTTCCTCTGGAAATTCATATTATGTCGATTTGGTATCCCGAGAATTCTAATCTCCGATAATGGAACCCAATTTGCGGGAAAACAGGTGATAGAATGGTGTTCAAAACTAGGGATTCAGCAAAATTTCACTTCGGTCGGGCATCCTAGAGCGAACGGACAAACTGAGGTAGCAAACCGAGAAATAATAAAATCCTTGGAAAAAAGATTAGGGGCAGCCAAAGGAAACTGGCTTGATGAACTCCCAGGAGTACTATGGGCTAATCGAACCACTGTCAGGACCTCAACCGGGGAAACCCCATTTAGCTTGGTATATGGCTCCGAAACCGTTATTCCGATCGAAACTTTAATTCCAACACCAAGAATTGACATGTACGACGATCAGGAAAATGAAAAGACAAGAGAAAATGATATTGATTTAACAGAAGCTTTAAGAGAGAAAGCCGTTGTACGATTGCAAGTCACTAAAGCAAATATGGAAGGGCGTATAATCAAAAGGTACGCATCCGAACCATAGTTATTGAACCGTGAATCGTATCGCGTATCGGTGAGCCATCGTATCGTATCGAATCGTGTATCGTGTATCGTATCGTAAGATACAAATTACTTATAAAAAGTTCAATAAAATATATCTTTCACATTACTAAGAAATAGAAACATATAAAAGACTAATCAATTAAAGTAAAAAAAAAAACATCATTTTAAAAAATCAAGTTTCAAATTTGAACTTTCTTGTCACAAAATAAAAAGAAATAATAAAATTTTCTAAATTAACATCAAAATGTCAATCGTAAATGATTTTTTTTTTCTCAAATATAGATTACACATCACCACAATATCAATGTCACCCAAATAAAATAATATTTTAATCAAATAATAAAACAAAATAAAGTTACAACCAATTAAAGTATAAACTATGTGATACTCTATGTTCATTCAAATTTCATAAAGTACACCCAATCATCAATAAGATATAATAAAATAAAGTCCCAAAACTAAAATAACTGGATTGACCGTATAGTTACACCTCAATTTTATTATACTAAAAAGACAAAATTATGCAGTCATTGCAGCTATAACTCAATTTTATTATACTAAAAAGACAACACTATCAATCCACACATAACAACACATGATATAAATAGTTTCACATCAAATATCAAAATGTTTACTGCGACGTACATCTAATAGCAAAGAGGAAAAATATTATGCATTTTGTATGGGTTTCTAATTGACCATTTTCTATATTTGTAAAAAAAAAAAAAAAAAAAAAAAAAAAAAAAAACTAGTTAAAGTCAAAGAATCGTACGTATCGCAAATGTATCGTGTATCGTACGATTCGTATCGTATCGCAAACGAATCGTTGCGAAACAAACACCCGGCGATTCTTTCGACCAAGTCGTATCGTCAAGGCCTGGAATCGTATCGAATCGTACGATTCGTAGTGATAGAATGGTGTTCAAAACTAGGGATTCAGCAAAATTTCACTTCGGTCGGGCATCCTAGAGCGAACGGACAAACTGAGGTAGCAAACCGAGAAATAATAAAATCCTTGGAAAAAAGATTAGGGGCAGCCAAAGGAAACTGGCTTGATGAACTCCCAGGAGTACTATGGGCTAATCGAACCACTGTCAGGACCTCAACCGGGGAAACCCCATTTAGCTTGGTATATGGCTCCGAAACCGTTATTCCGATCGAAACTTTAATTCCAACACCAAGAATTGACATGTACGACGATCAGGAAAATGAAAAGACAAGAGAAAATGATATTGATTTAACAGAAGCTTTAAGAGAGAAAGCCGTTGTACGATTGCAAGTCACTAAAGCAAATATGGAAGGGCGTATAATCAAAAGGTACGCATCCGAACCTTCAAAGAAGGGGACCTGGTCTTGAAAAAGGTAGAAGTATCCAAGCATGTGGGAAAATTACAACAAAATTGGGATGGACCTTACATAGTCATTGGAGTAGGAAAGAAAGGTTCATACAAAATTGCACACTTGGACGGAACAGCCTTACCAAGAACCTGGAATGCAGTCAACCTTAGAAAATACTATGGTAAATAAATTTTAGTAGATTATGCTGCTTTATTTTATTAAGTTTTAATCTTTGTAATAAAGGCCTTAGCCTACAGTTCAATTATTAAAGATTTTAAAAACTTTAAATATTAAATCAAGATTGAGTATAAATCGATTGTTTCGGTAAACACTCCTTGGAATTCTACTATCATATTGGTTGAGATCAAGACACAAGGAGTTAAGTATACATTGATCCGCTCAATAAACACTCCTCGATCCAACCATACAAACGAGTCGAGTATACATTGATCCGCTCAATAAACACTCCTCGATCTAAACAACAAACGAGTCGAGTATACATTGATCCGCTCAATAAACACTCCTCGATCTAAACAACAAACGAGTCGAGTATACATTGATCCGCTCAATAAACACTCCTCGATCTACTTATGACGATTAAAAGACTTTTGGTATAAAAACCTAAGTCTAAATAAAAAAGAGTCGAGTATACATTGATCCGCTCAATAAACACTCCTCGATCCAAATATAGTGATTAAAAGACTTTTTGGTATAAAAAAAAAACCTAAGTCTAAATAAACAAAGAGTCGAGTATACATTGATCCGCTCAATAAAGACTCATCGATCCAAATATAGTGATTAAAAGACTTTTTGGTATAAAAAACTTAAGTCTAAATAAACAACGAGTTGAGTATACATTGATCCGCTCAATAAACACTCCTCGATCCGTTTTCAATGACCAAAATAGGCTTCTGGTATTAAAAACCTAAGTCTAAACAAAAAGAGTTGAGTATACATTGATCCGCTCAATAAACACTCCTCGTTTATTCATCAACGATTAATAAGGCTTATGGGTTAAAAGCTAGGTCTAGACAAAAAAGAGTTGAGTATACATTGATCCGCTCAATAAACGCTCCTCAATCTATTTTTTGACGATTAAAAGGCTTTTGGTATAAAAACCTAAGTCTAAATAAAGAAGAGTTGAGTATAAATTGATCCGCTCAATAAACACTCCTCGATCAGTTTTTCAACGAGTAATAGACTTCTGGTATTAAAAACCTAAGTCTAAACAAAACGAGTCGAGTATACATTGATTCGCTCAATAAACACTCCTCGATCTAAATAACAAACGAGTCGAGTATACATTGATCCGCTCAATAAACGCTCCTCAATTTAATTTTAACGATCAAAAAGACTTTTTGGTATATAAACCTAAGTCTAAATAAAAAAAGAGTTGAGTATACATTGATCCGCTCAATAAACACTCCTCGATTACTTTTCAACGATCAAAAAGGCTTCTGGTATTAAAAACCTAAGTCTAAATAAAAAAAAATGAAAAAAGAGTTGAGTATACATTGATCCGCTCAATAAACACTCCTCGATTACTTTTCAACGACCTAAAAGGCTTCTGGTATAAAAAACCTAAGTCTAAATAAAAAATGAGTGGAGTATAAATGAATATGCTCGATAAACGCTCCTCATAAACAAGATTAAAACAATACCAATGACAAGAAGAATGAAAAGAATAATAGTAAAGTTTTATTCATCTGTGTTCAAGGAACATGCAATAAATTACATACAAATAGCTCTGATCAGATTACAAAGATCTATATACGATTTACACATCGTTACAACTATTAGACAATCCTATCCTATGGATCTGAGATCTTAACGACAATGTCCACGGAAACACCAATCTCCTCCCTAGTACCTCGACGATTATGATAGACCACCTAAGAAGCATGCTGCTCAGGATGATCAACTTCTTTAGTTCGATGGCCAGGCTCTGAAGATCAAATGTTCTTCCAGAGGAAATGATCATTACAAGCCAGATGACCGGCAATACTCATTCACCCATAACAAGATACTGCTTCTACTTTTCGAGTTAATATTTTATCCTAGAGCAGCATCTTTCAGGACCGTCGCAGAAGAAAAAATTTACCAGCACACCACAGTGAACGACCACTCCTGAGGTAACATCCAAGAACAAGGATGCCTGGTAAATATGAACCCTCCCTATGCAAACAGAAACCACGGACCTCAAATCTGTGAAAACAAAGATTGAGGCATCATGGGACCCGTTAGTACAAGGTAGGGCTTCCATGGGACCCGTCAGTACAAGGCAAAAGAAAATTAAGTCATTATGATGTAAATCACGATAATGTGACTTTTTGAATATTATGGGATCAGAAGGTAAAATAAAATTTAAGGAAACTGAGATCTCCATCCCTTTTGAGAAATTGCAAATGAAGTTTGCAAACCACCGCCCTATTTATAGGGATAGATCTAAGTAATCCAACGGCTGAAAAAGTATTTGATCAAGGGACGGAAATGCGACCGTTTGACTTCCCATAATTAATGCAAGTAAGTTGGAACGGCACCACTCTGATCGACTCAACCAATCGATAACAAAAGAAACCTTAGATCGAAGCGATCAACGAATAATCCAAGCGGACCTGAAGGAGCTCCGGACCAGAAAGGATTGCACACTCACATATGATAGTCGCTCGGCAGAAAACTTAAGATCCTCAACGAAGGCATGCAAGTTTAAACCGTTGTAAAAAGGATACTTGCTCGCCTAGAGATATAAGACCAAACCCTCCACCATACGAGGGTCGTCACTGCCTTATACGTCATATGGGGAACTATTAACTTAGCCATACAAGAACTCCATTGGAGTCCAAGAAATCTAACGTCGATACTGGGACGGTAAATACCACCATGCCAGACTGCACTGTCGTCACTGCCTAATATTCCAAAGAATTGCTGAAGGAGGTCTGAGCAGGCCAGATCTGGCTAATAATTCTACGTTTTCCAATTCCTCCCATATCAAAGAAATGATATAATGATACACTGGTTGTTCTGTTTGAAGAACTTATAACTCACAGTCAGTACAGAGAAACATAAAGTTTAGGAAAATACTTAGAGGGATATCTTCTCTTCAAACTTAGTCCTATGGAAGGAAAAGCAGAGTTCAACAGAAGGAATAATAGCCTCCTTATATAAGATATACATCACAAAAAGACAAATTTACAAAGCATGGATTGAACATCGACCAAGATGCTGAGCGTTCCTTAACAACTATTCAATCGATTATCTATACGAATGACCTACTATCTACATTTGGATGTATAATGTGACTTTGGATATAACCCAAGGGACCATACTGGGTTGATCATAAAAAAAGTTTGATTTGCAGAACAAACATTATATCATTCAGTTACTTAAACACTAGTTGAGCAAGATTAAGCTACCTTTTTCTCTATTCTGAATATTCTCCGCGAAGATCAATATCAGATAAGTATGCTAATCTATGCTGATTATTTCATGAAGTTATATTTATGCATAACAGCAAAACGTGCATAACAAAATGTATCAACAGAATAAAATTGATCAAGGCAAGAATCTGCCTGCAAGAGATCATAGTTTTTAATTAAATCGTTCTCCCAGTACAAAAACTTCAGCCCAAGCAACTACACAAAAAGTTGGGCACTAAAAAAAAAAAAAAAGAGAGAGAGACAGTCCTAGGCCTGCCAGGTCGAACAAGATCACCGAGAAGGGTTGTTATCAACAGGCCGACTAGCAGAAACAGTCCTCCGAGGAGTCAAGTTACCAGCAAACGCCATCAACTCCTCTTGACGCTTTAGATAACCGGCGTCATAACCTTCCTCATAGGACCGCCGTCGAGACTCCTCTGCTAGGGCAGCAGCCTGAACCAAGTCACTTTTCTCTTTCTCCCAGACAGACTTTTCTTCTTGCAATTTTTGCAGATCATCATTGGCAAGCTGCAGTTGGAGACTCTGCCCTCTGACCTTGGCCGACTCTGATTCCAAACGACGTTGATAAGCATCTCTGCTTATCCACAGATCGTCATTTTGCACACCCAGCTGAAGTGCAAAGTACTTAGCCTGGAAAAAGAAAACAGTCCTTATGTAACAAGGCAATCAAAATGAAAGCGGGAAAAATAATGAAAGATAGGTCTACCTGCTCGCACAACTTCACTAGCAACTGAACAAGGCGTACATTGGAAGTACTCTCAAGCTTCCTCAACTCACCGGGCAAAATAGTGCTCAAGCCCAGATCCCAGGACAAAGCGTCGGGCTCAACAGAGCCCGACAGTTCACTAACAAGAGGGACATTGTCAGGGCGGGGAGTCGCTGACCGCAAGATATCCTTAACCTGCTCAAGGATACAACGATCATCTAACAGACGAGGGGATTCCCTCTCGTTGGGGCTAACCGAGGTTTCCTTACCCGAAGCAGATATAACGGTCCGGCGACCAGGCCTTGACTCAGTTCGACCTCCAGAAGGTCCGCCAGATTCAAAGGAGGCATTAACAATAGTTGTATCATGAAATAAAAAATCAGAAAAATCATGAGACACAGATTGTGTCATAGACGAATCCAAAAAAGAATCTTCACCTACTGCCCCCGCTGCATCTCCCCTTAAGGGTCCGCTGACAAGCTGGGCGGAAGAAAGAGAGCAAGAAACAGAGCTGTTAGGAACCTCTCCGTGAAAAGCATGCTCAAAGGAAGAAACACCTGAAGTAATGGGTATATTATAAGTCTGCTCCTCATTGGACATATCGCCAAAAGCCACCCGACCAGGGGAAGGCATACTTCCAACTTCAGCCGAAGAAGGAAAGATTGGTTCTGCAAACGATGAACTAACTACAGGGAAAGGTTCGGAGGGGACGACAAGGGTATCGGTCACTGACCTACTAACAAAAGATGAACGAGGAGGTTCCATCGAGGGTCCTTCTGTTCGAGACTTCTTCAATCTGGGATTTCTAGCATTCTCACGGGAAGGACGCTTTGATGTATTACCGAAAAGATTAGTCATGATCGGAATTCAAGAAGTAAATTTAAACTATCGAGAAAGCTTATCGACCTAATAAAGAAGGAGTATTCTGTTGAGAGATAAGCAAAGCTGTAAATAGCGAGACAAATTTTTACCTTTTATATTTATACTATACGAAAAGACGCGATAGACCCAAGGAAAGGGCGCGAAATAGAAAAAACTGACCTTGGAATAAACACTAGAATTTAAAAAGACACACGCATAATGATTACGGCGAAGTTAATGACTTGTCTGAATTATTACGGCAAAGATGAAAAGACGCGACTGTCAGAATATGAAACGTTTAACGTACAAAGGGGCGAAAGTGTAATATTACATTTAGTCCTACGATAGATAATTACAAAGACATTTTCATGGATCAATATATCATGCAACCTGATCGCCCTCCGGAATCTCCTGTTCGCTAACGACGTCTCCTTCTTTTGCTGGCTCAATAACCTCATCCTCTTCCTCTGGATCGATAAAATTGTCATCGAGCTCATCATTAATGTCAGAAGGAGGAATCGGCAATGGATTCCCGAACTCTTTGACGAGGTGAGCCAAAGGAAAATTCTTATAAACGACGTCTGGAAGCTCGGAAGGAGAGTATACTTCGCCATAGCGGTTTAACCTAATGTGTGCCATTTTAAAATATTCTTTTCGACGATCCTCTATCATTTCAAAAGCAACCAACTGATGAACCGCCTTCTTGAAAGTACTTTCTAGGAGCGGACCGACCATTTGGTATACCAACGCCGTGTGGACAGGAGAATTAAGGAATTCCCGAATCACTTTTTCGTCAGGATTCCAGCCGTAGCGATCCCTGAGTCCACTAAGAGGAGTATCCTCCTCATACTCCTCTAAAGAGGCTTGAAGACTTGATACTTGAGATTCCAACTCGCTAATCCGAGCAGTACTCTGAAACTGGAACTCCTCTAACTTTTTAGCCAATTAGTTGGCTTGTTCTTGAGCACGGGAAGTCTCCAGAACCCTGTTTATAATCTCCTGGTCTTCAGCCCCCGTAGCCGAACGGAAGAAGACGTTGACGGACCAACCTCTGAACCAGAAGACTTATGAAGTAAAGCTTTGTATCTCTCATCCAGAAACACACATTGTTGTTTCCAGAGAGCAGTTTCATAGGCATATGAGGCTAAACAAGTCTTAGTCTGAAAAAGTAAAGGGGTAAAACAAGAAATAAGTTAGCAAACTAAAAAGATCTTCGAAGGAAAATATCCTATAAAGCAAACTTAAAAAGAGGTTACCTTTTCAGCATAAAGAGAAGCTCGCTGAAATTTCTCCAGAGGATCCTTCCGAAGAAGCTTATTCAGGTCGCGAGTAAAAACGCCGGACAAAAGAACACGAGTTGCCTTATCGACCGCGTTCTCGCTCTCGTCGTGGACAAGTGAATCATTCTCAAAGTAGCCAGTGGCCCTCTTTCCCTCTAAATGATCCTCGATCATTTCGACCAAAGTAGGTTTTGGATGATTGTCGCCGAGTGAAGAAAGATCGTTACCAGAACGACCATAGTAGCTCCTCTTTCTCTCCACCGGATTATTATTAGGATGAGGCATCGACCAACTGCGACATCCACGAATACCCAAGGATGTTCTAAGCTGAAGGGGGGGATAACCGGATCCTGTCCCCTGATGAATAGGGGACTCTTGAGAAGAATATGGAGATTCCTCTCTATTCTCCTCGGACTCATGACTCAATTCCAGCTTTCTCTTCCGAGACGCTCTCTGCTCGATAGGGACGTTCTCTATGGTTTTGGAGGATTTGGACAACACCATTTTTCCTTTTGAAGAATGTCGGGAATTTTCTACCATATGAGCTGAAAAAGAAACAAGATAAAAGTTAGGTTTTCTGCAAAGAAAGTATCATCACATCACTAAGCTGAAATAAAATGCTTACCAAGTGATTCAGATGATGAAGTGATTGAAAAATCATGAGCACTCAATCCCGCTTTACGAAGGAAGATTTCCCCAATCAGGAGAGCACTCTGATATTTGTTGGCACGCATAGCAGGGATTTCACCAATAAACTTAGCATCATCAGGAATGAGTTCACCTGTCGGCAGGCGACCTCCGTAAACCCATTTGGAACCATGATCCCACGAGAAGGGCATGGTCGAACCATCCGCCAAACGAAGACGAGGCGGGGGGCGAACAAAGAAAAAATGAGATTTCCAAGAAGGGTTGCTAGAAACTGGGGAGTCGAAGATTGCTCGACTAGGCCTCTGACTAGCGAAGAAATATCCGCGATTGGAGGAACTGGAAATATTAAACCGAAAAAGTTGTGTAAAGTTACGGAAGGAAGGTTTGAACCCTTTCGCGATCATTAAGACAGAAAAACAAACCACGAAGGCCACAAAATTAGGAACTAATTGTGTCAAGGACACACTGGATATTTTTAGAATGTCAAGAAAGAGGGGAGACAACGGAAGACGCAGACCACTATTAAAATGGGCCTTGTAAAAGGCTCGACATCCTTTCGGTGGTGATGTAACCCTATCAGAAGGAGAAGGAAGAACTATCTCAGAACCCTCCGGGAAATATTTGGCATAATTGTTCACAACCTCCGGGAAAGTATCCACCGTGTAAGCACAAGCTAGGTCCTCAATCGGTTCAGAAATTTGAGGAGCAGTGCCTTTGCCTTTTTTGGCTCGGGCAGCGACATCTGTATCAGAAAGAATTGTACCTTAAAGGTATCTTCAACAGGAACAACAAATTCAGAAACTCCAGTTTGCTCGGTCGAAGGATTAGAATGCAACTCTTCCTCGTTATTGGGAGCAACATTCTCCCTAGAGGAGGAAGAAGATTTTCTTAAAGAAGCCATATTTTTGGATTCTCGGAGGATATAAGTCGATAAAAGGAAAACTTTATATGATGAACGACTAAGCAAGAAAATGACTACGAACTATAAGGAAGTATAAAAAAGAAATGACAAACTCAATAGTCACCTATTTATACTGAGAAGAGAAAAGACGTTTCGAACTCGTCACAACTAATCACATTCCCGCCAAAAACGGAAGAAGATAAAAAGCCTCCCCGAAGGGACGCGTGGCGATTCGTAATTGGAAAGAGAAAATGACTATCTATGATGCGTAGCACTCTTTTCTACTTAAGATTTTTTCCCACAGGGTTTTTTCTTAAGTAAGGTTTTTAACGAGGCACCATTCATAGAAGATAACAGTCGTAAAAAATTATCTACTTCTACGAGCTTCTACTATCTATACGCTCGAAGAAGTGAGGGAGTACTGATGGGGGCTATTTCGCACCCCTTATAATGTACGAATTGACTGAAGAATAGAAGATCGGTTCGACCAGACAAGTCAGTTCGGGATCATCTTATCGACCCGGCCGAATACAACTCTCTTCGACAAGAAGACTACACTCCGGACTCGAGAAGGATAATTGGGCTGAGTCCTATTAGGATTACGTTTCCTTGTAATGCTAGGTTTAGTATGATATAAATACCTGGTTAATCATTGTATTAGACACTTTGGAATACACGACAAATACGCTACTAAACTCAGCATAACAGCAGAACCCAAGATTATTCAATAAAGAAAAGAGCTTTCTCTTCATATTCATGTTATTTTTACGTTGGTCATCATAATTACTTGTTGTTTCTTCAAAGTTGTTCTTCTTTGTGATTGATCCATCCTGAATAAAGTAACAGAGCCCTATAAATCATATATATTGAGAATACCCAATATCCCATATTCACTGATACAATTAACCCGACAAAATCCGGTTAAATCAGGTAGATTGTGAAATCCCAAATTTTATTTGGGGTCTATTATGTAATTTTCAAAATCTAGATCTATATGTTTAAGCATTTAAATTATGTGACTAAAGTGTATTTAAATGCTAATTCTCTTAATTAGTTAGCTATTGTTATCTATTAATTTATGATTTAAGTCTAATTGTGTTAAATATTTTCAATTAATTTTAAGGCCCATTAATATGGTTTGAATGTGAATTAAGCCAAAAAATACATAATCAAGTTAAACCTAATTAATTATCAAGATTAAAGGAAAACTATTCTACTCTCCCTCACACACTTTGCCGCCGTCCCTGTTCCGAGAAGAAAGTCGGAGTTCTTCTCCTCTATTCGCGAAGGTAAGTTGTATGAATTCTTGTGCCGACTAGGGGCTTATTCCCATTTCAATTTTATGTTTTTAAATTGCACGACTAGGGGCTTATTCCCTTTTCAATTTTCTGTTTTTAAGTCAGTTATTGTTGAGTTGTGTTGGCTGGGGCTCGGGTTAGGGAGACGGGATCGGGAGAGGTTGAAATAGAAGCTTGAGGTACGAGTTTGGAGTAGAGACGAAATGTTTAAGGGGGATGGTGAGGGGTAATGGTGGAGGCGGCCATGGCTGATCGGAAAAGAGGGGGAGCTCTGTTTCGGGTTTGGGACAAGGGCCTCGGATTCTGGTTCGGGTTTTGGGGTAAGGGGGGTCGTCCGAAGCTTGTCGGGGAAGAAGAAGGCACGGTGTAGACTAGTAGTGGTGATAGGAATTGGCCAATGGTGGAGGCGGCTATGGCTGATCGGAAAAAGAGGGGGGTCTGTTTCGGGTTTGGGAGAAGGGCCACGGGTTCTGGTTCGGGTTTTAGAGTAAGGGGGATCGTCCGAAGCTTGTCGGGGAAGGAGAAGGCATGGGGTAAACTAGTAGTGGTGATAGGAATTGGCCGTGAGTTAGCGGCAGAAAATGTGAGGGAGATGATAAACAGTAGCATTAGTGTTTTGGGCTGTTTAGTTTGGGCTGGGAGATGGGCTGTAAGAAGTGGAAATGGGTTTGGGCTGGACTAAGTAGAATTGGGCCAAGTTTGGGTCAAACTTAGGCTAAAATTGAGAGCAAGGTTGGGCCAAGCATTGGTTGGGTTTGGGGCGGAACTTCGGGTTGAAGGAATAGGTTGAAGCTTCGGGCCAAGAGAACGGGCTGTGATTTAGGTCGAGTTCGGGTCGGGTTCGGGCCGGGCCCGAAAAAAAAAAAACTTCCTTTTTGGGCTGCCACTTATGCCAATTAATTTGGTATATGTATGTACATGAAAATGGTATTAAATAAGATTTGAATGTTAATTTGATAAAAAATCTTTAGAATTTAATTGTTCAAGTTGCTAAGTTATACCCGCGATTAATTACAAGTTTTTGAACCAGTGTTTGAGTCTTGTTATCCCAAGCGTCTTAATTAATCAGGTGAGTGTTCGTGTGCGAGTGTACATGGTGCTGCTTGAAGTGGAATATTAACTGTTACGTGTATTATTTATATGCTTTATGGGTTTTGAACTGCGCCTGTGACTATAAAATTTGTGAATTACTAATGTGCGAGTGTTGGGGTTTTGTTTCTGTTTATCGTTTGCATCATTGGGTCTTATCACATTCATTCGAGCCCACTATGCGGTTGGATGAGATGTCTTTGCATGAGTCTTTTATCACATTCGTTCGAGCCCACTATGCGGTTGGACGAGATGTCTTTTATCACATTCATTTGAGTCCACTAAGTCGATGGATGAGATGTCTTTTTATCACATTCATTCGAGCCCACTATGGGTTGGATGAGATGTCTTTTATCTTATCACATTCATTCGAGCCCACTACGTTGCTGGATGAGATGTCCCTTTATCACATTCATTCGAGCCCACTACGGGTTGGATGAGATTGATGAAGGGTATTTTCGTCCGAATACTTGGTCCAATTATATCTTGCCACGTGTAGGCTGGTACTCGTTCTTCAGTAAGGAGCTCTTGTCGGTCAGATCGAATAGAACTCCTCTTTAGGATCCTAATCCTGCGTTCAAAGGAATTCGTTAGGTCTTGCCGGTTGGTTGATCCGGCGTTAACCCTCCGATGATAAAGTCAGTACAGATGATGATCTGAATAGCAGGAGTATATTAATTGTTTGTTCGAAAATTACTTACCTTCCAAGAGCCATAATGCCTTCTATTTATAGTTTTCCAAAATGGATCTTTCGGGTCGGATCATTCGGGTCGGATCAAACAATATATTGAGGTCGAAGGGTCGTCTGGTGTGTACATCGAATTATAACAAATCAGCTAGTACTATATCTAATATTTGTCGAACAGACCAGATTTTAACTAGGATTCAATGTCGAATAGACCAGAATAATCAAAATTGGATATCGAATAGAACAGATTAATCTGAACTATAAACTTGATGTCGAACAGAACAGATTAATCTGAACTGGATGTCGAATAGAACAGATTAATCTGAACTGTAAACTTGATGTCGAACAGAACAGATTAATCTGAACTGGATGTCGAATATAATCATGTTCATTTTATATTGACTAAGAGTTTTAATCCTGATATTGATTTATTTATATGACGTGGAGTATGCCAAGTTAGTGATCGAATATTTGATATATCAATAGTCCCCCAAGTTCAAGTATTTTGATATTTTAAAATATCAAAATCTTTGAATTTTGTGAAAGGTTTTTATTTATGTGGTATATCAATTATACGTGCAATTTGAAAGGATCGTTGAGAGACTTCTTCATAAACATTGTAGCATCCAGTACAATATTTGAACATTGAGTGACTTAGACAAAGATTTGATACCACTGGAGTTAAAACCAATCAATGTGGCAACACGTCATGCTAATACCTGATAAAAGGATATGGTATTTCAGCACAATTTGTGTGGTATATCAATAGTCCCCCAAGTTCATGAAGTCGATGTGATAATATCGAGTTTGTGAAGTTAATAACGCAAAATTTGTGTGACAAACATATCTGAAAAAGTCTAAGCACTCATCCACATCTAATAATATAAAGTTATCTGAATATATATTTATTCGATGAGTTATAAATATCTTCCACCTCTCAATTATTTATCTTTCCACCTTTGGTCGAATTTTCAAATGTTAATTTTCCTAGATCTGGTCGAATGGATTCATCGAAGCAATCTTTAGGAGAAATATTTGAACTTGGTCGAATAAGGCAACCTGAAATTGTACACCCAAAACTGGTCGAATATTTATCCGGGTAAATTATCCTCACCTTTTTCGATTGAACACCTTGAATAATTATCCGGGTCGAAAATGTAATTTTCAAAATTTTTATGGTCGAAATTTGCTGATCGAAAATTTAAAGGTTCCGGAAGTCGAACCGTTTCATAACAGGTGGGTTAAATTTGCAATTTACCCTTTTCATCTGCCTATATAAAGGCCTGCCCCCCTTTTACTTTTACTTCTACAAAATACTTACTCTGGTCGAGAGAACTGATCGAGAGAGGTCGAGAGAAGAGGGCGAGAAATCTGGTCGAGAGAAATAGAGACGGTCGAGAGAGAAGTAGAGAGAAATCTGGTCGAGAAAAGAGGTCGAGAGAACTGATCGAGTACTCCTTTTTCGGGTAAATTTTCTCTATTTTCGTACTTTGATTAAGAATGTCTTTAAATTCCTCTAGTAGTGCGAGCATCGAGACCGATTGAGATGACTCCCCTACTGTTTCATCTTCTTCTACTGATTATATCGATATTACTGGCGATGATGAAGTAGATAGGGTTAGGGTTAATTCTGTTTTATTTGGTAATTCTGGTCCGGGTGATGTCGAATTAGGGGAATTCGATGAGATTGAAAATTTCGAAGGGGGTGAAGTCGAAGAAGCTGTGCTTTCTGATCGTTATAAAACCGTAGATCGCTATGATGAAATTGCTCCTGCTTTTTTGAGAGTTTCAGTTTCTTCTTTAGCAGAGACTTATTCTTTTCCAAATGGTTGGTCTGTTATTGAACCAGTTGGTACTGATCGAATGAATACCCCACCTGATAACTGTAGAGCTATCAATCTTCATCACTTAGAACTTGGTCTCCGATTTCCTATACCTGATGAAGTTGCTAATATTTTAAACCAATTATCCCTATCTCCGATTCAAATAGTTCCTAATGGCATGGCTTATATTATCGCATTTTGTATAATAATGAAAACCTTTGGCCAACCGCCTTCTTTTGCCAATTTTAATAACCTTTTCGTCGTTACTGAGTCAGCAAAATCGAACATTGGATTTTATTATATCAAAGCGAGGAATAAGAGAAGTTTTTTGGATCAAATTCAATCTGGGTATGGGAAGGAGTGGAAACACCGATTTGTATACATTGCTCCTCCTCAAGGTTATGTTTGGAATGTTCGAGCCGAGTGGCGTACGGGGCCTATTAGAATTGATAATATAGGAAATCCGTCGTGGGGTTCTGAGTTTGTGAATCAGTTAACGGCAAATAAATTTAATCCTAAGAAGTTACTTGAAGAACCTGTGCTTCGACTAGGGGGTATGTCTAGCTCGAAGGCTCGGAGAAGTGATCCCACTTTAGGTAGTGAAAATCAGATATTTTGATTTATTTGCAGTGTTTGAAAATTATATGTCAACTAATTCAGTTTTTATTTTGTGCAGAACAATCAGTTGTTGCTACCATGTCACATCGAACAAAAAGAATGTTCGCGCTGGCTCGGGGATAAGCGTCGAATCCAGCACCTCGCCCCGAAAATCAGAACCAGACTGGTCAGTCGAACCAACCTAACCGACCACTAAATGTTTCTTCAAATCATCCAAGCATTCCTGTTCGAAGTTTAACAGATGGTGCTGCCCATCAAACAATTCGACGTTCTCAAGCTACCCCACCTCGAGGTACTAGATCGAAAGAAACAGGTTCTTCGACTCCTGACACTGGTCGAGGTAGCAAAAGATCCAGAGAAGAAACTGAAGTTGTGTCTCGACGACCTGGAAAGGAACCTGTCCTCGAGGTTTCTTCTGATGAAGAAATTGAGGTTGCAATGAACTATGTGCAGCCTCGTGCAGGAGGAGCTGCTCTTGACTCCTCAATTACTGATCCAGAAGATGAAGCAAAAGCTTGGAAAGTGTTCAAGTCCGTGATATTTAAAAAGGACCAAATTAAAATGGGCAGAAAGAAGATCAAAAAGAATTTGAAGAAAGGATCTCACGATCTTATTTCCGTAAGTTTCTGGTCGAAAGTTTATTTTATTACAGTTGGTATATGTTGAATCTTTATATGTATTTTAATAATCTTTGATGATCGTTTCAGGCATGCAATGTGATGTACCAAGGGTATGTTCTTGCTGAGCGTTCTTTTAAAGATATTGAAAAGATGAAAGTGAAGTTGAAGGAACAGCATAACATGATTAAAGCCTTAACTGAGAGGGCAAAGGATGCTGAGAAAAAGCAGAGAGATGCTGAAAAGAAGCAGAAGGATGCTGAAACTGAATTTCAAAGAAAAGATAATCAGTTGATGGAAGTCATAGAGAAACTTACTGCTCGAAATGCTGATGTCGAGAGGCTAGACAAGAAGGTGGAGAATCAAAACGTGGAGATCGAACGTTTGAAAGTTGAGGCTGACCAGAATTTTGAAAGAGATCGAATGACTGTGCCTGGCATCGAACAGAAACTTGAAATCGCTCGAGAGTTTTGGCGTTCTCCTACTTACGATGCTGTATCAGATTTGAAAGCGGGTCTAGAACTGCTTCCTGTCTTCGAAAAATGTTGGAAACAATGCAGAAAACTCGGCTTTCTGAACGAGCGTTTTGACGTAGAAGCCTTGGATCCAGAAAAGGACGATGATTGTGAACCGTTCCCTGTCAATGATAATGTTGAAAAAGGTCCAGCCCTTGAAGATGATATATTTTATCCTATTTTTCTCGAAGCAACGAGCCCAGAAGGTTCTCAACAAGTAACAAATAATGCTTTGGTCGAATCAGAGCAGGTTCAAGGTGATCGAACTGAGCCTGATCTATCTGCGCAGGATAATGTCATCACGGGTGAACAAATTGACAGTATGATCGATGAAGGTATTGGTAATGAAGCTACACTGAACACTGATACGTTCGATCATCTCGATGTTGCTGATTTGGTGGGGACTGATTCTCACAACGCTGAATGATGTCGCGCGTTTTTGAGGGAGTGGCTAGATGTTCTGAATCAGTGCCTCGAGCGGACGGCTCCCCGTGTCGATTGTGCCCGGCCTTTCGATGCCTTTATAGAATGAACTTATTTTGTAATATGCACTTTTTTTATATAACCGTAAACTTTATGCTATTGTAATCTATGCTTTGTTAGTTTGGAGAATTTCGTAATTTTGTTATCCAACTAAACCTTCGAAGTTCTTTCTTGAACAAACAATCAAATCTAACTTATATCCTTTTGGTCGAATTTAGATATGTTCTGTTCGAACCATTCAGACGAGACAAGTATATAAACAGTTTTATTCATGGTTTGAAGTGCCTGATATGTTTAAGTCGAACATAAAATGTTCACTCTACTAGAGTACATCCTGAAGACGAAATTTAGCATTCCAAATGTTGAGAATACCCATTTTGGTCGAAGATATATGAAATATATATATATATATAAACAAAGGGTTAACTTTGCAATTTATATATATATGCTTGATATATGTTTACTTATAAAGGCTGCTCCATTCGACATATTTATATATATGTTTGAGCTGTTCGAAGTGTAACATGAATCTTCTTGAAGATTTTTGGTCGAGTTTCAACCAATTTGATTTGATTAAGTATTTGATTTGTTTTAGGAACATTAAGGTCGAACAATAATGATCTACAACAATTAAATTGCGATATTTGTTTAGATAAAATTTGAACAAACCTGAACTAAATCTGAACAAAATTGAATAAAAATGCTCGCTTGTGGTTCGACCTACTTTTTTCTCAAACAGACTTGAACAATCATTTGCTCGAATAAACTTGACCAAGAATTACTCTTTGCTCGAATAAGTTTGAACATATCGTTGGATCTCTACCTTGCTCGAACAATTTGAACAAACTTGAATAAGAATACTCACTTTTGGTCGAATAAAAGTGTTCGATCTAATACTTCTCGAACAGACTTGAACGTAAGAAAAGAACATAAGAATGCTCAATTTTGGTCGAATAAAAGTTTGTTCGACCTACTCCCGCGGGCATTTTTTGAACAAAACATGAGCATATTG
The DNA here is from genome assembly GCA_003313485.2 of Penstemon barbatus. Classification (NCBI taxonomy): domain Eukaryota; kingdom Viridiplantae; phylum Streptophyta; class Magnoliopsida; order Lamiales; family Plantaginaceae; genus Penstemon; species Penstemon barbatus. Next base: position 41,599,269 of record CM064884.1, on the reverse strand, counting down.
TTCGATCTATCCCTGGTCGAACAAAACAAGAGTAACATTTATTTTGGTCGAATGCAACGGCCTGAAGACGCATTGCTCAACCTATTGCTGTTCGACCTACTTTGAATAATTTAATGCTTAAACTGATGAAGGGTATTTTCGTCCGAATACTTGGTCCAATTATATCTTGGTCGAGTTCTTGTTTAATGTTTAGAAGATATCGTGTTCAAATGTCACTTATCACTTTTATAGTGTAAGGATTCGACGCTTTGAAAGCTGTCGACTAAATGATTGATGCTTTGAAAGCTATCAAGTGTCGCTTATCACTTTTATAGTGTAAGGATTCGACGTTTTGAAAACAGTCGATTAAATGATTGATGCTTTGAAAGCTATCAAGTGTCACTTATCACTTTTATAGTGTAAGGATTCGACGTTTTGAAAACAGTCGATTAAATTATTGATGCTTTGAAAGCTATCAAATGTCTTGTCAGAATAATCACTATATTTTTGCAGAAAAGATAATTCATTTCCATTGATCGTACTTCATAATATTACAAATTCACAAAATATCGATCGATATAACGATCAATAGTACAAAAATAAAAGAGCTAGTCGTAAGTGACAGTCTTATGAAAGAAAATTCTACGTATAGTATTTCCTCAGATTTCTTCCATTCCAAGTTCTTGGTACGGGCTTTCCATTAAGATATTCGAGTTTATATGCTCCTTTTCTTCCAATTTCGATGACTTTAAAAGGTCCTTCCCATTTTGGGTCCAGTTTTCCAGTGTTCTTGGTTACTTCAATTTTCTTTAACACTAGATCCCCGATCTGAAATGTCTTCAAACGTACATTTTTGTTGTAAGCTTTAGCCATTGTGGATTTATATGCTTGTATTTTAGTTAAAGCTCTCTCTCTTCTAGCCTCGGCATTGTCTATTTCGTATTTTCTTTGCTCCTCGTTTGCCTCTTCTCCATATAATTCGACTCTTGTTGTTGGTATCTGTATCTCAGTTGGAACCACAGCATCAGAACCATATACCAAACTGAACGGAGTTTCTCCCGTGGCTGTTCTTTCCTTGGTTCGATTAGCCCAAATTACCCAGGGTAATTCATCTAGCCATGCTCCACTCGCTTTTTCAAGTCTTTTCTTCAATAGTTGAATAATATCTTTATTAGTAACTTCCGTTTGACCGTTTGTTTGCGGACATCCTACTGAGGTAAATCTCTGTTTTATTCCAAGCTTGGTACACCATGCAACGACTCTTGCTCCCACAAACTGTGCTCCGTTATCAGATATAATAGTTCTTGGCAATCCAAATCGACATACAATATTCTTCCAATAAAAATTGATAATCTGAGTCTGAGAAATGGTAGCAAGTGGTTCAACGTCGATCCATTTACTGAAATATTCGACTCCAACGAGCAGATATTTAATCTGCCCCTTAGCCATGGGAAGTGGTCCGACTAAGTCGACTCCCCCATTGATCAAATGGCCATGCAATCGATATTGGTTCCATATTTTGAGCTGGTTGATGAGGGATATTAGCATGAAATTGACATTTTGTACATTTTTGTGCATACTCATTTGCTTCGTGAGTCAGCTCTGGCCAGTAATAACCTTGTCTGGATATTCTTAAGGCCAACAATCTACCTCCTGAATGACTTCCGCATGAACCCTCATGTACCTCTTTCAAAACTATTTTGGCCTGCGCCGGGGCCAAGCATTTCACCAAAGGACCAGAAAACGATCTTCTGTATAAATCTCCATTTAGAAGTGTATATCGAGGTGCTCGATATTTCAAACGTCTTGCTGCATTTCTGTTTTCAGGTAAAGTTCCGTCCCTCAAATAGTTGATGAACTCGGTCTTCCAATTTTGCTCTGTTTCTTCAATGTTCGCAATATCCTTGGTTTCAACCTCAATTGATGATTTAGTAGACCATATCAGGGTGACCTTTCTTTGTTTAATGCTTTCGATTAGATTTCCAAATTTTGAAAGTGCGTCTGCCCGAGTATTCTCTTCTCTTGGAATGTATTCGATTTGAAAGGTATCGAATTTTGCAGCTAATTCATGCGCCATGGCCAAGTATTTGATCATAGATTTTTCCTTGGCTTCAAACAATCCCTTGAATTGTTTTTCTACTAGCTGTGAGTCGGTATAAACCATTAAACGTTTTATGCCGGTCTCGACTGCCATTTTTAGACCAGATATCAGTGCTTCATATTCTGCCTCATTATTGGTAACGATGAAATCCAACTTCAAAGCGAATTCCAACTTAATATCATCTGGTCCTTGGAAGTAGATTCCGGCTCCTCCTCCAGCTATGGTCGAAGATCCATCGATATGTAACATCCATGTTTCTGTTGGGGTCATCGGCTCAGACGATGAGTTTTCTAATATGAAATCTGCCAATACTTGAGCCTTCACAGCTGTTTTTGGTTGGAATTCGATATCATATTCTCCTAGTTCAACTGCCCACTTTATAAGCCTTCCGGATGCATTTGGTTTGGATAGAACCTGCCTTAATGGTTGATTTGTTAGGACGATTACTTTGTGGGATTGAAAATAAGGTATAAGCTTTCGTGCCGTCGTCATTAGTGCGAGCGCAAAATTTTCAATCTCCATATAATTTTTCTCAGGTCCCTGCAACACTCTGCTAACATAGTATATAGGTAGATGCTCCTTTCCTTCTGCTCTTACTAATACTGAACTGATGGCTTGATCTGATACGGCCACATAGAGGTATAATACTTCGTTTGCGATAGCTTTTGCCAGTAATGGTGATGAGGTTAAGTACAATTTTAGCTGGTCGAATGCTAGGTGACATTCTTCGGTCCAATTGAACTTCTTTACATTTTTCAGTATCTTAAAAAATGGCAGACTTTTGTCAGCTGATCGCGATATAAACCGATTTAACGCAGTTATTCTTCCAACGAGTATCTGCACTTCCTTGACATTTTTTGGTGGCTTCATATCAATGACCGCTTGAATTTTTTCCGAATTAGCCTCAATTCCTCGCTCGTTTACCAAATAACCTAGGAATTTTCCAGCTCGTACTCCAAAGGTACATTTTGATGGGTTTAATTTCATTCCATACTTTCTCATTATGTCGAATACTTGCTTAATATGAGCCAAATGATCTGATTCTTTTAAGCTTTTGACTAGCATATCATCGACGTAAACTTCCATTGACTTCCCTATTAGTGGCTCGAACATTTTATTCACCAGTCTTTGATAGGTCGCACCTGCATTTTTTAGACCGAATGGCATCACTTTGAAGCAATACACGCCTTTCTCAGTGACGAAAGCAGTTTTTTCTTGATCCTCTAAAGCCATAAAAATTTGATAGAATCCTTGAAATGCATCCATCATACTCAGTATTGCGAAGCCAGCGGTTGAATCGACCAAAGTATCAATTCTGGGGAGTGGATATGGATCTCTTGGGCAAAGTTTATTTAGATCTGTAAAGTCATTGCACATTCTCCATTTTCCTTCTTTCTTTGGAACCAAAACTACATTGCATAGCCAGTCCGTAAATTGTATTTCGACCACATAACCCGCCTTCAGAAGTTTGTCCACCTCTTCTTCGATAATCTTATTTCGTTCAGGTCCGAAATTTCGCTTTTTTTGTCTAGCTGGTCGGGCCGTAGGATCTATGTTCAATCTGTGAACTATTATACTTGGATCTATGCCTTGTAAATCACTGGTAGACCAAGCAAACACATCGATATTCTTTCGAAGGAACTGTATTAAGAGGACTTCCAATCCTTAGCTCAATTGTGTTCCAATTCTGGTTGTTTTGCTTGATTCTCCAGGGATGAGTTCGATTTCTTTAAAACCTTCGCCTGGTTCAACTCTTGGAGCTTCGAATTTCCGCTTTCTCGAGTAGAGTTCTTCGACCTGGGGTGTTTTAACAGCATCTTCTCCCTTTTTTAATCTTTTTGTTAATTGTGGGTCTTCTTCTCCTTCATTCGAGATTACCCGGTGCTGAGTGACTTTCTTATTATCCACCGAAACAGTGTAACAATCCCAAGCTTCTTTGGAATCTCCAATCACTTCTCCGACACCTAGCTTGGTGGGGAACTTCATTTTTTGGTGATAAGTGGATAAAACTGCTTGAAAGACGTTCAATGCTGGTCTTCCTAGGATAACATTGTATACGCATGGCGAGTTTACTACCAAGTACTTGATCATCCTTGTTCTGCAATTATCTTCAGTACCAAGAGTTGTAGATAAAGTTAATGTTCCTAATGGCGTGACTTCTGCTCCTCCAAAACCAGATAAAGGTGTGTTAATAGGTTGTAAAGAACTTACTCCCAACTCCATTTGGGTAAGTGCATCGAGGAACAGAATGTTGGCTGAACTGCCTGAATCAATAAGGATTCTTTTTACCGTACAATTCCCGATTTCAGAAGTTATAACCATAGGCCAGTCCGGGACGTCGTGATCTTTATACAACAGATAATCAACATGTAGATCGGAGTCGTCGAAAGTAATTTTATTGTTCCAATTCGAGATTGAATTGATAGAGTATATTTTACTTCTTTTATCAAACTGCCTGGTCTGTAAAGACCTTGAAACTTGTCTCCTTGAGTTTTTGCTGTCTCCACCTGCCGGCCCACCAGATATCATATTGATCACAACCCGAGCAGGTTGCCCTTGGTTGCTTTGCTCTCTCACATTTTTTTCTGGTGATTTTGATCTTTGTCGACCATTTCTGTAGCTGGGAGCTTTTATTGCACGGGATCCTGCACCATCTCTCTTCACATAATCTGTTAAGTGTCCTTCAGATATTAACCTTTCGATTTCATCTCTGAGCTGAAAGCAATCATTCGTGTCATGTCCGTTTTGTTTGTGGAATCGACAATATCTGTTTGATTGAGGCTGATTTTTCAATGGATATGGTTTTCTTAACATATTTCGATCTTGAAATGCCATCAAAATCTGAGATTGGTTACTAGTTAGAGGAGTGAAAACGTTCGACCTTCTGTTCGGTGATCTTACCCTCCGCTGATTTCTTTGATCGGATCTTCTGTCCATCATGTTAAAATCTGTGCGTCTGTCAAAACTCTGTCGTTGGGATTGATGTTCATTTGCTCTGTTAACGCCAAAGAAGTTCCCTCTCATGATATTCATTTCTTCTTGTGTCATATATTGACTCGCAGTATCCATCAGTTTTTCGTAAGTTTCTGGATTTTCCCTTACAATGGTATTGGCAAAATCTCTGTTTTTAGCATTCTAGAATAGCACGGTTATGAGAAAATCAATTCTTGGCATTTCGACTTTCAGAAGTTCAGTGTTGAATCTTTGCATGAATGCTCTGAAACTCTCTCCATTCTGTTGGATGATCGAATATAAATGATTGGCGGGTGGTTTGATTGCTTTTCCACTTGCAAATTGATGAACAAATTTATCATACAACTGGTCGATCGAACTGATCGAACCTCCTTCTAATCGACCAAACCATCTTTGGGCGACATCTGACAAAGTAGTAGTAAATAATTTAGCTGCTAAGTTGTCCGAGAGATCATGTAATTGCACAATGTGTGTGAATTGTATGATATGTTCTTCGGGGTCTCCTTTTCCATCATATCTAGGCAATCCTGTTGGCATTCTTTGTGTTGAGAGCAGTCTTTCGAAGTATATTTCATCACAGAATGGGGATCTCTTATTTGATCGAATGACTGGAGTTTCATCTTCAACTCTTCTTTCTTGATTTTCTAACTTCTTGGTTAAGCATTTGACCTGAGATGCAAGTTTATTTACTTCGATGGAGAATTCCACTGGTCTTGCTTTATTTCGATCAGTTGGTCGATATCCTTGCTCTTTTGGTCTGCTATCTACTTCCTCCGAAACTGCTTGTTGATTCCTTTCCTTCCCTGAGTGATGTTCTGGAGACTTAGGTCTTCGACCTTCGACTTCAAGCAGTTTTGATTTGCTCATCCATTCTTTATGCGCTGTGGTGATCAGTTCTTGCAGCTCTTCTCGAGTAAACTTGAAAATTTCTTTAGCCGGACGTGAAGGTCCATCACCTTCATGCTCCTCCTCATGAATGCTAACATGATCATTCTCGATATTGTCTCCTTGTTGTTCAGTTTCGCGTGCTCCGGTTTCTGCCATTGCTGCCATTGCTGCTTTTGATCTTGTTGTCATTTCCTTTTCGAACACTGATTAGTGGGTCCCACAGACGGCGCCAACTGATGAAGGGTATTTTCGTCCGAATACTTGGTCCAATTATATCTTGCCACGTGTAGGCTGGTACCCGTTCTTCAGTAAGGAGCTCTTGTCGGTCAGATCGAATAGAACTCCTCTTTAGGATCCTAATCCTGCGTTCAAAGGAATTCGTTAGGTCTTGCCGGTTGGTTGATCCGGCGTTAACCCTCCGATGATAAAGTCAGTACAGATGATGATCTGAATAGCAGGAGTATATTAATTGTTTGTTCGAAAATTACTTACCTTCCAAGAGCCATAATGCCTTCTATTTATAGTTTTCCAAAATGGATCTTTCGGGTCGGATCATTCGGGTCGGATCTTTCGGGTCGGATCAAACAATATATTGAGGTCGAAGGGTCGTCTGGTGTGTACATCGAATTATAACAAATCAGCTAGTACTATATCTAATATTTGTCGAACAGACCAGATTTTAACTAGGATTCAATGTCGAATAGACCAGAATAATCAAAATTGGATATCGAATAGAACAGATTAATCTAAACTATAAACTTGATGTCGAACAGAACAGATTAATCTGAATTGGATGTCGAATAGAACAGATTAATCTGAACTGTAAACTTGATGTCGAACAGAACAGATTAATCTGAACTGGATGTCGAATATAATCATGTTCATTTTATATTGACTAAGAGTTTTAATCCTGATATTGATTTATTTATATGACGTGGAGTATGCCAAGTCAGTGATCGAATATTTGATATATCAGAGATGTCTTTATCTTATCACATTCATTCAAGCCAACTGCGTGCTGGATGAAATGTCTGTTGCATACATATGTGTGAAGTGTCTAAGGTGTGCGTGTTTGAATTGATTTATCAATAGTATTGTTTTCTCGCTGCTAATGTACATTTGCACACTGCCTCACTAAGTTGGACGATCAACTTACCACTCTTTGTGGATTACTATCTCAGGTACTTTCGACAGTTGACGGGTTTGATAGTTGGTGATCCGGGATCCGAGTCGGTCGTGTTTATTCTTTTTTTTAAGTCGTGTTTGGATTATTTACATTTGGAGGTTTCAAAATGTGATTGGATAGTGTTTATGAGTTTTAAATTGAATTGTTTAAGTACAGATGTATTAAGCTGATCGATAAATTGTTTAAGATATTTAAACTAATTCACGTTTTAAATTATATGTTTTCGCTGCTAGTCTAGATTAAAATTCATGTTCGGTTTGTTTTGGCGACCCGACTCCAATCGAGGGTCATTTTTGGCCCGAGGACGTGGTTGGGAAAAACGGGGCGTCACAATTCGAAATGAGATGTGGAATTTTGTGTATTTGTTGGCAATATTGTGTAATTTTTTATAAGCAGTATTGAAAAAATCATATTTATATTTGTGGAATCGATGAGTATTTACTACAATTTCATGTTTGTTGTTATACATGGTAATGTGAAATTTTATCACTCTTTGACATGTCCTATATTATTATTCACTATCATTGAAAGAAAATTTGGTTGGTTTTAATAAACGGTTCATTGTTTGTTGGTGTTTGTTTCCAAATGTTTGGGACTTGTTTTAGGATATACAATGGATGACCGGAAGAAACAATTGATTATGTTAGTGTTTCATCGGATTTTTTGGATCGCCATGTTTCTTATATGGTTCCGTTCTAAACAACTCCGCAATCGTAGAAGACCCGTACGGTATAGCCTAATCCGTAGGAGACGTAAGTGGATGAAAAACTTACGAAGAATAACTGAAAAAGATCCAGTAAGGTGTATGGATAATATACGTCTTAAAATTAGGGTGAGTTTGGCCTAGCGATACGAGAAGCAATTATAGTAGAATTAATTTTAGTATAATTGATTTTGGTAATAATTGATTATAATAAAATTAATTATAGAATAATTGCTTTGTATAATAGCTTTTGCAAAAGTAACACTTTAGTAGCTTCTAAAATATGTTGATTTTTTGCTTCTCGAGATCCCAAAAGTGATTATGATCTTGGGGGCCAAACACCATGAAAATCATGATTGAGCAGAAGTTATTTTTATAATCGGGGCCAAACACTTCGAAAATCACAATAGAGATCTATAAGTGATTTTAAGAGCTCCAAACGCTGGGCCAAACTCACCCTTAATTCATTTGATAAGTTGGTTTGTTTTCTTGCTAACGTGGGGGGTTTGAATGACACTAAGTATGTGACCGTGCGCGAACAAGCTGCCATGTTTGACCCTTTTTGCCCATCACAAAAAGAATCGTATCGTAAGAACCGATTACCGTCGATCCGGCGCCACCGTTAGCAAGTGTTTTTACCGTGTTTTGACATGCTTGATGAAGCTCCACCCAATATTATTTTCTCAACCGGAGCCAATAACAAATGATTGATACGTCGATAGATGGGGTTGTTTTCCGGTAAGGAACAAACTTTAATTTTCCTACTTGCATAGGGTATTTTCTTCAACTTGTGCATTACAATAGAGACTTTGTGTACGCATAGGGTTGCATTAGGGCACTAGATGGAACCTATGTTCATGTTAATGTTCCATCGGTTGATAGACCACGGTATAGGAACCGAAAAGGTGATCTAACTACTAATGTACTTGCGGGTTGTGATATTAACGGATTGTTCACCTATGCACTTGTCGGTTGGGAGGGGTCCGCGGCGGATGGGCGCGTGTTAAGGGACACAATTAATCAGCCAAATGGATTGAAAGTGCTTACGGGTAAAACTTAGTTTTTAGTTTATGAAATTTTTAATTACAAGGGTTATGACATAGCAACTCATTCATGCTTCTAATTGTAGGAACATACTACTTGTGTGACAATAGATATACGAACGGTGAAGGTTTTCATTTGAAAGAGTGGGGAGTTGGTATGTAAGCCCCTCAAACTTACAAATAATATTTTAACATTTAACATAGTCAAGCTAGAAATGTCATCGAGCGCACTTTTGACCAAGTAAAAAAACGTTGGGCAATATTGAGGAGTCCTGCTTTCTATCCCTTGCAAACGCAAAACCGGATTATCATGGCATTGTTATTAATTCATAACTTCTTGTGAAAAACGTCGCCCGATGATGTTATGGGGTTTGATCCATTATTTGATTTACTTGAAAACCGTGAGGATGATAATAACTTTGAAGGAGATGACTATGTCGAAGTTGTTGAGACGTCACACGCATGGAACAATTTTCGGGACAACTTAGCTCGTGAAATGTTCATGAAATGGAACTCGGAGCGCGAGTGAATTTTAATTGAATTTGTTGTTTTAAGATATGGATGTTGTATTTGTCACTAAGACTTGACTTCTTTCATAATTTGTACCGTATTGTTAGGTTAATTGGTTGTTTTAATTGAATTTAATGTTTGAATTGAATTTTTTAAGATATGTTTTTAAATTTCTTCTTTGAATATGTTTGAATTGTTATCTACAATTACCATGTGTCCCGTACATTATGTTTGAATTGTACATTTATGTAGGTGTACACCGATTGAGATGTCTTCCATTCCCCGCTACGGTGAAGGAAAAATGTACTCGGAGGACAATGAACAATGCCGAAGAACAAGCTTTGCTAGATTGTTTGAAGGAACTAATCTCAAAGGGGTACAAGTCCGATAATGGTTTTTGTCCGGGCTACTTGCAAGCCTTAGAAATTGCACTTAATGCAAGGATACCCACGTCCAAACTATCCGTCAAGCATATTAACTCCAAACTTACGGTTTGGAAGAAAGTTTATTACCAAATTTTGGGTATGCAAGTGTTGGAATTATGCCTTGATTGTCAATACAACAGAGTGCGGAAATTAAAATTTTTCAAGGCACACCCACAGATCCCATAATAAAATCTCCAAGTTATATATACGAAAGACATAAAACAAAGCACAGAAATAATCTAATAAAGGGGGTTTTCAATTTTACCTCACCACAGGCAAGGTGGTGGAAACCTCCAACTCTGATTCTGAACTCTGATTAAGGTTCTGGTTCACTGGAGTGATCCAAGTGTCTCACCTCCAGAGAAAAGTCCACACCAACTGGATTATGATGACACCTCTTAGTCTTAGGCTCAGAACTAGATCTAAGAGGCTTGTTGATGAAGGATTGTGCAGATCTATTTGACAGATCAAAATTCCACACAAAAGGAATGAGGGAGAAGATATGCGGCGGCGGCGCTAGGGCTTTCACGGCGGCGGTGCGGCGGTTTTACGGCAGCACGGCGGCGGCGCTAGAGCTTGGGCGGCGCAAGGGGAGGGGCGGATTTCCTAGGGCAGAGGAGACTAAGGTTTTTGCTTAGGTGTTGGTTCTCTGAGTTCTGTCAGAACTCTATTTATAAGCACTCCTCAAGTCCTAGGGTTACAAGATTCCTAATGGGCTTAGGAGTCTGTCTCTTGCAAGCCCACCTTAATTTAATTAATTACTTAATTAAATATTCAGCCCATATTAATCAATTACTTAATTAATATTTAGTTTAATTAATCAATTGTCATTTAAATCAATTAAATCAATTAATTAATTTATCTCCCACTTGAATTAACACTTTAATTCACTTAATTGATTTAATTACTTTTAAATCAATTAATTCCTTTTATATTCCTACAGAACAGTCACCGTCCAATTGTATTGTGTGTGACCCTCTGGGTTCACCATCAATTGGCAGCAGGCTCACGAAACCTCGTGATTTAATTTATGAACAATAAATTGCTCCGATCAATTAAACTACCTTTAATTGACCACTCCTAGAATCAGTTCCTCTACTAACTCAGGAGTACCCACACTTCATGGTCGATGTCTAGCCACAAGCCCATGAAGCCCAACATCAGGTGAATTGATATTTAGTGAACCTCACCTCATATAATTACCATGTACATACGGTCCTTCTGTCGACCAATTTCCCGATCAAGACTTAGGGTGTGTGAATTGATCGGCACCTCTAAATTTGTCTCGATAACTATACTTTCTAATTCAGGATAATGTTCCAGTGTGACTGCCTAATTTGGAAATCCCTTTCCAAATCCGTCACCGACTACGGCCGTAGATTCATTGGAAACATTATCTAAGAATCGTATAGGAAATATTTTCATCCATTACGATGAGTCAACAGATTCCATCTTGGTACTAACCACTCGCGCACATGTCCATACGCACCCAACCTAGGCATTTTTATGACCAAGCTAAGTGGCCTATACTTAGATCTAAGTACGCACTTTCATGCACCGAATTCGCCCTAGCACCTCAAGTCATAGGACTAAATCGTACACTATTATAATCCTTTGAGAAACATCCCATCACCGATATGCGTCATGCGCTTCCACAATGGGTTTCTCTGTTCGGGTCGTTCGATGCATTCGATCCTCCATCGAATCACCTAGTCATATGCACTGGCCTCAAATGCCTTGTTCATGAAACTACAACAAATTCACTCCGTGTGAATCATGCATAATCGTACAAGTCTTGACGATTCACTCGATACCCCGTCTCGATATGAATCTATGACTTGGAACATTTTCGAGATCACGACCTTTGAGACTGTTTCATGATAAGTGCACTCAGTACTGAAGTGTATAGTCCCATAGTCGTGAGTGATCTCAGGGTTTCAACCAATCGCTTAAATGTATTCGCGAGAGATGAAGTTTGGCCATTGTTTATCCTTATACTTATATAAATAAACATGCGTATTATTATAAAATCAAAGATTGTTATATACAAGATAGATCTATTACAAGCTAATTGAACTGGCTTGCAGGGCACTATCCTATCAATCTCCCACTTGCCCTAAAGCCATTCACAAACGTTTCTTAGACCCATCTTATCTAGATGTCCCTCGAACACCTTTTGCGAGAGTGGCTTAGTTAGTGGGTCAGCTATGTTGTCTTCCGATTTGACATACTCCATGTGCATGTCACCTCTACCCATGATCTCTCTGATCACGTGGTATTTCCTCTGTACGTGTTTGGATTGATGGTGTGATCTCGGCTCCTTCGCTTGAGCTATCGCCCCGTTGTTGTCACAGAAGACGACTACAGGTTCAGCAATGCTAGGAACAACATCCAATTCCTGGACGAAGTTTCTCATCCATACACTTTCTTTTGCTGCATCTGATGCTGCGATATATTCTGCTTCTGTGGTTGAGTCGGCAGTGGTAGACTGTTTACAGCTTTTCCAACTGACCGCTCCTCCATTGAGGCGGAATATGTATCCAGAGTTGGATTTGAAGTCATCCACGTCAGACTGGAAACTTGCATCAGTGAATCCTTCAAGTTTCAGTTCTCCACTACCACCGTAGACCAAAAACATATCCTTAGTCCTTCGCAGGTACTTTAGGATTGCTTTTACGGCAGTCCAGTGCTTTTCGCCTGGATTTGACTGATAGCGGCTCGTTACACTTAGAGCGTGCGCTACGTCTGGTCGAGTACACAACATTGCATACATTATACTCCCTATAGCAGAGGCATAAGGTATGATAGACATTCTCGTCTTTTCTTCGTCGGTTGTAGGGCACATAGACTTAGAAAGAGAGATACCATGTCTCATTGGAACGAATCCTTTCTTAGATTCTTCCATACTAAATCTCTTCAAGATCGTGTTGATGTACTGAGATTGGGAGAGTCCTATCATCTTCTTCGATCTATCCCTATAGATACGTATTCCCAATACGTAAGATGCGTCTCCCATATCTTTCATAGAGAACTGCGCGGATAACCACGCTTTAGTCTGCGCTAACATCTTGATATCGTCTCCGATTAACAAAATGTCATCGACGTACAAAACAATGAATTGTATTGAGCTCCCACTGTTCTTTTTGTACACACAAGGTTCATATACGTTTTTGATAAAGCCAAAAGCTTTGACTGTCTCATCAAATCGTATGTTCCAGGTTCGGGACGCCTGTTTGAGGCCATAGATTGACCTTTGAAGCTTACACAGTTTGTGCTCACTTCCTTTGGACGCAAAACCTTCAGGTTGTTGCATAAAGATCTCCTTATCAATGTCTCCATTGAGGAAGGCGGTCTTTACGTCCATTTGCCATATTTCGTAGTCATGCCACGCGGCTATAGCAAGTAATATCCGAATGGATTTTGACATCGCCACGGGAGAGAAGGTTTCCTCATAGTCTATACCAGGCCTTTGAGAATACCCTTTCGCCACTAAGCGAGCTTTATGAGTAATTACCTCTCCATTCATTCCAAGCTTACGCTTGAAGATCCATTTACATCCTACAGGGATAGTTCCCTCAGGTGGATCGACCAAGGTCCAAACCTTGTTGGAATGCATGGAATCCATTTCGGATTGCATGGCTTCGAGCCACGCACCCGAATCTATGTCAGACATCGCTTCTTGATAGGTCCTTGGATCAGCATCAACTTTCTCGTTTTCGTGAATGAGACCAAATCGCTCTGGCTCCTTACGAATTCGATTAGACCTTCGAAGTATAGGTGTACTAGTAGGTTCAGTTAATTCTGGTTCAGCTCCCACTGTTTGTGGGGATGGGTCCGATTCTTGGACTTCATCAAGTTCTACGATTGTCCCATTTCGGTTGGTGAGGAAATCCTCTTCCAAGAAGTGGGCGTTCCTAGATACGAACGTATTACGTTCTTTAGGATCGAAGAACAGGTATCCAATAGAGTCCTTTGGATAACCCACAAACTTGCACAAACTAGATCTACTATCTAGCTTATCTCCCTTCTTGTTCTTTACATACGCAGGAGATCCCATACTCGTAAGAACGAATACACGGGTGCTTTACCATACCATACTTGGTGCGGCGTTGTTGGCACTGACTTTGAAAGTACTATGTTTAGTATCTTCGAAGCAGTTAATAGGGCTAAGCCCCAAAACGAAAAGGGAAGGTCAGCAAAGCTCATCATGGAACGAACCATGTCTAACAAAGTCCGGTTCCTCCGCTCAGACACTCCATTGAGTTGAGGTGTCCTAGGGGGAGTTCGCTGTGCGAGAATTCCATTCTCTTTTAGATAATCAAGGAATTCTTGGCTTAAGTACTCACCACCTCTATCAGAACGAAGTGCTTTAATACTATGTCCAAGTTGGTTCTCTACTTCCATTCGAAACTCTTTGAATTTCTCAAAAGTTTCGGATTTGTGTGTCATAAGATACACATATCCATAACGACTAAAATCGTCGGTGAATGTTACGAAGTAAGAGAATCCACCTCTCGCATTGACACTCAATGGTCCACAAACGTCAGTATGGATAAGATCCAATGTCTGTTTGGTTCGCTCGGGATTCCCTGTGAAGGGTGATTTGGTCATCTTTCCTTTGAGACAAGATTCGCAAGTCGGGAGTTCATCTAAGTTCTTTATTTCAAGAGCCTTAGAGGAAACCAACTTTTGAATCCTACTCTTGGAAATATGTCCAAGTCTAGCGTGCCAAAGTTGTGGAGTTTGATTATCATATTTCCTTTTTCTAGATTGAATGTGCATGACGTTGGAATTTATAGGTTCTAGGGAATATAGACCATCTATCAAAGTACCACGAGCATACATTAAATCACCTTTAAATATGCAAAAAGATCCATTTTGAATGGAAAAATTAAAACCATCAATGTCTAACATAGGAATAGAAATGATGTTTTTAATAACGTTTGGTACGTACAGACAATCCCTTAAAATTAAAGTAAAATTCCCTAATACTAATTCCACGTCTCCTATAGCCTCGGCGGCGATCCTAGCTCCGTTTCCAAAACGCAGGATTCTATCCCCGGGCTTCAGGGTTCTTACTGCTCCCATCACCTGCAAATCATTGCAGATATGAGAACCTGCTGCGGTGTCTAACACCCACGATGCACAGTTAACAGAAATATTAACTTAACTAGAAAAATACCTTTGGCTACCAATTTCATCTTTAGGTAGTCTGGGCAGTTCCTTTTCCAGTGCCCTGCTTTCTTGCAGTGGAAACATTCGTCTTCTGGGCTTTTGCGCTTTTTCTCGACCACCTTGGTGACTGCCTTTGAAGAAAATACCTTCTTCTTTTTCTTACCTTTCTTAGGCTTTGCAGCCTTCGATTGGTGTGCAATCATTACAGGTTTCTCTTTCTTGAGAGTCGATTCTGCCGTTACCAATAAATTGGTCAATTCGTGAAGAGCGAGGTTTCTATCCTCCATATTGAAGTTCAACACGAACTGGTCAAATGAACGGGGCAGCGTATGGAGAAGGAGGTCAGTGCTAAGATCAGCGTGCAAAGCCACGTCCAATCGCCCCAGTTTTTCAACCAAGTTGATGAAACGCAGACAGTGATCTTTTACACTGCTTCCCTCAGCCATCTTGAGATTAAACAACTCTTTAGAGGTCGCGAATCTTTCAGCGCGAGACCTTTCCCCAAACATCTGCTGGAGATGGAGAAGCATATCTCTAGCAAGCGGCATGGCGGCATGCTGTTTCTGCAGTTCGTTTGACATCGAAGCTAGCATGAGGCAACGAACCTGAAGATCATCATCAACCCTTTTAGCATGGGCGGTTCGTTGTTCCTCACTAGCTCGTCCTGCGGGTGCAGCAGGCATGGGTGTGTCGAGCACATAACTGCGACGTTCGGAGTCTAGGACTATCCTCAGATTTCTCAGCCAGTCGACAAAGTTTGAACCATTTAATTTGTTTGCGTCGAGGATAACATATAATGGATTCTTAGACATTGTAATTAATATCTACAATAGGAAAGAAGACAACATTAAGCTAACTGATCTTATGTCTAATACTTATAATTATCGAAGTTGGACTTAGTTTCGAAAAAGTTCTCCCACTATTTTGTCGAAACAATCACCCCTTTGATTGCTCGGGAAATTCTATTTCCTAGTAGGTCTTGACGTCCCAGCAGCAATTAATTGCACCCACGACTCGTGGCCATACAAGTAATTCTCCAGGTAGGTATACTTTTACCAATTGTGTTACTCCACAACCTTCAAGCTATTTTGCCTCGATTTTCGCACCTATCTAGCACTGCTACATCATAGATGTTACTCCTCGTTTAAGTCTGACCCAGTCAATCTCGATGAACAACAGGCCCGGTCATGAAATCCCCGTAACTAGTTATCGGTCGATTTTCACATCCCGACAAGTTCCCACCCTTGTCTTGTTTAGTTAAAAACAAGAATCGAGGAATTTCGTGTATTGTCCCTTTCTTCGACTCGGGTGCCAGACTCTGGATCACCTCTATCGATAAGTAGACAACATACACTAGTCCCTATTGATGGAAGGCTTGGATCTATAAAACTTCATTTTATAGTTTACCCAATATGACTTAATATTTTATTTCGAGAGGGGTATTTCTGGTTTGAAAGTTATACTAACTCTCCTCGAGATCTCACCGATTCAGTTATGCTTTATCTTTTATTACGATCTAGATTCTAGCGGGTAGCCAAATATAAATCGACAAATAAATAAAAGACATACAAGCCTAGCATGCATACTACCACAATATGTTTTCGATCGGGAGCCTCCTATGTGGGCCATCATCGAGCCATTGATGTTGGCCCTATTGGTCAATCTAAAGGGTTCTCAAACAGGCCTATGCTATTACATTAATCACCATGCATACATGGCCTTCATATCTCCTTGGGCTCCCATCCTGCTTGTAACGGGCCTCCATCCTAGACTAGGAAAGCATTAAAGCCCTATTCTATTACAAAGCCTCAAAATTGGCCCAAAACATAAAAGGCTCGCAGGCCTTAATAAAAACCAAACATTAAATTAAACCAATCACATCTACCCTAAGGTTAAAGCTCGGCTCGATCGAAAACCACGTAAACAGTTCACGTAGAGCAAGAAACATGTAAACGACATTTTACTTTCTCCTTTCTTTAATTTTAAAACTTCCTTTTAAAACTAACTTCCATTGATTCTTACTTTTAGTCACTACTAATTATGACAAAATAAACTTTCGGGTAAACAAAATAAATTTTCCTGCTGAAAATCAGATTCTGTTTTTCAACTTTTGAAAATTGCATTTTCGGCCCCTCAATTTTCGAAAATTGCACTTTGACCCCAAAAACTTTTAAAAAGTTACAAAAACACCCAAAGCAGTTTCGGCCAGCATTCCAGAAAATAAATTTTGAATTCTGAAAATTTTTGATTTTTCCAAACAGATCCTTGAAGTTTCGGTAATTGCAAAACAGTCCCTAAACTTTCGGAAATTACAAAATGACCCCAAAAAGCGTGCGACCAGTTTGCGAAAACAGTCCAGAATTTTTTGAAATTTCCAGATTCTAAAATTTCGAATTTTTAGCCCTTTAAAACCCTAATTTGCGATTTTGCCCAAAGAGTCCTGAAGTTTTCAAAAACTATGAAAACGCTATAGATCTGAAAAACAGTTTTACCCAATTGTAGATCTAGTCATAACAAGTAAGAATCAATCGACAGAACATAATTATCATGCGTTTTAATATACATAATTAAACATATAATATAAACACATATTATGTTCAAGCCTTTCGTATAATAATCATGGAGTTGGCTCTGATACCACTGTTGGGATATGCCTTGATTGTCAATACAACAGAGTGCGGAAATTAAAATTTTTCAAGGCACACCCACAGATCCCATAATAAAATCTCCAAGTTATATATACGAAAGACATAAAACAAAGCACAGAAATAATCTAACAAAGGGGGTTTTCGATTTTTTACCTCACCACAGGCAAGGTGGTGGAAACCTCCAACTCTGATTCTGAACTCTGATTAAGGTTCTGGTTCACTGGAGTGATCCAAGCGTCTCACCTCCAGAGAAAAGTCCACACCAACTGGATTATGATGACACCTCTTAGTCTTAGGCTCAGAACTAGATCTAAGAGGCTTGTTGATGAAGGATTGTGCAGATCTATTTGACAGATCAAAATTCTGCACAAAAGGAATGAGGGAGAAGATTTGCGGCGGCGGCGCTAGGGCTTTCACGGCGGCGGTGCGGCGGTGTTACGGCAGCACACGGCGGCGGCGCTAGGGCTTGGGCGGCGCAGGGTGGGGCGGATTTCCTAGGGCAAGAGAAGACTAAGGTTTTTGCTTAGGTGTTGTTTCTCTGAGTTCTGTCAGAACTCTATTTATAAGCACTCCTCAAGTCCTAGGGTTACAAGATTCCTAATGGGCTTAGGAGTCTATCTCTTGCAAGCCCACCTTAATTTAATTAATTACTTAATTAAATATTCAGCCCATATTAATTAATTACTTAATTAATATTTAGTTTAATTAATCAATTGTCATTTAAATCAATTAAATCAATTAATTAATTTATCTCCCACTTGAATTAACACTTTAATTCACTTAATTGATTTAATTACTTTTAAATCAATTAATTCCTTTTATATTCCTACAGAACAGTCACCGTCCAATTGTATTGTGTGTGACCCTCTGGGTTCACCATCAATTGGCAGCAGGCTCACGAAACCTCGTGATTTAATTTATGAACAATAAATTGCTCCGATCAATTAAACTACCTTTAATTGACCACTCCTAGAATCAGTTCCTCTACTAACTCAGGAGTACCCACACTTCATGGTCGATGTCTAGCCACAAGCCCATGAAGCCCAACATCAGGTGAATTGATATTTAGTGAACCTCACCTCATATAATTACCATGTACATACGGTCCTTCTGTCGACCAATTTCCCGATCAAGACTTAGGGTGTGTGAATTGATCGGCACCTCTAAATTTGTCTCGATAACTATACTTTCTAATTCAGGATAATGTTCCAGTGTGACTGCCTAATTTGGAAACCCCTTTCCAAATCCGTCACCGACTACGGCCGTAGATTCATTGGAAACATTATCTAAGAATCGTATAGGAAATATTCTCATCCATTATGATGAGTCAACAGATTCCATCTTGGTACTAACCACTCGCGTACATGTCCATACGCACCCAACCTAGGCATTTTTATGACCAAGCTAAGTGGCCTATACCTAGATCTAAGTACGCACTTTCATGCACCGAATTCGCCCTAGCACCTCAAGTCATAGGACTAAATCGTACACTATTATAATCCTTTGAGAAACATCCCATCACCGATATGCGTCATGCGCTTCCACAATGGGTTTCTCTGTTCGGGTCGTTCGATGCATTCGATCCTCCATCGAATCACCTAGTCATATGCACTGGCCTCAAATGCCTTGTTCATGAAACTACAACAAATTCACTCCGTGTGAATCATGCATAATCGTACAAGTCTTGACGATTCACTCGATACCCCGTCTCGATATGAATCTATGACTTGGAACATTTTCGAGATCACGACCTTTGAGACTGTTTCATGATAAGTGCACTCAGTACTGAAGTGTATAGTCCCATAGTCATGAGTGATCTCAGGGTTTCAACCAATCGCTTAAATGTATTCGCGAGAGATGAAGTTTGGCCATTGTTTATCCTTATACATATATAAATAAACATGCGTATTATTATAAAATCAAAGATTGTTATATACAAGATAGATCTATTACAAGCTAATTGAACTGGCTTGCAGGGCACTATCCTATCAGAAATTAATAGTCTTCTTTATCGATCTTTACGACCGCTTTACTCAAATATTGTACTTCGCTGGTCTGAGTCGTCCTCGGGCTAATTACTGATAACGCTTTCTTTATAAGCTGTATTCTGACTTTTTCTTCATGATTTTCTTTTGACGATTGGAACTGAGATTATAATGAACTCGGACAGGACGAACTCGAGCGGGAATAAATTTGACATTTTCTTCACTTATCCCAGACAGTTCTTGTATTCTCGGGAATCGTAACGGTCGACGCATTTACTGCTTGTATCTCAGCCGTTAGTACTATCAAATCTGAGTCGTTAATTGCCTTTTCCTTCCACTATATATAGTTCCATAGTTACCTTCAAATTTTACATTTCAGTAATTGTTTTGATCGGCTCTGTGATTGAGACTTTACTTTCTCTGGCCATCATGTTTCGTTTGTTATCCCTGACCAAACGGTTCGAGGTTCGACTTCGAACAATCTTTCTTTATAATTTCTGCTGTCTCCTAATGTCAATTCATTTCGACTAGGGTATCGACAGGCGAAAATAATTGCGACTGGGGTACCGGCAGGCGACCAGCTCTCTTTGATTCCAAGTCTTTGAGGCGGGCTCGACTTCCTGTACTCTGTCCTCTATCCAGTCGGGATAGTGGGTCAACTGCTGGAGGAGTTTTCCTGCTCACGATCTCAACTTCTTCAAGATATTTCTTGAAGAATGTTGCCTTCGAGATTGCGTGGAGTAATTCTTCTAGGGATTGCTTCCCTGTCTCTCGATCTGGTTCGGCGTGGAACAATTATTGAGGAAGTGATGGATGAAGGGTAGAAGTGTTATTCTAGCCCCGCATTCCTTCTTTTATTACGAAAATATTCTAGCGTAGGGTTAATTTGTAATAGGGTTACATTAAATGTAAAGCCTCAGTTTTGCTCAATTTTCCTTATTATTGTAATCACGAATTCTCTTGTAACTGTTTTGGAAGATCATGAATGAGATATTTATTTCCTTCATCACCCTTACTCGTTAACCTGTAAAATTGCTTTCGTATATTGTTATCGAGCATCCATTTCTTTGCCTCGAAAATATGGACAAGTGCTATTCCCCAGCGACTTTGATAAGTATATGGATAGTAGTCGATAATTGACATTCTTCGATCTTTTATATTCAGATATAAATGATAATTGACATTCTTGCGTGATCGAAAATTAATAATATTCGGATAATAAAAGGCGATCTTAGCGGATCGTGATCGCTGTATTTCGAGATAAGATATATACCGGAATTTTGTACAATCGATAATTTGCACTTAGGGTCGTAGCAATAGCTTTCACCCATTTAATAATTTCAATCTAAGGGGCATAGCAACGGCTTTCACCCTTAGTCGTTTCAGAGCATTTTTAGCCCGAGGGTCGTAGCAACGGCTTTCACCCATTTAATAATTTCGATCTAAGGGGCATCGCAACGGCTTTCACCCTTAGTCGTATCAGAGCATTTTTAGCCCGAGGGTCGTAGCAACGGCTTTCACCCATTTAATAATTTCGATCTAAGGGGCATAACAACGGCTTTCACCCTTAGTCGTATCAGAGCATTTTTAGCCCGAGGGTCGTAGCAACGGCTTTCACCCATTTAATAATTTCGATCTAAGGGGCATAGCAACGGCTTTCACCCTTAGTCGTTTCAGAGCATTTTTAGCCCGAGGGTCGTAGCAACGGTTTTCACCCATTTAATAATTTCGATCTAAGGGGCATAACAACGGCTTTCACCCTTAGTCGTTTCAGAGCATTTTTAGCCCGAGGGTCGTAGCAACGGCTTTCACCCATTTAATAATTTCGATCTAAGGGGCATAGCAACGGCTTTCACCCTTAGTCGTTTCAGAGCAGTTTTAGCCCGAGGGTCGTAGCAACGACTTTCACCCATTTAATAATTTCGATCTAAGAGGCATAGCAACGGCTTTCACCCTTAGTCGTTTCAGAGCATTTTTAGCCCGAGGGTCGTCACCCATTTTTATTTTTCGACCCAAGGGGCGTAGCAACAACTTTCACCCTTGGTCGATCTTCGAGGGTCATAGCAACGGCTTTCACCCTTTTAAATAGTATACGAAGGCCAATAGAAACAGAATAACAAATGAACGGAGATCGACAATATTCAGAATATGACGAATAGATGAAGATTATGACGAAATGAACTTCCATTGAATAAATAATTCTGATCGAAATAAATTTTGATGAGATAATAGTCTTCTGCAATCATGAGAAAAGATGAATCATAGAGAAACAGCGAATAATGAATAACCTTAGGACTTAATAAATAAATCTTATGCATTGTTAAGAAAATTCTTTGTCTATAAGTTCCCAATTTTGTTATGTTTGATTCTTTCCAAACGGTTCCTCATTTTATGAGAATTGCAAGGGTCGACAAATCTCACCCATTCATTTCGCGAATTATCTGCCGCTGGATTCTTTCATCTTTTACTATATAAGACTGTCATATTGTTGAGGTTTTCTTATTCGTTGTACCAGCATTTTATCTGTCCGACCATGCTAATCGAGATCGTTATTCACTCAATTCAACTTTTTGAGTTCAGACTTCGAACAATTTTTAAGAGGGACAATATTCTATCCCGACCTCGCTTAGAATATCGACAGGCAAATACAATTTCCATCTAGAAAGCCAATAAGCCAGAATTATGGAGTCCGTAGATCGTCGCGCAGGTCTTCGAACAGGGACCTGTTGCTACAATGCATTTAGGAAAACATACTAGGGAGGGACCGATCCAGAATACAATTACTCGCTAAATTGTCTGTTCGCCCCGATGTCTTCTACAGATCATAAATAAGGTTTAAAACCTGCGGATCCAAAGGAGATTCCCTGCTCGGAGCTAGGTTATTTTGAGTAGACGATAGGAGAGGAGACCGAAAATTTCATAGGATTATAGAAAGTAAAGGTGTTCTTATGTTCTATGTTCGAAATGTATCTTCCATATTTTCCTTCTGAACTTCTTGTATCTTATTAATAGTAATTATGAATGGAATTTTCTCTTTTCCTTGTATATAGAATAAAAGACAACCAGATACTCTGATTTCCGATAACCTCAACCACATATATCTAAGATTAACGATGAAATACCCGAATAGTGGTTTCTAAGAATATTAACGTCTTGGTAGATTTGAGGTTAATAAAGAACTTGTTGTAATCGATCCTTGCTATCGCCGAATTTCCAAAGCTGTCGAATTCTTCAGCTCGAGAGTTATACTTGAATAGATCAAACATTTCTAGTAGGTTGAAAAGATAACTGTTTCATATCCAGAGTACCAAGTACATGAAGGTTGAATTTTTAGACGAGTGTCATCGATCTTCGTGCTATTTTTGGAGTAGGATTGTAAGTGAAAGATTTGTTTGAATGACTGTTTCGAATAAGCTCTTCTTGGTATCGTTGGGCCATACGTTCTTCTAACCAAACAGGACCCTATTTCTCGGGAAACGTATCGGTCAGTCCATTTAATACGGACATCCTAGCCGTTCGCTATCTGTTATATGTGCCGTTGATTCAAAATCCTTTACTACTATAAATAGGTCCCTTCATGCATACTACACTTCTTACTTTCTCCTTTATGCTTCCTTCGATCACTATGGGTCGAGATTTAAATTTGATTCATGTTTCTTCCAAGATAAAGGAGTTCGAGATTAGACTCAGAACCCTATTTTTCGATCTTAGCTCCCTAAGCATAAGCTTTTTTCGCTTAGAATATCGACAGGCAAAAGAAAATGCGCCTAGAATACCGGCAGGCAACCTGTTTTCCCAGACATATCTTGTCTGGTGCGGGTTAGAATTCTGGTTTTCTGGCGCTGTATCTGATCGGGCAGCTGGTTATTCTGAGAGGAGTTCTTTAAATCTGAGGCACCAGCTTCCTCGAGGGCTTTCTTACAGTATTGTTCCTTCGAGTTCCCTTGGGGTGCCTCTGCTGAGATAAACCTTTGCTGCTCCGGTTCGGATTAATCTGTAAATAATGATTGAGTGTTTCAATCATTGTTAACAGAAGAAGACCTAAGGTCGGTCTGAAGCCCTGGAGTGGAGCTGTGATCCGGCTCTTATCCCGCTCGAAGACGGCTGTGCGACATGTGGCGAGTGATTGCCAATAAGAATCACTGCTGAGTTCTGCATCTGGAGCGATCTTGGGGAATGAAGACCGAGCATGAAACATGGTTGAATCATTCATAGAGCTTGTAATAGGGTAGGAGTAATTGCATTGTACTTCTTGAGCTCGAATTATATTCGGGGTTTCTCTTTGTAACTTATTTGAAGAATACTAATAACAAAGCTTTGTTCTCTCGATCGAATTTCGTTATTTAACTCCTTTACTTAGTCGAACTATCGTCAATACTTAGCTGCAACTTCAAGGATTTATATATAATTTGCTGCCGTCGTTCAAATATATTCATCCTATCCTAACCGACCCGAGAAAAATACAAATAGCCGACAAATAATGTATATAGATTATGCGACTGATCTCTTAAATAACTGATCCGAGAAATTTGTCTTTGAAATTAATAAATATGATGATCGGAAAAATAAATTCTGACCATCATATAAGATGTAATTGCATAGATTATCTAAACCTTTGACATTAACCGGTGATCGGGAACAAACTGTGCTATCATAGAATAAAACCACTAATTTTAAGCTCGGAAATTCATCGTATGGGTCTTATCTTCGACCTTGAATTGATGAACGCTCCGCTGGTCGGAGGATCGCCTCGGATAGTGAATGGCGGAGTTTCTGTCTAGTAAGGCTCTCCGCTGACGTACGTATTTCTCCTCGTAGTAGGCATATTTCGATCTAAAACTCGAATAAAGCCCTTCGGTGGGCGCCAATTGATCTTACGCGTTTTCGTTAGTTCGATATGGGTAATGTAAAATGCTGTGCAACGTAAGTAAATGGATATAAAAGATCAATAATATTGTATTCAACGTGATCGAGTACAAATTACAAGAGTATGGGGTCCTATTCGAGCATTATTGGATGCCGTACAAGCCAGAGGGTGAAATACTACGAGCTAGCCTATGCTATTATTCCCAAGTGAGTCCGAGCAGCTGTCTCGAAGGGAGAGCACCTGGGAAGTTGTGTCGTCGTCATAAATGCTTGGGGTATTTATAGCAGAATTGATGGGCTTGGGCCTAGGCTCGGCCCAACAGCATCTCTCGAGCTCGGGTTCTCGATGGGTCGGAATACTTAATTTAGAAACCTGGGCCAACTCTTGGTTCCTGTGGGCAGGATCTGGTGTTGGTCGAATTGCATCGAGCCTGCGAAGGCAGGGGATCCAAATAACCCCTCATCAGAAGGATGCACTTGAGCTAGTTCAAAAATATCATAAATATCAACAGCATGCCAATTCCATACATAGTCCAGCAGCATTAATGCAGCCACTCGAAAGTCCGTGCCCATTTAGCCAATGGGGGATTGACTTAGTGGGTCATCTACCACCCGCACCTGGACAAAAAAGGTATTGTTGATAATAGCCTTGATGAATCACATGCTTTTAAAATTAAATCAACACCATGACTAATATCATATTGTTGCAATACAAAAAAGATACCTGATTGTGGCTGTTGATTACTTCACCAAATGGGTGGAAGCTGAACCGCAAAGAACTATAAAAGAAGACGACGTCATGAATTTCATATGGAAAAATATTGTTTGCAGGTTTGGCATACTACAAATTCTAACGCTGAAAACTATAAAAGAAGACTACGTCATGAATTTCATATTGAAAAATATTGTTTGCAGGTTTGGCATACCGAGAATTCTGGTGTCTGATAACGGAACTCAATTCCGACGAAAAGAATTGAAGAGATGGTGTGAAGAAATGAGAATTACTCAAGCATTCGCTTCTGTAGCGAACCCCCAATCAAATGGGCAAATAGAAGTAACCAACCGCACTCTGCTTCAACATCTGAAAACCAGACTTGACAAAGCAAAGGGAGAATGGGTTGATGAATTGCCAAGCGTCATGTGGGCTTATCAAACAACTCAGAGAGTCAGCACAGGGGAAACGCCCTTCAGCTTGGTTTATGGAACCGAAGCAGTGATACCGGTGGAAATTGGGGAAATAAGTTTGCGTGTGAAATGTTATGATGGTATGATCAATGAACCAGGGTTAAGAGCAAAATTAGATTTACTGGAAGAATTGAGAAAAGCGGCTGGTGCCAGAGCAGAACGTTACCGTACAAGAATGGTGAAAGCTTATAATGCTCGAGTGCGACCTCGTGGTTTTCAAGTTGGAGATTTGGTGCTTCGAAAGGCTGCTGTCAACACAAAGAAAGATAAGAAGAAGAATAAAGTGAAGAAATTACAACCTAAATGGATTGGACCATTCAGAGTGTCAGGACTTGTAAGTTCTGGAGCGTACAAATTGCAATATTTAAATGGAGAAGAAATTCCAAGGACATGGAATGTGGCAAGCTGAAGAAAGTATTACGAATAAAGTAAATAGTTATCATGTAATAAAAAGCTCACGAATATCATAAGAGCATGCTATCTTGTGATCCGAAGAAGTTCATAAATAAATCAAAGATTATGTTTTCTGTTACCAGATCATGTGTTTATTTATGTTCAACAAACTCAAGAAGTTTTAATAAGTTATAAAAAATGCTCAGAGCATTACACCTCTATCAGAGGCCAAAATGATCGCTCATCAAAAGAGCATTACACCTCTAATAGGGGTCAAAAACTTCTGCTTTACATCTACGCAAAATAATATAAATAGCTCCACAAGAGAGTATTGTACCCCCAAAAGAGGTCAATAAAAACGTCATCATCTCAAAGACAAAATGCTAAATAACTCTTCAGAAGCCTAACGCCAATAAAAGAAGACAAGTTAATTATTAAAAACACAAGGGTAGAACAATCCCCACTTAAAAAGAAAATATCATGCGACAAGCATCCTTCAAAAGAAAGGAAACAAAAAAATAAGATATCAAAAGAAGCTTAATAATAATAATAGTCAAAGAAAACAAACTAAATCTTCAAGCAAAGGTAAAGAATGTGAAAATAGAAATGATGATTACATATTAATCAACCTATTAAGCATCTATTGATAAAAAGAAAATGAAAATAACTATTTCCCTCCATCAGCAGGAATCGAAGTATCAACCTCTTCCAAATCAGGATCTTCGTAGACATCAACATCTAAAAACATAAAGTCTTCGCTAGGATAACGTCCAGATTCCCTAAGAACCCTGCGATAATCGCGGATAGTACGATCATACACTAGAAGAGACTCTTTCATTAAGTCTTCTCTATATGCGTCAGAATTCTTGTAGTTGCTAACTAGCTCTTTCTCCACCGAACTTTGATACTTGGTGACCAACTCTTTCTCTAAATCTCTGAAGTATATTTTCCCTTCCTCAGACTTTCTGAATTTGTCCCCCAGTCAGAACTTCATGTTTCAAATCCTTAAAAAGTCTGGCATTCTCCTTTTCCAGTTTCTGCATCTGAATAGCCATCTAAGCAAGTTTCTCCTCAGCAGCTTTAGCTTCCCCCTCAAAATGGTTGGAACGTTGACTGAGTAAATGAGACATCAGTGGTATCTGCATAATAATAAAAGATTTAAAAAAAATAAAAAATAAAAAATAAAATAAAAATGGAGCAAGCAAAAGTATTATAGAGTACAAATAAATTTTACCCTAGCCAAGTTGGCACAAAGCATTTGATCTAAGGTGCTCGAGGAAAATTGATCGAAGCGAGCGGCGTCATATGAAGATATCAAAGCCCTTGTTTTCTCATACCCTATATCGAGATCAGCAGAATCCCAAAATGAGTTAACACCTTGATCCATGTTAATTCCATATATGAATAGTCCTTTCCCTACACCGGGACGAGGAGAAATCTAACTCAGTTGCTCCCTGGTACGCTTATTCGGAGGGGAGGAGGCACGACTTTTCCCAGAGGTTGCAATGGTACCAAATATCTCTGTAGGACTACTTTGCGATGCAGGAAGCACGGGTCCTCCATTTCCTCCCTTAGACGAAATCCCCTTCAGGTGGCTGGTGAGATTTCCTCTGGGAGGGGGGGGGGGAGGAGGAGGGCGGTGAGAATCAGAACGATTGGATTGAGCTTTTTTCGCAGCACGAAGCTCACTAAGGGATAAACCTTTGCCTGCATCAAAAGAGAAAATAACAAATCAGTAAAATAACAAAAGTGAACAAAATTAAAAGTCTGAGTAGAAGAAAAATAATTATACACTTAGAAAAAATATGAGTTACATCAAAATTATTTCTAAAAAGGCCAGCATACTCAAACTTCTCATATATATCATCTACATCCATTGAAAGATCATCAGAAAAGAAATTATCACTCCAACTATCACTCCACTCAGTCAAGAAATCCCATCCATCATTTCTCACATAAAAAAAACTTAGATTTCCAAGGACCTTTAGAACCTCTCCCCGAACCACAACCTTCTAAGAATTTACATGTTTTTTGAGGAAAGAAGTGAAAGTATAATTGGTTCGCTACCCTTTTCACATTAAATAGAGTCCTAAAGGAAGCCAGTGTAGGAGAAATGTTCAAATTAGCACAACATTGCAGGAAACCCTCGTAGTACATAAAAGAATTGGGAGTAAGTTGGCTAATGCAGATATTGAAACTCTGAAGAATTTCTACCAAAAGAGGATCAGGAGGAATCAAGAAACCACAATAAAAATACTCTTTATAAACAGTAAAATATCCAGAAGGAGGGGACCTAATTCTCTGACCCTCAAGAGGAAGCAGAAATTCATGGGAAAAGGATAAGCTTATGTTACTTTTTAAAATTTCTAACTCCCTAAAAGACATTTCATTGTTTGCGATATCAATATTCACTATCCGACTTTTACGCTTAGAGGATTGGATAACTCCTTCATCTTCGTCCATCACCCAGCTACTTGCCTCATTAGGCCTAGTGCCTAAAGGAAAAGGGGACACATCATAAATAGATTCATCAAAAAACGAAACATCAGAAGACTCAGGGGGTAGTTCACGAATAGCTCTAGCAAATTCTTCCTCAATAGGAAGATCAAATCCTGAATCAAAATCCGAAAAATTAACTAACACTTGGAAATAAAAACTACTAGTTAAAAAAAAAAATCAGATTGTCACGTACATATATATTGATATACTTAAAAATTAATTGCACAAAAGCGAACGAAAATTATATATATTGGTATAAACTAAATCCGCTTCAATTATACAATACATAGAAGATAAAAATCAGATTCTCACGTACATATATAACATTTTAGGTCCACGATTTATATATCTACAAACCTCTAGATCCAATCAACTTTGTCAAACAAAATGTAACAGCTATAG
Organism: Penstemon barbatus; assembly: GCA_003313485.2. Taxonomy (NCBI): domain Eukaryota; kingdom Viridiplantae; phylum Streptophyta; class Magnoliopsida; order Lamiales; family Plantaginaceae; genus Penstemon; species Penstemon barbatus. Next base: position 41,570,308 of record CM064884.1, on the reverse strand, counting down.
CAAACTACCCCCCAACAAAACCCTCATCGATTAATAGAAACTTGGTTTATCTGAGTCGAGACGAGGCTGCCTCTGCAGAACTCTGCCGAGGCAGCAACACCCCGACAGAGATCTGCCGAGGCAGTGCTGCCAGGGCAGAACTCTGCCGAGGCAGCAGCGCTTTGACGGAACTCTGCCAAGACATCAACGCCTCGGCAGAGATCTGTCAAGGCAACAGCAGCAGTGGTCTACCCAGGCAGCAGCGCCCCGGCATAACTCTGCCGAGGCAGAGCTGCCCCAAATATATATATATATATATATATATATATATATATATATATATATATATATATATATATATATATATATAAATTAATTAATTATTATAGGGTTGTTTTAAGCAGTACAAATGAGGAAATAATGATAAAATATTTCATACCTCGCGAAGACATTCTTAGAATTGAGCTCTATAAAGATTATAAATTTCGAGGATGTTGAAAGTTTGATTAAAGCCAATGAATAAATAGCTTATAAATACCCCATAGCAAATTTTAATTATGAACGTGTCAGATCTCCAAGGAGAATAATCATCCTTATAGATTTTTCCATAATTAAGGTGCAATCTTAAAATAAATATTCTTATTTCTAATTATGGGATGATCCTTTACTTAATGATTATTAAATTCCACAATTGAATATCTCAAGATATTCATTTATGGAATTGGGGGGCTTATGATGTGGATATATAAATCATAAGGGTATTTCAGTAATAATCAAATTTCTGATTATTAAAATACTTAAACAAGAATTACATTTATGACGTTCATTAAAATGACCATCCTACCCCTATTTAATTCTGAACTTAGTGGGAGACTTTCCTCTCCACCTAATTGATGGGGGACTTCTCATCTCCCCCATATGGTGACTCTTCACCTCCTCACTTTCACCTATAAATACTACCCTCATTTTCATTTGAAAGACAAGTTGCAAGAAGTGTGAAGACTAGTTGAGTAGTTTCCTCAAAGTTCGTCCCGTGACGTCAGAGCAAGATGGGAAAACGATCAAGATAGGAGGAGGTCATCCCGAAGATACCCTTGATCATTTTCACCCAACATCATTTTTATTATGATATTGTATAAAAATGTTCAGGGCAAAGGTGGAATAAGCCCTTCAATCTTTAACAACATCATAATAATAAAATAAGACATGTACACAGATATCGAGAGAAAATTTGTATTTTAATTGTAATAGTAAGTTGAGTTCTTTCTGTTTGGAAATAGGGCGACCTATTTAAAGGTACATACAGGGGTATAATAGTCTTTTCAGGAAAGACGTTACAAGTAATAAATACAAAGACGTTACAGACGCTACAAAAGTTTATGATAAAGACGTTACAAATCTCTTATTTATGCAACTTAGTGTAATCTCTTAATTGCCCTCGGGTACAAAATTTGGACACATCATATTGCCCCCCAGTTTCGGGAATAATTATGCGAGCGTTTATTGTCGAAACTTGATTCAAGTATCTGAGCATTGTAGCTACGAACATCATACCTCCATATGTGATAAATAAGCTTGTAACACTGCCTCGTTAAAACCTTGTCAAGAAAAACCCATTGGGACAAAAACTTGGATGAAGAAAAAAGAGTACAGTGCTTAGACACGCTCCCCCTAATGCAAATACTACATCAGCATCTGAGTCTTGTATTTGTTCCAATTTGAAAAGTTTGATCCTCATTTGTAAATTTGGTAAAGAGTAGGGATGCTCCTTTTCTTTAGCTGCTCTTTCTTACATGGAGTAAATATTCTTCTTGGAGATATTTGTTTGTCAAAAGTTACCTCCCAAAGCCACAATTGCATGTAAAACACAAATTTGTGTGGTCAAATATTATCACTTGAAAGTAAATGTAGTAAACATAAATTTAAATTTCAGCTACAAGTGTAACTTGATTCACGCTATTTGTTTACTTTGATAGTATTCTATCGTCGTTGTCGTTGTAGTATCATTCTTTCTTTATTTATTTATTTTTGTTTGGTGCCGAGAGACGACCGGACTACCCCTTTTGATCGCTGAAGGATGACCAATTTACCCCTTAGCATTTTGTGGAGGGATGATCGATTCACCCTTTGATCTCTAGAGATGACCGATTTACCCTCGATCGTTTAGGGATGACCGATTTACCCTTTTTTGATCGTTGAGCAATGGTCGATTTACCCTTTACTTTTTTAGGGATGATCAGTTTACCCTTCTTGAACGCGAAGAGACCATCGGTTTACCGTTTGTAGTTTTACAGATTCATTTATTATTGGTTTCATGCGTCCGTAAGTAAATAATATACTAAACTTTTAACTGAAAGACATAAAATGTAAATTTTACCAAGTCCTTTGTGTAGTTTTGCAATGTTGAGATACTGCAGGGTCAACTTTGCACCAATTTTCTGGGAAATTGGTCGGCAGGTGAATCGACAGCCCGTTGTTCTGGTGGTAGATTCCGTAAATTATCTCAAAGGCTTGATCTTACGCGTTTTCGTTAGTTCGATAAAGGTAATGTAAAATGCTGTGCAACGTAAGTAAATGGATATAAAAGATCAATAATATTGTATTCAATGTGATCGAGTACAGATTACAATAAATGAGAGTCCTATCCGAGCATTATTGGATGCCATACAAACTAGAGGGCGAAATACGTACGAGCTATCCTATACTATTATTCCCAAGTGAGTCCGAGCGGTAGTCTAAAGGGAAGAGCACCTGGGAAGTTGTTCCATCGCCATAAATGCTTGGGGTATTTATAACCAAATTGATGGGCTTGGGCCTAGGCTCCGCCCAACAGTACCACTCGACCTCTGGTTCCTTTCAAGGTTCGAAATAGTTTATTTAGAACCCTGGGCCGGCTCTTGGTTCCTAAGGGCAGGATCTGACGTAGTTCGAACTGCATCGAGCCTGCAAAGGTAGGGGATCTGAATTACCCCTCATCAATACTCCCCCACTTCTCGAGCGTGAAGTGGAGCTTAAGCTCGAAGAAGTACAAGTTATGTCACACACTACTATGAGATGAGCCGCTCAGTATGTGTTTCGGATATGCATCTTTAAAAACCTAACTCGGAAAAACCCATTGGGATAAAAACCGAGCCAGGGAAAAAGAGTGCATACATAAGAAACAATATATCGGTGTGTTGTAAAGATAACCTCGTCGTCCAACACTTGCGTAGGGCCTCTAAATTGTAATAATCTTTATTATTCCACGATGCCCCATTCGATTCCTCGACGAATACCGTCTAAATTTTTCGATCGTAACAAAGAGATCAGTGGAATATCACGGGGGCATTTTCCAGGGAATTTCTTCTACAATTTGGAAAGTAAAGGACCAAGGATGCAATTTCCAGAAGGATAATTTTAAATTTTACTCAGAGTAAGTTCAACCGTCGCGGTTACTAGGGGACCTGTTTGCAATTTTACCTTTTTAACCCCGTATATATATGTTGACTTGTTGAAAAATGTCACCCATATCGCATTCTCTCTTGAGCTCGGAGTAGTCGATTCGAAAAAGTACTTTAATATATTCGTTCCCGAATCCATAATGTCAAGTTCTAGAACTTCAAAGGGCAAGAATAAGGTCGGAGAGAACCAAGAGTTCGACCCTTTATTAAAGCTTGTCGACGATTACGAAGATGGAGAATTTCGTCAAGGAGGCGAGGATGATGATCCAAGCGAGGATCTTGAAGAAGATGAGGTCGAGAAACGCAGCATCGGCGAGGGTGGCTTCGTTAGGATTTTCAAACATACGCATGCTTCTTAGGCCGTGACATCGAAAAGGTCAGAATTTCCTGCCAGAGAAACTTCCTGTTATTTCTCGAAGAAGGATCGCGTTTACCTCGAGTCGGAGTTCGGGAAATTTCTTCCCAAAGGGTTTTCGATCGTCATTCCTTCTTATACTGAACGTGCTACCGAGCCCCCGGCTGGCTGTCAAGCCTTCTATGAGAGTCAATTTTCTTGTGGTTTGCGTATCCAGTTCATTCCCCTTATCAGAAGCGTCTTGACTTTCTTTTCGCTTTCCCCCGCTCAGCTTCTCCCGCACTCTGTTGCGTATATAGTAGCGTTCAGCGCTCTTATGGAGGCAAAAGGGGTAGAGGCCTCCTTTAGCAACTTTTGGCATATATTCCAAATGGATCTATGCAAAGGTTCAAATGCGGGGTTTGTGTCCATCCGCCAACGGTCGAAGCGGCCATTTCTTACAAATATAACAACGGGAAAGAGTAAAGGTTGGAAGAGGAGATTCTTTTTTGTGAAAGGTCCTGACGTTCCAATATCAGAAGGTAGTTCAAAAACAAGACCGTATCGATGGGATGGTGCAAACTCTTGGTCGTATGGTTCTCGTAGAATTAAAGAGAAGCTCAGACACCGTCTTTTCCGATGAATTTCTCGAGCAGTTGCGGTCCAATCCTTATCATACCAAGCTCCTAATTCAGGAAGGCGTTTTGCGATTGGCTGGGTTGAGCCACTATGATTATTCGGCCCCGGCGATCAAATATTCCAATCAATCCTTCGAAGGGTCCCTTCCGCAGATCAGTGACCTGCCAGCCCCTACTGCTCCGCTTCTCGCCCCTCCTTCTTCGGGTATGTTTCTTAGCTTCTGCCTATTTCGATGTGTGACTGATCAACTCTTCTTGTTTAAACTCGTGCATACTTTGTACTTTCTTTGCAGGTCGTGTCGTCAAGAAGTTTCGACTGTCCGTTGCCGGCTCGGTTTAAGATAAGCCATTTTATTTCGAGCCGTTACCATATACCTCCGAAAGAAGAGCGGACACAAGTAATTTAGGTGGAAATCCAGTCGTTATACCAGCTATGATTCCCGATTTGAGAGGGCTTGGCACTATGAGTTCCCTGAACTCTGCCACTGCCGGACCTCTTCGAACCTTGTTTTCCCCTGATACTTCTGCTCTTTCGTCCGTCGGCTATAGTCAACATTCCTGGAACCGGATTTAGGGTATCCAGGAATACGAGAAGCTTCTGAGTCGAAAGAGAAATGCTGATTATCCAGGACCCTCAAGGAGGGTAAAACCCTTCGGTGTGAGTTCTGACTCTGTTCCATGTCGAGAAGGTAGGTCGGAGCCCGATGTGGTGGATTTCATGGACGAGCACCTCCGCGGTAACAGGGCTGCTGGATACCCTGAAGATGGTACCATTCTAACCGATCTGGATTCGGGTGGTGAGAATGAGTTCGACAAAGCCGCTAGAATCTATATGGCTAGTCGGTTTAAACGGGATATTCTGCTTCATACCGTCAAAGGTGATTTTGAGGTTTTGAGTGATTTCTCCCGAACGTATCACGAGGTAAATATTTGTCTTTAGACTATCTCTTCTTTCTTTAGTGCCCTTAACATTTTGCTGCTATCTTGAATTACTTCACAAATCGGGGATTTTTTCGCTATCCAAACCTATCGCTTAGCATTGCTGGAGCAGGAGTCGCAGGATGCTCATGACGCGTATGCTCAAATTTTCTTTGATAATCAAACTCTTCGATCTCAATTAGCAGAAAGTCAACGAGAATTATCTCAAGTAAAGAAGGAGCTCAAAGAAGCGACTATGAAACGTTCCTCGTTTGTGGAAGAGGATTTGCTGGCATCCGTTAAAGAGAGAAGTGCCCTCGAGGAAGAGCTGAAGAAAGTAAAGATCGAACGTGAGTTAGCACAGCAAGATTCCGAGCGTGCATATGCCCAGGGCCGGGAAGAAGCCGAGATTCCAGCCATACGAGAATTCTTGGAATCCCCTATCTTAAATCCTTTAGTTCAAAGGAAAATGGGCGGAATTCTTCAGACGATCTTCTATAAAGGGGTTCAACAATTAGTTTCGGCCAAGAAAATTCCGGATGACATGGAGGAATATTTTCAGTATATGAACCCTTTTAAGAACGCTGAAGGGAAGGATTATAAAGCTTCCTCTCTACCCAAGACGGATATTAACTGGCAGGATCATCGCTTTGCCCCCTTAGTTGAGGAGTTTGGCATTCCGATGCCTAACCCTGATTTGCTCGAGCGCTCTAACGACGATTATCCTTCTGCTTCAGGGAAAAATGAAGATGTTAATATAGAGGACGGATCGGATAAGGAAAGTAATCGACCCTTTGACCAGACTAATCCATTAGGCAGCGGCGGCGAAGATGGCGTCGGTCTGAATGCTGAGTTCGAGCATGTCGGAGGGGGTGATCTATAGTCTTGTAGTTAGGAATCGAATGTATATATGTATGTAACCCACTTTTGCAATCGGATTTGTTTTCCTTTCGGTTTAATCCGTGTAACTTGTAAATTCCACCTTTGCAGATATTTGGACATCATATGCTTTTCGTAGTTCGATATCTCTTCAAATCCTATGCTCGGTATTTATTTATTCCGTGTAGGATTTTTCTTAAAAGTCGCGTCGATTCCATTATTGTAATTATAGGGTCTAGCGCCTATAAATATGAGGATCTCTTCAATTTTCGTCAGAAGATATTCTTAGAGATCGGAGCTCTTCCTTTATATTCTGCATTCTTATAACTTTCTTAACTCTCTCCCCGTTTATTATGGAAAACATACTAGGCAAGGCAATCGACCCCAAACAGCTGTTTGGTGGCTTGAAGAATAAGAATCCGACCAAGGAGCAGAAACCTGCCAAGGAGGCCAAACCCTCCAAATCCTCTTCCAAGACCTCTGTGTCTTCCCCGAAAGCTTCTAAAGGAGGGGAAAATAAGAAAGATAAAAGCATTTCCTCAAGACAAGCCAAGGGCAGTTCCAACAAATCCATTTTGGATGAAGAGCTCGAGGCTGCGCTCGGGGGTTCTTCCCCGAAAGTTGTCGATTCTTCGAGTGAAGATCCTGTCAAAGAAGAGACTCCCGTTCCTTCTTCGAACAAAAAGCCTTATTCCGATGGGGTCACTCCCATCGAAGCTTTGCAGAATCTTGCTATCGGTAGCAAACCATCCTCTGATGATTCTTCGGCCGTTCCCCCTGCAGGAGGTCTTAGCAAAAACCCAAGTTAGAAATTGGTGGAGGGGCTTCTGCTGAAGCTTTGAAAATTGATAATCCTCCCGAACCCCGCGTTGATTCTGCTCCTCCGAAAGTTACTCCTTCCCAGCCCGAGGATTCGAAAGACGGGTCTGCTTCTAAGTCTGATCCCATGGATAGTCTGTTGCGAGTCAACTTTACTTCTTCCGAAACCGACATGTCCATGGAGAGAAGTATAGAAGAGTTGTTCGAGTCTGGGACGCACTTCCTGTTTCAGGTATATAAATATATATGTATTATTATTATTATTATTTATTTTTTTTTTTTAACGTTGCCGATCTTTTTAACAGGCCGGACAGGATTTTATCGAACTTAAAACGTTTGCTGAGCGGGAAACAAATCAGCGCGCTGCTATTTCCCTTGAGCAGGAGGAGAAGAAAGCTGAATTCGACCGTGTCTTCGTGGAGAAGCTTGCTTTAGAGAGGGAGAAGACTGCTAAAGAACATGGAGAAGAGATCCACAAGCAGCTGAATGAGGAGCTCGAAAAGCTGAAAAGTCTTCACGAGCAGGAGAAACAAGATTCCGTGCGCCGAGAAAAGGAGGCTTTCGACCGTGGATATGAAGCAGGATATGAGGCTCGTAATGCCGAGCTTCGAAAGATTTTCTCTGACAATAAGCTTCTCTAGATGTTGTCTTTTGTTTATTTAGACTTGCTGTGTGGCTATATTGTTTTTACTTCTGTGTGATCACGAATAATTTCAGACACTTTGGCTCTCTATGGTTTGTAATAATCTATTTATTTCTCGGACTGCATATTCTTCTATAATTTGATGTGTTTTTTTATTTTTATTTTATTCATGCTTTAGCTTGCTTTCTTCGTTTGACCTTGTGGTCGGAATTCTTGATCTTCGATCTCGGACGTTAAGTCTGTTTAATTTCCAAAATTAGATCACTTTCTCTTCCCGCTCAAATTCTCGGGAAGCGCAACAATCTTCAGATCTCGACCGTTGCCTTTGCCTCCTGCTAGCCGTTGGATTTTTGAGAATAGAGCCTATAAATGGTGCTCTTCGTTTTATATCCTTATCAGATTTTCTGAAAACAGATTCCTTCGATCATGCTGACTAAAAGGTCTTGTTGCATGGTTCAATATTTTGAATTTCGAGTTAGGACCTATTTTGCATATCACAGGCTAATTAGTACTTCAGTCTCGACTAGGATATCGGCAGGCGAATATTACTTCGACCCTGGAGGCCAAAAAACTTCATTGCTGACCATCCACGACCCATGCAGTCCACAGGACCTTCAGTGGTTTAGGAGAGGCTCAAGCATCATGTTTTTTAAGGGTCTTCAGCGGTTTGTTCGGTTCTTCATTGAGGACGTTAGGGGTGAAGCTTCGAGGATCGAAGTTCTCAATAAAGTATTCACGTTACACCTAGAAAAAGATGCATTACCCCTCTCCTCTTCGAGATACTATAAATACAGACAAAAGCCTGTTGGCTTGACAGGCTCCTCCTATTTGAGTAAGGACATTATCGTGCGCCGAAAATTTCATAGGACTGCCTGGTTATGAAGTTCCCTTCTCATCCGGATATATAGATTAGTTCTTTGTCAATGTTCTCAAAACTGTAAAAAGCACTTAGCATCAAAAGATTGGTCTGATATGTAATAGGAGTTGATACCTTGTAAATTGTAATTGGTTGATATGTCAAGCTCGAAAAATAATAGTCATTTTTATTGATCCTTACAATCGTTTTATTCAAATATTGTACTCCTTTGGTCTCAACTATTTCTCGGATGAAATACCGATAATGCCTTCTTTATAAGCCATACTCCGAATTTTCCTTCATGATTTTCTTTCGATGACTTGGAACTAAGACTATAACGAATTCGAACAGGATGAACTCAAGTAGGAATAATTTTGACAATTTCTTCGCTTATCCGAACGGTTTCCGTATTCTTGGGAATCGTAACGGTCGGCGCATTTATTGCTAGTATCCCAGCCGTTAGTTTTATCAAATCTGAGTCGTCGAATGCCTTATCTCTTCGCTATATATAGCTCCATAGTTACCTTCATATTTTTACGTTTTACTAATTGTTTTGATCGACTCTACGACTGAGCTTTTACTTCCTTTGATTACTATGTTTCGTTCTCTATCTTCAATAATGCGTTTTGAGATTCGAGTTTGAATCATTTTCCTTTATTATCTTGGCTGCCTATCGTGGCGATTTACTTCGACTAGGGTATCGACAGGCGAAAAGAATTGCGACTGGGGTACCGACAGGCGACCAGCTCTCTTTGATTCCAACAAATTAGGGCTGGTTCGACCTCCTGTATCCTGTCAATCCACCCGATCGGATAGTGGGTCAACTGCTGGAGGAGTTTTCCTGCTCTCGATCTCCACTTCTTCAAGATGTTTCTTGAAGAATGTTGCCTTCGAGATTGCGTGGAGTAATTTTTCTAGGGATTACTTCCCTATCTCTCGATCTGGTCTGGCGTGGAGCAATTATTGAGGAAGAGATGGATGAAGGGTAGAAGTGTTATTCTAGCCCCGCCTTCCTCCTTTGATTACAAAAATATTCTAGCGTAGGGTTAATTTGTAATAGGGTTATATTAAATGTAAAGTCTCAGCTTTGCTCGATTTTCCTCATTACTGTAATCACGAATTCTCTTGTAACTATTTTGGAGATCATGAATGAAATATTTATTTCCTTTATCATCCTTAGTTGTTAACCCGCAGAATTGCTTTCGTATGTTGTTATCGAGCATCAATTCCTCAAAAATATGAACAAGTGCTATTCCCCAGCAACTTTGATAAGTATTTAGATAATAGTTGTCAATTGACATCCTTCGACCTTTTATATTCAGATATAAATGATAATTGACGTTTGTTGGTAGCGTGATCGATAATTAATAATATTCGGATAATAAAAGGCGATCTTAGCAGATCACGATCGCTGTATTTCGAAATAGGATATATATCGGGATTTTGTACAATCGATAATTTGCACTTAGGGTCGTAGCAACAGCTTTCACCCATTTAATAATTTCGACCTAAGGGGCATAGCAACGGCTTTCACCCTTAGTCGTTTCAGAGCATTTTTAGCCCGAGGGTCGTAGCAACGGCTTTCACCCATTTAATAATTTCGATCTAAGGGGCATAGCAACGGCTTTCACCCTTAGTCGTTTCAGAGCATTTTTAGCCCGAGGGTCGTAGCAACGGCTTTCACCCATTTAATAATTTCGTTCTAAGGGGCATAGCAACGGCTTTCACCCTTAGTCGTTTCAGAGCATTTTTAGCCCGAGGGTCGTAGCAACGACTTTTACCCATTTAATAATTTCGATCTAAGGGGCATAGCAACGACTTTCACCCTTAGTCGTTTCAGAGAATTTTTAGCCCGAGGGTCGTAGCAACGGCTTTCACCCATTTAATAATTTCGATCTAAGGGGCATAGCAACGTCTTTCACCCTTAGTCGTTTCAGAGCATTTTTAGCCCGAGGGTCGTAGCAACGGCTTTCACCTATTTAATAATTTTGATCTAAGGGGCATAACAACGGCTTTCACCCTTAGTCGTTTCAGAGCATTTTTAGCCCAAGGGTCGTAGCAACGGCTTTCACCCATTTAATAATTTCAATCTAAGGGGCATAGCAACGGCTTTCACCCGTAGTCGTTTCAGAGCATTTTTAGCCCGAGGGTCGTAGCAACGGCTTTCACCCATTTAATAATTTCGATCTAAGGGGCATAGCAACGGCTTTCACCCTTAGTCGTTTCAAAGCATTTTTAGCCCGAGGGTAGTCACCCATTTTTATTTTTCAATCCAAGGGGCATAGCAACGACTTTCACCCTTGGTCGATCTTCGAGGGTCGTAGCAACAGCTTTCACCCTTTTTAATAGTAGATGGAGACAAATAGAGATCGATAATAGACGAGTATAGATTGAGAATATCAGAATGTGTCGAACAAATAGGAATTTTGGCGAACTTTCACTGAATAGAATACTCTGTTCGAAATAAACTTCTGATGAAATAATAATCTTCTATAGTCGTGGGAATAGTTTTATCAGAACGAGATAGAAGATAGTAAATAACCCTAGAACTTAATAAATAAAAATATTCTCTGCAAGGTTCTTTCTTTGTTTGACCTAATGCCCTTTGTTCTTTGATGTTGTGTATATGTTCCAAATTTTGGTAAGTTTGATTTTTTCCAAACGGTTCCTCATTTGTTGGGAATTGCAACGGTCAACAAATCTCATCCACTTATTTCGCGAAATATCCCGTTCGAAGACGGATGTGGGACACGTCGCGAGTGATTGCCTATAAGAATCAGTGCTGAGTACTGCATCTGGAGCGATCTTAGGGAATGAAGACCGAGCACGTGACAGGGTAGAATTATTCGTAGAACTTGTAATAGGGTAGGAGTGATCGTATTATACTACTTGAGCTCGAATTATATTCGGGGCTTCACTTTGTAACTTGTTCGAAGAATACTAATAATAAAGCTTTGTTCTTTGATCGAATTTCATTATTTAACTCCTTTTATCTATCGAACAATTGCCAATACTCAGCCGCGACTTCGAGGATATATATAATTCGTTGCCGTTGTTCAAATATTCAACTTATTCCAACTGACTCGAGAAAAATACAGATAGCCGATAAATAATATATACAGATTATGCGACTGATCTCTTAAATAATTGATTCGCGAAATTTGTTTCTGAAATTAATAAGTCGATGATCGAAAAAATAAATTCCGACCATTAATAAGCTGTAATTTTATAGATTTTTTAAGCCTTTGACGTTAACTGATGATCGAGTCGAGGGGATCAATTCCAAGTTAATTTGTTGTGGACGATGTCTGTGGAACTTCTTATTCGCTTGTGTGTTAGAAAATGGATCCTATGTGGAAAATAAATTCATCGAATGAATAAATGAGCTGGGCAGTTATGGAATAAAATCACCAATCTTAAGGTCGGAAATCCATCCTATATGTCTTATCTTCGAGCTTGAGTTGACGAAGGCTCCGCTGGTCGGAGGATCGCCCTGGATAGTGAATGGCGGAGTTTCTGGATAGTGAGGCTTTCCGCTGACGTACGTATTTCTCCTCGTGGTAGGCATATTTCGATCTAATACTCGAATAAGGCCCCACGGTGGGCGCCAATTGATCTTACGCATTTTCGTTAGTTCGATAAAGGTAATGTAAATTGCTGTGCAACGTAAGTAAATGGATATAAAAGATCAATAATATTGTATTCAATGTGATCGAGTACATATTACAATAAATGAGAGTCCTATCCGAGCATTATTGGATGCCGTACAAGCTAGAGGGCGAAATACGTACGAGCTAGCCTATACTATTATTCCCAAGTGAGTCCGAGCGGTAGTGTAAAGGGAAGAGCACCTGGGAAGTTGTTCCATCGCCATAAATGCTTGGGGTATTTATAACCAAATTGATGGGCTTGGGCCTAGGCTCGGCCCAACAGTACCAATCGACCTCTGGTTCCTTTCAAGGTTCGAAATAGTTTATTTAGAACCCTGGGCTGGCTCTTGGTTCCTAAGGGCAGGATCTGACGTAGTTCGAACTGCATCGAGCCTGCAAAGGTAGGGGATCTGAATTACCCCTCATCAAGGCTGGTTAATTAATTTGTTATAGGCTTGCATAAATTAAGATTTCGGCTTTCATTTCTCAAAATTGGATTAGTGCAATTATTGTGTTGATACAAAGAGGGTGGAAAGAATTTTCATAAATTCTTTTGTGATGGAAGGATTTTTTTATTGCAATGATTTCCTCAAATATTTTTGGTGGTAGATGAACAAAAATGTTTGGAGGATGAATATTTATTTTTGCCGTGAGATTTTTCTTGGAAAAATCTTCATCAATCAGAATTGACCTGTACGTAAAATAGTTGGCATGGGTTTTGGTCTCGGCATGCCCGTAGCAAATTTCTTTCAAAAATGGTTTCTTTTCCTCTACTGATGCAGACCAGTTGTTTCCCACAGACGGCGCCAATTATGATATTGTATAAAATTGTTTAGGGCAAAGGTGGAATAAGCCCTTCAATCTTTAACAACATCACAATAATAAATTAAGACGTGTACACAGATACCGAGAGAAAATTTGTATTGTAATTGTAATAGTAAGTTGAGTTCTTTCTGTTCGGAAATAGGGCGACCTATTTATAGGTACATACAGGGGTATAATAGTCTTTTCAGGAAAGACGTTACAAGTAATACATACAAAGACGTTACAGACGTTACAAGAGTTTATGATAAAGACGTTACAAATCTCTTATTTATGCAACTTAGTGTAATCTCTTAATTGCGATCGGGTACAAAATTTGGTGTTGGATCAAGATGAAGATGAAGTGCAAAGAAGATAAGAAGATAAAGGAAAGGTTTTGATGATTTTCAAAACGTCAAAATCAACTAAGTATGGAAAGTTTAGTTCCCTTAGAAGAATTTTGAACAAGTAAAGAAGACATCAGAAGGGTTCAAAATTCAAAGCCCCGAAGACTACTGATCTCATGCTGAAACAGCAATAAGAAGGGTAGACCATCAGCTGACTCAAATCAGATTAGTTCAGTGTTTGATCAGCAGAGTATCTATCAGCAAGGTTGCATCGATTAGCAGAGTGGAAAAGATCATGAGATAGTTCAACGGTAATAAATGCACTTGGTGTAATAAATGCTGCAAGAGAAGGGTAGTAATGGCAAATGATTGAAGAATATTCTCGGATCAGCATGGTGCATTTAATGCAGCTACATGAAAGTACAGCAGAAAAAGTACTGTAGCAGGGAGCCGTTCTGAATTTGGGCTAAGGCTATGGATTTGAATTGTGATTTCCTTCAACGGTCATATTTTCAAATCCAAGTATAAATAGAGCTGCTTTCAACGAGCGAGACACACAACAACATTCTGAGATTTTGATTCCGAAGCAGAAATTTTTCTAAGTCTCAAGAAGCTCGAACATCTCACTCGTCTGGTGAAGTCATATGTTGACAGAAGCCAAGTTGAAGCAAAAAGAAAACATCTTCTGAGTGAATTTGTATTAGCTAAGTGTTGTGCGAAGTTTAAATCGGTCTTTGTGAGTGATTTAACTTCAGAGGATAGGTCTTCTGAGTGATTTCCTATTGCGAGCTTACAGCCTTTTCATTTGTTGTTTAGGTGTAAGTGGAGATATATTGTAAACTTTGTGTTTATAGTATAACCCAGAATCTAAGTGATCTGGAAGAGTGGACTAAAGGATTTTTATCCATATAACCACTATAAAAAATTCTTTGTGTTACTTTTGCATTTAAGTTTTCTTGCATATTTCAAATTGCATACACACTTTGAATTACTTTAAAGATTTTGAAGGAGTTTTTAAAACTGGGGATGAAATCTTTTATAAGACTTAGTCTACTTGTGAAAAACACTTTCAAATTATCCGCTGCAAGTATACTCTTGAAAAACTGATTTTTCTGTAATCAGCTAAGTTGCCATAAGAAGAGTGGTCACTCTGCTGATCAAGATTTGTTCACGATCAGCATAGTCAGCTTACTGTTCTTCATAAGCTTAGTCTGCTGACAGACGACTGAAAAGTTTTTAAGTCTAAAAATTTTCAGAGGTCTATTCACCACCCCCCCCCCCTCTAGACCTCATCTGACCACTTGGGACCAACAAGTGGTATCAGAGCATGTGGTTCATTAGAATCAGATGCCTGATCAACGAGCTTGATCCAAGTGTTTTTCAAAGGTTTTCAAAACTTTTCAAAAGAGCATCTTTTTGAAAAATCAAAACTTTTTGAAAAATGGATTGTATCAGCCATGTTCCCCACATTGCTGGTATGTCTTTTGAAGACTGGAAAATCAGGATGGATATTTTTCTAGCCGCTTATAATGACAACATATACACATGTATCATTAAAAGTCCATTCAGATTCACCAAGACGATAAAAATAAATGAAGTTGATACCGTGGTGGAGAAAGACCTTCATGAGATGACACCAGATGAAATAAAGCTCTTCAATCTGGATAAAGTCGGAAGATTTATCATGACTAATGCCCTGGATAATGATCGGTTTGACAAAGTCAAACATTGCAAAACTGCAAAGGAGATGTGGGACAAAGTTCATGATATGAGCGAAAGCAATGATGCCATAAAAGAGCATCAGCTTACTGTTGCTTTGGAGAAACTGGATAACTTGAAAATGAAGTCTGGAGAGACCATTGATCAGATGGATACCAGGTTCACCAGAACACTCAATGAAGTTCTAAAGTTGGGAAAAACCTTTACTGACAAAGAAATCACAGTCAGAGTACTAAAGGCTTTACCTCCTAAGTTCAACATGAAGGTAACAGCGATGGAAGAATCAAGAGATTTGGGAAAGATCTCTCTTACAGAGCTGTTCTCCGTACTCAAGGCATTTGAGTATAAATTGCGTAGAATGGGAATTGAAGAAACCTCAACTTCAGGACCCATAGCTGCCCTAGTTGCTGCTGAAAATCAAAGAAGACCAGCACAAAGAAGTAAAGAAGTGGACTCATCTGATGAAGCCACATTACTCAACAAAAAGGAGTACACAGCTGGAGATGTAGCATTGCTGATGAATAATTTCAAGAAGTTCTACAAAAGAAAAATGAAGAACAAATACAACAATGCCTCTACTTCTAAACCTAACTCTTCTTCTCAAGATAAGGATGATTATAAAGCAAAACTAATGTGTTATAACTGCAGGAAATTGGGACACTTCATCAGATATTGTCCATATCCAAAAGCAGAGAAATACACTGAAGAAGAGAAGAGAATCAGAAAAGAACGAAAGCATCAGAAAGGCAAGGCAATGATGGCAGAAGCAGAGAAGCTGACTGCTGTCTACTCATCTAACTCAGACTCAGACACGTCTGACGAAGAATCTTCTGATGAAGAGAACCCTGCTCTCATCTGTCTGATGGCCAAGGAATCTGATGACTCTGAGGATGAGGTAACTCCTCTTGATAATAAATTATTTAATTCATTTGAACAAATGATGCTTAACAATATTGGTATTGCTGAAGCATATAAAAAGCTTAAGGAAGAGATAATTTCGCTAAAAGAGCAAAACAGTTCACTGAAACTCACAGCTGAAAAGCCAAGAGAATCAGTTGAATATAAACAGCTTGAGCAAGAACATGAATCTCTGAAAGCTGAATCTGAAGTTTATAAAGGAAAAATCATAGAACTTGAAAAAGTTATTGAGTCTCATGAGAAATCATCTGTTGCATCTACTCATATATCTAGTAAACAGAAGATGCCTTTAGAACATGATAAGTTAGAATTGAATCATACTGAAAAATTCATATCTGCTGAAAATAGTAAGGTGCGTTAAAGGAGACAAAAACTCCTAAGGCTAAAAAGAGCAAAGATCCTAGTGTAACTAATCCTCCAGGACCCTCTCAATAAGGGTACCTAAAACAATTTTAGTTTTGTTTTGTAGGTTAGGATTAGGAGTAGGAGTAAAGTAGAGAAGATTTGGTACTTGTACAGTGGTTGTTCAAGGCACCTGTGTGGAAGCATACATGAGCTGACTGATGCTGTTGCTGTGGATGGTCCAAATGTTACTTTTGGAGACAGCAAATAAGGCAAGATTGTAGCTAAAGGAAGATTAATCAAGGGAAACATAGAGATATCTGACGTCTCATATGTTAAAGGCCTAAGTACAACCTGCTGAGCATAAGTCAATTTTGTGACAAGGGATATTCAGTCATCTTCTCAACAGATAAGTGCTATGTTGAACAGATTGGTACAAAGAAGGTAATTTTATCTGGAAGACGACAAGGAAATATCTACATAGTCGACAGGAATTCTGCTGACAAGAATTCAAGTGTTTGTTTGGTGGCATCAACACCAAGTGAAGTCAGTTGGCTGTGGCACAAAAGGATGAATCATTTAAACTTCAAGACCATAAAACGATTAATAAAGAATGATCTGGTAGAAGGGATTCCAAAAACAGTCATGAGCAAAGATAAGCTCTGTGACGCATGTCAGAAAGGGAAACAAATCAAGTTATCATTCAAAAGCAAGAAGCACCAATCTTCTGATAGAATCTTGGAGCTGCTACACATGGACTTATTTGGACCCATTGATCCAGTCAGCAATGGTGGAAATAAATACTGCCTAGCTGTTGTGGATGACTATTCAAGATATACTTGGGTGATATTCATGAAGATGAAAAGTGAAACCAAGGAACATCTTACTAATCTGATGGAACTGATCCAGAATGAGAAAAGCACAAAAATATTTAAGATCAGATCAGATAGAGGGACAGAGTTCACAAACTCTACTGTTGAAGAGTATTGTAATATCAAAGGAATACATCATGAGTATTCAGCTGCTAGAACCCCTCAACAGAATGGTGTTGCTGAAAGGAGAAACAGAACACTGAAGGAAGCTGTCAGAACCATGATAGCTGAAGCTAAGCTGCCACAAAGATTTTGGGCAGAAGCAACAAATACAACCTGTTTTACCCAGAACAGATGCATGATCAACAAAAATCAGAACAAGACTCCATATGAAGTTTGGAACAACAGGAAACCAAACATTCATTACTTTAAAATTTTTGGTTGTAAATGTTTTGTGTTAAATAATGGGAAAAATCACCTTACTGCATTTGCAGAGAAGGCTGATGAAGCTGTTTTTGTAGGATACTCTACTGTTAGTAAGGCTTATAGAGTTTTGTAACAAAAGAACATTACTAATAGAAGAATCTATTCATGTAGTATTTGATGAGCCAAGTCAATCTTCTGAAAAGAATCAAATTGCTAATCAAGATCTGTCTACTGATTTACAGAAGTTGAATGTTGGAAAGAATGAAGAATATGTTCCAATCATACTACCTGATCTCAACCCAGCTAACTACTCAAGTGCTGTTCAAAATCAGATCACTGATTGTCTAACAGACGAGTTACAAACAGCTGACAGACCAGAGACTGTTCAACAGACGACAAATGTTCAACAGACTACTACTGAATCTCCAACAGTAGTGTTGCAAGATCAAAACAGAGGACAACATTCAGACCTGCAACCTGATCTCAGATGGCTCAGGCATCACCCACCAGAGTTAGTAATTGGTGATCATTTGGATAGAGTGAAGACAAGAAGAGTTGTTGCACAAGATACTATGTTTGTTAGTTTTCTATCTCAAATAGAGCCTAAACAAATTGAAGAAGCTCTCAGTGATTCATTCTGGATTGAAGCTATGCAAGAAGAGTTGAATCAATTTGAAAGGAACGAAGATGGTACTTAGTTCCAAGACCAAGTCATCAAAGGGTAATTGGCACTAAATGGGTTTTCAGAAATAAGATGAATGAAGATGGTATTGTTACCAGAAATAAAGCAAGATTAGTGCCCAAAGGTTATTGTCAAGAAGAAGGAATTGACTTTGATGAGACATTTGCACCAGTAGCAAGACTTGAAGCAATCAGACTGTTTCTTGCCTATGCTGCTTACAAGAACTTCACTGTCTATCAGATGGATGTGAAGTCAGCATTTCACAATGGAGAATTGCAAGAAGAAGTGTATGTTGAACAACCGCCTGGATTTGAAGCTTATCAACAAGAAGACAAGGTATATCGCCTAAAGAAAGCCCTCTATGGACTGAAACAGGCTCCAAGAGCATGGTATGATACCCTATCTGATGTTCTTTTAATTAAAGGATTTCGTAAAGGTAAGATAGACAAAACCTTGTTCACAATTGAATGGGAGAATCATATATTACTTGTGCAAATATATGTAGACGATATTATTTTTGGTTCAACTAACCAACAGATGTGTGACAAGTTCTCCAAGCTGATGCAAAATAAGTTTGAAATGAGCATGATGGGTGAACTCAATTATTTTCTTAGTTTGCAAGTTAGACAGTTGCCTGATGGAATATTCATCAACCAAGCAAAATACACAAGAGATCTGTTCAAGAAATTTGGTATGGAAACTAGCTCTACTGCTACTGTTCCTATGTCTACTAGTCTTCATTTGGATAAAGATGAAGATGGCAAATCAGTGGACATAATCAAGTACAGAGGCATTATTGGGTCACTGTTATATCTAACAGCAAGCAGACCTGATATCATGTACTCAGTTGGGGTTTGTGCGAGATTTCAATCAAATCCTAAGGAATCTCATCTCTTAGCTGCCAAGAGAATTCTGAAATATATTAAGGGCACTCAAGAATTGGGATTGTGGTATCCTAGAGAATCTGGATTTGAGCTTATTGGATATTCAGATTCAGACCTTGCTGGCTGCAAAATTGATAGGAAAAGCACAATAGGTGCTTGTCCATTTTTGGGTAGTCGTCTGATCTCATGGATGAGTAAGAAACAGACTTCAGTATCCATATCTACTGCTGAAGCTGAATATATAGTTGCTGAAGCATGCTGTGCACATATACTATGGTTGAAGCATCAACTGGAAGATTACGATATCAAGATCAGTGGAATTCCAATTTACTGTGACAATACAAGTGCAATATCTCTTACTCAGAATACTACAAGTCATTCAAGGACTAAGCATATTGAGATCAAGCATCACTTCATTAGAGATCATGTTGAAAAAGGAAATGTTATGATTGAGTATGTTCATACAGACAATCAGATAGCTGACATTTTCACCAAACTTCTAAGAGAAGTAAGGTTTCCAACTCTAAGAGCTGAACTAGGACTACTGAATTTGGATGCATGAGCTGAGGGGGAACTTATCAGAAGACTGAAGTTCATCAGCACAGTCATCCATTATCACATTCAAGGATTAACTCTCAACAGACTAGTTAACTTATGAATTCTTAAAGACAGGGGGAACGTGTAAGACTAGCGGTACTTCTGTTCTAAAGATGAAATTGGTTAATGACAGTTAGTTGAAGTTATGTTATCAGAAGATATGTTCTTAATTCTTGAAGATTGAAGATTAATTTATCTTACTGGATTGACAAACAGCAGAGGAAGATTACTAGCTATTGGCTTTCTCTAGTAATATCAGATAACAGATCACTCGTCTGTTAGAAGTTAAACTCTACTCATCTGATACATTATATAAGCATGGTCATATATCGCATCTTTTGAAACACACTTTTATAAGTAACAGATAAGTGTCGATTGAGTTTCCCGCCCATCTGACATTATTTTAATAAATTTGAAGTCCGCAATTCTCACCCACACGATTTAAAACTGTCAGATCAATCTTACGGATCACATTAATCACGATAACCAAAACTTAAGGAAAGGTATAAAATCCGATTTGAACAGACTAGTCAACTTACGCACACAAAATTCTCAAAATTCTCTAACTCTCCAAGCTACCTGTTTCTAGCTCTCCGTTTTCTACAGATTTACATCACTTAATATAAAAAATGGCTATTGCTGAGGGAATATATATTAGCTATGACAAATTCTTCGCAACCGGTACTGATTTGATGAGGGAAATTTTGAAGAAAATTAAGGAAGCATCACTGGTACCCGTCTTAGAAGCTCATGAGGAACAGGTATATCTGGAAGATGTAGAACACTTCTACAAAACCAGAAAATTCAATGTTGAAAAGACAACCATGACTGCTACTATTGGGGGAAAGAAGATTTGCATATCTGCTGCCGTTTTAAGTGAAGTGTACGGGCTGACAAATGAAGGAGGAGATGTAACAGACCTGGGGTCTGAAAAAGAGGAAGAGTTTTGGCTAGTTTGCGCCAAGGAGGGAGAGGAATTAACTGGATCTCTGATGAAAACTCAACTGAAAGATGAGTATCAGAGATTTGTTGATATAATTGTGAAAGTACTGGACTGCAGTACAAGCTCTTTGGATGGATTGCCTAGAAGAAGGTATTACACCTTGATTTGCATCTACTATGGACTGAAAGTTAACTGGGCAGCTCATGTATATGATCTGCTGAGTGACAAGAAGAGAAACTATGGGATTTTGCTAAGTCATCTGTTTTTAAGTTTGGGATGTCCAATGGGAAGTGGTAAGGCTATTCATGGTGGCAAGGAATTCAAATTGTATGAACCAGTTAGAAGTGTGGGCACTTCTAAAAGAAAGGCTCCTGCAAAGACTGCTAAGGTCCTTGCCAAGAAGAGCAAAAAGGCTGGTCAGACCAGTGGGTCTGCTGATCAAACAGTAAGCACTATTGTTGGAGCTGGATCAGCTCAACCTGAGATTGTCATTCCTGACAATGTAATTAATGATTTCACTGAAGAACTTGAGAGGATGGAGACTGGATCATCTCCTGAGAGAACATAATCTGATGAAGCTGTTCCTAAAGTTACAAAGAGAATGAGGACAAGGAGTTCTGCAAGGGGACCTCCTAGACCTAAACCTTCAAGAAGAATTACAAAATCAAAGGCTAAAAGGAAGGTTACTTTCTCTGAAGAATCATCTGAAACAGGTAGAGAGACACCAGCACTAGCAGAAACACCAATCATCATTGAAGAGCCTACTGATGAGACTGCTGATGAGCCTGCTGGAGACTCATTTGTTGGAGTGTCTGCTGAAGATAGAGAAGAACAGCAGACTGGCAC
Source organism: Penstemon barbatus (assembly GCA_003313485.2). Classification (NCBI taxonomy): domain Eukaryota; kingdom Viridiplantae; phylum Streptophyta; class Magnoliopsida; order Lamiales; family Plantaginaceae; genus Penstemon; species Penstemon barbatus. The sequence goes on along the minus strand of CM064884.1, from coordinate 41,548,835 downwards.
AACAAGTGAAGGAGATGCACTCCTTTTGCACCCTACTCCTGTTGCTGCCACTCCAATCCAAGTTGTGGAAAGTCCTGAAGCAAAGAAGCTAAGGACTGGAAAGACTGTGATTCCTTTTATCTCAGAGGCTGAAAAGAGGAAGTTAGATGAAGCTGAGAGACAAAGGAAGGCCACTGAAAAGGCTGAAGAAGATCGCCTGAAGGCCCATGAGCTCAAAAGACTGGAGGAAGAGGCCAGTAAAATGACTCAAGCACAAAGAGATGTTGTTGAAGCAGCAGAGTTGGCTGCTTCCATAGAAGCAAGTGCCAAGGACTCTCATGGTCCAAGGCAAGCTGGTGGTATTAGAATTGGAGAACAAAGAGATTCCACCAAGCCCAAGCCAGTCATGCCCACCCCTGCAATTCAACCAAAGAGAAGATCAGAGGTAAAACTGGCATTGGAGATTGTCAGAGATGACCCTGATGTGTTTGATGAGTTTATTGCAAGGTTGGATGCTGAAAATGCAAAGATCACTTGTCTGATGATGTTCAATAAAGAGAAGATCGGATATAACAGATTGAGGGACTATCGTCTGACCAAGAGTAAAGATCAAATTGCAAGTTGGAAAGCCTTTCCTGATGAAGAAGCCTGGGTGTTGAAGTGGCTTGAGACAGGTTCTCTGACTCAAGCTTTGGACTCAGAATTTTTCTTGGATAAATTGAGACTGAGGATCAGTCATATTGTAAAGGCTGAAGCAAAGAAGTTGTATGATTTTGTTCCTGAGCAGTATGCTGAAAATGAAGACCTTAAGGAACGATCAATCAAGCTGGCAGTTTCCCAAACAATGGAAACTTGGGCCAAAAAGACTAGAAGATGAAGGGACAACCAAGCACTATGATTCCCCTTCCAAGTCTAAAACATATTGTTTATGGATCTAACATTAGACCTTATGAAGAGCTACCTGAGGATCCAATCTCCCCATTTGTTCCAATTCATGATTTTCTACTGTGGATAATGCAGGTTTAATGCGTACTGTTGCAATTGTTAAGAAGGTCCAAGCACCACCTGCTAATCAGATTAAAGAAAAAGAAGGCACTTCTGACCCTGGTGATCAAATCAAGGAAAAAGAAGCTACTTATGATCTTGCTGATCAAAACAAAGGAAAAGAGGGTACTTTTGACCCTGCTGATCAAAACAAAGAGAAAGAAAAGGAAAGTACCTCTAATCTTGTCGTTCAAAATAAAGAGGAGGAGGATACTTCTGAACCAGCTGATAAGATAAATGAGAAGGAAAGCACTCCACATCCAGCTGATCAGATCAAGGAGGAGGAAGATAATTCTGAAACAGCTGATCAGACTAAGGAGAAGGAAAGCACTCCCAGTCAAGTTGATGAGACCAAGGAAAAAGAGATTACTCCTGGTTCAGCAGATCAGATAACAGAAACAGAAACTCTTGCCTTACCTCCTGCTCCAACTGAAGTTACTTCTACTTCTCAGAGCTTACAGCCATATATGTTGGACTCAATCCAACAGATGATTTCAAAATCAATGAAGGAAATGGAAGAGAAGTTAACTGCAAATCTGTTGACTGCTTTAAGTCAACCAACCCAGAAAGCTGCTGTTGTTCCCACTTCTCTGATAGAAGATACTGCTCAAAATGTGAAGTCCATCTGCCAATACATGGATGTGATTAGAGCAAGGACTCAGAGCACAACTGCTGGTTGGAGACAGATTGAGGAAACTGTTGAAATGGCCATTCAAGCTGAGGATGAAACTTTGGAAAACATGATGAAGGACTTCAAGGCATCTGCTGATCTGTTACTTGCAACTCAGATTCACTTAGGTGACCAAGGAGAAGTTGTCCTTAACAGAATGGATGCTTCTGAGTCCAATCAACTAAGACAGCAAGCTCAACTTAATGCAATAGAAGAAAACGTCAAACTTCTCTGTGATTCACTTCAAATCACACCAGTCTTACCACAATATCCAATCAACCCTGCTGATGATGACGGGAAGATAGGGTACTTGGTGAAGAAGAAGATAAACAAGATGACAAATCTCTTGAAAAGACTGCTGACTTTGAAGATACTGAAGTAGTGGAGGAATCTGCTGAAGATGAAAATGTGGTGAAGAAGAAGATAAACAAGATGACAAATCTCTTGAAAAGACTGCTGACTTTGAAGACACTGAAGTACTGGAGGAATCTGCTGAAGATGAAAATGCTGATAATGAAGGCACTAGCAGACCAGTAGATCAGCCAATTGCAGAAGAAGAAGAGGAAACTGATAAAACTGAAGCTGAAGAAACTCCTAAGGAAACATCAAAGACTGATAAAGAAATTGCTGCTGCTAAGGACTCAGCTGAAGAACAGCTTAATCCTGATGTTAAGCAAAAGAAGATGGAGCTGTTAAAACAAAAAATCTTCAAGGAATTAGAAGCTGAGACTTCCAAATCTGAAGAAGAAAAAGAGGACAAGCAGGAAGACAAAACAGAAGACTAGTCTAGTCTAGGTTACTTATGCTTGAAATCCTTGTAAATTTTTTTTTGCACATCTCATCTGATTGAACTTGTAATCTGTAATCTTTTAAAAATCTATAAAAGTTCAAGTTTGAATCCAATAAACTATTTCTATCTCAGAAATTTTTTAGGATCAAAACTTTAGTTTAGGTACATGTACTTAGCTGAAGTTTTGTCATCATCAAAAAGGGGAAAATTGTTGGATGAAGATGAAGATGAAGATGAAGTGCAAAGAAGATAAGAAGATAAGGGAAGGTTTTGATGATTTCCAAAACGTCAAAATCAGCTAAGTATGGAAAGCTTAGTTCCCTTAGAAGAATTTTGAACAAGTAAAGAAGACATCAGAATGGTTCAAAATTCAAAGCCCAGAAGACTACTGATCTCATGCTGAAACATCAATCAGAAGGGTAGACCATCAGCGGACTCAAATCAGATTAGTTCAGTGTTTGATCAGCAGAGTATCTATCAGCAATGTTGCATCGATCAGCAGATTAGAAAATATCATGAGATAGTTCAACGGTAATAAATGCACTTGGTGTAATAAATGCTGCAAGAGAAGGGTAGTAATGGCAAATGATTGAAGAATATTACGGATCAGCATGGTGCATTTAATGCAGCTACAGGAAAGTACAGCAGAAAAAGTACTGTAGCAGGGAGCCGTTCTGAATTTGGGCTAAGGCTATGGATATGAATTGTGATTTCCTTCAACGGTCATATTTTCAAATCCAAGTATAAATAGAGCTGCTTTCAACGAGCGAGACACACAACAACATTCTGAGATTTTGATTCCGAAGCAGAATTTTTTCTAAGTCTCAAGAAGCTCGAACATCTCACTCGTCTGGTGAAGTCATATGTTGACAGAAGCCAAGTTGAAGCAAAAAGAAAACATCTTCTAAGTGAATTTGTATTAGCTAAGTGTTGTGCAAAGCTTAAATCCGTCTTTGTGAGTGATTTAACTTCAGAGGATAGGTCTTCTGAGTGATTTCCTATTGCGAGCTTACAGCCTTTTCGTTTGTTGTTTAGGTGTAAGTGGAGATATATTGTAAACTTTGTGTTTATAGTATAACCCAGAATCTAAGTGATCTGGAAGAGTGGACTAAAGAATTTTTATCCATATAACCACTATAAAAAATTATTTGTGTTACATTTGCATTTAAGTTTTCTTGCATATTTCAAATTGCATAAACACTTTGAATTACTTTAAAGATTTTGAAAGAGTTTTTAAAACTGGGGATAAAATCTTTAAAAGACTTAGTCTACTTGTGAAAAACACTTTCAAATTATCCGCTGCAAGTATACTCTTGAAAAACTGATTTTGCTGTAATCAGCTAAGTTGCCATAAGAAGAGTGGTCACTCTGCTGTTCAAGATTTGTTCACGATCAGCATAGTCAGCTTACTGTTCTTCATAAGCTTAGTCTGCTGACAGACGACTGAAAAGGTTTTAAGTCTAAAAATTTTCAGAGGTCTATTCACCCCCCCCCCCCTCTAGACCTCATCTGACCACTTGGGACCAACATTTGGACACATCATTTTGCAACTGAAGTGGTAAAAAAAAGTGTTTCATTTATATATGAAAGAAGCACTTTATCTTTGAGATTGATTATTTATGCTTAGTATGAGTAACTTCCAAGAACTAGTGGCACATATATTTCCAGTGCTTGGCTCTTGGGATTTATAATAGCATTTTTCTTCTTCTTACGGGCCAAACTTTACACTTTCGTCCATCTTAAATTTTTTGTAGCAGATTTATCACTCTTATCAATGAAATATAACGCATTCGTCCCTCTTATATCACATTCACCCCTCTTAAATTTTTTTGTAGCAGATCGTCCCTCTTATAAATGAAATGTAACAAATTCATCCATCTTAAATCCAAAATACATCAACTTTCGTCTATTTTAGAATATTAGAAAAGTGCACGTACGTTGTACGTGTCTAGTTTTAATTTCATGGGTATTTTTCGTAAATTACAATATAATTAACCATTTTCATGTCATAGAATATCATATATTTATGACTGATCAATTTATTTTTTATGAAATTTATTTTTATTAATTATTATTGGTTTATAAAAAAATAATGATTTTGAATAGGTATAATAAATATAAAATGATGATTAATTTAGTCATTACATCTTCTAAAATTGGTTCTAAAATAAGAACATAAGAACATTATTTAACTCCTTCCATCTTAGTAGTTTTCTTGTCAAGTTTATATGTTATTCACCGATGACACATGTTTCATCCGTTTATTCATAATTTCACATGAAATTTCATCGATTTCACGAGATTTTTTCTTATTGATTTCACCAGTTTTTTCAACAACTTCACCAATATATACCAATTTCACCCGAAGTTTCATCAATTCATATGTTTTCACTATTTAATTTTTTTAATTAGTTTTTTTTGCTTTTTAATCGATTATACCATTTTTCATTGTTTTTCCCTTTTTCGTCAATCTTTTTTTCAATTAAAATCATTTTCTTCCGGTTTCACCTTATATTTGTCAGTTAAACTTTAACTTGTTTTCACTTATTTCACATGTTATTCACCTAAATGTTTCATTGATTAATCATGTTTTCGTCGACTTCAAGCTTTTTTTACTAATTTTATCTGTTTCTTTACAAATTTCACCCAAACTTTCATCGATTCAATGCTCTTACTGTTTAAAATTTTTTTTACAGGTTTATTTTTTTTAGCGATTTATTCCTTATTTATTATCGGTTATAATAAGTTTCATTGTTTTCTCATTTTTGGTCAATTTCTTTTGTTTTTTTTCTTCAATTTAAACCATGTTTCTATTGGTTTCACCAGTGAAACTCTTTTTATTAACTGATTTCACTCGTTTTTACCATTGTAACCCATTTTTACCTATTTTTCATGTTTTTTTCACTAATTTCACATGTTATTCACCTTAATTTTTCATTGATTAAATATGTTCTTACCAACTTTACGTTTTCGATCGATTTTACCCTTTTTTCATCGGCTTTACCCAATTTTGCTGGATTTAATTGGTTTCATAATTTTTCTTAGAAATTCTATTCGAATTAATTTTCATGGATTTGACATATGTTGGTCCCAAGTGGTCAGATGAGGTCTAGAGGGGGTGGGTGAATAGACCTCTTAAAATTTTAAAAAAAATCTTAACTTTAAAATTGTTGCTCAGACGTAAGCAGACTAAGCTGTTACAGAACAGTAAGCTTACAAGGCTGATCGAGAACAATTCTTTGAACAGCTTTGTTGACCACTAGTATGATAGTTACTTAGCTGATTTTAGTCAAAATCAGTTTTAATACCAGAGTACTTGCAGCGGATTTTTAAAGTGTTTTTCACAAGTAAACTCAGTTGTTTGAAAGTTTTATCCCCAGTTTTTGTAAACTCCTTTAAACCTTTTTCAAACAGTTTTGGAATGTGTTTTATGCAAGTCTGAAAATATGCAAGTAAAAAGCAATGTAAAAACACAATGATTTTTATAGTGGTTATATGGATGTAAATATCCTTTAGTCCACTCTTCCAAGTCACACAGATCTTGGGTTATACTATGAACACAAAGTAATTATTACACTCTGCTTGTGCTTTACAACAAATGATAGGCCACAAGTTCGCAATAGGAAATCACAAAGAAATTCCTACTCTCCGAAGTAATATCACTCACAAAGATGGATATATACTCCTCACAACACTCTCTTTTACAGATTCACTATGAAAATGTATATTCTTTGAACTTCAACGGCTTCCGTCAACAAATGACTTCAGCAGACGAGTGAGGTGTTCTTGCGCTTTGAGACTTAGAAAATATTTTGCTTCGAATTCAATCTCTCAGATGTTGTGGTGTTGTTATTTTCTCTTCGTCTCTCTCAGCTATTTATACTCACACTTTGAATTATGTCCTTTGAAGTGAGACAAAATTCAAATCTCTTGATTTCTGGTCCTTAATTTCCGCGAAAGTCTCTCTGCACAGTGACAGTACTGCAGACTGTACTTTCTGTCAGGCAGCATTAAATGCACCGAGCTGATACGAGTTATTTCTTCAATCATTTGCCATTAATAACCTCGGACTTCAGCATTTATTACTCCAGTGGCATTTATTACCGTTGGGACGACTTCTTGATCTTTCCACTTAGCTGATGAGAGTACACATCTTATGATGAGCCGAGCTGATCTCAAACTTGAACAATTCTGATTTGAGTCGGCTGATTTACACCAGTCTGATTTCTTCTCTTCAGCAGATCAATAGTCTTCTGGACCTTGAATATTTGACCCGTCTGATATGTCTTCTTACTTGGTCAAATTTCTTCTAAGGGATTACAACTAAGTTGTCTTTACTTAGCTGATATGATGTTTTGGAAATCATCAAAACCTCCCTTAACTAATTCATATTCATTGCACTTCATCTTCATCTTTATCCAACAATTTTCCCTTTTTGATGATGACAAAACTTCAGCTTGGTACCTGTTTTACTTATACTAAAGTTTTGATCCTCAAAATTTTCTGAGATAGAAAAAGTATGTTGGAAACAGAACTTGAACTTTTATTTATGATATAGAAATTCATTACAAGTACAAGTCTGATCAGATAAGATGTCTGATAGAAAATAAAGAAAACTGATTACAAAAGATTTATCTGTCTACTCATCAGCTTCTTCACTTCCTTCAACTTCCTCATAATACTCATATGAGGATTCTTCATCTTCATCTTCTTCGTCACCATCTTCATCATCATCATCATCTAAGATCAGATTGGATTTGGCATCTTCCATCTTTTCTTTGATTTCTTGTTCTCTTTGTAGCTCTTCAATCTTTCTCTTTGTTCTCTCATCATTTTTGTACTTGGTGTATGGCTTTGTTTGTTCTTCAGCAGATTCCTTGGATCCAGCCATTTCTTCATCAGTCTTGGCTTTTTCCTTGGGTTCTTCAACAGACTTCTCTTTGCCATCAACCGTTCCAACTGTTTCAGTAGCATCAGACTCCTTGGTTTCAGCAGCAGCAGCTTCCTGTTGGGTTACCTCGATTGTCAGAACAACAAAAGTGCAGAATTTTAAAATTTTTCGAAGCACCCAAGGTCCCATATATTAGATGTAATAAAGTGAGGGGGAACTCACAATTTATATAACCCCAAATGAAAGCGTAGGAACAAAAGGGACCAACCCCTAAAACAAAGGATCCGAAAAGATAAAACAACACAACAAAGCAAGACAACAAAATGAAAAGCCAACATGCTGGCCCACGCAGGGGAAAAGGTGATACCAACAATCTGGCCAAAACACCCACGCAGGGGCAGAATCAAGACAAATAAGTAACACCAAAGTAACAACTCCATCCATCAGCCTTCAGAATACAGCCTCCTATGAGCCCTGAAGAAAAGAAGAGTCCTCTGATATCAAGGATAAGCAGCAACTCCTCAAACAGCATCCAACAAATAGTCTCCTATGATCCCTGATAGAAAAGCAGCCACTAACAAATACCACTAACCATCACAATATGAACACAAAGAAAACGCCCAAATCAGAAAGATCACCGCCACAACTCCAACCTCTGAAGTAGAATCCCCTGGATGAAGACTCTACCACAAGGCTAGCTAAAAACAAGGAAATCACCAACACCCAACCCCACCAACCTCTCAACACAACCACATCCATCAAAAACTAGTGAGGCATGGTTAAGTATAGAAGTGGTGATTTACTGGGATCAATTACCTGGCAGAGATAATGAGTGTAAGTCCACATATGTGAGATGAATGAACTTGTCAAGTCATCTAAGATGACCCGACCTACATGCAAAAAATGACTGCCAAGCATTGGAAGCAAGGGTAACCAAGTGGTAGAATTGCCAATGGACCAGGGAACTCATCCAGAAAATAAAACAAAGGGCTTCCTAATATGCAAAGGGAATATATGCTGTAAAGTGCAAATGATATGCATCTAAAGGTTGTCCCTGATTAAAAAATTTCGAAGCACCCAAGGTCCCATATATTAGATCTCCATATTATGTATACGAAAGCATGAAACAAAACACACAATGTATTAAACAAGGGGCTTTCGATTTTTACCTCACCACAGGCTAGATGGTGGCAACCTCCAACTCTGATTCTGATTTTGGTTCACGGGAGTGATCAAAATGTCTCACCTCCTAGTCTTAGGCTAAGAACTAGATCTAAGAGGTTTGTTAATGTAGGACTGTGCAGATCTACTTGGTAGGGCAAGATCCAGCACGGAGGAACGAGGGAGAACTCACGGCGGCACTATAGCAGCTCACGGCTAGTAGGAGGAGGCGGCTATTGGTGGCGGCTCAGGGTTTGGGGCGGCGGCTACTAGGGCAGAGAAGACTTAGTGTTTTGTGCTAGTGTGTTAGTCTTTTGAGCTCTGGTAGAACTCTATTTATAAGTCTTCAACTTGACCTAGGTTTGCAAGACTTCTTATGGGCTTTTAATTAAAGGCCCATGTCTTGCAAGCCTTCTTTTAATTAACTACTTTAATTAAAAACCCAATCCATATTAATAAATTAATATTTTCTTTAATTAATTAATTAGCAATTTAATTAAATCAACTAATTAATTAATCTCCCACTTGAATTAACACTTTAATTCATTTAACTGATTTAATTACCTTTAAATCAAATAATTCCTTTTGTATCCTTTTATAACAGTCACCGTCCAATTGTATTGTGTGTGACCCTCTAGGTTCACCATCAATTGGTAGCTGGCCCACGAATTCCTCGTGATTTAATTTATGAACAATAAATTGCTCCGGTCAATTGAACAACCTTTAATTGACCCCTCCTAGAATTAAATCCTCTATTAAATCAGGAGTACCCACACTTCATGGTCGATGTCTAGCCACAAGCCCATGAAGCCCAACTTCAGGTGAATTGATATTTGTGAACCTCGTCTCTCTTATAATTGCCATGTACATATGGTCCTTCTATCGACTAATATTCCCGATCAAGACTTAAGGTGTGTGAATTGATCGGCACCTCTAAATTTGTCTCGATAACTATACTTTCTAATTCGGGATAATATTCCAGTGTGACTGCTAAATTTGGAAACCCCTTTGCAAATCCATCACCGACTGCGGCCGCAGATTCCTCGGATATATTATCTAAGAATCGTATAGGAAATTCTCTCATCCATTACGATGAGTCGGTAGATTCCATATTGGTACTAACAACTCGCGTACACAACTATACGCACCCAACCTAGGCTGTTATGATCAGGCTAAGTGATCTATACCTAGATCTAAGTACGCACATTAATGCACCGAATTCGCCCTAGCACCTCAAGTTAAAGGACTAAATCGTACACTATTATAAGCCTTGAGAAACATCCCATCACCGATATGCGTCATGCGCTTCCACAATGGGTTTCTCTGTTCGGGTCGTTCGATGCGTTCAATCCTCCATTGAACCACCTACTCATATGCACTGGCCTCAAATGCCTTGCTCATGAAACGCTACAAATTCACTCCATGTGAATCATGCATACCCGTACAAGCCTTGGCGATTCTTACGATACCCCGTCTCGTTCTGAATCTATGACTTGGAACATTTTTAAGATTACGACTTTAGAGACTGTTCCATGTTTGCACTCAGTACTGAAGTGAATCGTCCCATAGTCAAATGTAATGTAAGGATTTCATCCAATCGCTTAAATGTATTCGCGAGAGATGAAGTTGGCCATTGTTTATCCTTATACACATATATATAAACGTGCATATTATTATAAAATCAAAGATTGTCTTATACAGAATAGACCTATTACAAGCTTATTGAACTGGCATGCTGGGCACTATCCTATCAATCTCCCACTTGCCCTAAAGCCATTCACAAATGTTTCTAAGACCCATCTTCTCTAGATGACTATCGAACGCCTTTTGTGAAAGTGTCTTAGTTAGTGGGTCAGCCATGTTGTCTTCTGATTTGACATACTCCATGTGCATGTCTCCTCTACCAATGATCTGCCTGATCACGTGGTATTTCCTCTGTACGTGTTTGGATTGATGGTGTGATCTCGGCTCCTTCGCTTGAGCTATTGCCATATTGTTGTCACAGAAGACTACTACAGGTTCAGCAATGCTAGGAACAACATCCAGTTCTTGGATGAAGTTTTTCATCCATACACTTTCATTTGCTGCATCTGATGCTGCAATATATTTTGCTTCTGTGGTTGAGTCGGCAGTGGTAGACTGTTTACAGCTTTTCCAACTGACCGCTCCACCATTGATGCGAAATATGTATCCAGAGTTGGATTTGAAGTCATCCACGTCAGACTGGAAACTCGAATCAGTGAATCCTTCAAGTTTCAATTCTCCACTACCACCGTAGACCAAAAAAATATCCTTAGTCCTTCGCATGTACTTTAGGATTTCTTTTACGGCAGTCCAATGTTCTTCACCTGGATTTGACTGATAGCGGCTCGTTACACTTAGAGCGTGTGCTATGTCTGGTCGAGTACACAACATTGCATACATAATGCTCCCTATAGCAGAGGCATAAGGTTTGAAAGACATTCTCGTCTTTTCTTCGTCGGTTGTAGGGCACATTGACTTAGAAAGAGAGATGCCATGTCTCATTAGAAGCAATCCTCTCTTGGATTCTTCCATTTTGAATCTCTTCAAAATTGTGTTGATGTACAGAGACTGGGAGAGTCCTATCATCTTCTTCGATCTATCCCTATAGATACGTATTCACAATACGTAAGATGCGTCTCCCATATCTTTCATGGAGAACTGCGCGGATAACCACACTTTTGTCTGCGCTAACATCTTGATATCGTCTCCGATTAACAAAATGTCATCGACGTACAAAATAATGAATTGTATCGAACTCCCACTATTCTTCTTGTACACACAAGGTTCATACACGCTTTTTATGAAGCCAAATGCTTTGACTGTCTCATCAAATCGTATGTTCCAGGTTCGGGACGCCTGTTTGAGGCCATAGATTGACCTTTGAAGTTTACACAGTTTGTGCTCACTTCCTTTGGACGCAAAACCTTCAGGTTGTTGCATAAAGATCTCCTTGTCAATGTCTCCACTGAGAAAGGCGGTCTTTACGTCCATTTGTCATATTTCGTAATCATGCCACGCGGCTACGGCAAGCAGCATCCAAATGGATTTCGACATCACCACGGGAGAGAAGATTTCCTCATAGTCTATTACAGGCCTTTGAGAATACCCTTTAGCCACTAAGCGAGCTTTATGAGTTAATACCTCTCCATTCATTTCAAGCTTGCGCTTGAAGATCCATTTGCATCCTACAGGGATAGTTTACTCAGGTGGATCGACCAAGGTCCAAACCTTGTTGGAATGCATGGAATCCATTTCGGATTGCATGGCTTCGAGCCACGCACCCGAGTCTATGTCTGACATCGCTTTTTGATAGGTCCTTGGATCACTTTCCACTTTCTCGTTTTCGTGAATGAAACCAAATCGCTCTGGCTCCTTACGAATTCGATCAGACCTTCGAAGAGTAGGTGTACTAGTAGGTTCAGTAAATTCTGGTTCAGTTCCCACTGTTTGTGGGGATGGGTCCGATTCCTGGACTTCATCAAGTTCTACAATTGCCGCATTTCGATTGGTGAGGAAATCCTCTTCCAAGAAGTGGGCGTTCCTAGATACAAACGTATTACGTTCTTTAGGATCGAAGAACAGGTATCCAATGGATTCCTTTGGATATCCCACAAATTTGCACAAACTAGATCTACTATCTAGTTTATCTCCCTTCTAGTTCTTTACATACGCTGGAGATCCCCATACTCGTAAATATGAATACACGGGTGCCTTACCATACAATACTTGGTGCGGCGTTGTTGGCACTGACTTCGAAGGTATTATGTTTAGTATCTTCGAGGCAGTTAATAGGGATAAGCCTCAAAACGAAAAGGGGAGATCAGCGAAATTCATCATGGACGAACCATGTCTAACAAAGTTCGGTTCCTCCGCTCAGACACTCCATTGAGTTGGGGCGTCCTAGGGGGAGTTCGCTGTGCGAGAATTCCATTCTCTTTCAGATAATTGAGGAATTCTTGGCTTAAGTACTCACCACCTCTGTCAGATTGAAGTGCTTTAATACTATGCCCAAGTTGGTTCTCTACTTCCATTCGAAACTCTTTGAATTTCGGATTTGTGTTTCATAAGATACACATATCCATAACGACTAAAATCGTCGGTGAATGTTATGAAGTACAAGAATCCTCCTCTCGCATTGACACTCAATGGTCCACAAACGTCAGTATGGATTAAATCCAATGTTTGCTTGGTTCGCTCGGGATTCCTTGTGAAGGGTGACTTGGTCATTTTTCCTTTGAGACAAGATTTGCAAGTTGGGAGTTCATCCAAGTTCTTTATTTCAAGAGCCTTAGAAGAAACCAGCTTTTGAATCCTACTCTTGGAAATATGTCCAAGTCTAGCGTGCCAAAGTTCTGGAGTTTGATTATCATATTTCCTTTTTCTAGATTGAATGTGCATGACGTTGGAATTTATAGGTTCTAGGGAATACAGACCATACATCAAAGTACCACGAGCATACATTAAACCACCTTTAAATATGCAAAAAGCTCCATTTCAATGGAAAAATTAAAACCATCAATATCTAACATAGGTATAGAAATGATGTTCTTAATAATTGTTGGTACGTACAAACAGTCTCTTAAAACCAAAGTAAAATTCCCTAAAACTAATTCCACGTCTCCTATAGCCTCAGCGGCGATCCTAGCTCCATTTCCAAAATGCAGGATTCTATCCCCGGGCTTCAGGTATCTTACTGCTCCCATCACCTGCAAATCATTGCAGATATGAGAACCTGCTGCGGTGTCTAACACCCACGATGCACAGTTAATAGAAATATTAACTTCAACCAAGAAAATACCTTTGGCTACCAGTTTCATCTTTAGGTAGTCTGGGCAATTCCTTTTCCAGTGCCCTGCATTCTTGCAGTGGAAGCATTCGTCTTTTGGGATTTTGCGCTTCTTTTCAACCACCTTCGTGACTGCCTTCGAAGAGAACACTTTCTTCTTCTTCTTACCTCTCTTGGGCTTTACAGCCTTCGATTCGTGTGCAATCATTACCGGCTTCTCTTTCTTGAGAGTCGATTCTGCCGTTACCAACAAATTGGTCAGTTCGTGATGAGCGAGGGTTCTATCCTCCGTGTTGAAGTTCAACACGAACTGGTCAAAAGAACGAGGCAGCGTATGGAGGAGGAGGTTAGTGCTAAGATCAGCGTGCAAGTCGACCTCCAATCGCCCTAGTTTTTCAACCAGGTTGATGAAACGCAGACAGTGATCCTTGACACTGCTTCCCTCAGCCATCTTGAGATAAAACAGCTCCTTAGTGGTCGCAAACCTTTCGGTGCAAGACCTCTCCAAACATCTGCTGGAGATGGAGGAAGTATATCTCTAGCAAACGGTATTTCAGCATGTTGTTTCTGCAGTTCATTCAACATCGAGGCTAGCACGAGGCTGCGAACCTGAAGATCATCATCAACCCTTTTTGCATGGGCGGTTCGTTGTTCCTCACTAGCTCGTGCTGCGGGTACAGCAGGCATAGGTGTGTCGAGCACATAGCTTCGTCGCTCGGAGTCGAGGACAATTCTAAGATTTCTTAGCCAGTCGACAAAGTTTGAGCCATTCAACTTGTTTGCGTCGAGGATAACAGATAATGGATTCTTAGACAATGTACTTAATATCTACAAACGGAAAGAAGACAACGTTTAGCTAACTGATCTTATGCCTAATACTTATAATTATCGAATTTTGTTCTTGTTTTCAAAAATGTTCTCCCACTATTTTATCGAAACAATCACCCATTTGATTGCTCGGGAAATTTAATTCCTAGCAGGTCTTGACGTCCCAGCAGCAATAAATTGTACCCACGACTCGTGGCCATACAATTAATTCTCCAGGTAGGTATACTTTTACCAATTGTGGCACCTCACACAACCTTCAAGCTATTTTGCCTCGGTTTTCACATTTATCTAGCACTGCTACATCATAAATGCTACTAATCGTTAAGTAGAACCCATCAATCATGATGAGCAACGGGCCCGGTCGTGAATTCTCCGTAACTAGTTATCGGTCGATCTTCACATCCCAACCAATCCTCACCCTCGTCGAGTTTAGTTAAAAACAAGAGTCAAGGAGTTTCGTGTATTGTCCCTTTCTTTGACTCGGGTGCCAGACTCTGGATCACCTCTGTCAAAAGTACACAACATACACTAGTTCCTATTGATGGAAGGCTTGGATCTTTAAAACTTCATTTTAAATGTACCCAACAGACTTAATATTAAATTCGAGAGGGGAATTTCTGATTTGAAAGTTATACTAACTCTCCTCGAGATCTCACCGATTCAATTATGCTTTATCTTTTATTACGATCTAGATTCTAGCGCGCATCTCATACAAGCTAAATATAAATCGACAAATAAATAAAAGCCATACAAGCCTAGCATGCATACTACCACAATACGTTTTCGATCGGGAGCCTCCTATGCATGCCATCATCGAGCCAATGATGTTGGCCCTATTGGTCAATCTAAAGGGTTTGTAAACAGGCCTATGCTATTACACAATGTACCATGCATACATGACCTTCATATCTTTTTGGGCTCCCACCTTGCTTGTAAACGGGCCTCCATCCTAAACTAGGAAAGCAGTAAAGTCATATTCTATTACAAAGACTCAAAGTGGCCCAAAATATAATAGGCTCGCAGGCCAAATAAAAACAAACATTAAATTAAACCAATCACATCTACCCTAAGGTCAAGGCTCGGCTCGATTGAAAACCACGTAAGCAGTTCACGTAGAGCAAGAAACATGCAAACATACTTTACCTATTTCTTTCTTAATTTTAAAACAAACCTTTTAAAACTAACTTCCTATGATTCTTACTTTTTAGTCACTACTAATTATGACAAAATAAATTTTCGGGTAAACAAAAATAAATTTTCTACTCAAAATCAGATTCAGTTTTTCAACTTTTGAAAATTGCATTTTCGACCCCTCAACTTTCGGAAATTACACTTTGACCCCAGAACTTTTTAAAAAGTTACAAAAACACCCCAGAACAAATTCGGGCAGCAGACCAGAAAATAAAATTTTGAATTCTGAAAATTTTCGATTTTTCAAACAGACCCCTGAAGTTTCGGTAATTGCAAAACAGTCCCCAAACTTTTGGAAATTTCAAAACGACCCCAAAAGCTATGCGACCAGATTTGCAAAACAGTCCAGTATTTTTGAAATTTCCAGATTCTAAAAATTCGAATTTTCAGCCCTTTAAAACCCTAATATGCGATTTTATTGCACAAAAGTCCTGATGTTTTCAAAAACTATAAATTCGCCGCAGATCTGAAAAAACAGTTTTACCCAATCATAGATCTAGTCATAACAAGTAAGAATGAATTTACAGAACATAATTATCACGTGTTTACATATACATAATTAAGCATATACGAGAACACACATTATGTTCAGGCTTTTCGTATAATAAGTATGGAGTCGGCTCTGATACCACTATTTGGGTTGCCTCGATTGTCAGAACAACAAAAGTGCGGAATTTTAAAAAATTTCGAAGCACCCAAGGTCCCATATATTAGATCTCCATATTATGTATACAATAGCATGAAACAAAACACACAATGTATTAAAACAAGGGGGTTTCGATTTTTAACTCACCACAGGCTAAGTGGTGGCAACCTCCAACTCTGATTCTGATTCTGGCTCACGGGAGTGATCCAAATGTCTCACCTCCAGAGTTTAGTCCACACCAACTGGATTCTGGCAACACCTCCTAGTCTTAGGCTAAGAACTAGATCTAAGAGGTTTGTTAATGTAGGAATGTGCAGATCTACTTGGCAGGGCAAGATCCAGCACGGAGGAACGAGGGAGAACTCACGGCGGCACTATAGCAGCTCACGGCTAGCATGAGGCGGCGGCTATTGGTGGCGGCGTAGGGTTTGGGGCGGTGGCTACTAGGGCAGAGAAGACTTAGGGTTTTGTGCTAGGGTGTTAGCCTTTTGAGCTCTGGTAGAACTCTATTTATAAGTCTTCTACTTGACCTAGGTTTGCAAGAATTCTTACGGGCTTTTAATTAAAGGCCCATGTCTTGCAAACCTTCTTTTAATTAACTACTTTAATTAAAAACCCAATCCATATTAATAAATTAATATTTCCTTTAATTAATTAATTAGCAATTTAATTAAATCTACTAATTAATTAATCTCCCACTTGAATTAACACTTTAATTCATTTAATTGATTTAATTACCTTTAAATCAAATAATTCCTTTTGTATCCTTTTATAACAGTCACCGTCCAATTGTATTGTGTGTGACCCTCTAGGTTCACCATCAATTGGTAGCTGGCCCACGAATTCCTCGTGATTTAATTTATGAACAATAAATTGCTCCGGTCAATTGAACAACCTTTAATTGACCCCTCCTAGAATTAAATCCTCTATTAAATCAGGAGTACCCACACTTCATGGTCGATGTCTAGCCACAAGCCCATGAAGCCCAACTTCAGGTGAATTGATATTTGTGAACCTCGTCTCTCTTATAATTGCCATGTACATATGGTCCTTCTATCGACTAATATTCCCGATCAAGACTTAAGGTGTGTGAATTGATCGGCACCTCTAAATTTGTCTCGATAACTATACTTTCTAATTCGGGATAATATTCCAGTGTGACTGCTAAATTTGGAAACCCCTTTCCAAATCCGTCACCGACCTCGAATATATTATCTAAGAATCGTATAGGAAATTCTCTCATCCATTATGATGATTCGGTAGATTCCATATTGGTACTAACCAATCGCGTACACAACTATACGCATCCAACCTAGGCTTGTTATGATCAGGCTAAGTGATCTATACATAGATCTAAGTACGCACATTCATGCACCGAATTCGCCCTAGCACCTCAAGTCAAAGGACTAAATCGTACACTATTATAAGCCTTGAGAAACATCCCATCACCGATATGCGTCATGCACTTCCACAATGGGTTTTTCTGTTCGGGTCGTTCGATGTGTTCAATCCTCCATTGAACCACCTACTCATATGCACTGGCCTCAAATTCCTTGCTCATGAAACGCTATAAATCCACTCCATGTGAATCATGCATACTCGTACAAGTCTTGGCGATTCTTACGATACCCCGTCTCGTTCGAAATCTATGACTTGGAACAGTTTTAAGATTACGACCTTAGAGACTGTTTCATGATTGCACTCAGTACTGAAGTGAATCGTCCTATAGTCAAATGTAATCTAAGGATTTCATCCAATCGCTTAAATGTATTCGCGAGAGATGAAGTTGGCCTTTGTTTATGCTTATACACATATAAATAAACGTGCGTATTATTATAAAGTCAAAGATTGTCTTATATACAGAATAGACCTAATACAGGCTTATTGAAAGTGCTTGCTGGGCACTATCCTATCACTTCTTCAGCTTTTTCTTCGAGTACTTGACTATTATCAGCAGCTTGAAGAGATGACTCTTCCCTTTTCTCTTCCCCCTTTTTGCCATCATCAGGGTTGATAGGAGGGTTGAGTGCAACATGCTGATTCTTCAGGGCAACACACAAGGCCTTAATGTTCTGATTTACCAAATCATGGCTTCCAGTGAATGATCGAGAGTAGTGGTGATGATGTCATTCTGATCATTCAGACAGTCAACGTTGAGTTGCATAGTGGCAAGTTCCTCGTGAATAACATCTCCAGCTATATGAACATCTTTCAATAATGCCAGATTTATTGCTTTCTCATCTTTGCTGACTTTGATGAAGGTTTCTGTTAGACGAGCAATGGTGTCTTCACTTCTTTTCAGAGCAGTATGAAGATGATTCATGTCAGCTTTGACATCTTCAATGTTTCGGTTCATGTCCCAGACACTTTGTGTCATCCTTAGAGTATTATCCTCAGGTAGAGGAAAGTTGTCAATAGCATCCTGTACTATTCTTGCAGTGGATTTCTGCATTTGCTCAAGTTGCATCTTGTTAGATTCTTCCAGGTCTTGCTGCATTTTCTCCAGCTTTAATCTGTTCCTTTCCTCCATTTCTTTTAAGTTGTTCTCCAGCAACATCTGGAAGGCTTCCATCAGTGATGAGTTCATATCAGCTGATGAAGCAGAAGGAGCAGTAGGGTCGTCAGTTTCAGTCTCCTGGTGGACAGGTGCATATAGCAGATCAGTCTCTTTTTCAGCAGATGACTCCTTGGCTTTCCACTCAATGGCTAAGGGTTCTTTAGCAACATTAGGCTGATCAGTGACGTCTTCAAAGATCTTGTCAATGATCTTGCCATCATCAGTGAAGACTGTTGTCTGACGAATCTGTCTTACAACAGGCAGACGAATAGGAGCTGGTTTCTTCACTTTAGGCAGTTCATGATAGTCTTTTAGTTCGTTGCCAAAAGTAATCTGTTGAACACCATGCATGGCAGACAGATCACTTGGAGAGCCTTGTTCGTATCTAGATTTGGCAGCCCAATTTAGCAAGGCTGTCAGAACAGCAATTTGCACAGCTCTTTCTACTAGATCATCATTCTTTCGTTTCTTAGCTGGCAAAGTGTTAGAGATAATTTTTGCTTCTTGAGTAGCAAACTGTTGTGCATACTTGTGCATCCTATCTCTAACAAAATCTAGATCCAATGCTTTGGGGATGGAAGAAGTATGTAGCCAATCAAGGACCCACTTCTCCTCACTAGCAAACTCTCCCCCGCTTTGGATCTCTTCAACAGATTTGTTCACTCTATATTCTCTCCATTTGATGTATCTTTTCTTCTCATGAGTGAACAAGGTCTTCAGCATCAGCTTCTTGTCAAAATTAGCCAGTGCCTTCTCAAATCTATTGAAAACAGAAGAGTCTGAGTTTATGATTTCAAAAGCTTTTCTAACTTCAAACTTCTTCTTTTCTTTAACCAAGCCAGCAGGCATCTTCTTCTTGGCCTGTAAAGATTCTCCAATCTTTATTCCTCCAGCAATTTCAGGGCCATGAGCATCCTTCTTGCTGAGCTCAATGACAGCAGCTAACTCAGCATCTTCAGTAGCTTTGCGTTCTGCTTCAGATAACTTTCTTCTTTGCTCCTCTTTTTCAGCCTCAATTTTGCTGAGTTCTATGACCTTTTGTTCCTCCTGTTCATCCTTCTTTCTCTGCTCAGCTTCTTCTCTCTTCTTCTTATCAGCAGCAGAGATCTTCTTCTTTTTGATAATTATCTTTCTTTTCCCTTTGCTCTTATCAGTAGGGGCAAGTTCAGGAACAGGTCCAGCAGATGCAAGTGGTACAGCTGCTATTGGATTGATGATCTGCACTTCAGGATCATCAAGGGGTTTAGCAACCCTAGCTATTGGTGCTATTGAAGTAGTATGTTCTTTTGTGTCAGTTCTGATCGTGCGGGCATCAGTTACGCGATTCAAAATTCAAAAAGCATTAAATGATAGGCGGGGATGCGAACCGCCTTAGTATACTTGTAAAAGCGTATTTTAAATAAAACGTTTTTTTTTAAAACAGTAAGCTTTTACACAGCTGATCAGACGAGTAAACTAAAGTACTTATCTGATGGGACTAGTGTCCTGATGACAGATTGTTATCAGTGAAAGCCAATAACTGATAACCTTCCTCGGCTGTTTGTCAATCCAGCTAGGTGAATAGTCTTCAATCATCAAGACTTTAATCTTCTGATGAAAACATAACTTCAACTAACTTTTATCAACAAATTTCATCTTTTAATCGGAAGTGCCGCTAGTCTTACACGTTCCCCCTGACTTTAAGAATCCATAAGTTAACTAGTCTGTTGAGAGTTAATCCTGAAGATGATATGATGTGTAACCTGATGAACTTCGGTCTTCTGTGGAGTTCCCACTCAGCTTATGCATCCAATTATAGTAGACCTAGTTCAGCTCTTAGAGTTGAGAACCTTGTCTCACTTAGAGGTTTTGTGAAGATGTCAGCAATCTGATTTTCAGTGAAAACATATTTTATCATGACACTTCTTTTCTCCACATGATCTCTGATGAAGTGATGTTTGATCTCAATATGTTTAGTCCTTGAATGACGTGTAGTGTTTTGAATAAGACTGATTGCACTTGTATTGTCACAGTAGATAGGTATTCCACTGATTTTGATGTTGTAATCTTCTAGTTGATGCTTCAACCATAATATCTGTGCACAGCAAGCTCCAGCAGCTATGTATTCAGCTTCAGCAGTAGATATGGGTACTGAAGTCTGTTTCTTACTCATCCAAGAGATCAGCCGACTACCTAAGAACTGACAGGCACCTGTTGTGCTTTTCCTGTCAATCTTACATCCAGCAAGGTCAGAATCTGAATATCCAATAAGTTCAAATCCAGATTCCCTAGGGTACCACAATCCCAAATCTTCAGTGCCTTTAAGATATTTGAGTATTCTTTTGGCAGCTAAGAGATGAGATTCCTTAGGATTTGATTGATATCTCGCACAAACCCCAACAGAGTACATGATATTAGGTCTGCTAGCTGTTAAGTATAACAGTGACCCAATAATTCCTCTGTACTTGGTTATGTCTACTGATTTGCCATACTCATCTTTATCCAAACGAAGACTAGTAGACATTGGAATATTAGCAGTAGAGCTAGTTTCCATACCAAATTTCTTGTTCATCCCATCATGCTCATTTTAAACTTGTTATGCATCAGCTTTTAGAACTTATCACACATCTGTTGATTTGTTGAACCGAAAATGATATCGTCCACATATATTTGCACAAGCAATATATGATTTTCCCATTCAATAGTGAACAGGGTCTTGTCTGCCTTACCTTTGCGAAATCCTTTAATTAAAAGAAAATCAGATAGGGTATCATACCATGCTCTTGGAGCCTGTTTCAGTCCATAGAGGGCTTTCTTCAGACGATACACCTTGTCTTCTTCTTGATAAGCTTCAAAGCCAGGTGGTTGTTCAACATAAACTTCTTCTTGCAATTCTCCATTGAGAAAAGCTGATTTCAGATCCATTTGATAGACTGTGAAATTCTTATGAGCAGCATAGGCTAGAAAGAGTCTGATTGCCTCTAGTCTTGCTACTGGTGCAAAAGTTTCATCAAAGTCAATACCTTCTTCTTGACAATAACCTTTGACAACTAATCTTGCTTTATTTCTGGTGACAACACCATCTTCATTCATTTTATTCCTGAATACCCATTTAGTGTCAATTACTCTTTGATGAATTGGTCTAGGAACTAGGTACCAGACTTCATTCCTTTCAAATTGATTTAGCTCTTCTCGCATAGCTTCAATCCAGTTTGAATCATTAAGAGCTTCTTCAATCTGTTTAGGCTCAATTTGAGATAGAAAGTTGACAAACATTGCTTCACTTGTAGCAGCTCTCCATATCTTTACTCTATCCAAAGGATCACCAATCACCAGTTCTGGTGGATGATTCTTGAGCCATCTAAGATCAGGTTGCAAATCATAATGTTGTCCTCTGTTTTGATCTTGCAACACTACTGTTGGAGTTCCAGTAGTAGTCTGTTGAACAACAGTTGTTTGTTGAACAGTCTCTGGCCTGTCAGTTGTTTGCAACTCTTCTGTTAGACAATCAGCACTGTGATTTTGAATAGCACTTGAGTTAGCAGCTGAGTTGAGATCAGGTAGTATGATGGGAACATATTCTTCATTCTTTTCAACACTCAATTTCTGAAAATCAGTAGGCAGATTTTGATCAGTACTTTGATTCTTTTCAGAAGATTGATTAGGTTCATCAAATACTACATGGATGGATTCTTCTACAAGTAAAGTTCATTTGTTAAAGACTCTATAAGCTTTACTAACAGTAGAATATCGTACAAATACTGCTTCATCAGCCTTCTCTGCAAAAGCAGTAAGGTGATTTTTCCCATTATTTAAAGCAAAGCATTTACAACCAAAAATTCTAAAGTAATGAACGTTTGGCTTCCTTTTGTTCCAAACTTCATATGGAGTCTTGTTTTGGTGCTTGTTGATCATGCATCTGTTTTGGGTAAAGCATGCTGTATTTGTTACTTCTGCCCAAAATCTTTGAGGCAGCTTAGCTTCAGCTATCATCGTTCTGGTAACTTCTTTCAGAGTTCTGTTTCTCCTTTCAGCAACTCCGTTCTGTTGAGGGGTTCTGGCAGCAGAGTATTCTTGGTTGATTCCTTTGGCATTACGATACTCTTCAACAGTAGTGTTTGTAATTCAGTCCCTCTATCTGATCTGGTCTTTAGTATTTTCATACTCTTTTTGTTCTGAATTTGCTCCATCAGATTTGTAAGATGCTCCTCGGTTTCACTTTTCTTCTTCATGAAGATCACCCAAGTGTATCTTCAATAATCATCCACAACAGCTAGGCAGTATTTCTTTCCACCATTGCTGATTGGATCAATGGGTCCAAATAAGTCCATGTGTTGCAGCTCCAAAATCCTTCCATATGATTGGTGCTTCTTGCTTTTGAATGATGACTTGATTTGTTTACCCTTCTGACATGCGTCACAAAGCTTGTCTTTGCTCATGACTGTCTTTGGAATTCCTTCTACCAAATCATTCTTGATGAGTCTGTTGATGGTCTTGAAATTCACATGATTCATTCTTTTGTGCCATAGCCAACTGACTTCACTTGGTATTGATGCCACCAAACAAACGCTTGAATTCTTGTCAACATAATTCCAGTCCATTGTGTAGACATTCCCTTGTCGTCTTCCAGATAAAATAACCTTCTTTGTTCCAATCTGTTCAACGTAGGACTTATCTGTTGAGAAGATGACTAAATATCCTTTGTCACGAAATTGACTTATGCTCTGATCTTACGCGTTTTCGTTAGTTCGATAAGGGTGGTGTAAAATGCCGTGCTAATGTATGTAAATGGAGGTAAAAGATCAATAGTATTGTATTCAGAATGATCGAGTACAGATTACAAGAATTGAGAGTCCTATCCGAGCATTATTGGATGCCGTACAAGCTAGAGGGTGAAATACATATAAGAAAGCCTATGCTATACTTCCTATGTTATTCCGAGCAGTAGCCTCGGAGGAAGAGCACCTAGGAAGTTGTGTCGTCGTCATAAATGCTTGGGGTATTTATAGTTGAGACTTGGAACCAGGTGAACCACCCACAGGTGTGTATTACTCAGCCCACGGGCCTGGGCCTGAGGTCGGCCAAACAGTGATTTTGGACTCTGAGCTTCCATATCAGAGTCAGCGTAGGATTCCTGTGCTTAGGGCTCGAATTTATGCTCATGAGATCGAGAATGATGAATTTCGACCTCACTAGGCTGCAAAATGTTTGAGTCCAAGTTACCCCTCATCAATACTCCCCCACTTCTCGAGCGTAAAGAGGAGCTTAAGCTCGAAGAAGTATAAATTGAATGTTGGGGGGACGAGCCATTTTTGGATAAGTTTCGGATATGCCTCATTAAAAACCTAACTCGGAAAAACCCTTTGGGATAAAAACCGAGCTAGGGAAAAATAGTGCATATCTTGGAAACTATGTAACGGCGTCACCATTATATTACCCTTGTCATCTAGTGTTTGTATAGGATTTCCAGGTTAGAATCTTCTTACTGTCGCTTATTGTGATGATTTAGTCGATTTTTAACAATATCTCCTTATTCCTTTGATTTTGATAAGATAGATTGGTGACAGAATGCGGAATCGACGCCCCCATAAATGCATATTTCGCAATGTTGGTCTTCAATTTTGTGATTTTAGAAAGTATTGGGGTCATAAGTGCAATTATTGGAAATATGACTTCAAGTTCACCCTTGAGGAGTTTAACCGTCACGGTTACTCGGGGACCGATTTGCAATTTCCCATTTTGTCCCTATATATATGCATCTCGATTGCGGGCCGCTGTTCAACACAAATTCTGAGTGAAAACCCTAGATCGGAGCAAATAGATCGGTAAGTGAACTTTAGCAATCTCTTTCGACCATCCTTCGCATAATTAACATGTCCAGTTCCATAAATCCGAAAGGCCAGTCCCTGGTAGTGGAAGGTCGAGAAAATAATCCCGAGGAAGGGCGAATT
Organism: Penstemon barbatus; assembly: GCA_003313485.2. Lineage (NCBI taxonomy): Eukaryota > Viridiplantae > Streptophyta > Magnoliopsida > Lamiales > Plantaginaceae > Penstemon > Penstemon barbatus. The sequence continues at coordinate 41,524,338 of CM064884.1, read as the reverse complement.
GAGGATGTTCAACCATCCGTAATGGAGAACATAAGAGACCCAACTCCCAGTTCCGAATCCGACAGAGAGGGGGGAGAATCGGATACTGAATCAGAGGAGACCGGAGATAATAATTATGGCGAGGCGACAGTCTCCGACGAGGAAGGCGAAGAGGATGGCGACCTTCCATTAGGGAAGAATGAACAAAAGAAGTATACAATAGGCGGAAGTGTTGTGGTTACGATCTATAACTGGGTGGAGCCGTCGACCAGCGCGGGGTTAAATATGACTGAGGATAGGGCAGATGAGATCATTTGTTCTTTCACTGAGAAAGATCGGGATCAATTGGAGGCGGAGTTTGGTCAGTATATCGGCACCGGATATTCAATTGTCATTTCGAGCCCCGAACAACGAGTTACCGACCCTCCTGAGGGATGTCAAGCTTTTTATACTAAACATTTCCACTATGGCCTACGCATTCCTCTCCCTCCTTTGATCTGTAGTATTCTAGAAGCGTTTCAGCTAACCCCTTCTCAGATTCTGCCGAATTCGATCGGACTTATAATAGCCTTTTGCGTGCTGATGAAAGCCAAAGGAAAAAAGGCAGCCTTCCAAAATTTCTGGAGAATCTTTCAAATGAGCTCCTCCACGGCTTCGAACGCTGGTTATATATATTTTTCTCAGAGACCGAAAACGTCGTTCTTATCGTCCAATGTTAGTAGCAATTTGATAGGTTGGAAACAAGAATTCTTTTTTGTTCGTGGCCCAGATTCTCCGCCTTCTGAGGATAATCCCGAGCCTACTCCGCATGAATGGCCTGGTGCCAAATCATGGATCTATGGCAAACGACGTCTTAAGGGAGACATGATTCATGAGATCTCAGACGAATTCTTACAATCCCTTCGAGCCGATCCTCACCAGACTCCTTTAATGACTCAGGAGGCGGTTTTGCGATTGGCTGAGCTCAGCACGTGCTCTTTCCCTGCCCTTCCAATCGATTATGGAAAAGCTTCAATCGATCCTGCCAATGCCCCCTCCATATTAGGTGCGTCGAATTATCTTGATTTATCTTTTTACGGCTATAGCTAAATTCCTTTTATTCCTCGGCTGGGATCGTTGATAAGTTCCGAACATCGATAGCTGGTCCGGTCGTTGCTTCCTTTTCTAAGGGTATCCAAGGTCGACCTCGTCGCCAAACATCGAAGGTTTCCCGTAAGGTAGTAAAATCCAGTTCTGGGGTCGATACCACCGTGGCTTCGAGCGCTATGGTGGCTTTTCCCCAAACTGCCATTGCGGGAACCTCTCACCCTCATTCTGCGGCCGAGGGAACTTCTCAATCTCGAAGTTTCGATCTCCGGTCCGTTTTTCCGATCGGCTCCTCTAATCCAAATGAGGCGGGATTCAGCCATTATACCCTACAAGAGGTCCGAGCTCAAAAGATACTAGAAGCGAGAATGGCTCGTAAGAGAAGTAGTGATACCCCCGAGTCTTCTAGGAGGGTGAAGCCTTTTGGTCGAGGACCGGGTTCGATCCGATGCCGGGCGGGCCATTCTGAGCCAGACCTGGCTGATTTCATGGAGGATCATCTTCAAGGACCAAGGGCAGCTGGATTCCCGGAGGATGGAACCATCGAGTTCGACTTGGGCCCAAACGGGGAATATGCAGTGGATAAGTCTCTTCGGATGTTCATGGCCGGGAGATTTAAGGATGATAATACCGCGCTATTCCTTAAAAGCGACTTCGAGCTCGCGGGTGATTATGCCTATGCTCTGCAAAAGGTATAATAGTTTTTCACAAATACTAACTTTTCCTTAAAATATTTGCTTCGCCTTTAACGTTTAACTTCTTCTCTAGGTCGGAGACTTGTTCAGTCATCAAGCTTACCGACTGGCCACCTTAAACGAGGAATCTCAGATGGCTCAGAGTGCCCTTCACAATGTTCTTACGGCGTAGGCTACCAAGGCTGATCAGTTGAGGGATACTACGATCAAGTTGTCTGAGGTCGAAAAGGAGCTCGAGGAAGTTAAGAAGGGCCTTGACGGAAAGAGGGCCCTCGAGGAAGAGGTAACCAAGTTGAGATCGGATCTTGAGCAAGCTAAGGCATCATCCGAACAGGCCTATGCTCGAGGCCGAGAAGAGTGCAGACTTCCCGCCATAAGAGAATTTTTAGAGTCTCCCTTTCTTGACGCCTTAGTTCGCTTGCGGTCGGGTGAAATTAATCAGCATCTCCTCTCAGCTGGAAGGATTCAAGGCGCCTTTGACGATTATCTTCCTTTCATGGATCCTTATAAGAACATTTTTGGGAAAGAATATAAGGCTTCTTCTCTTCCTCCCAAGCTCGAAGACTTAGCCGACCACGAGTTCACTCCATTTCTTGAAGAATTCGGAGTGCCAATGCCAAATCCTGACGTGCTCGAAGCTCAATCTGAGGATGAAGATGTGGATATTGAAGGGGATTCCCGCGATCAGGGAGAGCAAGGCACTCCGTCTTCCAATTCGAGTAAATCTGCAGCTGATGTGCAAGGTAATGATGAAGAAGAGAGCAGCTCGAGTAGTGATGATTCTGATAGCTCGGAAAGCGATTCTAGTGAAGGGAAAGAACAAGAGAGATCGGACCATGGTTCTAGCGTAAAGGAATCCAGCCGTTAATGATTATCATGTAATAGGATTTTCTTAGCGAACCATTGTAACTGTAAATTTCTTTTCATAGTCTCCTGTTTTTTTCTATTTGGTGGATGCTCGAATTTACACCTTTCCCTTAGTGCCATGCTTAATTTATTTCCTGTTTGACCATTTTGTTGAACTTTATAACGTCTTTCTTGCATACTTGGTTGCGTCATCGAATCTTTCTTGGGAGTGGTGACTTACCAATTATTGTAATTCGCATGATGTCGTGTCTCTTATAAATACTAAGGCCATTTTTCCTTGTCTTCACGATAACATCATACATAGTGATCGGAGCTTTGGTAGATTACTACGGTCGAATAATTATTTGAAAACCAAGAGATGAATGAATATTCGAACGTTTCTGTAATTCCTTCCGTACCTTCCCCCAAACCCAATGATAGTAGGAACATAATGAAGAAGAGACAAGCTCCGTTTAAGTCCATTACTCCCGATGAGCAGACCTTCCATGGGGGAGGTAAATCTTCGACTGTCGGCCTTTCTTCGTGCCTGAAAACCAAAAGCTCATACAAGAAAATTAAAAAGGTTTCTTTTGGAGAGGATGTGCGCGCATCTTTTCCTGTTCGGTCTGTGCCTTTGAAAGCTGCTGAGTCTTTCAATTTATTGTTTCCTTCTGGCGTTTTTCCTTTTAAGAGGGATATAATTCATTTCGATAAAGTTCCACACGAGAAATCCGCTCTGAGCCTTCTTCGGGCCAATATTTCTATCTCCGAGGCAATTCTATCAAACATAGAATATTCTTCGTTCTTGTTTCAGTCTGGGTCGGATTTTCTTACCCGGGTAATTCTTGCTAATTTCCTTATTCTGATTTTCTAGTTTCTTTATTTTTTGCCTTGATATGTCTTCTCATAAGTTCAGGCTGGCGAAGAGTTCTCTGGTCTCTATGTGTTGGCAAAGCGTGAGATCGAACAACGAGCTATTATTACTCTCGAGCTGGCCAGGAAGAAGGTTGAGCTGGATCAGGCACTGGAGACTAATAGATTTCTTACGGAGAAACTGTCCCGGAATGAGTTGAGCTCGGAATTAGAGAGACTCAAAGATATTTACGATTGTGAGAAGAAAAGCTCCGAGCTTCGGGAGAAGGAAGCTTATACCCGCGGATATGCTGATCGCAGTGCTGAAGTTCGAAAAATTCTTTCCGAAAGTAATTTCGTTTAGTTGTATTAAGATTTTCCTCCGCTGTAACATAAGCTTGCTAAGATTTTTCTTTGTTGTAACGGTAATATTGTCGAAATGTTGTTCTTTCTTCCATCTTCTCTGTCTCCCCCTCTCTCTCTCTCTTTTTTTTTTTTTTGGAAGTGGGACGGGCAAAGCGTTTAATGCTCGTATCGTGGCCGTTCATCCCACCAGATCTACACCATTGATGCTCAATTCCTACTCCTATATATAGTTCCAAAATTACCTTCATATTTTTACTTGTCTGTAAATGTTTTGTTTGATCGGCATGGTTGTGTTTTTACTCCCATCGATCAATTTCATGTTCCACTTGATTTCTGCGATTAAGGAGTTCGAAATTCGAATTCGAACTTTCTTTCTCAACCTCCTCAGCGTCCTTATATGGGAAACATTTTCGACTAGGGTATCGACAGGCGAAAAGGATTGCGACTAGGGTACCGGCTATCCTGAGATGGGTTAGAATTCCGATATCCTATCGTTTCATCCGGTCGGTTAGTGGACTAGATATGCATCCATCTTTCCTTGACCGGATAATAGTCTTGGAGAGCTAGCGGGGATCCGGTAGCAAGAATGCTGGAAAACTGTTATCTCGCCGCTGGTTCATTGGACGGAGGTCTCGGATTTACTACGATTCCGGGAGGCAAGCTCCGATTTTGTTCCCCTATTTTTTCTTACTTGGCTTCGAAGACTTCCAGCTTATTTGTAGCATTTGTAGTAAAATAGGAACGAATGTAACGCTTTCGAATTCGAGTTTTCTTTGTTGTATCTTTATAAATAGCATTTGTTGTTCGAACAGCTTATAAATGCAATTGTTTATCTTTATAATTCTCTTTTTCTATCTTTATGTTAACGGATAGTGATTTCAATCTTCTGCCCTTTTGTGGTTCCATGATCTCGTTAACTTATGAGGCAATCCGAAACTTTAACAAAAATGAACTTTTATTCTCCTCATCTAATGATTCATGGTCTTGTAGCTTCACAAAACAGCTTTCAAATGATACTCTCTTTGTTGAATACAGAATTCTTGGGGATTCCCCAAGTTTGAAGAAATATTTTTCTTTGCTCGAGTAATATTCTTGACCTTTAAATCAGCAATCATGCAGAAGAGATGTAATAGAGTTTCAATCGATCTTGATTATAATTTCCGATCTAAGGGGCGTAGCAACAGCTTTCACTCTTAATCGCTTCAGAGCATTTTTAGCCCGAGGGTCGTAGCAACCGCTTTCATCCATTCGATAATTTCGATCTAAGGGGCGTAGCAACGGCTTTCACCCTTAGTCGCTTAAGAGCATTTTTAGCCCTAGGGTCGTAGCAACAGCTTTCACCCATTTGATAATTTCGATCTAAGGGGCGTAGCAACGGCTTTCACCCTTAGTCGCTTAAGAGCATTTTAAGCCCTAGGGTCGCAGCAACAACTTTCACCCATTTGATAATTTCGATCTAAGGGGCGTAGCAACGGCTTTCACCCTTAGTCGCTGAAGAGCATTTTTAGCCCTAGGGTCGTAGCAACAGCTTTCACCCATTTGATAATTTTAATCTAAGGGGCGTAGTAACGGCTTTCACCCTTAGTCGCTTTAGAGCATTTTTAGCCCTAGGGTCGTAGCAACAGCTTTCACCCATTTGATAATTTCGATCTAAGGGGCGTAGCAACGGCTTTCACCCTTAGTCGCTTAAGAGCATTTTTAGCCCTAGGGTCGTAGCAACAGCTTTCACCCATTTGATAATTTCGATCTAAGGGGCGTAGTAACGGCTTTTACCCTTAGTCGCTTTAGAGCATTTTTAGCCCTAGGGTCGTAGCAACAGCTTTCACCCATTTGATAATTTCGATCTAAGGGGCGTAGCAACGGCTTTCACCCTTAGTCGCTTAAGAGCATTTTTAGCCCTAGGGTCGTAGCAACAGCTTTCACCCATTTGATAATTTCGATATAAGGGGCGTAGCAACGGCTTTCACCCTTAGTCGCTTAAGAGCATTTTTAGCCCTAGGGTCGTAGCAACAACTTTCACCCATTTGATAATTTCAATCTAAGGGGCGTAGTAACGGCTTTCACCCTTAGTCGCTTTAGAGCATTTTTAGCCCTAGGGTCGTAGCAACAGCTTTCACCCTTTTTAATAGTAGATGGATACAAATATGGATAGATAATAGATGAACAGAGATCGAGAATATTCAGAATATGACGGATGAATGAAGATTATGACGAAATGAACTTCCATTGAATAAACAACTTAATTCGAAATAAACTTTCATTGATCATATAGTTTTCTTAATCGCGAGAAACAAAGAAACAGAACGAGATGACTAAATAGCAATAGCCTAGAGTGTTAACTATTCATCTTCATCTTCCATAATATCTCCTCAAATTAACGGCATTCCAGGCTCGAGGTAGGACCTCTCCATTAGGGTGAGCAATTTTGTAGGAACCTTTCTTTCCAACCTCGACGATCACAAAGGGGCCATCCCAATTAGGTTGAAGTTTTCCAACATGCTTTGATACTTCTATCTTTTTGAGCACTAAATCTCCCACTTTGAATGTTCGGATTCGAACGTTTCGATTATAGGATTTTTCCATGCTAGACTTGGTGGATTGAATTTTCAACCTTGCTCGGTCCCTCCGTCCATCTGCGTGATCAACTTCCATTTCCCTTAGAGATTGATTTTCCTCGGGATCATAAAATTCGACCCTGGGGGAAGGTACGAGGTTCTCGACCGGAATAACAGCTTCCGATCCATAGACCAGACTGAATGGAGTTTCTCCTGTTGCAGCTTTAACAGTAGTCCTATTGGCCCACAATACCCCTGGCAGTTCGTCGAGCCATTTTCCTTTTGCCTCAGATAGACGTTTTTCCAGAGATCGAACTATCTCTCTGTTCACGACTTCAGTTTGTCCATTAGCTTGAGGATGCCCCACTGATGCGAAATTCTGCTGTATTCCGAATTTTTCGCACCACTCTGTGATCCTTCTTCCGGCGAACTGCGTTCCGTTATCAGATATCAAAATCTTGGGAATTCCGAACCTACATACAATATTTTTCCACAAAAAATTTATAACTTGGAACTGAGTGATCTTTGTCAGAGCAACGCATTCGACCCATTTGCTGAAGTATTCTACCGCAACCAATACGTAGTTTTTCCGGGCTCTTGCTGTTGGAAAGGGCCCCACAATATCGATGCCCCATTTGTCAAAAGGCCAACAGATCGGAATTGAGTGCATATGTTCGGCCGGTTGATTGATCAGATTCGAATGAATTTGACAATGGTGGCATTTCCTCACATAATCAACAGAATCAGAAAAAATAGTAGGCCAATAATATCCTGACCTCGAACATTTAAGAGCTAATGCTCGAGCACCGCAATGACTTCCTGCCTCTCCCTCGTGAACTTCTTTCAAAATAGAATTATAGTGCATTTCGGAAATACATTTCAATAAAATTCCAGAAGAAGATCTTTTATAGAGTTGATCGTCAACTAGAGTGAACGATGGCGCTCGGTATTTGATCCTTCGAGCTTCGTTTGAGTTTTCTGGAAGCTTCCCTTCTCTGAGATAAGCAATAAGAGGGTCGATCCAGGAAATCCTAGGCTCATCGATTTCCATGATGTCGACTGAGGGAATCACATCTAGTTCGATAGCAGATGTATTCGATAATAACCATGTGATTATTCTTTCATTCTTCCCATCAGCAAGCCCTGTGAACTTTGATAATAGATCTGCCCAAATATTTTCCTCCCTTGGTATAGGCTGAATATCAAACTTGTCGAACTCAAAGATCAACCTTTTTGTTTTGTTCAAATATTTGATCATATTGAACTCCCTGGCCTCGTAAGTGCCTTTCACCTGTCTATGAACGAGTTCAGAATCTGTTAGTACAACAATTGATTTTACCTTTGCCTTTATGGCCATTTCCAATCCAGCGATTAGTGCCTCATATTCCGCTTCGCTGTTTGTAACGACAAAGTCCAAAGTGATAGCATAACTCAAGTCCTCACCATTGGGTCCTTGAAAATGAATTCCTGCTCCACCTCCTTCCCTGGTCGAGGAACCATCAACGTGCATCAGCCATACCTGATCTTCTGCTTTTTAGACCATTTTTACCTCGGAGAATGCCCCTTCTTCCGCATTCGATATGCATGTCGACTCGACTATGAAGTCAGCCAATACCTGTGCCTTTATCGCAACTCGTGGTTGATATTCAATTTCGAACTGACCTAGCTCGACCGCCCATTTTATCAATCTGCCGGATGCTTCAGGCTTTGATAGGACCTGTCTTAGAGACTGATTCGTTAAGACGATGATAACCTTCGCGCAGCTACCAGCAAGGCAAGCGCGAATTTCTCAAACTCCAAGTAATTTTTCTCCGCACCATGCAATAACTTGCTCAAATAGTACACTGGCTTGTGCTCTGATTTATCGAGCTTCACCAAGACCGAGCTAATAGCCTCTTCCGACACTGCTATGTATAAATATAGAGGATCTCCATCGGATGGCTTGGCCAACATTGGCGGTGAGGTTAAGTATGCTTTCAGGTCTTCGAAAGCCTTATCGTATTCTTCATTCCACTCGAAATTCTTAGATTTACGCAACAGTTTGAAGAATGGTAAACTCTTGTCAGCAGATCTTGTCAGCAGATCGTGAGATGAATCTGTTCAACGAGATAATTTTTCCAATCAGGCTTTGAACATCTGAGAGCTTTCTTGGTGGATGTAGATCGGTAATTGCTCGAATCTTTTCAGGATTTTCTTCGATGCCTCTTTCATGGGCGAGATATCCGAGGAATTTTCCTGATCGCACGCCAAAAGTGAACTTGGCGGGATTCAACTTCATTCCATATTTCCTTAGAATTCCAAAACATCGATCAAGATGGTTGATGTGGTCCTCCTCCGTCATACTCTTTACGAGCATGTCATCTACATAAACTTCCATGATTTCCCCTATCAAATCCTTAAACATCATATTGACTAACATTTGATAGGTTGCGCCTGCATTTCTTAAGCCAAAAGGCATGACAATGAAGCAATAGACTCCTCGCTCGGTGATGAACGCTGTTTTATCCTGGTCTCTTTCATTCATAAAGATCTGATAAAATCCTTGGAAAGCATCCATCATACTAAAAAATACAAACCCTGCGGTTGAATCTACAAGCATATCGATCCGAGGCAATGGATAAGGATCTCTTGGGCACAATTTGTTTAGATCCGTGAAGTCATTACACATTCTCCATTTGTTTTCGATCTTTTCGCCCTAAGAAACTAGGACCACATTACATAGCCATTCTGTGAACTTTATTTCCCTGATCTGACCCGCTGCTAGTAATCTATCGACCTCCGCAATGATTTTTATCCTTTTCGCGACCATGATTGCGCTTCTTTTGCCTTACAGGTTTTGCCTTTGGATCGATATTCAATGAATGTGTTATCACCCGCGGGTCGATTCCAATTATATCGTCTGAGCTCCATGCAAAAACGTCCACGTTTTTCTGTAAGAATTCAATGAGCATGGTTTCCATGCCCTCGCTTAACTCTGTTCCAATTTTGGTGAATTTCTCAGGGGATCCCGGAACTAGAGTTACTTTTTTGTGGCCAGGTGCTTGCACACTCATGTCGACATTTTTTCCTTTCTTTCCTTGTAATTTCTCGCAGTCGGGAATTGTGGGTTTTATGCCAGGCTCCAATTCCGCTACTTTTCTCTTGATCGGGAGTTCGGGTTCCACTTTCTTTTTAATGCTTAAAGATGAATTATAGCATTCCCAGGCCATGTATTGGTCGTTCCTCATTTCCCCTACTCCTCCCTCGGTCGGGAACTTTATCTTTTGGTGATAGGTAGATACAACCGCTTTGAAAATGTTTAGAGCTGGTCTCCCTAATATGGCATTGAAAGCGAATGGCGTATCTACCACTAGGAATTTGATCATTCTTGTTATATTCTTCGGCTTGGTTCCTAGAGTCGTGCTCAAAAGAATGGTTCCCAGCGGGACGATCTCCGATCCCCCAAAACCAACCAAAGGAGTGGTTACTCTATCCAGATGTGGGTGACAAAGGTTCATCCTTGTGAGAGCTTCCGAAGAGATAATGTTTGCCGAGCTTCCATTATCAACCAGTACTCTCTTGACTTCAAAATTGGCAATCTTTAATGTCAATACCATGGAAAAATCCGGATCATCTTCGTTGACATCCCAATTGACATCCGCGGGTCGATCGGCTTCACTGAAACTTACAACCTGATTTTCCATGGAGGGAAATTCCAAGGATAGAATTTCCTTCTTTGTAGAGACCCCAGCCCTTATCGATCTCAGCGTTCTTTTTCTAGAATTTCTGCTATCTCCTCCTGCTAGTCCACCAGCAATCATATTTATCACTCCGTTTGACCGCTCTTCAGTCTGATTTCGACCCTGCTTCTGTTGAGTATTAAACTTTCGCGGGCTCCTGGACCTATAACGATTGTTATAGTTACCTCATTTGACAAACTCTTTGATTTTCCTTGTGCAATTAGCTTCTCTATCTCGACTTTCAGTTGGTAACAGTTTTCGGTGCTATGCCCCGAGCCAGGTGGTATCGACAGTACTGGTCGTAACCCAACGTACCTGGCCTAGCCTGCGTGATCTTTTGAGCCTCGGGAATCAAATTTCCTTCTTCTAGCACAGTTAACACCTCTTCCTTTAAACTGTTAAGTTCGGTAAACTGAATTTTTTCCCGCTCTAGGAGGTCGAGCTCGTTCATAGGTAGGTCCATAGGAATTCGAACCTTGGGGCGGCATATGTGGTTTATAGGTGTTGATTCGTTGCCAAACAGACCCTCTGTTCGATCCTCCGTAATCACTGGGCTTTGAGATAGGAGCCCGATCCTGTTTCTTGTTTAGAGGAAGTTTCATAATATGTGAGCTTTTCAGCCTATTCATCTCTTCCTGAATCATGTATTTCTCAGCGATTTCCATAATTCGCTCAAAGGATTTCGGCTGTTTTCTACACAAGGCGTTCCCGAATTGAGTGCTTCTTGTTAGTTCGAACATCAATGAGGACAGATATTCAATATGCGGAGTGTCAACTTTGAGAAGTTCGATACTGAACCTTGCTAACCATTGTCTCAAAGTTTCTCCTTCCAATTGTTTTACAGTTCCCAAATGATTTGCTGGTAACCTCGGTTTCCTTTGACTGGCAAACTGATGTTTTAATTTATCGCAAAATTCCTCGAAAGAAAATACTGAGTTAGGTGGCAACTTTCCGAACTAGTCGAGGGCAATTCCCTCGAAGGTAGTAACCATGATCTTGCAACAAAAGTCCTCAGAATGTCCGTACAAGTTCATCACATTAATAAAGTTGTTAATGTGTTCCCCGGGGTCGGTACGTAGTCCCGTTATACCGTGGGAGTCTGGTCGGTACAGTTTCCGCGTTTCGAGCTTCGCGTATTTCTTGACAAAACGGCGAACAACGCATGATACTATTCAAAACCTCCCTGTCTCGCAGACTTTCTCTATTCGGAACATTTCCCGCTCGCTTGTCAGCACAATCGCCGCGAGGAATTCCTATCAACGTACCTTCCTTCTCCAACTCCTTAGCCACTCTTTCTTGCACTATTTTTTCCAGCTCAACATCAGTAACCCTTTTGTAGGTCGATTTTTTGTTCTTGACAGCACTAGAAGGGTGGCTCTCCCCTACTATTGAATCTTCCACATCATGTATCGATTTCGGCGGAATTTCTGATCGAGCATTGACTCTCGATGGTATACCTCGAGGAGGGTTTGTTACTGGCGCATGCGATATAGATCGCAATACACTGTTCTCCCTCTGGATGTTCGAAGATGATATTTCAGGTCTCCCGTGAACTGCTGGCTGATCTACAGGTGATTGATCAGCCCTTCCCCCGTTCAGAAATTCCCGACACATTGTGCCTATGATGGACCTTAGATCTCCAACTATTGTATGAATTGGAATATTATCCTGTGGTACAACCGGTGGAACCTCTGGTTGTTGAGCCGCACGCGACAGATTATCGGGCTCATTATTGACCGAATTCTGCGCTCCTGCTGCATGGGAGGGTTCTCCTCGGTTATATGTATTCCTCCTCGTAGTAGGCATATTTCGATCTAATACTCGAATAAGGCCCCTCGGTGGGCGCCAATTGATCTTACGCGTTTTCGTTAGTTCGATAAGGGTGGTGTAAAATGCCGTGCTAATGTATGTAAATGGAGGTAAAAGATCAATAGTATTGTATTCAGAATGATCGAGTACAGATTACAAGAATTGAGAGTCCTATCCGAGCATTATTGGATACCGTACAAGCTAGAGGATGAAATACATATAAGAAAGCCTATGCTATACTTCCTATGTAATTCCGAACAGTAGCCTCGGAGGAAGAGCACCTCGGAAGTTGTGTCGTCGTCATAAATGCTTGGGGTATTTATAGTTGAGACTTGGAACTAGGTGAACCACCCATAGGTGTGTATTACTCAGCCCACGGGCCTGGGCCTGAGGTCGGCCCAACGGTGATTTTGGACCCTGAGCTTCCATATCAGAGTCAGCGTAGGATTCCTGTGCTTAGGGCTCGAATTTATGCTCATGAGATCGAGAATGATGAATTTCAACCTCATTAGGCTGCAATAATGTTTGAGTCCAAGTTACCCCTCATCATGCTCAGCAAATTGTATTTGAGGCCTTTAACGTAAGAGACGTCAGATATCTCAATGTTGCCTTTGATCAGCTTTCCACTAGCTACAATCTTGCCTTCCTTGCTGTCTCTAAACGTCACATTTGGACCATCCACAGCAACAGCATCAGTCAGCTCATGTATGTTTCCACACATGTGTCTTGAACAGCCACTGTCCAAGTACCAAATCATTTCTACTTTACTCCTACTCCTAATCCTAACCTACAAAACAAAATAAAATTGTTTTAGGTACCCTTATTGAGAGGGTCCTGAAGGATTAGTTCCACCTTTGACAACCCAAGATGTTGATGTCTTAGGCTTCTTAGGTTTCTGAGTTTCAACAGGAGCATGAACAGTTTTGACTTTATCACATTCATCAGATTTTCTATGTTGTTGATAATCAGCATGATAAGGATAATGTTCATAAGCAGAATAAGATGCATAATAAGTAGGATATGCATGCATTGGATGAGCAGGATATGGTGCATAGTAAGTTGGAAATTGAGGTGCATGATACATAGGAGGATATGCAGCAGGTTTCACATAATAAGACTCATTTCCATACCAAGCATTTTGATTTTTCTTGTTTTTATGCTTCTTTGGTTTACTAGATGGTTGCTCATTAACAGACGACTTAGTTTTATCACTAGTATGATTGGTTTTAGCCTTATCAGAAGACTTCGTGGGACTCTTTTGTTTGGACTTACCAGTCTGTTTTCCTACACTAGGCTCTTTGCTCTTTTTAGCCTTAGGAGTTTTCGTCTCCTTCAACACTTTCTCAGGTGAAGCAGGTTAGTAGTCTGAACATACAAAATGACCTTAATGTTGTCAGCTGATATAAACTTTTCAGTATGGTTCAGTTCTAACTTATCCTGATCTAAAGGCGTCTTCTGCTTACTAGACAAGTGAGTTGACACAACAGATAACTTTTCATGAGACTCAATTGACTTTTCAAGTTCCATGATTTTTCCTTTAAGAACTTCACATTCAGCTTTCAGAGATTCATTTTCTTGCTCAAGCTGTTTATATTCATCTGATTCTTTTGGCTTCTCAACCTTGAGTTTCAGTGAACTGTTTTGCTCTCTTAGCAATATCATCTAGTCCTTAAGCTTTGTAAATGCTTCAGCAATACTGGTATTGTTAAGCATCATTTGTTCAAATTAATTAAATAATTCATTATTAAGAGGAGTTACCTCTTCATCCTCAGAGCTATCAGATTCCTTAGCCATCAGGCAGAGAAGAGCAGGACTCTCTTCATCAGAGGACTCTTCATTAGATGTGTCTGAATCCGAATCTGATGAGTAGATAGCAGCTAGCTTTTCCGCTTCTGCTACCAGCACCTTGCCTTTCTGATGCTTTCTTTCCTTTCTGATTCTCTTTTCTTCTTCTGAATACTTCTAAGCTTTAGGATATGGGCAGTCTCTGATGAAATGACCCAATTTCCTACAGTTATAGCACATCATTTTAGATTTATAAGAATCTTTGTCATGAGAAGTAGAAGTAGGGTTAGAAGTAGAAGCATTGTTATATTTGTTCTTCATTTTTCTTTTATAGAACTTCTTGAAGTTGTTCATCAGCAATGCAACGTCTCCAGCAGTGTACTCCTTTTTGTTGAATATTGTGGCTTCATCAGATGAGTCCACATCTTTACTTCTGTAGGCTGGTCTTCTGGGATTTTCAGCAGCAACCAGGGCAGCTGTGGGACTTGAAGTTGAGGTTTCTTCAACACCCATTCTTGGCAGTTTATACTCGTATGCCTTGAGTACTGAGAACAGCTCGGTGAGTGAGATTTTTCCTAAATCTCTTGACTCTTCCATGGCTGTCACCTTCATCTTGAACTTTGAAGGTAGAGCCTTCAACACTCTGACGGTTATCTCCTTGTCTGTGAAGGTTTTTCCAATCTTTAGAACTTCATTCCGCGTCCTTGTGAACCTTGTATCCATCTGATCAATGGTTTCCGCAGACTTCATCTTGAAGTTGTCCAGCTTTTCCAGAGCAACACTCAGCTAATGCTCTTTGATGGCACCGTTTCCTTCGCTCATATCACGATCCTTATCCCACATTTCTTTGGCAGTCTTGCAGTGATTGACTTTATCAAATATGTCGTTGTCAAGGGCCTTGGTCATGATGAATCGCCTAACTTTGTCCAGGTTGAACAGCTTTATTTCTTCGGCTGTCATCTCATGTAAATCTTTTTCCACCGTTATATCGACTTCATCAACTTTGATGGTCTTGGTGAATTTGAATGGACCTTTGATGATACATGTGTACATGTTATCATTGTAGGCAGCTAAGAAGATCTCCATTCTGATCTTCCAGTCTTCGAAGCTCATACCAGCTATGTGGGGAACATGGCTGATACAATCCATTTTTCAAAAATTTTAATTTTTCAAAAAGATGCTCTTTTGAAAAGTTTGAAAATCTTTGAAAAACACTTGGATCAAGCTCGTTGATCAGGCAGCTGATTCTAATGAACCACCTGCTCTGATACCACTTGTTGGTCCCAAGTGGTCAGATGAGGTCTAGAGGGGGGGGGGGGGGGGGGGTGATTAGACCTCTTAAAATTTTAAACAAAATCTTAACTTTAAAACTGTTGCTCAGACGTAAGCAGACTAAGCTGTTACAGAACAGTAAGCTTACAAGGCTGATCGCGAACAAATCTTTGAACAGCTTTGTTGACCACTAGTATGATAGTTACTTAGCTGATTTTAGTCAAAATCATTTTTAATACCAGAGTACTTGCAGCGGATTTTTAAAGTGTTTTTCACAAGTATACTCAGTAGTTTGAAAGTTTTATCCCCAGTTTTTGTAAACTCCTTAAACCTTTTTCAAACAGTTTTGGAATATGTTTAATGCAAGTCTGAAAATATGCAAGTAAAAAGCAATGTAAAAACACAATGATTTTTATAGTGGTTATATGGATGTAAATATCCTTTAGTCCACTCTTCCAAGTCACACAGATCTTGGGTTATACTAAGAACACAAAGTAATTAGTACACTCTGCATGTGCTTTACAACAAATGATAAGCCACAAGTTCGCAATAGGAAATCACAAAGAAATTCCTACTCTCCGAAGTAATATCACTCAGAAAGATAGATATCTACTCCTCACAACACTCTCTTTTACAGATTCACTCAAAAAATGTATAGTCTTTGAACTTCAACCGCTTCCGTCAACAAATGACTTCAGCAGACGAGTGAGCTGTTCTTAAGCTTTGAGACTTAGAAAATATTTTGCTTCGAATTCAATCTCTCAGATGTTGTGTTGTTGTTATTTTCTCTTCGTCCCTCTCAGCTATTTATACTCACACTTTGAATTATGTCCGTTGAAGTGAAACAAAATTCAAATCTCTTGATTTCTGTTCCTTAATTTCCGCAAACGGCTCTCTGCATAGTGATAGTACTGCAGACTGTACTTTCTGTCAGGCAGCATTAAATGCACCGAGCTGATACGAGTTATTTCTTCAATCATTTGCCATTAATAACCTCGGACTTCAGCATTTATTACTCCAGTGGCATTTATTACCGTTGGGACGACTTCTTGATCTTTCCACTTGGCTGATGAGAGTACACATCTGATGATGAGCAGAGCTGATCTCAAACTTGAACAATTCTGATTTGAGTCGACTGATTTACACCAGTCTGATTTCTTCTCTTCAGCAGATCAGTAGTCTTCTGGACCTTGAATATTTGACCCGTCTGATATGTCTTCTTACTTGGTCAAAGTTCTTCTAAGGGATTACAACTAAGTTGTCTTTACTTAGCTGATATGAAGTTTTGGAAATCATCAAAACCTCCCTGAACTAATTCAAATTCAGTGCACTCCATCTTCATCTTTATCCAACAACATATTTTCACCAACTTTACCTTTATCTTAACCGATCTTACCCGTTTTTATTAATTTTTCACAAATGTACCCGCTTTTTTTTATTGATTTCAAATGTATATGATTTCACATGCATTTTTTTCACCGGTTCCAGGTACATATACGTTCTACGTGTCTACTTAATTTCAGTGGTATTTTGTTGTCAATCAATTAACTTCATTATGTCATAAAATAACACATTATAATGATTGCTATTCAATTTATTAAATTCATCATGGGTATATTCATCGATTTCTTTAATTTTTTTCGGTTCAAACCATTTTTCTAATGGTTTGACTTTGTTATTGTTGGTTGAACTTTTTTCATCTTATTGATTTCTCTCATTTTTACCAGTTTAATCAATTTTCACGTGTTTTCACCGATTTTACCCTTATTTTTTACATGTTTCATTTTTTTATTTAATTTCATCGTTTCACCGATGCTATCCATTTTTTCTCGCGAATTTCACATGAATTTTTATCGAATTCACATTTTTCAACTCAAATAATTATACATCTTCAATTACTTTTAAGTATATCTCAAATTATTTCACTTACCTTACCATTTGAAAGATATTTCTTTACCGATCTAAACCATTTCACTTTTTATATTAATTAGTCTAATTCAATTTTCATTGATTTTTACTGGTTTAATATATTTTATACTGATTTACTCATTTTTTTTATCAATTATAATATATTGTCCATTAATTGTTTTTCCTATTTTTCATCGACTTCTTTTGTTTTCTCCTATTCAAACAAAAAAAAAATTCTACTGGTTTAGTTCACACTGTTTTTGCTAGTCAAAGTTTTTTTTCCTTTTTTGATTTTACTTATTTTATCAGTTTAACTTCTATTTCACTGATTTCATATATTTTTTGTTTTATAAATTTCACTTGAATTTTCTTTGATTTCACATTATTTCACTGACTTTAACATTTTTTCAATGATTTAATCCATTCTTCATATATTTTACCCGTTTTTCACTGATTCCACCTATTTGTTTCCCATGTTTTCACAAATATGAATCGAATTTTTATCGATTTCACATATAATTATCGATTTTACCGGCACTTTTAATTACCTATTTCACCAATTTTTTCACCTACTTCATCGGTATTAATAAATTTCATCCAGATCGATTTCACATGTTTTCATCAACTACATAAAATTTATTTTATCGGTTTCACCAATTTTCATTGATTTTCATATGTTTTTTCACTTATTTCACATGTTTTTCTCGAAAAGATTTCCATGAAAATTTAAGGTAATGTTTCTCATGTCAAATAAAGATTTCTTAGTTCATTAAATCATAAGCATTTTTATTCATTCATAGGTAAGATGCGATTCTACTTTAACAGATTTTATGATTTTAAGACAAATTGATTATTTTAGGAGTGAAAATCTTTAAATGAAACGAATAATATTTTTTACATAACAACATATTGATAATACATTATAATAATTTTACATATATATTTTAGCAACTATTCAAAATAATATATTTTTATGTGTTATAAGAGAACAATAATGAAATCGTAAAAGTGGTGGAATAGTTTATTTCTTAATTTTGGAGTTAATGTAGGAAATAACTATAATAAGTCTTGATATCTAATTTGAATATACTATTGTTTTTCTTTCATATTCATAGTGCTTGGTTAGGAGGAAAGGAAGTTACAAATTTTCTTAAAATATTTTCCTACCAAATGTTTGATGAGAAAATTTAAGGAAAATTCATGTCTAATTATATTTTATTAATATACTTTATAACTTGAATAAGGACAATTTTGTCTTCACAAAAAAAAGAAAAAAACTTAAATTATTCACACTTTTAATATTAGTATAGATATTTTGAATTTAAGCGATGTGTTTTGTATTTGAAAGGGACTAATATGTTATGCTACATTGATAAGAGGGGCGAATCCGTTATGAAAAATTTAAGTGGGACGAACATGTTGTACTTGATAGGATAGTGCCCAGCAAGCAAATATTAATTAGCTTGTTAAGAGTACTGTTTTCTTATGGTTTATAATTAATACGCCCATTTATTCATAGTATGTGAATTAAACAATGGCCAATTTCATCTCTCGCGAACTTATCTAAGCGATTGGATGAATTCCTATGGTCACAATAGACTGTGGGACGATTCACTTCAGTACTGAGTGCAATCATGAAATAATCTCTAATGTCGTGATCTTAAAACCGTTCCAAGTCATAGATTCCGAACAAGACGGGGTATCGTAGGAATCGCAAAGACTTGTACAAGTATGCATGATTCACATGGAGTGAATTTGTAGCGTTTCATGAGCAAAGCATTTGAGGCCAGTGCATATGAGCAGATGGTTCGATAGAGGATCGAACGCATCGAACGACCCGAACAGAGAAACCTATTGTGGAAGCGCATGACGCATATCGGTGATGGGATATTTCTCAAGTCTTATAATACTGTACGATTTAGTCCTTAGACTTGAGGTGCTAGGGCGAATTCGGTGCATGAGTGTGCGTACTTAGATTTAGGTACTGGTCACGTAGCCTGGCCTCAAAGTGCCTAAGTTGGGTGCGTACACAACTGTACGCGAGTGGTTAGTACTAAGAAAGGAACTATCGACTCATCCTGATAAGGTGGGAGAATTTCCTGTACGTTCTTCGATAATATGTTCCTAGAAATCCATGGCCATGGTTGGTGACGAATTTGGAAAGGGGTTTCCAAATTTAGCAGTCACACTGAAATTATTATCCAGAATTAGAAAGTACATAATCGAGATAATTAGAGGTGCCGACCAATTCACACACCCTAGGTCTCGATCGGGAATTTAGTCTTTAGAAGGACCGTATGTACATGGAAATTATAAGAGTTGAAGTTCACAATCTGGCTAGACATCGACCATGAAGTGTGGATACTCCTTAATTAACAAGGAAATTAATTCTGGAGTGGTCAATTAAAAGTTGTTTAATTGATCGGAGCATTTAATTGCTCGTTAATTAAATCACGAAAGTCGTGGGCCTGCTGCCAATTGATGGTGAACCCAGAGAGTCACACACAATACAATTGGACAGTGACAGTCATAAAGGAAATAAGTGATTTAAAGTTGTTAAATCAAAGTAATTGAATTAAGGTATTAATTCAATGGGAGAATATTAATTAGATATCTAATTTATTAATGTTTAATTAATTAATTTGGGTTATTTGATTAATTATGAAATTAATTAAAGTTGGAAGATTAAACAATTACCCAATCTTAGGATAGGATAATTATATGGGTTGACTTGTGATAATCTTGAAATTAGGGCATAGGGGGCGATTTTTGTAGATAAGAAAGGAAGAGTTTTATTTCTTGGAAAACAAGTAAGAAGAGATTTATCAAATCTTACATTCCTAAGTTGATAAGGAATGGGGATTTGATAAAAGAGGGAAGAAGATATCTTCTAAAGAGAATGACTATTCTCTTATAAATACTTCTTCTGATCTCTTCACAATTAACTCAACTAATGAACAAAATACTCTGCTGAAAATTGAGGGAGAAAACCGATTTCACAAAAGAGAGAAATCTGATTTTTGCACGAAGAATTTTTATTACAAAATCGCCCCACATACTTTCGGCCCTAACCCAAAGTCGCCCAATCAAACTTGGCCGAACCTAACCCCGGCCGAACCTGACTTGGCCGAACCTGGTCTGACAACATAAGCTCTGTGGTTTTGTCTTCTTCCATTAGATCTCCCAATCCAGATCCAGATCTATGTCCTGATCAAGATCTACAGAGTCCTTTGCTGACAAACCTTCAAAGTCCAGTTCGTAGCCTACGATTGGGAGGTGTCCCTACTATCCAATTGGTGTGGATCAACTTTGGAGGTGAGACACATGGATCACTGAAGTTGTGGATCAAACGAAACGCCCGGAGGTAACCACCACCAATCAATGGTGAGGTAAATCGCAAATAACCCCTTATGTTTATGTTATTGTTTGATTCAACCTTTTCGTATAATTAACTATGGAGACAGATTTATGGGACTAATGGGTGTCTCGAAAAATTTTAAATTCCGCACTTTGTTGTATTGACAATCGAGCCCCACAAAACCCAACAGTGGTATCAGAGTCAACTCCATATTTTTATACGAAAAGACTTGAACATAATGTGTGTTCACCGTATATGTTTAATTATATGTATGAAAACGCGTGATAATTATGTTCTGTTGATTGATTCTTGCTTGTTATGACTGGATCTATGATTGGGTAAAATTGCCTTTTAAGATCTGTGAAAAATTTATAGTTTTTCGAAAAACCAGGACTCTTTGTGCTATTATCGCAAATCGTGTAAATTAGGGATGAAAATTCAATTTTTCGTTTCTAGAAATTTTTGTAAAATCTGGGTTGTTTTTGTAATTCTGATCGCACGTATTTTTGGGCTGTTTTGCAATTTCCAAAAATTCAAGGACTGTTTTGTAAATTTCGAAAGTTCAGGGGTCTGTTTGCAAAATTCGAAAATTTTTCTGGATTTCAAAATTTTATTTTCTGGTCCTTTCTGTCCGAAACTGCTCTTGGGGTATTTTGTAACTTTTCAAAAGTTTTGGGGTCAAAAGTACAATTTGCGGAAGTATAGGGGCCGAACTGCAATATTCAAAAGTTGAAAAATCAGAATCTGTTTTTAAGGCAGAAAACTTGTTTTGTTTACCCGAGAATTTATTTTGTCATAATTAGTAGTGACTAAAAGGTAAGAATCCTAGGAATTTAGTTTTAAAAGGTAGTTTTAAAATTAAGAAAGAAATATGTAAAGGTTGTTTGCATGTTTCTTGCTCTACGTGAACTGTTTACGTGGTTTTCGATCGCGCCGAGCCTTGACCTTAGGTTAGATGTGATTGGTTTAATTTATTGTATGGTTTTATTGGGCCTGCGAGCCTATTATTTTTTTTGGGCCACTTTGAGCCTTTGTAATAGAATAGGGCTTTACTGCTTTACTAGTTTAGGCCCGTTTACAAGCATAGTGGGAGCTCAAGACGAATTGAAGGCCATGTATGCATGGTACATTGTGTAATAGCATAGGTCTGTTTGAGAACCCTTTAGATTGACCAATTGGGCCAACATCATTGGCTCGATGAT
Organism: Penstemon barbatus; assembly: GCA_003313485.2. Taxonomy (NCBI): domain Eukaryota; kingdom Viridiplantae; phylum Streptophyta; class Magnoliopsida; order Lamiales; family Plantaginaceae; genus Penstemon; species Penstemon barbatus. The sequence continues at coordinate 41,502,906 of CM064884.1, read as the reverse complement.
GGCACACATAGGAGGTTCCCGGTCGAAAACATATTGTGGTAGTATGCATGCTAGGGTTGTATGGCTTTTATTTATTAGTCGATTTAGGATTGCTTGTGTGTATGCGTGCTAGAATCTAGATCGTAAATAAAAGATAAAGCATAATTGAAGCGGTGAGATCTCGAGGAAAGTTTCTTTAAACTTTCAAAACCGAAAATCCCCTCTCGAATAAATATTAAGTCATATTAGGTTAAATATAAAATGAAGTTTATAAATCCAAGCCTTCCATTAAAAGGAACTAGTGTATGTTGTCTACTTATCGATAGAGGTGATCCAGAGTCTGGCACTCGAGTCAAAGAAAGGGGCAATGCACGAAATTCCTTGATTCTTGTTTTCTTAAAACTCGACAAGGGTGGGGACTGGTCGGGACGTGAAGATCGACCGATAACTAGTTACGGAGAATTCATGACCGGGCCCGTTGCTTATCATGATTAATGGGTTAGACTTAACGCATAGTAACATTTATGATGTAGCAGTGCTAGATAAATGCGAAAAACGAGGCAAAATAGCTTGAAGGTTGTGTAGTAGACACAATTGGTAAAAGTATACATACCTAGGGAATTAATTGTATGGCCACGAGTCGTGGGTGCAACTAATTGCTGCTGGGACATCAAGACCTACTACGAAATAGATTTTTCCCGAAACTAGAAGGGGTTATTGTTTCGATAAAAATAGTGGGAGAACTTTTTCGATAAAAAGTCCAAATTTCGTTAATTATAAGTATTAATATTAAACCTGTCTGCTTATGGTTGTCTGTTTTATTGTTAGCCATTCACCATCCACTATCCTGTTCAAAAAATACTTGATGCAATTAAGAACCGAACCAACTTTGGGGAATATGATGTGCAATTACCTTTACGGAACAACCATGGCTAAGTTTAACAATGTTAAGGAATATTGTTGTTACTTGACCAAGATGTTCGATCGAATCAAAGGGTTTGGAGCCCAATTGTTTCTCGAAGATGAGATAGCGATAACCCTCCACGGCTTATCTGACACCTTCACTCATTTTATGCAACATTGTGATATTCCGCCTGATGGAATCAAAACAACACAATTGCATGAGTTGTTAGACAAATATGAGGAAGCTCATATGCAAGGATTTGGTCTGTATGAATGGAATTGCCCTCTGTGTAAGTACGAAAAGAAATTAAGGAAGCTTGCTGAAAAGGAATTCCTGGATAGACTTAACAATGGTATGACTTAAAGTTACATCTGTTAATTCTTTTTTATGTAAGACATCTGATAAACTTTCATGTCTGTAAAAGTGTTTGCAGGTGATGATAGTATTCCCTCTCCACCTAAAAGGAGGAAATTCCTTGAAAGGGAGATGCAAGTAGTGCAGAGAGAGATGAGGGAAATGGGTCAAGGAAGAACTGAACCTAGACATTCCTTTTTAGCAGAAGAAGTTTTACTTAGTTTTTCGTATTAGCATAAGTTTTTAGTTTTGGTTTATTTTGAGTATTATTTCAAATTTTGTACATGACATTATTGCTTTACCATTGAGAATGGAATTTATTTAATTAAAGCTATTTAACTTTGTACAAATGTTGATGCTTTGAAGCATAGAAATAAAACAATAATAAACAAGACAAAGCTTTAAAAGCTGCGTGCTGAATCGAAAATAAGTAAAATGAACAAGATAATCGTCCACATCTGAAATGCTCATTTTGGACATTCTTCCTAAAGAAAGATTCGAAAGGAAAGTTTTTATCTACTGCTCTTGAAATAAAGAACTTGGATAAACTCGGAACTTTCAAATCTTGAAAGAATAATAACCGAAATAAAGGATCGCTAAGCCATTCCAAACATTTCAATCGATGAGAACTAAAAGCACTAGTTCAAAAGGATGCTACTTCATATATACTTCCGATGTTCAATCGTTAAAGCGTATGTGTACTTTGTTGAAGTGCAATTCTAAAACTGTTGAAGTAATTCAATAGACGTTTTGAAAGTGAAGTAACTAAGAGCATTATGTCAAAAGCAGTTTGATCTAATCAAGCTCGCTGAAACATAAGCAACTAAACTCCTCGATTATCTTAACGAGAATAGAATTCTCACGAAGCAAATCAAAGAAGGAATCAAACTTTGTTGATAAAACTTTGTTCGATTCACGACTGTGGTCTTGCTATATTCCTTTATTCACATTTGGGGTAACCTCCCCTGACTCTTCAAAGATACTTGGTCGAGTACCTTTCAAAGTAAGTCCTTACACCAACATATCATTTATGACATGGCATAATACCCTTATATGAGAAATTGGATGGTAGATTCGATTCATATAAAGTTTGTAGGGTATCCAACGAAATCCATTGGATACCTGTTCTACGACAATGAGAAACGAAAGTATCTCGTAAGTAGCTTGTTCCTCTGTTGACGAAACATTTGTCAAAGGAAATAAGGAATGTCATAGAACTTGATGAAGTCCAAAGAATTGGACCCATCCCCACAAACATTGGGAGTAAACCCCAAAACCTGCTGAACCGATTTTTGCACAAACACATCGTAATCTAATAAAATTCGTAAGGAACTCAAAATTCCATTTTACGAAATTGAGAAATTAGATATTTAATCAAAGATTACAAAGATATTATGTTAAACATAAACTAAGGGATATGGCATGAATCCATAAGACTCGAAAATGAAAGTTGTTAACTTGTTTGACTCGCATAATGGCGATAGGTTATTATTCAAAAGTCCTATTAGGACTAATGAAAGTACCTTCTCCCATTAGCAAACGTCAAAATTCATTTTGAAACTATTAGCCATAGAGAGGTGGTTTTGACTACCAAAGTATGACTATTGGATATGAATCTTGCCTCTCACAATTAAAAATTGATGAGAAGATCTCTATTCGAATCCAAAGGGCAATCTGTGACTTTTTCCCAAATTTGGAACATGCAACTTGATAAGTCGATCAAGAATGTTGAACTTGTCAAAAGGCATATGAATTACAATTGTGCAAAAGGATCAGTGGGAGCATAGTTAAGTTCGAAACGTAACAAGACGATGTTCTGCACATCAAGTACGATATAAGAATATGAAAGCGCAGACGAAAGCGTGTTCTTCACCCAATTCTCCAAAATTAGATTTGGGAATTACATCTCACGTACTGGCAGTACGTATCTATAGTAGATAGAAGGAAGTAGATGTTGCAATTCACCGAATCAAAGTACAAAGACTATATATATTGAATAAATTCAATATGGAAGAATCCAAGAAAGAATTGTTTCCAAAGAGACAAAATCTCTCTCACTTGTTTAATGAGCCCTACATATAAATAAATGAAAGGAGAAATTGTCTCAAGAAGCCTTATGCTTTGGCATTTGGATTGCATGTAGCATGCAAAGTCTTGTACAAGACCTGACTCATCAAAAACTCTGACCATTCATGAGCAACTGATAGTCGAACACCAGTAAAGGACACTGGACTACCATAAAAGCAAATCCTCGAAGATAATTAAAGGATATAATGCTGGTCTATGGTAGTAGTGGAGGATTGAAACTCGAAGGATTTAGTGATTCGAGATTTCCAAGTCTAAAAGTGGATGATTTATTCTGTCTCGATAGAGCAGAGATAAATTGGAAGAAATTCCAACAGAATACCATTGCAAATTCATACAGAATATACACAGCATTGGGATGTAGCAGAAGAAAGTGTTTAGATGAGAAACATTCATCCAATGATTGGATGAATTACCTAGCATGACAAAAGCCGATCGTAATCTTAACCGATTTAGATAAGGCAATTGCTCAATGAAAGGGAAACGAGATCTCACCGATAATCTGAACACAATACCATATGATTAAACAAGTCATAGGTAGTTGAGAAGCGTAGAAGTATTATGACATCTCAACAAGGACGACTTAGCAGATCCACTAATTAAGCTCTTTCACAAAAGGGTTCGAGGGACATCCTTAAAGGGATGGGTCTAAGAAACGTTGTGATTGGCTTTAGGGCAAGTGGGAGATTGATAGGATAGTGCCCAGCAAGACAATATTAATTAGCTTGTTAGGAGTACTGTTTTCTTATGGTTTATAATTAATACGCCCATTTATTCATAGTATGTGAATTAAACAATGGCCAACTTCATCTCTCGCGAACTTATCTAAGCGATTGGATGAAATCCTAAGGTCACAATAGACTATGGGACGATTCACTTCAGTACTGAGTGCAATCATGAAACAGTCTCTAAGGTCGTGATCTTAAAACCGTTTCAAGTCATAGATTCCGAACGTGATGGGGTATCGTAGGAATCGCAAAGACTTGTACAAGTATGCATGATTCACATGGAGTGATTTTGTAACGTTTCATGAGCAAGGCATTTGAGGCCAGTGCATATGAGTAGATGGTTCGATAGAGGATCGAACGCATCGAACGACCCGAACAGAGAAACCCATTGTGGAAGCGCATGACGCATATCAGTGATGGGATGTTTCTCAAGGCTTATAATAGTGTACGATTTAGTCCTTAGACTTGAGGTGCTAGGGTGAATTCGGTGCATGAGTGTGCGTACTTAGATTTAGGTACTGGTCACGTAGCCTGGCCGCAAAGTGCCTGAGTTGGGTGCATACACAACTGTACGCGAGTGGTTAGTACTAAGAAATGATCTATCGACTCATCCTGATAAGGTGGGAGAATTTCCTGTACGTTCTTCGATTATATGTTCCTAGAAATCCATGGCCATGGTTGGTGACGAATTTGGAAAGGGGTTTCCAAATTTAGCAGTCACACTGGAATTATTATCCAGAATTAGAAAGTACAAAATCGAGATAATTAGAGGTGCCGATCAATTCACACACCCTAGGTCTCGATCGGAAAATTAGTCTTTAGAAGGACCGTATGTACATGGCAATTATAAGAGGGGAGGTTCACAATTATCAATTCACCTTTAATTGGGCTTCATGGGCTTGTGGCTAAACATCGACCATGAAGTGTGGGTACTCCTTAATTAACAAGGAAATTAATTCTGGAGTGGTCAATTAAAAGTTGTTTAATTGATCGGAGCATTTAATTGCTCCTTAATTAAATCACGAAAGTCGTGAGTCTGCTGCCAATTGATGGTTAACCCAGAGGGTCACACACAAGACAATTGGACAGTGACAGTCATATAGGAAATAAGTATTTTAAAGTTGTTCAATCAAAGTAATTGAATTAAGGTATTAATTCAATGGGAGAATATTAATTGGATATCTAATTAATTAATGTTTAATTAATTAATTAGGGTTATCTGATTAATTATGAAATTAATTAAAGTAGTTAATTAATAAAGTTGGAAGATTAAACAATTACCCAATCTTAGGATTGGATAATTACTTGGGTTGATTTGTGATAATCTTGAAATTAGGGCATAGGGGGCGATTTTTGTAGATAAGAAAGGAAGAGTTTTATTTCTTGGAAAACAAGTAAGAAGAGACTTATCAAATCTTACATTCTTAAGTTGATAAGGAATGGGGATGAAGGAAGAAGATATCTTCTAAAGAGAAGGACTCTTCTCTTATACATACTTTTTCTCATCTCTTCACAATTAACTCAACTAATGAACAAAATACACTGCTGATAATTGAGGGAGAAAACCGATTTTACAAAAGAGAGAAATATGATTTTTGCACAAAAAATTTTTATTTCAAAATCGCCCCACATACTTTCGCCCCTAACCCAAAGTCGCCCAATCAAACTTGGCCGAACCTAACCCTGGCCGAACCTGACTTGGCCGAACCTGGTCTGACCACATAAGCCCTGTGGTTTTGTCTTCTTCCATTAGATCTCCCAATCCAGATCCAGATCTAAGTCTTGATCAAGATCTACAGAGTCCTTTGCTAACAAACCTTCAAAATCCAGTTCGTAGCCTACGATTGGGAGGTGTCCCTACAATCCAATTGGTGTGGATCAACTTTGGAGGTGAGACACATGGATCACTCAAGTTGTGGATCAAACGAAACGCCCGGAGGTAACCACCACCAAGCAGTGGTGAGGTAAATCGCAAATAACCCCCTTATGTTTATGTTATTGTTTGATTCAACCTTTCGTATAATTAACTATGGAGACAGATTTACGGGACTAATGGGTGTCTCAAAAAATTTTAAATTCCGCACTTTGTTGTATTGACAATCGAGCCCCACAAAACCCAACAGCACTAGATTGATAAGAGGGACAAATATATACACTACATTGATAAGAGGGACGAATCTGCTAAAAAAATTAAGAGAGATGAAAGTAAAAAAGTTAACTCATAAGAAGAATCAAACGCGCGATTCACCCTTTTTGTTATATGAATAAACTAGCTGGAATTGTTAGTATAAACAATAAACATTATTTGATTGCAATTTTTTTTAGTGAGTTTATTTGTGGGGATAAAATATTAGAAATAAAGATGAAATAATAGTTGTGAGGTTTGTATGGTTTTTTATATGGAAAAAGTTTCTCACAATCCTATAAATTGAGATATGTCTTTTACTACTAACATATTAATTCATAAATATCTAGTAGTGAAAAATTAATATATATTTTCATTTAAATATGGCTGCAATAGCATATAAATTTTAGTTTAATTGAGTGGGATCCATTTAAAGCAATTACAAGATATACTTAATTTACAAGTATTATACATATAATTTTTCAGTGCAAAAGTGGAGTGGAGTCATTGCACCCCACCCAACAAGGCGTAGCTACGCCCATGTATATTAGTGGGTATTCACTAATATATAATATTAGTGACTTATTTTGTAATAGTTATTGTTGGATGAAGATAAAGAAGTGAAGGGAGGTTCTGATGATTTTTAAAAGTCATAAACTAAGTAATGGAAGCTTAGCAAACCTCTGAAAAGGTTCAATCGAGAAGGCAAGTAAAATTAGAAGATTGAATTTCAGTCTGGAAGAATAGTGATCTTTAGCTGAGTTCAAAATTAGACTGGTGAATTACAGCAGAGTCAAATCAAATGAGTTCGATTTGAATTAGCAGAGTGTTCATCAGAAAAGTGGATTCAATCAGCAGAGTGGAAAGGGATTAGAAGTCATTCCAACAGTAATAAATGCACTTAGCGTAATAAATATTGTCCGAGAAGGGTATTAAAGACAAATGATTGAAGGAGGTATTTCAAATAACCTCGTATCAGCATGGTGCATTTAATGCGATTAACAGATCCGTACAACAGACTGTACAGTAAATAGTTGCAGAGAGTCGTTTAAGGGTAGGACCAGAGCTCGAGGAAGATCTAAATCTATATCAACTTCAATGGGAAAAATTCAAATAACGAGTATAAATAGATTTGAATTCAAGAGTTAGGAAAAAACACAACAACAAATTGAGAGCACTTACATCGAGCAAATTTCTCTATGTCTCAAAAACTCAAGAACTGATCACCATTAGCTAAGTCATCTGTTGACAAAGCCGAGTTGAATAAACAATCCAAATACTTAAATCTGAGTGTTTTTTGTAATATTGAATGTTGTGAGAAGTAGATATCCATATAAGTGAGTTATATTACTTCAGAGAACATGTTTTCTTTGTGATATCTTATAGTGAACTTGTGACTTCATCATTTGTTCTAAAAGCGCATATAAGTTGTACTAGTTACATAGGGTTTCTAGTGGAACCTAAATCTTTGTGATTTAGAAGAGTGGACTAAAAGACATCTTGTCTATATAAACACTATAAAAATTTATGTGTCTGATTACTTGCTTTTTTACTTGCATATTTTCATAAGCAAAAAGACATTTTAAAAGATAAAGCTTTTAAAAGGGGGAACTTATAAAACTATCGAGAATGACTCTCATAAGACTACTTGATTACATATTCTTGAACTCAGGGAACGTGTACGACTAGCGGTACTCCTAAGTAGAGATAACGTTCTCAGTAAGTCAAATAAAATTGTCAAAAGACTGCTTCTCATCGCCGACTGGAACTCAATAGCCAAGTGACATTCAAGAATATACACTTTAAACCAGTAGTGTCAATTCTTGAAGTCGGGGAAAATAGTTATTCAAGCTGGAGTGATAAACAGCAAAGAAGACTACAAACTATTAACTTGCGTTTAAAGATAAATTTATCAACATCCAACTACCCGGAACATCTAAGTACTCGCCTACTTGTCTTCAGCATACTAAGTTTGCAATTTTAAACGGAAGAAGAAGAAAGAGATGCAACTAAGAACCTCTAAACGGAAGGAAATAAATAAAAATAGGGAGAAGCAACCAACAATTGGTTTAAAGTTGTATCAGATCTAATGTAGCAATTGGTTTCCATCATAGAGTATGAAGACTAAAACTTAAGACTTGAATGACGTTCTTAGTTAAAGTTTTTGTCATCATCAAAGAGGGTGAAGTTGTTGGAAGAGGCCATTAACTCTAGAACAGCTAAGTGGTCTTATTAGTTGAGTTAAGAACTAAGTAGAAGGTTTGAGTAGAAGGTTTTCAAGAAGAAAAAGCCTAGAAAGGTTAAAATGGTTATAAGGAAGTCATCAACTAAGAACTGAAAAGCTTAGGAAACCTCTTTCATGGTCTGTAAGCTAAGTGAACAAAACCGCTAAGTGGGATCATCAGATCATTAAGATCAGATTGGTTATCATTAGCCGAGTCAAGATAGATGTATTCAGTCTTGAATCAGCATAGTAATCCCATCTGCTAAGTAAAATCGATCAGTAAGCTCTCCAATGGTAACGAGCAAAGTGCATTAAATGCGACTGACATAAAGTAGATACCCGTACAGCAGAGTGTACAATGAACAGTCTGCAAAAGCTGCCTTAGAAATGAAGACCGTTGCTCAGGATTAAAATGTAATTTCTCCTATCTTCATTCAACGGACAGATTTTCAAATCCAAAAGTATAAATAGACCAGGGACTGAAGATTGAAGAGAAACTTGCACAATTCAAGATCACATCTTTAGAGCAAGAATCCATCAGTTGAGTCTACTGATCACAAGCGAAATCATCTGTAGACGAAGCTTTTTGTTGAAGAACAAGATCGGACTCTTGTCTTTCTGATTGAGACTCAACTAAGAATTGAAGGAGTTAATATCCATCTGTGTGATGATATAACTTCGTAGTGTAGGTCTTCTGACTGATTTCCTATACTGAAAAGAACAAAGTTAATCTGTGTGATTTTCCGAGAGTGAATTGTTACTTATAGCTTATCATTTTTTGTAAAGCTTAAGTGTTCTACTTGCTGAGTACTTAAGAATAGGTTTTTCTAAGTGATCTACTTGAGAGCTAAGTGTTCGACTTGAGGCTTGTCATTCATTGTAAAAGTTCAAGTACTAGATACTTGGTATTTCTAGTGGAACCTAACTCTGTGAGATTTAGAAGAGTGAACTAAAAGACATTCATGTCTATATAACCACTATAAAAATCCTTGTGTTGGTTTAGTTATTTCATACTTGCTTATTTTCATAAATAACCAAATTTTGAAAAGACTAAAGATTTTAAAAGGAAGTTTTAAAATTTGGCGATAGAATCTTTAAGAGCAACTTGTTTGAAAAACACTTAACATAAATCCGCTGCATAACAAGATTCAAACTCTAATTTAATTTTACACAGATACGTAGAATTAAACTAGTGGCAACTTACGCTGAACAAGCTTAGTGCGCGAACAACTAAGTAGTCTCATAAGTTTCAATCAGCTTACTCTGTTGATAAGAAAAGTTACAAAATTTTAAAATGGAAAACAGAGGTCTATTCACCCCTCCCCCCCCCCCTCCTCTAGACCTCATCTGACCACTTGGGACCAACAAAACTGTAGAGTACCCATTATACTAAAGATGTCCAAAAATTCTGCACTATCATAGTCCAAAAACTACTAAACTAGAACTAATTGATCAAGTATTCACCTAAGACCATAAAACAAATTATATTATGAATAACATTGGTCAATAACATCATGATGAAAAACAGAATATAAACATTATATCTAAACTCGTAACAAGTATCTTTCTACATCAATTAGATATTATTTAATAATACAACTAATAACAAACAAGAGTTTTGTAAACATTCAAATTATGTAAAAGTCAAGTTTGAAATAGACAATTCTTACCATATTGTTGCAATTTCACTAGCAGTCACTTGATTGTACAAAGTCTCATAGAAAATCCTCAAAGGATCTCTCTTCAAAAACCAATTCAAATACATTTTACTTTTAATTCGGTTGAGTCTTCACCCCTTACACACACACCCAAATTAGAAGTCTTGTGCTCTTCTTAATTAAAAGCCCTAAACTATAATTTAATCTCAAATTTCACAAATAAAAGCCCTAAATTGCTATTCAATCCAAAATGAAATTCTAATTCAAAGTTTCCAACTAAATTAAAAGCACTAAATTATAATTTAATCCCAAATTTCCCCAATAAAATCCCTAAATTATAATTTAACCCAAAATTTAGGTCCTAATTGAATTACCCCGTTATATTAATTAAATTGCACCATCCTGAGTAATTTAACCAGCCCTAATACTTATTCTATAATATTGATCTTAAATGTTCTTGATTAATACTAATGATATATTTGTTACTCTACTGATATTAACACTCACAACTAAAGGAACTTTGAAGGTACCGTGTTCAGTATCTTAGATGCATTCAGGAGAGCCAACCCTTAGAATGAATAAGGAAGCTTAACAAAAATCATCATGGATCGAACCATGTCTAACAAGGTTCGATTTATTCTTTCAGACACTCCAATTAGTTGAGGCGTCTTAGGAGGAGTTCATTGTATGAGAATCTCATTCTCAGTAAGATAATAGAGGAATTTTTAGCTTATGTATTTACCACCTCGATCAGATCGAATAACCTTAATACTATGCCTTGTTGATTCTCTACTTCGTTTCGAAATTCTTTGAACTTTTCAAAGGTTTTTCGAATTTGTACTTCATAAGATACACATATCACTAGCGACTAAAGTCGTCAGTACAAGTTACGAAGTATGAGTAATCTCCTCACACACTAACATTTAGTGGTCCACATTCATGGGTATGCATCAAATCCAAAGTTCTTTTGGTACGCGCCATATGCTCATCAAATGGTATCTTAGTCATTTTTCCCTTTAGGCAGGATTCACTAGTTGATAGTTCATTTAAGCCCCATATTTCAAGAAGCATCGATGACACCAGCTTTTGAATCTTTCCTATGGAAATGTGATATAACCTTGCATGCCATATGTGTGGATTATAATCTTGGTATAATTGAAAACACGTTAATTCTCTAATAGTAGCCACACCAACTGGATTGAAGCAACTCTCTTGAATCCTCATGCTCAGAACTAGGATACAATAGATATCAAGCAAGGAAGAAAGAAGAAGAAAAAAAAACCAGATCTAGATCTGGAGAAAGAGAGGGGGCGGCCTCTACTTTCTTTAAGAAGGGGGCGGTCTTATTTTGTGAGGCTAGGGTTTTGAGTCTTCTACTCCTTATGTATAGATAAGGAGTTTCGACCTAAATGTTATCTAATCCAACTTGAAAATTTAATCCTCATTTTCTTATGGCCATTATTGGTTCTCTAATGGACCTAGATCACCTTTTAAATTAATTAAACCTCTTTAATTAATTCAGCCTATTTAATTAATTAATTAAATTTCTCTTTTATTAATTAACTCTTTAATTAATTAATTTTCTTCTTTAAGAATTAACACTTTAATTCTCCAGTTTTGATTTAACTCTTTAAATCAAACTTTCCTTATTTGATTTGTTGCAGTCCAATTGTATTGTGTGTGACCCTCTATGTTCATCATCAATTAACCAGAGGCCCACGACTTTCTTGATTTAATTTATGTGCTATAAATTGCTCCGATTAATTGAGCACCTTCAATTAACCACTCAAGAATTAATCTTACTATTAATTCATGAGTACTCACACCTCATGGTCGATGTCTAGACATAAGTTTATGAGGTCCAAATTCATATGAATTGATCTCAGTGAATTTCACCTCTTGTAAATACCATGTACATATTGTCCTTCTATCGACTAATTTTCGGAGCGAGGGTGTGTGAATTGATCGGCACCTCTAATTATATAGGCAACTATACTTCTAATTCTAGATAATAATTTCAGTGTGACTGGTAAATTTGGAAACATCTTTCCAAATATGTCACCAACTGTGGCCACAAATTTCTCGGAATCGGTTATCTAAGAACATATAGGAAATTCTCTCAACTTACTATGTTGAGTCGGTAGATCCCATATTAGTGCTAACCATTTGCATACACGATCCTACGTACCCAAAGTAGTCGCACAATTATCAGGCTAAGTGACCGGCTCCTAAATCAAAATAAGTACTCACGTGCACCGAATTCGCCCTAGCACCTCAAGTCAAAGGACTAAATCGTACATAATTATAAGTTTTGAGAAAAATCTCATCGCTGATGTGTGTCACGCGCTTCCACAATGGGTTTCTTTGTTCGGGTCGTTCGATGCATTCAATCCCCTATCGAACCACCTATTCATATGCACTAGCATCAAATGCCTTGCTCATAAAACGCTACGAATTCACTCCACGTAAATCATGCATACTCGTGCAAGTCTTTGCGATTCCTTTGATACCCCGTCTCATTCGGAATCTATAACTTGTAACGTGTTTTAGAATACTACCTTAGAGACTGTTTCATGATTGCATTCATATTGAAGTGAATCGTCCCATAGTCTATTGTGATATAAGAATTTCATCCAATTGCTTAAGTAATTCGCTAGAGATGAAGTTGACCATTGTTTGATTTACATACTATAAACAAACGAACGTATTAATTCATTTATACTTAAGTTTATTACATGATAGTCCTACAAGCTAAATATATTGGCTTGCAAGGACTATCATTTCAATGTTAACACCTTCAAATTAGAAAATGCAATAACTTGGAGTATTATTTAGGTTTCCTTAGAAAAATTAAAGATTGAAATTTTTTTTAGGGTAGATTTATATCCGTTCTATTTTTTTACTTGAATATATCCATCGAAAATGATATTAATAATAAATCATATGGAATTGTTTTTGCTGTAAATTTTGTTTGTTTTGTCTCGATATGCAATTGACTCGATGTAAGATAAAATGAGTGCGGGCGTGCCAATGTTTGTGCGTGCAAACACAACGGTTTAAAATGGACATAATGTGATGAATATTAAATATAAATCAATTTCCTGACAAGGCTGACTTATAATCAATTGATTGCGGCAGAATAGGCAAACTCTACCCCTGATTCTTTTCCATGCCTGTCTGGCCACATGACTTAACAATTTATGATAACATTTTTTAAATGCCAAAACCTTATAGCCAATCAATGGCTTATTCGATATATCAAGGGATTTGCAATCAGTTATCGAGTTACGCATCAAGCAATCTAAAACATGTCGACTTAATTTAAAATCTGAACTAACAGATTAACAACATAGCAACGAAGACATTTTAAAAATACTTGATGAAAACATACTCGTATGTAAAATCAAGAGATGAAGGCCAAGTATTCCAATATATTAAAAAAACATAGTGTTGATGAATGAAATACACGAAATCTAGCCTATACAAGCATGAAAGAGTATGCATAAAAAGACTCCTATGCTGACATCAGAGTGCAAAACGAACTGATGGATTCTTTAGTTCTTGATGAATTACTCCTTGATTGGCAGAAAATCCGCTATATGAGCTGATATGCAATAGTCATCGTGTTAACAAGAAAGTAACATTGATGGCAGGTGGTTACCATCGATGCATCGCCCAACCTTGGCAGGTGGCTAACAATCGGGCTCCTAACTAGCGGGTGGCCACTGGAAAGGGCATCTATCGAGCAGGTGGCCACTCGGTAGATAGCTATCAGGCAGGTGGCTACCTGATAACAAATACAAGCAGGTGGCTACTTGATGAACAAATAATGTAAATACGCGGGCACTCTTATGATGATTTGCAGTGTGCTACTTGCTGAAAACTAGCGGCTGGTCCTGAGGAGCGGCTTCGCTGACGGCGGAAGAGTGGTGCGGCTTTCTCCGAGAGGCGGCATGCTGAACTTCAGGCGGTCATGTCCTGCGGCTTGCTGAAAACGAGCGCCTGATTTCGAGGAGTTGGCGTTGTTGACTTTTAGAGAAGCAGCGTGGCTGGACTTCCGGTGGGCATGATGCCGAATTCAGTGAAGACTAAACAAATTTTGATTGATTGAGTGTGTCCTTGCCCGTATGGCAGTTCCCTTGTATTTATAATTATTCTTGCTGGTCGGTTTTCTAGATAAGCTCTCAGAACTCCATGATTGGCATATTCTCCACTACCTTGGTGGTTATTTGCCATGTTCTTCTTCCCACATTTATTTGAAGACTTAGTTGACAGTTAATGAATTTTGCCAAATCCCCTATCTTTTATCCTTCATAAATAACTTTGAGATATATTAGGAAGTGGTTATCTTTGTTTCTTTCCTCGGCCAGATTATTACGTGGCCTGTTGTATTTCTCTTTAATTAATTAAATTAGCATATTTAATTAATTGGCCATGTATGCTATTGGGCCAGTTTAGGCCACATTAACTAACGGAGCCATTTAATTATTCAATTTGGCCATTTACATTACATTTGATTAATGGAACCCATATGGCCGAGTTAATTTTCTGGGCCATCCTGCTATATAAATTAACTGGCCTGCTTTTATGTTACAGACTTTTATCAGGCCCTCATCCCCCGACAACCCGAAAGTGATTTTTCGGGTACAAACAGAAATATAGACCTAATTCCGATATCCATTGACAATCCTAATGATCAATTTAACAATATTTTACATGTATAATTTTAAATGAATTTGAACATTCGTTCCATTACATAAAAGCAAAAATTTAAAGAAGACCAAATATTAATTTTTCATACACAGTAATTTATCTATAACGGGAGAGAAAATTAATTGCAATTTATAGTTAAAAACCCAATGAGTAAATACCAATTGGCAGATGGGCTCATTTCTCAGCCCATTGTTTCCGGGGATGGTCTATCCTAACTCTCGGCTGGTGAGAGTAATGTACGACTCTTACCTTGTCCATACCCTAACCCAAACATAAAATATCAAAAATACCCATACATTAAAAAAAAATTGAACAAGTATTCTTCACTTGTCCATACCCACACCCCACCCACCAAAGCCCCGCCTCCCTCACTTTCTCAGGCCGGCGACTACCTGGGAAAGAGTCTCCGCCGTTGCAGGCCTCAGAATTTTAATTCTAGGCCGGCGATGGCCTGGGAAGAAGTTCCCCAGGCCGTCGCCGGCCGAATCATTGATCCCAGGCCGTTGCCGGCCTAGGATTGGCCGTTCCGATGGCTAGGGAAAGAGGCGACGGCGTGTTGGGTTTTTAGGGTTTTTTTTTTTAATAAAAATCAAAATAAATGTTTATATTTAAATTTAATTATAAAAATTAAATTGTTAATAAATATTTATAATTTGAAAATTTTTAGATTTTAATTAACGAATAATTAAAAAAAAAAGTTCCAACAAAGAAGTTTTGTAATTATTTTTTCATCACACCAATAAAACTTGAGTTGACATATTTGCAATATTTTTTATAAAAGATACTTGCAAATTGTAATCAGGTTCGTAACAACTACTTTGCAATTACTTGAGTTGATATTGTAAAAATATATGTAAAAAATTGTAACATCAAATATTGAAAATGTTCTAACACTAAGTACTACATAATTTGAAATTATATCTATATTTTTTCAAAAAATTGATGATTCAGTCATTATTTCGATCACCGTAATTTTGAAATATATCGATATATTTTCAATTTAGTGACTGAATTATCAATTTTTTAAAATTATCGATATATTTGAAAATTACGGAGAACTTAGTGTTATATAACCATCTAATAGATAATTTGATCGGAATAATGATTGAATTATCATTTTTTTTAAATTATCAATATATTTTCAAATTACGGAGGATTTAGTGTCACATAACCATCTAATAGATAATTTGATTGAAATAATGACTGCATCACCAATTTTTTCAAAAAATATCGATATATTTTCAAATTACGAAGGACTTAGTGTTACATAACCATTTAATAGAATTTGATTGTAATAACGATCACATCATCATTTTATTGAAATATATCGAGTAGTCCTCCGTAATTTTAAAATATATCGATAATTTAAAAATAAATCAATGATTCGGTCATTATTTCGAACAAATTGTCTATTAGATGGTTATGTAACACCAATTCCTCCAGAATTTTAAAATATATCGATATTTTTTGAAAAAATTGATGAAAGTGTATCATTTTAAGTTAAACATATTCAACTTATATAAAATAACATCCAAAATTGTTTTTTTTTATTTTTAATATTTTGATATTTTACTTGATAGAAAATATAATGACATATTCAATTTATTTGAAGTTATATACATAAAACATTCAAGAGAAAATTTAAAAAAATAATAATAATCTCTTGAGCACTCATCTCATGATTATTCATATCTTGAATGTTTATGTATATGAATCTAATAAATATAAACATTCAATTTTTTTTTTATTATTTTTAATATTTTTATATTTTACTTGGTAGAAATTATAATGACAATTTATTTGAATTTTATATACATAAACAATCAATAGATAATTTAAAAAAAATGTATCTCTTGATCACTCGGCTCATAATCACTCATCTCTTGAATTGTTATGTATATAAATTCAAATAAACATAAACATGAGCGGAGTATATATTCAAATAAATTCAAGAGATGAGTGGTCATGAGCTGAGTGAATGATCATTAGATGTGATCATAAGCTGAGTGATCAAGAAATGAGTGGTCATGAGCTGAGTGAGTGATCAAGAGATGAGAGATCATGAGCTGAGTGATCAAGAGATGAGCGGTCATGAGCCGAGTGAGAGTTGAGTGAGTGATCAAGAGATGAGCGGTCATGAGCTGAGTGAGTGATCAAGAGATGAATGATCATGAGCTGAGTGATCAAGAGATGAGTGATCATGAGCTGAGTGATCAAGAGATGAGTGATATAACGGCACATAAACATGTTATGGTAAACAATGTGATATAACGGCACATAAACATGTTATGGTAAAAAATATGGAACATAATTTTAATCATACCAAAAAGCTCAAGAAAATGTGAAAAAAAAGTCCTTCAATTATGATACTAAATGTGTCTTTTTCAAAGATTTGGTACGAAATATATAAATTATGTAAAAGTTTGGTATGAAAAATCCAATTCCCTCTTTAATTATTATTCTAGTATATCTTTTTGGTAAGAATATTGATAGGGTAAATGACACTTGGGATCATCCGTGTGTTGATCCTCTATTCCACTTATTTGTACCACTTATATGTACCACCAATATAAAACTGACACATGTCCATATTGATTGTAGAGTTAGTTTTTAACCTCAGTTAGTAATTAAAAAAAATTATAATTTATAATATCTCCCACTTTCTCGTGAATCTTCTTAGTCCATATTGTTGTCTTCTACAATTAGAAAATCTTCAATTTTGCAAACAATAAACTAGCCGATTAAAAAAAATCAATTGAAGACTCCTCCACACATTTTTTTCTACCCTCCAGTTATCATGTAAAATCTTTGATTAACATATATTTTACATACTTTAGTTAACTGAGACTTAAAACTCTAATTGTAAAAGTCTAAATTCAATTGCAAGTTAGAATCCAATATCAAATTGCAATTTGCAATTGAACTCTATTACGAGCACCACTTGTATTAATTTTTCTGTTACCACACATATTTGGAAATTTGGAAATTTGCGAATGGAGCTCTTCATTATTTCAATTTTATCGTAAAGTAGAAATATTTGTTTTAAAATCATATGGAGTTATTCACGTTATAGCGAGAATTGAGGTTTATTAAACCATATATGTCAATAGTGCAATGTGTTGATGCATGTTTATACATACAAAAGTAGCGTGATTTCATAAATAATCTTATCATATAGGGTACTAAGTATTATATTGTTACTATTTCTTTAGTCTAAATTCAAATAATTTTATTTTAAAGGTGATGGATGAAATTACAAGCTCAAGTAGTGGACGTGAACCATGTCGAAGACTTGATTTTGATCATGGTGGCAATTTTCCTATTATCGATGAAATTATTGTGGTTGACATGCACCATGAAAATGATATGGATGATCATGTGAATAAACATCCTACCGAAAGTATAGATGAGATTCATGCACGGATAAACAAGGAGTTAATTCCAGAAGTTGGTATGGAATTTGAAACCGAAGAAGTTGCCCGTAAATTCTATTTGGCATATGCAAAAGCAGTTGGATTTGGAGTGAGATTTTCCAGGGCACGTAAAGACAAAGCAAGCAATAAGATTTTGGATAGAGTTTTTGTTGTGCTAGACAAGGAGAAAGAAAGGAAGATGTACGAGATGCTCAAGTGAAATCTCATCGTCCTTTAAGTAGATGCAATTGTTCTGATGGGGGCTATTTCGCACCCTACATACTGTACTATCGACAAAAGACATTGAGATCTGACCGACAAAATCAGGCTGGTTAAAGATCATCTCATCGACCAGGCCGAGTACAGCTCTCTTCGATCAAAAGACGATACTCCGGACCCATGAAGGATATTTGGGCCGAGTCCTATTAAGACTATGTTTCCTTGTAACGCTAGGTTTAGCATTGTATAAATACCTAGTTAATCATTGTATTAGACAACTACGAAATCCCTCAACTCCAAGAATACATGATTATACACTGCTTACTACAGCACAACTCAATAAGATTCAATATTATTCATAGCTTTTGATCTCCATATCGGTGTGTTCTTAACTTGGTTTTATGATTTTACTTCTTGTTCTTGAATGTTGCTTTTCTTTGTAACCGATCCATCCGGAATAAAGTAACAGAGCCCTATATAATACATATATATAAGTATCGAAAACCCCCGATATCACAAATTCACTGATACCTAATTAACCAGACGAAATCCGGTTAAATCAGTTGGCGCCCACCGAGGGGCTAGGTTAATTATTCGATTGACACATGGCTCGCCCAAGGAAAAGCGCTCGTGTTGGAGCGAGAAGCAATACAACCACTGGCCATAACACATCGGAAGATCCACAAGACAACAACGATAACAACATTCCCAACACCAATGAAAATCTCCCAGATACCCGTTCCCGTCAGCAGGAACACCAAGGAGGTCTTACCGGTGCAATACAAGAAGAATCGGAAGTTCCCGAAATACCCGTTCCTCTCCCAGGCGCTCAGGAAAAACTGAGACAAATAGCAATGCTCTTCAAATCACTCTCTCCAGAAGAATTGCTAGTTTTAGACCAAATTCCTCGAAACGTTACGGCTCCCAGGACAACTCCTGCGCCAGGAATGCCAAGGCCGAACGAACGGACCTCTCAACAAGCTGACAGCCCAGCAAGTGAGCGACGCTCGCTACACAGCCCACAGCAGGTCAATTCTAAACCCTCCGATAACCGTCCCCGAAGAAGACCTGGTCGAAGACTACCACAAGCAGGTCGCAGCGGATCGAAGGAACGAACGATCATCCCAATCGAAGATGATGTAGATGATGCAATCCCAGATCGACCGAGAGCGACTCAATTCTCAGAAAGAGAAATTGAAAGGATGGTACAGGAGCGACTCGAACAACGATTACGATCTGTTCAAAACCCATGGGCCCGGACTGCAGAACTCCAGGAAAGCCTTGCGGCTTGCTCTCCTTTCTGCAGGGAAATAAAAGAGGCACAGTCCGCGGGACAGGTCCCGGGAAGACTACCCCGATATGATGGAACCACCGACCCGGACGATTATATCTTTAGCTTTACGAACATAATGAATTTATATGCCCACTCCACCGAATTCACCGCCAAGTTAATGGTGACGACATTCGAAGGACTCGCGCTGGATTGGTTTGCCAAACAGCCGGCCAACTCTATATTCAGTTTCCGAGAATTATGCAATAAACTAACGCAGCAGTTTGCCAGTCAGAAGAGACAAAAACTTCCGATGAGCTACCTAGGAACCATACACCAACAAGAGGGAGAGTCCCTAAGAAATTGGTTGGCGAGATTCAACATGGAATTACTCAAAATCGATTCTCCGAATATCGATTACATAATTTCTATCCTCTTCGACCTCACTAAAAATAGGCAGTTTGGAAACGCCCTCAGTCGAAAACAACCGAGAACGTTTGCCGACATTATGAGCTTGGCGTCTAAGTATATGACCCAAGAAGAGATGAATTCCTTTAAGGATAAAAACAAAAACAAAGCCACAACTTCAGGCTCCAAACGGCATGACAGGTTTCCTGCCCAAAAATCTTTGGATTACGAGCGATCTTCCAGGAGAGGTAATGTTTTCCAGCGATTGGAATACAACAAAGCCGACCAAGATAGGCAACCAAATTTCTACCAAAGACCAAGAAACCATGAACAACCAATCAGAAGCAGGGTGAATCATGTAGAACACCCAAGGTTAAATGCTCCAATGGAAGAAATATTGGAAGTTCTAGAAAGAAATAACTGGATTCCCGAGGCGAGGAAAATCGCACAGCCGAGACCAGGGTCTCGAAACTACGATCAATACTGTAAGTACCATAGAGCACATGGACATCGAACGGAGAATTGTTTTCACCTTAAGAGAGAAGTTGAAAAACTAATCGAACAAGGAAAACTTGACGAATACATAGAGCGAGATAATCGCAAGAGGGAAAGAAGTAGAAGCCCTCGGGACGGTAATCAAAGGAGAAGTTCTCATCAAGGGCCACCTAAACGCCGACCTACTCAGGAATCGAATCACGACCAAATCAATGGAACTATCCATACGATATCCGGGGGTCCCGCGGGTGGAGATAGTCGTAACGCCCGACGAAGAACAGCCCGATCCATAATTGGAAACTCAAAATACCCAAAACAAATTTGGACCCTGGAAAGCAGGCCATCAAACGATCAACCGATCAGCTTTAACGAAGGCGAAGCACCTAAAAATATTGTCTGGGACGCAAAAGAGGATAACCCCGACTTCCCGATGGTAATCTCGCTAGAAATAGCGAACTACAATGTCAAGAGAATCCTGATCGATAATGGGAGCTCATCCAATATTATCTCCCGAGAAGTTTTAGCCCAAATGGACTTGGGGCAGATAAACTTGCAGAAAGTAGCTACGCCATTAATAGGATTCGGAGGGTCCGAAATCATCCCCAGCGGAACCATAACCTTAAGCGTATCGCTCGGAAAAATACCCAACCGGACAGTGAAGTTAGTAAAATTTCTAGTGGTAGAAACCCCTTTTGCTTATAACGCAATATTGGGACGACCTGCTCTCAATTTATTCCGAGCTGTAGTCTCTACTTATCATCAGAAGATAAAGTTTCCAACCGATAGAGGTATCGGAGAAATAACAAATGACCATTGCATGGCTTGGGACTGCTACAGTACTTCGTTAACTATGAAAGAACACCCAAAATCGATTACTCCGAGTAAAAGAAAGATCGAAGATGATCTCAACAGAAATAAAATTGAAATCCCAAGTACCGATCGAGTGGATAAAAAAGGAAAGGAACCGCTTGATTTATCATTAAAACCTCCAGAACATAAGGATATAATTCTTGTACAAGGGGACTCGTCTAAAACAACAAGAATAGGTACAGAACTGAGCAAAGAAGGGGAAATAATGCTAATCGACTTCCTCAGAAACAATGCCGACGTCTTTGCTTGGAGCGCAAATGACATTGAAGGAATCGATCCTCGAATAATCAAGCATTCCCTAAAAATAGATCCTTTGGCGAAACCCGCCAGGCAGAAGAAGAGAAATCATGGACCGGTAAAAGATAAGATTATCAAAGCCGAGGTAGAAAGACTGCTTGAAGCAAAATAAATCCGAGAAATACACTTCTCCGAATGGCTGTGCAATGTTGTCCTAGTAGCAAAAGGAAAAAAAAAGGACAACAAATGGAGAATGTGTAATGATTTTACTGATCTTAACAAGTTATGCCCGCGTGACCCATATCCCCTCCCGAGGATCGACCTATTGGTCGATTCGACCGCCGGCTTCGCTATATTTAGCATGATGGACGCCTTTCAAGGGTTTTATCAAATATACATGGATGAGCGGGACCAAGAAAAGACTGCATTCGTAACCGAGCAGGGAGTATATTGCTTCATAGTAATGCCATTCGGCTTAAGAAATGCCGGAGCTACTTACCAAAGATTAGTAAACCTAATGTTCAA
>CM064884.1:41314215-41480686 GCA_003313485.2 Penstemon barbatus | reverse complement strand
TTCGCACCCTACATACTGTACTATCGACAAAAGACATTGAGATCTGACCGACAAAATCAGGCTGGTTAAAGATCATCTCATCGACCAGGCCGAGTACAGCTCTCTTCGATCAAAAGACGATACTCCGGACCCATGAAGGATATTTGGGCCGAGTCCTATTAAGACTATGTTTCCTTGTAACGCTAGGTTTAGCATTGTATAAATACCTAGTTAATCATTGTATTAGACAACTACGAAATCCCTCAACTCAAGAATACATGATTATACACTGCTTACTACAGCACAACTCAATAAGATTCAATATTATTCATAGCTTTTGATCTCCATATCGGTGTGTTCTTAACTTGGTTTTATGATTTTACTTCTTGTTCTTGAATGTTGCTTTTCTTTGTAACCGATCCATCCGGAATAAAGTAACAGAGCCCTATATAATACATATATATAAGTATCGAAAACCCCCGATATCACAAATTCACTGATACCTAATTAACCAGACGAAATCCGGTTAAATCAGTTGGCGCCCACCGAGGGGCTAGGTTAATTATTCGATTGACACATGGCTCGCCCAAGGAAAAGCGCTCGTGTTGGAGCGAGAAGCAATACAACCACTGGCCATAACACATCGGAAGATCCACAAGACAACAACGATAACAACATTCCCAACACCAATGAAAATCTCCCAGATACCCGTTCCCGTCAGCAGGAACACCAAGGAGGTCTTACCGGTGCAATACAAGAAGAATCGGAAGTTCCCGAAATACCCGTTCCTCTCCCAGGCGCTCAGGAAAAACTGAGACAAATAGCAATGCTCTTCAAATCACTCTCTCCAGAAGAATTGCTAGTTTTAGACCAAATTCCTCGAAACGTTACGGCTCCCAGGACAACTCCTGCGCCAGGAATGCCAAGGCCGAACGAACGGACCTCTCAACAAGCTGACAGCCCAGCAAGTGAGCGACGCTCGCTACACAGCCCACAGCAGGTCAATTCTAAACCCTCCGATAACCGTCCCCGAAGAAGACCTGGTCGAAGACTACCACAAGCAGGTCGCAGCGGATCGAAGGAACGAACGATCATCCCAATCGAAGATGATGTAGATGATGCAATCCCAGATCGACCGAGAGCGACTCAATTCTCAGAAAGAGAAATTGAAAGGATGGTACAGGAGCGACTCGAACAACGATTACGATCTGTTCAAAACCCATGGGCCCGGACTGCAGAACTCCAGGAAAGCCTTGCGGCTTGCTCTCCTTTCTGCAGGGAAATAAAAGAGGCACAGTCCGCGGGACAGGTCCCGGGAAGACTACCCCGATATGATGGAACCACCGACCCGGACGATTATATCTTTAGCTTTACGAACATAATGAATTTATATGCCCACTCCACCGAATTCACCGCCAAGTTAATGGTGACGACATTCGAAGGACTCGCGCTGGATTGGTTTGCCAAACAGCCGGCCAACTCTATATTCAGTTTCCGAGAATTATGCAATAAACTAACGCAGCAGTTTGCCAGTCAGAAGAGACAAAAACTTCCGATGAGCTACCTAGGAACCATACACCAACAAGAGGGAGAGTCCCTAAGAAATTGGTTGGCGAGATTCAACATGGAATTACTCAAAATCGATTCTCCGAATATCGATTACATAATTTCTATCCTCTTCGACCTCACTAAAAATAGGCAGTTTGGAAACGCCCTCAGTCGAAAACAACCGAGAACGTTTGCCGACATTATGAGCTTGGCGTCTAAGTATATGACCCAAGAAGAGATGAATTCCTTTAAGGATAAAAACAAAAACAAAGCCACAACTTCAGGCTCCAAACGGCATGACAGGTTTCCTGCCCAAAAATCTTTGGATTACGAGCGATCTTCCAGGAGAGGTAATGTTTTCCAGCGATTGGAATACAACAAAGCCGACCAAGATAGGCAACCAAATTTCTACCAAAGACCAAGAAACCATGAACAACCAATCAGAAGCAGGGTGAATCATGTAGAACACCCAAGGTTAAATGCTCCAATGGAAGAAATATTGGAAGTTCTAGAAAGAAATAACTGGATTCCCGAGGCGAGGAAAATCGCACAGCCGAGACCAGGGTCTCGAAACTACGATCAATACTGTAAGTACCATAGAGCACATGGACATCGAACGGAGAATTGTTTTCACCTTAAGAGAGAAGTTGAAAAACTAATCGAACAAGGAAAACTTGACGAATACATAGAGCGAGATAATCGCAAGAGGGAAAGAAGTAGAAGCCCTCGGGACGGTAATCAAAGGAGAAGTTCTCATCAAGGGCCACCTAAACGCCGACCTACTCAGGAATCGAATCACGACCAAATCAATGGAACTATCCATACGATATCCGGGGGTCCCGCGGGTGGAGATAGTCGTAACGCCCGACGAAGAACAGCCCGATCCATAATTGGAAACTCAAAATACCCAAAACAAATTTGGACCCTGGAAAGCAGGCCATCAAACGATCAACCGATCAGCTTTAACGAAGGCGAAGCACCTAAAAATATTGTCTGGGACGCAAAAGAGGATAACCCCGACTTCCCGATGGTAATCTCGCTAGAAATAGCGAACTACAATGTCAAGAGAATCCTGATCGATAATGGGAGCTCATCCAATATTATCTCCCGAGAAGTTTTAGCCCAAATGGACTTGGGGCAGATAAACTTGCAGAAAGTAGCTACGCCATTAATAGGATTCGGAGGGTCCGAAATCATCCCCAGCGGAACCATAACCTTAAGCGTATCGCTCGGAAAAATACCCAACCGGACAGTGAAGTTAGTAAAATTTCTAGTGGTAGAAACCCCTTTTGCTTATAACGCAATATTGGGACGACCTGCTCTCAATTTATTCCGAGCTGTAGTCTCTACTTATCATCAGAAGATAAAGTTTCCAACCGATAGAGGTATCGGAGAAATAACAAATGACCATTGCATGGCTTGGGACTGCTACAGTACTTCGTTAACTATGAAAGAACACCCAAAATCGATTACTCCGAGTAAAAGAAAGATCGAAGATGATCTCAACAGAAATAAAATTGAAATCCCAAGTACCGATCGAGTGGATAAAAAAGGAAAGGAACCGCTTGATTTATCATTAAAACCTCCAGAACATAAGGATATAATTCTTGTACAAGGGGACTCGTCTAAAACAACAAGAATAGGTACAGAACTGAGCAAAGAAGGGGAAATAATGCTAATCGACTTCCTCAGAAACAATGCCGACGTCTTTGCTTGGAGCGCAAATGACATTGAAGGAATCGATCCTCGAATAATCAAGCATTCCCTAAAAATAGATCCTTTGGCGAAACCCGCCAGGCAGAAGAAGAGAAATCATGGACCGGTAAAAGATAAGATTATCAAAGCCGAGGTAGAAAGACTGCTTGAAGCAAAATAAATCCGAGAAATACACTTCTCCGAATGGCTGTGCAATGTTGTCCTAGTAGCAAAAGGAAAAAAAAGGACAACAAATGGAGAATGTGTAATGATTTTACTGATCTTAACAAGTTATGCCCGCGTGACCCATATCCCCTCCCGAGGATCGACCTATTGGTCGATTCGACCGCCGGCTTCGCTATATTTAGCATGATGGACGCCTTTCAAGGGTTTTATCAAATATACATGGATGAGCGGGACCAAGAAAAGACTGCATTCGTAACCGAGCAGGGAGTATATTGCTTCATAGTAATGCCATTCGGCTTAAGAAATGCCGGAGCTACTTACCAAAGATTAGTAAACCTAATGTTCAAAGAATTAATCGGAGAGCTGATGGAAGTCTACGTGGACGACATGCTGGTCAAAAGTATGAACGAAGCGGATCACGTAAAACATCTCGATCGATGTTTTCAGATCTTAAGAAAATATCGTATGAAGTTAAACCCCGCAAAATGCACCTTTGGTGTCAAATCAGGAAAATTCTTGGGATATTTAGTTCACCAACGCGGAATAGAAGCCAACCCAGAAAAAATCCGAGCCATAACTGAAATGAATCCTCCCAAAACCATCTCCCAAGTACAAAGCTTAGTTGGGAAGATAGTAGCATTAAACAGATTCATATCAAAGTCAGCAGACAAAAGCCTCCCTTTTTTCCAAACTCTCCGAAAGGCAAAGAACTTTGTTTGGACCGGAGAATGCGATCAGGCCTTCGAGCAACTCAAAGAATATTTGACAACACCTCCGATGTTGGCAAAACCAACGGAAGGGGAACCATTGTATATGTACATCTCCATCTCCGATGTAGCAATTAGTTCAGTACTAATTAAAGTCGAAGACTCAGAACATAAGCCCGTCTATTATCTAAGCAAATTATTGCAGGGAGCTGAGAAGAATTATTTGAAAATTGAGAAATTCACGCTGGCCTTAGTGGTGGCTGCACGGAAACTTCGACCTTACTTTTTAACCTATAGAATAGTGGTTTTGACAAATCAACCGCTAAGACAAGTCTTAGCGAAACCAGAAGCCTCAGGAAGACTAATTAAATGGGCGATCGAACTAGGCCAGTTCGAAATTGAGTACAAACCAAGAATCACCATAAAAGCTCAAGTATTGGCTGATTTTATACTAGAAACTCCAACGCAGACGACTGAATCGTCGAATTGCCTCAACGACGATATCCTAATCGTAGAAAAACAAACTTGGTTAATGCATGTCGACGGTGCTTCATGCCGAGAAGGAGGAGGCGCCGGAATCAACTTCACCGGACCAAATAAAGAAGATTTGAATTACGCAATAACATTGGACTTCGTCGTAACAAACAATGAAGCTGAATATGAAGCGTTGATTGCGGGAATGGAGATGGCGATCAAAGCCAACATAAAAAGTCTTAGAGTACTAACTGATTCAGAATTAGTACAAAGACAAATTGAAGGCCTATACGAGGCTAAAGAATTCAATATGGTCAAATACCTCGCCAAAGTAAAAACACTAGCTGAGAAATTTGAAAGCTTCAGTATCCAGAACATCCCACGTTCGGAAAATAAATGGGCCGATCAGCTATCAAGATTCACAGGATCCCATGACGGAAAGACCGAACGGGTGATCAACTGGTTGATCTCTAATACACCAGCAATCGACATCGATGAAACACCAGTAGTCGATATAATGGAAATCGAAGAAGCCGAAGAAAACTGGATGACCCCGATGATAGACTATCTTCGAGAAGGAAAACTACCACCTGACCAAAATGAAGCTCGGAAAATAAGATATCGAGCTCCGAAGTATACACTTGTAGAAGGAAAACTCTACCGAAGATCGGTATCAGGAATTCTTCTGAAATGCGTCTCTGAATCACAAACCGTCGATATACTACGAGAAATACATGATGGGGATGCAGGAAACCACAGCGGATCAAGGGCATTGGCATTAAAATGCCTCAGGACGGGTTACTATTGGCCAACCATCAATAAAGATGCCGCTCAATATGTCCAAGAATGTCATCACTGCCAGATCCATGCTAACATATGTCATCGACCAGCGGAAAACATGCACCCTATTCCAGTTTGTTGGCCATTCGACCAATGGGGAATGGACATCGTGGGACCTTTCCCAGCAGCTAGATCTAAGAAATCCTATGTCCTGGTCGCTGTAGAATACTTCAGCAAATGGATAGAATGCGTCGCCCTCACACGAATAACCCAATTCCAAGTTATCAACTTCCTATGGAAATTCATAGTTTGTCGATTCGGAATCCCAAGGATACTTATCTCCGATAATGGAACTCAATTCGCGGGAAAACAAATAATAGAATGGTGCACAAAACTTGGAATTCAACAAAATTTTACCTCGGTAGGACATCCTCGAGGAAATGGACAAACTGAAGTAGCAAACCGAGAGATAATAAAATCTTTGGAAAAAAGATTAGGAGCCGCCAAAGGAAAATGGCTTGATGAACTCCCAGGAGTACTATGGGCTAATCGGACCACAGTAAGGAGCTCAACTGGGGAAACTCCATTTAGCTTGGTATATGGGTCGGAAGCGGTTATCCCTGTGGAAACCCTAATCCCAACGCCAAGAATAGAGATGTTCGATGATCAAGAAAATGAGAAGTTGAGAGAAAATGACATTGATTTAACAGAAGCTTTAAGAGATAAAGCTGTTGTACGCCTACAAGCCACTAAAGCTAATATGGAGAAAGCATACAATCAAAAAGTACGCGTCCGAACCTTCAAAGAAGGAGACTTAGTCTTGAAAAAGGTTGAGTATCCAAGCATGTGGGAAAGTTACAACAAAATTGGGATGGACCTTACATCGTCATTGGTGTAGGGAAGAAAGGTTCGTACAAAATCGCACACTTGGATGGAACAGCCTTACCAAGAACCTGGAATGCCGTCAACCTTAGAAAATACTATGGTAAATAAATTTTAGCAGATTATACTGCATTGTTTTACTTTTTACTTTATCAAGTTTCAATCCTTGTAATAAAGGCCTTAGCCTGCAGTTCAATTATTAAAGATTTCTTTGGCATTTTCTATATATCGATTATACCGGTTAACATTCATGGGAATCGCACAGTCGTATTGATAGAAGTTAGAACGAAACGAGTCGAGTATACATTGATCCGCTCAATAAAAACTCCTCGCTCAATATCATCGATCTAAAGACTTTTCGGGTTAAAAACCTAAGTCTAAATTAAAAACGAGTCGAGTAAACATTGATCCGCTCAATATAAACTCCTCGATATATCAAAAAGACTTTTGGGTTAAAAACCTAAGTCTAAATTAAAAAAAAACGAGTCGAGTAAACATTGATCCGCTCAATATAAACTCCTCGATATATCAAAAAGACTTTCGGGTTAAAAACCTAAGTCTAAATTAAAAACGAGTCGAGTAAACATTGATCCGCTCAATATAAACTCCTCGATATATCAAAAAGACTTTCGGGCACTGAAAACCTAAGTCTAAATTAAAAACGAGTCGAGTAAACATTGATCCGCTCAATATAAACTCCTCGATAAATAAAAAAAAAAAAGACTTTTGGGTTAAAAACCTAAGTCTAAATTAAAAACGAGTCAAGTATACATTGATCCGCTCAATAAACACTCCTCGTTAAATATTCAACGATCAAAAAAGATTTTTGGGTTAAAAACCTAATTCTAGATTACGACAAGTTGAGTAAACATTGATCCGCTCAATAAAAACTCCTTGCTCTATTCCTAACGATCTAAATGATTTGCTAAATACCCTTGAAATTTTGAAGATAGACTAAGTGTAAAACCGTCTGTCGGAAAATGCTACTCATAAATAAATTATGACAGAATTAACGACAAGGAAGATGCGAAGGATAAAAGTAATATTTTATTCATCAAATCAGTTACATACAAAAATCCCACGTTACAAAAGATCCACATACTACTTAAAGATCGTTACAATGATTTAAATAAGATGATCCTCCGAGATCGGCGATTTTCACGACAATGTCCACGGAAACACCAATCTCCTCCCTAGTACCTCGTCGATTATAATGAACCACCTAAGAAGCATGCTGCTCAGGATGGTCGACTTCTTTGGTTCGACGGCCAGGCTCTGAAGATCAAATGTTCTTCCAGAGGAAATGAGCATTACCAGCCAGATAACTAGCAATGCTCGCTCACCCGCAAAAAGATACTGCTTTTACATTATCCATAAAACATTTTATCCTAAAGCAGCATCTCTTCGGGACCGTCGTGAAACGGTAAGTTTACCAGCCACCCCGGTGGTCCATCTCCCCTGAGGTAACATCCAAGAGCAGGGATGACTGGCAAGTATGAACCCCCCATGTGCAAACAAGAAACCACGGACCTCTAACATGATGAAGACCAATGCAAAGATCTCATGGGACCCGTCGATACAAGGTAGGGCTGACATGGGACCCGTCAATACAAGACTGGGAACGATTTCACTATTTTGAATAAACGAATCATAATAATGTGATTTTTTGAAGACAATGGGATCAGAGGGCAGAATAAAATCTAAGAAATCTAAGATCTCCATCCTTTTTGGGAAATTGCAAATGAAGCATATAAACCACCCCCTATTTATAGGGGTAGATCTAAAGCAATCTAACGGTAGAAAAAGTGATTTGATCAACGGACATGGATACGACCCTTTGACTCCCGTAATAAATGCAAATAAGTTGGAACGGCACTATCTAATCGCCTCAACTGGTCGACAACAAAAGAGGTCGGGGGTCGAAGCGATCACCAGCAAACCTAAAAGAACTCCGGACCAGACATACCGGAACGATCATACTTCATGGTCGATGGCTTAAAAACCTAGAACCCACAAACGAAGTCATACAAGCTTTAAAATCACAGCGAAAAGGACACTTGCTCGATAAAAGACCAAACCCTTCACCATGCGAGGGCCGTAACTGCCTTATAACTCATATGGGTAACCAGCAACTAAGCCATACAAGAACCCCTCTGGAATCCAAGGTATTTGACATAGAAATCAGGAGAATAGTCCTCCTTATGCAAAACGGCAAAGACGTCACTGCCTAACATACCAAAGAATTGCTTAAGAAGGTCTGAACAGGGTAGATCTGGCTAAAACACCTACATTTTCCAATTCCTCCCATATCAAGAAAGTGATATAATGGTACACTAGCCAAGCAACATATTGTTCAACATTAATGCTGGGAAACATAAGGATTTGGGAAAGATTGAAAGGGACATTTTTCTTTAGGTTGACGTAAAGAAAAACGAAGTTCAACAAAGTGACAATGGCCTCTTTATATAAGATTTAGGTCACAAAAAGACAAAAGTACAAGGCTTAGATTGAGCATCGACCAAGATGAGAGGCATTATCGATATGAATAAACTAACGTCTAAATTATGACGTAAAACATGCTAGTGCGTGTAAACCAAAGGAATATACTGGATTTGATCAACAAAAGACTTGACTGGCAGAAGCAAACATTGTATAAAGATTTGATTTGCTGAAGCAAACATTATATATATGCACAAAGGAAGAACGAGAATAACAAAATATGTCTACTGAAGAAGATTGATCAAGGCAAGAATCTGCCTACAAAAGGTAATGATTTCCAATTTACAGCTTCTCCCATTACAAAAATTTCAGCCCAAATAAATGCACAAAAGTCGGGCAACCAAATAAAAAAATAAATAAATAAATAAAAATAAAAAATAAAAAAATAAAAAGACAGTCCAAGGCCTGCCAGGTCGAGCAAAGGTCACTGAGAAGAACGGTCAGCAGGCCGACTACCAGAAACAGCCTTCCGAGGAGTCATATTGCCAGCAAAAGCCATCAACTCTTCTTGACGCTTTAGATAACCAGCGTCATATCCTTCCTCATAGGACCGCCGTTGAGACTCCTCCGCTAAGGCAGCAGCCTGAACCAAGTCACTTTTCTCTTTCTCCCAAGCGGACTTTTCCTCCTGCAATTTTTTCAGCTCATCATTGGCAAGCTGCAGTTCGAGAGACTGCCCAGCAACCTTCGCCAACTCCGATTCCAAAAGACGTTGATAAGCATCTTTACTTCTCCACAGTTCATCGTTTTGAACACCCAGTTGGAGTGCAAAGTACTTACCCTGGAAAAAAGAAAACAATCCTTACGTAAGAAGGAAGTCAAAACTTAAAACAAATGAAAAAATGAAAAGACTCGCCCACCTGTTCACATATCTTCACCAGTGATTGAACAAGGCGTACGTTGGAGGCATCCTCAAGCTTTTTCAGCTCACCGGGTAAAATAGTGCTTAAACCCAGATCCCATGACAAAGCATCAGGCTCAACTGAGCCAGGCAACTCGCTATTGGAAGGGACACCATCAGAACGAGGAGTCTCCGACAACATAATGTCCTTGACTTGCTCGAAGATACATCGATCATCTAACAGACGAGGAGATCCCCTCTCGTCGGGGCTAACGGAGGTCTCCTTGCCTGAAGCAGAAATAACGGTCCGACGACCAGACCTGGAGCTGGTCCGATCTCCAGAAGGTCCTCCCGATTCAAAAGAAGTAGTCGTTACAGTGGTATCATGAAACAAATATTCAGGACAATCCTGCACAATAGATTGTGTTACGGAAGGATTGACAAATAAATCATCGCCAGTTTGCCCTCCGCTGGCGATTGGGGCAGTAGAAACAGACAAAGGAAGGGAAATAGCAAAATTCCCTTCATGAAAAACGTGCTCAAAGGAAGGAGCATTTGAACTAACAGCTATATTATAAGCCGGTTCCTCGTTGGACATATCGCCAAAAGCAATCCGACCAGGGGAAGGCATGCTTCCTACTTGAGTGGAAGCAGAAAAGATTGGTTCTGAAAACGACGAGTTTACCACGGAGAGAGGTTCAGAAGCAATAACACCAGTATCGATCTCCGACCTAATTGTTTGGGACGAACGAGGAGGATCCATCGACGGCCCATCTCTTCGAGATCTTTTGGATCTATTATCCCGAGCGCCCTCACGGGATGGTCGCTTCGAAGTATTACCAAAAAGGTTGCTCATGGTCGGATTATGGAAAAATACAAATTAATATCGAGAAAGTTTATCGACTAGCTAAAGAAAGAGTATTCTGTTAAGAG
Organism: Penstemon barbatus; assembly: GCA_003313485.2. Classification (NCBI taxonomy): domain Eukaryota; kingdom Viridiplantae; phylum Streptophyta; class Magnoliopsida; order Lamiales; family Plantaginaceae; genus Penstemon; species Penstemon barbatus. The sequence goes on along the minus strand of CM064884.1, from coordinate 41,470,162 downwards.
AGGAGTATAGCAGTAAAAACAAGTCAAGTTTTTACCTTTCGTATTTATACTACACGAAAGGACGCGACAGACCTAAAGAAAGGGCGCGAAACAGAAAAACTGACCTTGGAGCAAACGCTAGAATTTGAAAAGACACACATATAATGATTACGGCAAATTAAATGACTTGTCTGAATTATTACGGCGAATATGAAAAGACACGACTGTCAGAATATGAAGCGTTTAGCGTACAAAGTAAGGAAAGCTAAAGTTACAATTAAAACCTACGAGTGAATAATTACAAAGATTATTTCAAAAAAGAAATCACTATTTCAAGAAGTCTGGTCGCTATCCGGAATTTTCTGATCACTACCAACATCCTCGCTCATGCCAATATCGTCTTCCTCTTCTTCTTCGTCTTCTGGATCGATAAAAGTTTTATCGAGCTCCTCGTTAACATCAGAAGGAGGAATCGGCAATGGATTTCCAAATTCTTCGACAAGGTGAGCTAAAGGAAAACCTTGATATACAACATCTGGAACCTCGGAAGGAGAATAAACTTCACCATGGCGATTCAACCGAATATGAGCAGCCTTGAAATACTCCTTTCGACGGTCGTCGATCATCTCTAAGGCGACCAGCTGATGAATCGCCTTCTTAAAAGTATTTTCAAGTAAAGGACCAACCATCCGATATACCAACGCCGTATGCACAGGAGAATTGAGGAATTCACGAACAACTCTTTCGTCAGGATTCCTACCGTATCGATCCCTAAGTCCACTAAGTGGAACATCCTTTTCATACTCCTCTAGAGAAGTTTCAAGGATTGACACTTGAGATTCGAGCTCACTAATTCGAGCCGTGCTCTGTAATTGGAATTCCTCTAACTTTCTAGCCATTTGGTTGGCCTGCTCTTGAGCACGAGAAACCTCCATCACCCTGTTCATCATTTCTTGATCTTCAGTCCCGGTAGCAGGAGTCTCTATGGCGGGAACGGAAGACGATGTTGAAGGACCAACCTCTGAACCGGAGGATTTATGAAGTAAAGCTTTATTCTTCTCCTCCAGGAACTCGCACTGTTGTTTCCAGAGTGCATTTTCATAGGCGTATGACGCAAGACACGTCTTAGTCTGAACAAACAAAGAGAGCAAGAAAAAGAGATGGATTAGTAAATTAAGGAAGACCCTTAAAATTATCTGTTAGCATGATCAAAGGAAAAAGATATCACCTTTTCAGCATAAAGGGAAGCTCGCTGGAATTTCTCCAGAGGATCCTTATGAAGAAGCTTATTCAGATCACGAGTAAAAACACCAGACAAAAGAACACGGGTTGCCTTATCGATCGCATTCTCATTATCATCGTGGATAAGAGAGTCCTTCTCGGAATAACCAGCGGCCCTCTTTCCCTCTAAATGATCCTCGATCATTTCGACAAGGGTAGGTTTTTGATGTTTTTCTCCGACTAAAGAAAGATCGTGGCCAGAGCGTCCATAATAACTCCTCTTTCTATCGACTGGATTATTAGTGGGATGAGGCGTCGACCAGGTGCGACATCCTCGAACACCCAAAGATGTTCTAAGATGAAGAAGAGGATAACCAGATCCCGTGCCCTGACGAATAGGGGGCTCATGAGGAGATTCTGGAGATTCCTCTCTGTCCTCCTCGGATTCATGAAATATCTCCAACTTCCTTTTACGTGACGCTCTCTGCTCAATAGGGGCGTTCTCTACAGATTTAGAAGATTTCGACAGCACCATCTTTCCCTTCGAAGAGTGTCGAGAGTTTTCTACCATATCAGCTGAAAAAGAAATAGATCATAAGTCATTTATCTTCCCTATAAACGGTATCATGACAACGCCAGGCTAAAATAAAGTAACTAACCAAGAAGTTCAGATGATGAATTGATCGGAAAGTTGTGAACACTTAACCCCGCCTTACGAAGGAAAGCTTCCCCGATCAAAAGAGCACTTTGATATTTGTTTGCACGCATTTCGGAGATATCAGCGATAAACTTAGCATCATCGGGAACTAGTTCGCCTGTCGGTAAGCGACCTCCAGGAATCCAACTGGAACTATGATCCCATGAAAAAGGCACGCTCGAACCGTCCGCCAAGCAAAGATTAGACGGAGGACGAACGAAGAAAAAATGAGATTTCCATGAAGGATTACTAGAAACAGGGGCGTCAAAGATCGCTCGACTAGGTCGCTGACTAGCGAAGAAGTATCCACGATTTGAAGAACTAGAAATATTGAAGCGGAAAAGTTGCGTAAAATTACGAAAAGAAGGTTTAAACCCCTTTGCGATCATCAAAACAGAAAAGCAAACTACAAAAGCAACGGAATTTGGAACCAGCTGTGTCAGACACACAGTGAAAGTTTTCAAAACTTCAAGAAAAAGGGGAGACAAGGGAAGACGCAGTCCGCTATTAAAGTGGGCCGAATAAAAAGCTCGACATCCCTCCGGTGGAGATGTGACCCTATCAGTAGGGGAAGGAAGAATTATCTCAGAACCTTCCGGGAAATACTTGGTATAATTATTCACAACCTCCGGAAATGTTTCCACTGTATACGCACAAGCAACGTCCTCAATTGGTTCAGAAATCTGAGGAACAGTACCTTTGCCCTTTTTGGCTCGGGCAGCCACATCCGCGTCAGTAAGGATTCGTACCTTGAAGGTATCCTCTACGGGGACAACGAAGTCGGTTACACTAGATTGTTCGCCCAACAGACTAGAATGCAACTCCTCCTTATTATCGGGAGCGACAATCTCTCTAGAAGAAGATCTTCTTGCAGAAGCCATGTATTCTAGTTCTCGGAAAATGAAGGTCGATAAAAGGAAAAATTTAGCGTGATGAACGATCAAGCAGGAAATAACTACGAATTGTAGGGAAGTATAAAAGAAGAATGGCGAACTTAAGAGTTACCTATTTATAATGAAATAAGAAAAGACGTTTCGAACTCATCGCGGCTAATCATATTCCCGCCAAAAATGGTAGGATATAAAGTGCTTCCTGAATAGACGCGTGGCGATTCATAATCAACAAAGAAAACGACTATCTATGATGTGTGGCACTCTTTTCCTTACTTAAGATTTTTTCCCACAGGGTTTTTTCTTAAGAAAGGTTTTTAACGAGGCTCCATTCATAGAAAACAAACGGTCGTGAAAATTTATCTACTTCTACGAGCTTCTATTATCTATACGCTCGAAGAAGTGAGGGAGTACTGATGGGGGCTATTTCGCACCCTACATACTGTACTATCGACAAAAGACATTGAGATCTGACCGACAAAATCAGGCTGGTTAAAGATCATCTCATCGACCAGGCCGAGTACAGCTCTCTTCGATCAAAAGACGATACTCCGGACCCATGAAGGATATTTGGGCCGAGTCCTATTAAGACTATGTTTCCTTGTAACGCTAGGTTTAGCATTGTATAAATACCTAGTTAATCATTGTATTAGACAACTACGAAATCCCTCAACTCCAAGAATACATGATTATACACTGCTTACTACAGCACAACTCAATAAGGTTCAATATTATTCATAGCTTTTGATCTCCATATCGGTGTGTTCTTAACTTGGTTTTATGATTTTACTTCTTGTTCTTGAATGTTGCTTTTCTTTGTAACCGATCCATCCGGAATAAAGTAACAGAGCCCTATATAATACATATATATAAGTATCGAAAACCCCCGATATCACAAATTCACTGATACCTAATTAACCAGACGAAATCCGGTTAAATCATGTTCAGCTGAGATGAAAATAAGTTATCATCAATCCGATCCCTATCAACTAGGTAATTATCCCTTAAATTTATTGTTGGGCATAATCATGATTGTGTGACTCCTTCGAAAACTCATTTAATCAGATCCCATCGAAATATGACTGATGCTCAAAAGGCTGAAATAGACATAGCCATTAGTTGCGGGATTGCTCCGAGGGAGACAATGGAATTGTTGGCCAAGCATGTTGGTGGTCCTGAACATCTTGGTTTCATATCTGATGATTGCAGAAACTACTTGCGTTCGAAAAGAACAAACAAAATGAGATTGGGTGATACTAGAGGAGTATTGCAATATTTACAAAGAAAACAACCAGAAGATCCGAATTTTTTTTACACGATATGATTATTCTCATTTTGGTGATGTAGTTTGTTTTGACACTACTTACAGAAAGCACAAAGACGGCCGACCTATTGCTTTATTCGTCGGTATAATCATAAACAAACTACAATATTTGGGGCGGCTTTATTATATGACGAAACTGCTATAACATTTTCATGGTTATTTGATACTTTTGCTACCACCATGTCAGAAAAAAAAAAAAAAAAAAAAAAAAAACCCACAAACAATTCTTACAGATCAAGACAAGGCTATGTCAAAAGCATTGGCTTCTCAATGGCCAGAAACTTATCATCGCCTTTGTGTGTGGCATATAAATCAGAATGCAGCTATTCATCTAAGCAATGTTTTTGCTCAATACAAACACTTTGCAAAAGACTTCAGTAGTTGTATGTATGACCATGAAGATGAGCATGAGTTAATTGATGCATGGAATGAAATGTTGGAGAATTATGGTCTCCAAAATAATTCATGGTTGGAAGGAATATTTCAAATCAGGAAGAAATGGGCCCTAGTGTATGGACGAGAAACATTTTGTGCAAATATGAGTATTACACAACGTAGTGAGTCCATGAATAGTGTAATTAAAAAGTATGTCAGTTATAAAAATGAGTTACTGGAGTTTTTTGAACATTTTGAGAGATTGCTTGAGGATCGTCGCTATAAAGAATCAAGTGCAGATTTAAGTACAAATCCAAGTGTACCAGTATTATCATTTCCAGTGCAGATCTTGAAGCATGATGCAACGATATATACTCCAGAAATTCTTGAACTATTTCAAGAAGAGGTATGCAAATCTCCTGACTGTAACCTGAAGATTTGTGGTGAATATGATACTAGAAGTTAATGTAAAGTGGCATATTACACTAGTCGTCGTCTTCATAATGTGACATATGATTCAGTCGACAATTCAGTATCATGTAGTTGCAAGAAGTTTGTGTTTATAGGAATATTATGCTCTCATGCATTGAAGGTTCTAAATTTCAAGCAAATTGTAAGAATTCCTGATCAATATATCAAGAAAAGATGGATGAAAACTGCAAAAAAACAAAAAGTGAAAGTAGTTGTTGAAGATAGGAGCAAGTAGAACGTAAACAATTGTTGAGCTATCGATACAAAGAATTGTGCCAATTTAATACCCGGTTGATTACACGGGCTGCAGAAAGTGAAAAGGCTTATGAAATTACTAGGTCTGGTCTACAGAAGTTGTTAGATTTAGGTGATGCAAGTTTGAGGATGATGAAGTTCAGGCTCCTGAGAGTACTGGTGCAGAAGCTACAAATGTATGTATAGTCGATCCCTTTTGATGTACCAAGTCTTCGTCATTATAGACAACTATGGATCAATCGATTTATATCGAGAACCTCACCCCTCGAGTTCACAGCGAGCATAAACAACTAATCTGAAGTCGGCATCGACCTGGATCTCTTCGACTTATCCGACATGAAAGTCGACGTTCTCTTAAACTTGACCTACTTACAATCGGATCGAACCAATTTCCAAGGATCCGTATTCGAATCAAGACGTCCAATCATATGATTCGACCCGACGATCCATCTGGAAAACTATAAATAGCCCTCATTAATAGGATAAAAGGTACGCACAATCTAAGCATTAATTACGGACCGATCTCCCACTTTATCTCTATACTTACTTAAGCATCGGAGGGTTATCGCCGGGTAACCACCGGCATTAACCTGACGTAGTTGTCATTGATTACAGGTTAGGATCCCTTATACAAATCAAGGAGAAGCTTGATTGACCTACTGATCCTCACATTGACGAGTCGTGTAACCCGAACGTGGATTCCGACTAGGAACAATCATCCTACCTATAACACACTCATCAATTGGCGCCGTCTGTGGAACTTTAACTCTGAATCGTAAAAGATGACTACTAGATCTAAAGCAGCTCTAGCTCGAGAGCGAGAAGCCAATCGAGATCAAAACGGGGAAGGTCAGGGTGACAACTTGTTCCTCGAAACCCTGAGCGGATACACAATGATGAAGGGGGACCTTCCAGACCCCCGGCCCCACCTATTTTGCAACTTACCAAAGATGATTTGAAGGCATTCTTGGATGATGCCAAGAAAGAGTAGCTCGCAGAAGCCGCAAGAGAAAATCATAATCCTCCCCAAAGACTCCCGCGCGCTGTCATTCATGACGTCAAAAATGAAGTCGAAGTAGACCAAGGCGATAGTTGGGCTGATAAACGTCAAGCTAGACGCTTAGGGAATAAGGATCGTGAAGAACAATCGGTTAGGGAGGTCAACAAACTCGCCTCCGAAGTACGATCGCTTCATCAGAAGTTAGACAGACAAGAAAAGAGAAACGAGCTCCCGGTGTCAAATTCCCGATTAAGAAAATCACTCTTTTGTGACGAAATCTTCTTCGAAAGATTACCACTCGACAAAAGACTACCCACTCAACTACCTCGTTACTTTGGAACCGAAGACCCTGACGAGCACCTAGCCTCGTTCAACCTCCAGATGCAGCTCCACGGTATCTCGGACAATGTAGCGGCTAAAGCCTTCTCGACAACGCTGTCTGGAATGGCGCAGTCGTGGTTTGGAAGATTAGAAGAGAAATCCATCTTTGACTACGATCAACTTTGCGACAAATTTATGAGCCAGTTCGGTAGCAAAAGAGCAGTTAGACCCCCCGCCAATCACCTATACTCTATCATACACAAACCTGATGAGAGTTTTAGAAGTTTTATGGGGAGATTTAATAATGAGCTCTTAAAGGTCGAGATGCCTAGGGTGGACTTCCTAATCACTGTCTTGTTTCAGAGCACCTTGAACCGAGGCTTCGCCAGTGCCATAGTCAGAGAAAATCCATCGACATATGAGAAATTAATGGAAATGGCCAACCAATACATGAATGAAGAAGAAATGAACAAGCTAAGGGGAATCCTTTTTGGATTGGCAAAATCCGAAGACAAGCAGCCAGTCATTATTGCAGATCGACCACTGGAAAGAATTCCGAACAATCGATATAATGAAAGGAGAAACAGAAGAGGATACGGAGAAGAAAGAAACTTTAATCCGGGAAAACAAGGAGCAGGAAGATCGAATAAGGAGTACCACGACAACTATACTCCATTGAAAAAACTCAGGTCAGAAATCTTATTCGCCATACAAGACAAAAACTTCTTGAGAAAGCCTGTTGCTATCAGAGACAACCCTAGCTCGAGAAAGTATTGTCGTTTTTATAGACAAAGAGGGCACGATACAGACGATTGTTATCAGTTGAGAGATGAAATAGAAAGACTAATAGCAGAAGGTCACTTAACTGGCTACGTGAAAATCCCAAGTAATGACCATGTTGCAAACCGACCACATAATAATCGGTCGCGATCTCGATCTCCCCCAATGAGGGATCATAATCAAGACACCAGAGAAGAGCAGCCCAGGAGAGCCCAGCCTGGAACCATTGTCAATATGATATCGGGAGGACCAGCTGGAGGAGATAGTAAGAACTCAAGGAGGGTTGTTTCTCGAGTACTCCGAGAGGGAAGTTTGAATGACCGAAAGGAGGTATTCTCACTACGACCCACGATGCAAAATCAAATGGTAGGGTTCGATGACTCTGATCGTCAAAAGGATTATATGTCGTTGAACGACCAGGACGTACCAGATTGCCCGATGGTAATCACGGCCCAAATTGTTGGAGCTACCGTCAAAAGAATCTTGATAGACTCGGGGAGCTTGGCAAATATCCTTTTCTTGGACGCGTTGGAAAGAATGGACCTCGGTCCAACTCCCTTGGGAACCGTAGTTACGCCTCTTATCGGCTTTGGAGGAGCTCAGGTCATTCCTAGAGGTACCTTAACCCTGTCACTCACCTTGGGAGAGGCAGGCAACTCAAAAATTCGAATGATAAAATTCTTGGTAGTCGACGCGCAGTGCGCTTATAATGATATACTGGGAAGACCCGCTCTGAACGCCTTTCAAGCTGTCATCTCCACCTATCACCAAAAAATAAAATTTCCAACGACTCACGGAGTCGGTGAAGTAATGGGAAACCTAAAGGAAGGATGGGATTGCTACACTGTTTCCCTAAGTCAAGGAACGAAGAACAAGGAACTTTGCTCTGAAGCTCGAGAGTTGGGCGCGGAAGTGAGAATCAAGCCGGTTGCCCATGTCGACACCGATAAATTAATCAAGCTAGATGTGACGGAGGAGAAGAAAGAAAAACAAGAAGTAAATTCCAAGAAAAGAAAGTTCGAAAGAATCGAACCATTGGAGGGGCACAGATCGATTGAATTGGTACCCGGGGAACCGTCGAAAACGACCAGAGTAGGAACTCAACTCTCCGAAGGGTTGGAGACTCAGTTGATCGAGTTCCTAAGGGAAAATGTGGACGTCTTTGCTTGGTCGACCACCGACCTGCGAGGAATCGACCCAAAGATCATAGTCCATAGGCTCAATATCGATCCTTCCTCCCGTCCCGCCAGGCAGAAGAAGAGAAACTTTGGCCCAGAAAGAAACAGGATAATAAAAGAAGAGGTCCAGAAGCTTTTGGACGCCGACTACATTGCTGAGATTCAATTCATGGAATGGCTCTGCAATGTCGTTTTAGTCGCTAAAGGGGGTGGGAAATGGAGAATGTGTAACGACTTCACAAACTTAAATAAACTCTGCCCGAGAGATCCGTACCCCCTTCCAAGGATCGACTCTCTTGTCGATTCAACGGGGGGCTGTGCAATTCTAAGTATGATGGATGCCTTCCAGGGTTTCTACCAGATTTGTATGGCCCTAGAAGATCAAGAGAAAACAGCATTTATCACCGAGATGGGCGTCTACTTTTTCAAAGTGATGCCATTTGGGCTAAGGAACGCGGGTGCGACTTATCAACGACAAGTAAACAAAATGTTCGAAGCGTTGCTCGGCAAATCAATGGAGGTATATGTCGATGACATGTTAGTCAAGAGTCTCGACGAGAACGACCATCTGGTCCATATCAAACAAGCGTTCGATATAATGAGAAAGTATGGTATGAAACTCAATCCAGCAAAATGTACCTTTGGAGTTAGGTCGGGAAAATTCCTTGGTTATCTGGTAAACGAAAGAGGAATAGAGGCCAATCCGGAGAAGATCCAAGCGATAATTGACCTCAAAGCCCCACGTAACTTAAATGAAGTGCAGAAGCTCGTCGGCAAGATCACGGCCCTGAATCGATTTATATCTCGATCAGCGGACAAAAGCCTTCCTTTTTTCAAAATCATGAGAAATGCGAAAAAATTCGAGTGGTCGAAGGAGTTTGATCTGGCTTTCGAACAGTTAAAAGCATATCTCGTATCTCCTCCTCTTCTGGCTAAACCACAGGGCAATGAAGATCTCCATCTCTATATAGCCGTCTCTGAACAAGCAATCAGCTCGGTCTTGGTGAGAATGGAAGCCAAGGACAACTACCCGATATACTACGTAAGTAGAGTCTTGCAAGGCCCGAAAAAGAATTACTCTGTAATCGAAAAGTTCGCCCTCGCCATAATAACCACAGCCCGAAAGTTGAGACCTTATTTCCAGTCCCATAAAATCGTCGTCCTGACTAATCAACCACTAAGGCAGACGTTATCTAAGCCAAACGCATCAGGACGATTAATCAAATGGGCCGTGGAGTTGGGGGAATATGATATCGAATACCTACCCAGAACGTCGATAAAAGGGCAGATATTGGCTGATTTTGTGCTCGAGAGCACTCAAATAGAGGAAGAGAAAAAAGAAATTTGGATGCTTCATGTCGATGGGTCATCGACATCTATAGGAGGAGGCGCAGGAATTTACTTCCAAGGCCCCAACGAAGTAGAATTGGAATTTGCTTTAAAATTGGATTTTATCGTATCTAACAACGAGGCGGAATACGAAGCCTTATTGGCTGGTCTAAAAAAGGCAACCGAGACAGGAATTCAGAATTTTGTGGCTTACACCGATTCGCAGTTAGTGGAGAAACAATTCAAGGGATTGTTCGAAGCCAAAGAGGATTCAATGATCAAATACCTATCTTTAGTTAAGGCTCAAGCTTCGAAATTTGAGACCTTTCAGTTGGAATACATAAGACGGACGGAAAATACGAGAGCCGATGCGCTCTCAAAATTCGGAAACTTGATAGAAGGAATCACCACCAGAAAGATAACACTAATGATATCAAGCAAACCCGCCATTGACACGCGGCGTAACGTTCTATTCACGGAAGTTCTGAATCTCGAGAATGATGAACCGACGTGGAAAACAGCGTTATTGGGTTATCTAATCAAGGGAACACTACCAACCGATCGCACTGAAGCGCGACGACTCAAATACCGAGCTCCACACTACGCTATTATCAATAGTGATCTGTACCGACGATCCATCACCGGAGTACTCCAAAAATGCATAGCATCTCCGCAAACCGACTTGATTCTTAAGGAGGTTCATGAGGGTTCTTGTGGAAGCCACTATGGCGGCAGAGCACTGGCGATCAGAATATCTCGTTTGGGATATTATTGGCCCTCTTTGGTGAAAGACGCAAACAACTATGCCAAAAAATGCGCTAAGTGTCATGATCTTACTGAATTTCGTACGTGATGTTCGTGCGTGGTGTGGTCGATCAAACGCTTAATAATAAATATAGAAGATCAATATTATTGTATTCAAGTAGTTCAATTACAAGGTTACAAGAATACAATGAATCGGAGTCCTATTCGAGCCCTATTGAATGCCGTACAAGCTAGAGGGCGAAATACATATTAAAGGTCCTAAACCTATATTCCGAGCGGTAGCTTCGAGTAGGGAGCACCTGGGAAGTTGTCCCGTCGTCATAAATGCATGGGGTATTTATAATGATGGTGATGGGCTTCTTTGGCCCGCTGGACTGGTCTTGGGGCCGGCCCACCCGAGGTAATCGACCTCCATAGGTTGGGAACCTGCAGTACATATTGAGTTCTTAAGTTCGATGCTCTTCACGGGTAAGGCTTGGTCTTGCTCGGATTATGCTGGTTTATAGGGGATCCGAAATTTCCCTCATCAATACTCCCCCACTTCTTGAGCATATGTGGAGCTTATGCTCGAAGAAGTAAGAGCTGTTTCGAGACGTCTTATGAACAGATTTCAGGTATGCCTCGTTAAAAACCTAACTCGGAAAAACCCATTTGGGATAAAAACCGAGCTAGGGAAAAAGAGTGCATACACTTAGAACCGGTGTTATAATGTTATTTTGACGTCGAAATTGTCGCAGGCCCTCTCTGTTGATTGTAGCGAGGTAAACTTTTTATAAATGTCTCCTTTCTAAACACGGGCCTCGTGCTTCAAATTATGAAAGTTAAGGGTGTGTAACTGCAAATTCTAGGAAAGTAATTTAGGCTTTTTACCCTAGGGCAGCTTAACCGTCGTGGTTATTCGCGGACCATTTTGCAATTTACATTTTTGACCCCGCATTTATATACTGGCTTGCTGAAGAAATCACTCTCAGTTTAAGTATTTTCCTTGAGCTCGAAGCTTTTAAGTCGAGTAAAAACGGTTACTTCTGCATAATAGTTTTCTTTTAAGCCATAATGTCTAGTTCCCGTGCCACGAAGGGTAAAAATAAGGTCGGGACCAGCAAGGAGTCCGATCCTCTACTCAAACTGGTTGATAACTATGAAGATGGGGAGTTTCTTTCGGAGGACGAGGACGTCGAAGTTTCTGGAGACCTTGAAGAGAATGTCGTAGAGAAGCACAGTCTTGGAGATGGCGCCTTTGTCAGGATTCTCAAACCCACTGCTCACCTAACCACCAATACTACTAGTAGGACGGAACTTGCTGCTCAAGATACCTCGTGTGGCTTCTTCAAGAAGGATCAGGCTCATCTCGAGGCTGAGTTCGGAAAGTATCTTCCGAAAGGTTTCTCCATTGTCGTTCCATCATATTCTGATCGCGCGACCGAACCCCCTCCTGGATGTCAAGCTTTCTATGAGGAACAATTTTCCTACGGTTTGCGCATTCCTTTTATTCCTTTAATTCGAAGAGTTCTGACCTCCTTTTCACTCTGCCCATCTCAACTTCTCCCACATTCTGTCGCATATCTTGTTGCTTTTAGTGTTTTGATGGAGGCTAAAAATGAAGAAGCCTCTTTCAGTAATTTTTGGCAAGTGTTTGGATTGAAATGGGGTAGAGGTTCAAATAATTGTTTTGTCTCCGTTACACCGCGGTCGAAAAAGTTTTTTCTTACTACCGTATCGTCGGAGAAGAGTAAGGGATGGAAAAGGAAGTTCTTTTTCGTGAAAGGGCCCGATATTCCCGTATCTGAGGGTAGTTCGAAGACCAGACCTTATCGCTGGGACGGCGCAAGCACTTGGGTGCATGGTCAACGGAAGATTAGGGAGAGACTTAATCATCGTCTTTCCGATACACTCCTAGAACAACTACAGTCTGACCCGTATCGAACCATGTCTTTAGTTCAGGAGGGTGTTCTGCGTCTGGCCGGGTTGAGCTCATGCGTTTATCCCATTCTGCCAGTCGAACCTGTTCAACCGTCGTCTACTGGTTTTGTTGGTGGGTCAACCTCACTATTAGGTGGCCGCTCTGCTAGCGTCGCTTCATCTCGCACGCCTGTTTCCTTGGGTATATTCCTTAATTTAGTTCACTAGATCATTTTCCTTTCTTTCTTCCCAACTAAATATTCTTGTTATTCTGTCAGATCGGGTTGTAGAGAGACTCCGGAAGTCCAACCTCGGGAAAGTCGGGACACTTTTATCTAATCCCGTATCTTCTTCGTTAAGTTCGGAAAGGGAAACGGATGTAAATTTGAGCGTGGGGCTGCTCGACACACGGGCGTTTCTCTCAGATTTAAGGGGCGTTGGCAATATGGGATCTTCGAATCCCGCTACAGCGGGTCCTTTTCGGTGCGTATTTTCTCCCGATCTCAGCATTCCCTCCTCTGTTGGCTACAGCCAACATTCCTGGAATCGAATCTTGGGCGTGCGTGAATTCGAGAAATTACAAGGTCAGAAAAGGAATGCTGGTGATCTTGGTCCTTCCCGAAGAGTAAAACCTTTCGGTGTAAGTTCTGATTCCGTCCCTTGTCGCGAGGGTCGATCCGAACCGGATGTGGCGGATTTTATGAATGAACATTTTTGTGGCGGAAGGGCTGCTGGATACCCCGAGGATGGGACTATCCAGTCGGATCCGCACTCGAGCGGAGAGAATGAATTCGATAAAGCCACCAGAATTTTTATGGCTAGTCGATTCAAACGCGACATGTTGCTCCAAACCGTGAAAGGTGATTTCGAGCTTCTGAGCGACTTTTCAAGATCATACCATGAGGTAAGAATCCTTCTCCCTAGCTTCTTCTATTTTCAATTTTCCTTAGCGTTTTATTTATGATAGAAAATTTTTCGCAGATCGGGGATATGTACGGTGTCCTGATTTACCGTTTGTCTCTGTTAGAGCAAGAGTCTCAGGATGCTCATGATGCATATGCGCAGATTCTCGAAGACAATCAGATCCTTCGAACTCAACTGGAGACTTGTCAGCAAGAACTAACGAAAGTAAAAGGAGAATTGTCGGCGAAGAAGACACATTCCCCTTCCGTCGAGAAAGAGCTATTATCGGTGGTTGCAGACAAAAGTGTGCTCGAGGAAGAACTTAAGAAAATCAAGATTGAGCTTGAACAGACTAAACTAGATTCCGCTCGCGCATATTCCCAGGGAGCAGAGGAGGCCGAGATTCCGGCCATAAGGGGTTTCCTCCGATCTCCGGTTTTCGATCCCTTAGTGCGAATGAGGGTAGGAGAGCTTTTGCAAACTAATTTTTATAAGTCTGTTCAACAGCTGATTTCTGCCGAGATAATTCCTGATAAAATGGAAGAATATCTTCCGTTCATGAATCCTTTGAAGAACGCCGAAGGGAAAGATTATAAGGCTTCGTCGTTGCCCGTGAAAGTTGACTGGCAAAGTCACCGTTTTGCACCTCTGGTGGCGGAGTTCGGTGTTCCGATGCCTAATCCTGATCTCCTTGAACGGAGCTTGGGCGATCTTGCTTCTTCTTCAGGGCAAAATGAGGTTAGATCGAATAACCACGGAGAAGCTGACGGTAGCCAGAATGTCAAATCATAGTCTTCTAGTTAGGGATTTGTTATGTACATAGGAGATATTTTGTAACCGAACTTGTCTTTTTTGTAGTCGAGTCCTTCTGATTTGTAATTGATCATGCTGTTATTATGTTCGACCGAAATATAATATTACTAACTCGATAACCTCCGTATTCCAGTGTCCAGCATTTATTCTTTTTAAAGTTATCTGTTGATGATTGCGTCGATTCTCCTACCGTCGTCCCTAGTCATGGCGTCTATAAATATAAGGATACTCTTAGGTTAGTTTATACAACTTATTCACTAACTGAGATCGGAGCCCTTTACTTAAGTATCGAGCTTCATCAATTTATTTTATCGGACGATATGGAAGACATATACGGCAAGACCATAGATCCTAAGACGTTGTTTGGAGGTTCGAAATCGAAGACCTCTTCTAAAGAAACAAAACCATCAAAAGAGGCAAAACCCTCTAAATCTTCCTCGAAAAATACTGCGTCTTCTCCTGAGGCTCCCAAAGGTGGGGAGACTAAGAAAGAAAAGAAGGAGAAAAAAGCTTCTTCAAAGCAAATCAAGGGTAGTAGTAGCAAATCTATCTTGGATGAGGAGCTTGAGGCGGAGCTCGAGCGTTCAAGTGGAGAGCCAGTTACTCAGAAGGCTCCTGTCGTTTCTTCGGGCAAGAGACCTTACTCCGACGGGCTTACTTCCCTCGAAGCCTTGAAGAATCTTGCTATTGGGAACCAGCCCTCTTCTGGCGATTCTTCGATCGTTCCCCCTGCGGGGGGTTTTAATAAAAAACCTAAGTTGGATGTTGGCGAAGAGACTGCTTTTTTGAAGGCCGATATTTCTGTTGAGTCTTCGAAAACCGCTGATCCGCCGGGAAATCCCGTTGAGCCCATTGTTTCCGAGCCTCACACTGAATCCGCTGTCCATAGGACTAGTCTGTCCCCGGCCGTATCCGAGGATTCGGAGGGTAAATTACTACAGCTCAAGCTCGCTTTTGCTGTAACTGAGACGTCCAAAGAGAGGACCCTCGAGGAAGTGTACGTATCAGGGTTGCACTACCTTTTTCAAGTGATTCTCTTCCCTTTACCTTTTCTCTTTTCTCTCTCTTTTTTTTTTTTTTTTTTTTTTTTTTTTGGGTCAGAAGAAAACCGAAACTTTGGCGATTCTAACAATTTGTGAATATCTGATAGGCCGGGCAGGATCTCACCGAGCTCAAGGTGCTTACCGAGCAGGAGGCCAATCGAAATGCTGCTGTTCTTCAGGAGCTGGAGAAGAAGAAAACCAAACTTGACCAAGTTTTGAAGGAGAAGAATGTCTTAGAAGAAGCTAAGGCTGCTGTGGACCATGGAGAAGAGATTCATAAAAATTTGATCGAAGAGCTGGAGAAACTTAAGGCTCTCCATGAGCAGGAGAAGAAGGAATCCGAGCTTCGTGAGAAGGAAGCTTATGAGCGTGGTTATGCAGCTCGTAGTGCCGAGTTTCGAAAAATTCTTTCTGATAATGAGCTCATATAGCTGTTTATTGTTTCTGCCGGGGTATTTTATGTATTTTCAAGTAACTTCTTGGTCGTTGATTGTAATGAACTGCATTAATTTTATGATCGTATAATTTCTTTTTCTGCTTGATGCATGCAACTTTATCTATGCTGCTTTTTACTGCTCGAATTAATAATTACGGGCAAGCCTTTCGATCCGGGTGATAGTACTTTGTATGCTCTTTAGCACAATCTTTTTGTTTCCCGCTTAATTTCTCGGGGAGTGTAACAGTCTTTTGGTCTTGACCGTTTCTTTAGTTTTCTGGTAGCCGTTGGATTTTTGAGAATAGTATCTATAAATGGGGCTCTTTGTTTTGCATTCTTACAATATTTTTTGATAGCAGATTCCTTCGATCATGCTGATTAGAAAATCTCGTCGCATGACTCCATATCTCGAATTTCGGGTTGGTAGTTGTTTTGCATATCATAGCAAAATTTACACTTCAATCTCGACTAGGGTATCTGCAGGCGAATGCTATTTCAACCTTGAAGACCAATAAGCTTTATTGTTGACCATCCACGACCTCAATGGCCCATGGCCTTTTTGGGGTTTAGGGAGGCTCTGGCGTCAAGTTTTTTGAGGGTATGACGCAATTCGTCAAGTTTTCTTTTGAAGAAGTTTTGGGTAGTGCTTCGAAGATTAACGTCCTTCGTAAAATGTCCACGTTTTTCTTGGGAAAAAGAAGTATTGCCTTTCTCCTTTTCGAAGAAGTACGATCATAGTCGAAAACTTGTTGGTTCGATAGGCATCTTCTGGTCGAGTAAGGACATTATCGTTCGCCGAAAATTTCATAGGATTGTCTTATGAAATTCCTCTCCCGTTCCTGTTCGGATAAATAGATCTTTCTTTTTCCATGTACCCATAATTGTAAAAGGTACTTAGTATTGAAGGATTGGCCTTATATGTAGTTGTAGCCGATGCCTCTGTAACTTGTAATCAATAGATATGTCGGGTTCGGAGTATAGTAATTTCATCGACTTTTACTTATCCTTGGGCTAATTACTGATAACGCTTTCTTTACAAGCTGTATTTTGACTTCTTTATGATTTTTCTTTGATAATTGGAATTGAGACCAAGATGAATTTGGATAGGAATGAACTCGAGTAGAATAATTTTGACATTTTCTTTTTCTTCCGAAACAGTTTCTGTATCTTCGGGAATCGTAACGGTCGGCGCATTTACTGCTTATATCTCAGCCGTTAGTACCATCAAATCTGAGTCGTTAATTGCTTTTTCTTTTCACTATATATAGCTCTGTAGTTACCTTCAAATTTTACATTTCAGTAAGAATCCTGATCGGCTCTATGATTGAGATTTTACTCTTTCTGGACACCATGTTTCGTTTCCTATCTTTGATCGAACTGTTCGAAGTTCTCCTTCGAACTATTTTTAAATTTCTCTATCTCCTGATGGCAACTTAATTCGACTAGGGTATCGACAGGCAAAAATAATTGCGACTGGGGTACCGGCAGGCGACCTGCTCTCTTTGATTCCAAGTCTTTGAGGCGGGCTCGACTTCCTGTACTCTGATCTCTATCCAGTCGGGATAGTGGGTCTACTGCTGGAGGAGTTTTCCTGCACTCGATCTCCACGTCTTCGAGGCTGCTTTCAAGATTACTACCTCCAACTGGAGTTGCTTCCCTGTCTCTTGACTCGGGAATATGGTGACTTATCTTGCGCGGAAGGACTGGATGAAGAGTCGAAGCGATGCATCCTTGTCTTCCCCGCTCGAGCATTTATAGGAATAGCTTTCTGTAACAAGATTGTCAAATTTTTCGGATTCTGCTGTAATCATTCCTATGTAACTCATCTTTTGAAAGTTAATCGAATGAATATTTTTCCACAATGTCTTCTATTTTGATTTCAATCTTCATAATTCGCAATTATAATAAGATAATCTCGAATGACCATTTTAGATTTTTGCTTTGACCTTTACTACTCGGATTTTTGATCGACCGCGTTTGGCTCTTCAAAGGAACAAAAGCGAACTCTAACCATTGTAATCCTTCGCTGATCGAAGAATTTACCGAAAGATAATAGAAATCAGGTTTTGATAATATTTTCATCGAGATTGATAATACTGCTGATAATGATAATCGATAACTCTAGCTAACTTCGAGCTCTTAGAGAAAATTTTCACTATTTGCAACTGATAATGATGTAACATTCCCTTAGAAAATTTATAGATATTCGTCTTAGGTCGAGTTTTGACTGCATAGAATTTTCATCGAAAGCAATAATAGTGCAAATATTGATAACCTCCGTAGTATTCGTCCTTTCCAGAAGGAATTTTTTGAATAATTTCGACCTGAGGGGTAGAGCGATAGCTTACAATCTTAGGCATTTCCGAGCATTTTTTGCCCGAGGGTTTTAGCAGAGGCTTTTACCCATTTTGATAATTTTCGATCTAAGGGGCATAGCAACGGCTTTCACCCTTAGTCGTTTTCAGAGCAGTTTTAGCCCTAGGGTCGTAGCAGAGGCTTTCACCCATTTTGATAATTTTCGATCTAAGGGGCATAGCAACGGCTTTCACCCTTAATCGTTTTTAGAGCATTTTTAGCCCTAGGGTCGTAGCAGAGGCTTTCACCCATTTTTGATAATTTTCGATCTAAGGGGCATAGCAACGGCTTTCACCCTTAGTCGTTTTTAGAGCATTTTTAGCCCTAGGGTCGTAGCAGAGGCTTTCACCCATTTTGTTAATTTTCGATCTAAGGGGCATAGCAACGGCTTTCACCCTTAGTCGTTTTTAGAGCATTTTTAACCCTAGGGTCGTAGCAGAGGCTTTCACCCATTTTGATAATTTTCGATCTAAGGGGCATAGCAACGGCTTTCACCCTTAATCGTTTTTAGAGCATTTTTAGCCCTAGGGTCGTAGCAGAGGCTTTCACCCATTTTGATAATTTTCGATCTAAGGGGCATAGCAACGGCTTTCACCCTTAATCGTTTTTAGAGCATTTTTAGCCCTAGGGTCGTAGCAGAAGCTTTCACCCATTTTGATAATTTTCGATCTAAGGGGCATAGCAACGGCTTTCACCCTTAGTCGTTTTTAGAGCATTTTTAGCCCTAGTGTCGTAGCAGAGGCTTTCACCCATTTTGATAATTTTCGATCTAAGGGGCATAGCAACGGCTTTCACCCTTAATCGTTTTTAGAGCATTTTTAGCCCTAGGGTCGTAGCAGAGGCTTTCACCCATTTTGATAATTTTCGATCTAAGGGGCATAGCAACGGCTTTCACCCTTAGTCGTTTTTAGAGCATTTTTAGCCCTAGGGTCGTAGCAGAGGCTTTCACCCATATATAATAGTAGACTGAGCCCAGTACAGATAGAATAATAGAGATCGATAATATGAATTTTGATGAGAAAATAGTCTTCTGCAACCATGTGAAAGGATGAATCCTGGAGAAATATCCAGTAGTGATTAAACCTAGATTTCAAATAATCCTTATGCCTTTGTCGAGAAAATTCTTTGTCTGTAGGTTCCCAATTTTGACAAGTTCGATTTTTTCAAAACGGTTCCTATTTTACTGGGAATCGCAACGGTCGACAAATCTTGTCCGCTCACTTTGCGAATTATACGCCGTTGGATTCTTTCCTTTTTTTGGCTATAAAAAGGCTGGCATATTGTTGAGATTATCTCATTCGTTGCATCGAGAATTCTTCTATCTGATCATGGTGGTCAAGATGATTATTCGATTTGTATGGTTATTTGAGCTCAGGCTCCGAACGATATTTAAGCGGAACAATCTTCGAGCGGAAGAAAAATCAATGCAACCGCGCTTAGAATATCGACCGGCAAATGCGATTTCCATCTGGAAAGCCAATAAGCTAGGCCCATGCCCTTGTTGCTACAATGCATTTAGGAAGACGTTGGGCCGATAGCGTTCGCTCCTCCGTTTTTGGAAGATTGTAAATAAAGTTGAAAGTGCTCAGAGCCAAATTATCCCGAGTAAACGATAGGACGGGAGATCGAAAATTTTATAGGATTGTAATAACTTACTGATGTAATGCAAAGGCTTGTGCTATGCTTCGATATGTATTTCCCATATCTTGTATTTTTTCGAGATAATATAGATACATTTTCCTCTTTATTTTGTTGATAACATCAAACATAATTAGATAAGTGTTTATTTTCCATGATTCTGTCTTGATCTTCTAATTTCGATCAAGAAAAACCGGAATTCCACTTGTCTGATTGGATAATAGATAAATATTTTAGCGGACCTGAAATTGATAAGGAAAACTATGCCATAAATCCGTATCGCTATTGAATTTTCATAATTGCATAACTTCCAGGTCGAGAGTTCTGTTCGACTGAGCCGATTATAGTTCATGTATGTTGATAGCGTAAAAGCATAACAATAAATATTTGAGTGAAAAGAACGTCTAAATAATCCGAATATGAATCCGATATGCCATCCTTCGATATTAATGTTATAAATTCGTCGTATTTGTTCGATGTTAAGAATGTCGCAATTCTTCTAAACTCCCCATTGAACCGCGTGTCCTTCGTTACCAAACAGGGCCCTATTTCTCGGGAAAAGTAACGGTCCTTCCATTTAATACGGACATCCAAACCGTTCGTAACAAGTTATCGGGGCCGTTGATTTTAAATCCCTTATCACTATAAATAGGTCCCTTCGTGTATACAACACTTCTTGCTTTTTTCCTTATGCTTCCTCCGACCACCATGGGTCGAGTTTTAGATTTGACTCGGATCTTCTCCCAGATAAAAGAGTTTGAGATTAGAATTCGAACTTTGTTTTTCGATCTTGTCTCCTTTTGTATGAGCTTTTCGCTTAGAATATCGACAGGCAAAAGAGATTGCGCCTAGAATACCGGCAGACAACCTGTTTTCCTAGACATATCTTGTCTGTGACGGGTTTGAATTCCGGTCTTCTGGTGTAGTACCCGATCGGGCAGCTGGTTACTCTGAGAGGAGTTCTTTAAATCTGAGGCATCAGCTTCCTCGAGGGCTTTCTTACGAGATAGTTTCCTCGAGTTCCCTTGGAGTGCTTCTGTTGGGATAACCCTTTGCTGCTCCGGTTCGAATTTAACCTGTAAATAATGATTGAGTATTTCAATCATTGTTTACAGATGAAGACCTAAGGTCGGTCTGCTTCCCTGGTGAGGAGCTCCAATCCGGCTTTTACCCAGCTCGAGGGCGGACGTGCGACACGTTGCTAGTGATTGGCAAGAAAGATCACTGCTGAGTTCTGCATCTGGGGCGCTCTTAAGGAATGAAGATCAAGCACGTAACGAGATAGAATTACCTTATAGAATTTTGTAATAGGGTAGGAATGATTGTACTGCACTTCTTGAGCCCGAATTATATTCGAAGCTTTACTTTGTAACTTGTTTGAAGAATTTTAATGATAAAGTTTCATTTCTGATCGAATTTTGTTACTCGAATTCCATTATTGGTCGAAATGATAGCCAATATTCCGTCCATTAGCTCGAGAATTTATCTAATCGGTTGCAGATATTTAATCAATCAACTTATCCCGACCAACTTTGAGAAAAATACCAACAGTCGATAAATAGTATATAGAGATTTCGCAAATGATCTTTTAAATAATCGATTCGAAAAATTTGTCATTGAAGTTAATAAACACGAAGATCGGAAAAATAAATTCCGATCGTCAATAACAAGCTGCAACTTCATAGATCTTCTAAGCCTTCGACGATACCTGCTGAACTTCTTATTCGCTCCTAAAAATAAATTCGTTGAAGAAATAAATGAGCTGTGCGATCACAGGCTTGACCATTATCCTTAAGCTTGGAAAACTATCATATAGATCTTTTTTCTTCACCCCTGAAATGACGAACCGCCAAGGGTCGAAGGATTCGCCTTGAATAGTGAATAACGGAGTTTCGGATTGGTGAAACCTCCAGCTGGCATACATATTCCTCCTCGTAGTAGGCATATTTCGATCTAAGACTCGAATAAGGCCCCACGGTGGGCGCCAATTGATCTTACCGAATTTCGTACGTGATGTTCGTGCGTGGTGTGGTCGATCAAACGCTTAATAATAAATATAGAAGATCAATATTATTGTATTCAAGTAGTTCAATTACAAGGTTACAAGAATACAATGAATCGGAGTCCTATTCGAGCCCTATTGAATGCCGTACAAGCTAGAGGGCGAAATACATATTAAAGGTCCTAAACCTATATTCCGAGCGGTAGCTTCGAGTAGGGAGCACCTGGGAAGTTGTCCCGTCGTCATAAATGCATGGGGTATTTATAATGATGGTGATGGGCTTCTTTGGCCCGCTGGACTGGTCTTGGGGCCGGCCCACCCGAGGTAATCGACCTCCATAGGTTGGGAACCTGCAGTACATATTGAGTTCTTAAGTTCGATGCTCTTCACGGGTAAGGCTTGGTCTTGCTCGGATTATGCTGGTTTATCGAGCTGCAGGGGATCCGAAATTTCCCTCATCATGTCAGTATCACGCTACTATGCCTCATCAGCCTGCCCAGTTAATGGAGTCGATCTCAATTTCCTGGGCCTTCGATCAGTGGGGTGTAGACTTAGTCGGACCGCTGCGGTGGCAAGGGGACAGAAGCGTTTCCTACTAGTGGGGGTCGAATATTTTAGCAAATGGATAGAGGTCGTACCATTAAAACAAATCACCCAAACTCAGATCGTCAACTTCTATTGGTCGATAATCTGTAGGTTTGGACTCCCAAGGGTGATCGTCTCGAATAACGGTGCGCAGTTTGCAAGAAAAAGAGTGACCGACTGGTGCGCGAAACACAAGATCACGCAGCGGTTCACATCGGTTGGATGCCTGCAGACCAACGGACAAACTGAGGTGACTAATAGGGAAATCTTAATGTTATTAAAGAAGAGGTTGTCGAAAGCTGGAGGTGCCTGGCTCGATGAATTGCCATGGGTCGTTTGGGCTAATCGAACAAAAGAGAAAACGGCAACAGGAGAAACACCTTTTAGCCTAGTGTACGGTTCCGAAGCAGTGGCCCCAGCAGAATTAGAAGTACCATCTCCGAGAGTCGATCTTTACGACCAATCAAACAATGCTGACAAGAGGAACTTCGAACTCGATCAACTGGAGTCAAGAAGAGAAAGGGCCTCCACAAGAATACAAGCCTACAAAACCACAATGGCGAAGGCATATGATAAAAACGTAAGATTAAAATTTTTTCAGGTAGGAGACCTCGTGCTGAAACGAATTGATGTCTCGAAGAAGAAAGTGAAACTTGACTGCAACTGGGAAGGTCCTTTCAAAGTGATCGAAGTCGAAAAGAAGGGGGCTTATCGATTAAACACGATGGAAGGAGAACCCGTGAAGAGAACCTGGAACGGGAGAAACCTCAGAAAATTCTATACTTAAGAAATTTTCTCTAGTTTGTCTATATTTTCAGCTGTTTTGTAGTTTCCTGGAAAGTAATGATCTTTCCTTTATTTTTGAATCTAATGCCAAGTTCTTTTGTCAATCTCTAATGCAATCATATAGATCGATAACCGCTGAGGCATCGGGTTCAAATCTCCAAATCGTCGAAATCACCAAACGTTCCTCGATAGCCGCTGAGGGAAATCTCCAAATCGTCGAAATCGCCAAACGTTCCTCGATAGCCGCTGAGGCATCAGGATGAAATCTCCAAATCATCGAAATCGCCAGACGTTCCTCGATAGCCGCTGAGGCATCGGGATGAAATCTCCAAATCGTCGAAATCGACAAACGTTCCTCAATAGCCACTGATGCATCGGGCTGAAATCTCCAAATTGTCAAAATCGCCAGATGTTCCTCGATAGCCGCTAAGGCATCGGGATGAAATCTCCAAATCGTCGAAATCGCCAAACGTTCCTCGATAGCCGCTGAGGCATCGGGCTGAAATCTCCAAATCATCGAAATCGCCAAACGTTCCTCGATAGCCGCTGAGGCATCGGGATGAAATCTCCAAATCGTCAAAATCGCCAGACGTTCCTCGATAGCCGCTTGGGCATCGAGATGAAATCTCCAAATCATCGAAATCACCGAACGAAAGCTACGAATAAGCTAAGTATTAACGTAACTCGATTATAATAAAGGCATCTAGATTATAATTAATGTATCTCGATTAAAATGAAAGCTACGAATAAGCTAAGTACCAACATCGACATCTAGAGAGCTATAAAGAGCTAAATGTCAATAAATTGACAACTACATTCGTAAACAAAATATCGAGATCAACAACTACATTCAGAAAGTAGAATTCAAAATTCAGAATAAAGAATAAAGAAAATAAGTCGAATAAAGAGAAAAGTGTCAACGTCGACATCTAGAGAGCTATAAAGAGCTAAATGTCAATAAATCGACAACTACATTCGGAAACAAAATATCGAGATCAACAACTACATTCAGAAAGTAGAATTCGAAATTCGGAATAAAGAAAACAAGTCGAATAAGTAGAAAAAATTATTTTATTCATTATATCGAAATAGATACAAATGTACAGATTTAGTCGACTACTGCAGCTATCGAAGACCTATTACAAACTATTACATTGAAGAATAAAGTAAGTTGAGGAAATCCCGAGTTTTCCGATGATGACGACCGACTTCTGGGTAGCTATAGGCTTAAATATGGAGGTTTTCCGCCTATAACTTTATCTCTCACTGATCGAGGCGTTGAGGGGACGATTCATCCTCGGCGTCAGCGAAGGACAGGAGGATCTTTTTAATTGCAGCATGCTTACCAGAGAGACACACCATCTCAGTCAATAAATCGACCATGGCTGATGGGTCCTTCGGCTACGACCAAGTGACAGAAGAGGGAAAAGTCGCCTAACTTTTGGCGTCTTAACTCCTCCACCATCTGATCGGCTGCAATACCTTCTACCTCACCCCTGCCCTCCGAGTTCTCGGAAGCACCTCGAAATCATCGAGGGCTCGGCATATGTTGCACAGTGCCGAGCCAATGAGGATTCCGAGATGCCCCCGGGTAGACCTCGTTGTCGTTACCGATGCCACCCATTCGAACAACGAGGCCCACCCATTGAAGTACTCCCTTTACCGATACCACCCAATCGAAAGCAGCATTAACATTTCTTTTCTCTCGATCTGGAGGTCGAGTAGGATGAAAGGTCCCAAAGGAGGAAAACGGACCCTTCGATAATTTGATATTGGAGAACGTACTATCGAGAAGTGTTTCTCTCGGATATTTCTTGAAGTGGAACATGTTGGTGCAATTTTGGTATGAAGTACGGTAGCAATTCCTCTACTTATTTATAGGAATGGCCCATCCAATCCAACGACCCAGAATTATCAGGATCTACGGTCCAGATTGATGGCATTTAAGTAGCCGACCGTTACGCTACCCAAGGTAACCAACACGGACTCCATCCAACTGTTAAATGAACATCACGATCAACGGCTGAGATTGCATCCATTAAATGCGCCAACCGCCTCAACTACCCCACGCTTTCAATAGATCGATTAGTGATTACGAACCGAACCCAGCGACATCGAACATATCAGTTCATGCATCGACCAGGAAAAGAACCCTTTTTCGTACACATTTCGATATAACTGGATGTGCGCACCCCGGTTAGGAGATCCAAGTAATGTACCGATCAAAGTAATGTACCAAGAACATCAAATTATCAAACTTTCCTTTTTATTATTATCGAGTTGTGTGGAGATTTGAACGAATTAATACGACTAAGCGACGAAATAAGGGGCAACATTCATCAAACATACTCAGATGGCAAATACGACAAATAGGACCAAATGTCCAACTAACATGCATAAATTAAACATACGACATAGGAGCAGGATGGCAACAAACAGATTAAACGCAATCAATTCTTAGAAAAGGAAAAATTCAACATTCTCAGAAAAATAAATATAAACAACAAAACACGCCGTCCACACGTAACTCGATAACCAACAAACCGAGCTTTAGAGGAAATAAAAGTTTTCTTTTTTCGTACTCAGGGCCAAAACAAATGCCGTCAACAATCATTATGGGTCTGAAAATTAAGAAGATCAAGATGATCGGAAGAAGTCGACTTGGGGAGTTCACCTCCTTCGGCAGCACTCTCAGCTTCGAGCTTTGCCGCTTGCAGCTCGAGTAGGAATCCAAATTCATGATCCTCGGGAGCGTCCTTGGAACCATCATCTATCAAGAAGTCCAGATCAACGGGAGCACCATTTTCGTCAAAGGTAGCGCTCATCTTCATCTCGTCAAATCGATCGTTCAGAAAGCCGAGCGCCCGACATTGCTTCCAGCCCTTCTCAAATATCTTTGACAAATCGGTTCCAGATTGGCGTTCGACAAGCTCCTCGTAAACAACGCTATTGAAGAACTCGGTAACAATAGCCTTTCTCTCAGCGGCGGTTGCTTCACTGCGACTCCTCAGCCCTTCTTGTCGACCCGATTCAAAGCTCTCGGCAACCTGCTCCTTCAACTTCATGGCGAACTCCTGATCCTTCTGCTCAAGTTTTGCCTCCAACTCGGCAATACGACTATCCTTAGTCGTAGCCTCATTCTCCAAAACAGCCGTTTTCCCCTCGACCTCTTTTATCTTCCCCTCCAGCTGCCCGACCTTTTTTCTCAAATGAGAGCTAGAACCCTTACTCTTATCGAGACGCTTCCTCAGACTATCTTGTCGAGAAGCAGAAGAATAGATAGTCTGGCCTAACTACAAGATGCAAAATAAATACATTTTTAGTAAAAACTAAAGAAAACAGAACATAAGTAAACGTCGGACGGAGAATACCGAGACCAGGAGGGATGCCTGTAAACGCAGGATATCCCCATCGTCTTTCCTCAACAGCGTAGCTTGGTCCTCAAAGGACACTGTCGACAAGAATTTTTCCCACGCCTGGGGAGTAATCGAAGAATCCAAGATTGCAGGATTCATCATCGAGGTACCGGCCGCCCTAGCTCCGAACTTCCTCTTATGATCCTCGAGAATGGACTCGAGGTTGCCTCCGGCAGGAGCAGGAATCTCACTGCTTGTGGGAGTCACTTGATCATCCAGCTTAGCCTTTTTCGAACTCGGTAATTCTGTCTGATCGACCTCAGCCGAGGCCAGCCTTTTTCCCTTATCGCTATCAGAATCTCCCTCCACTCGATGATTTGTCCGCGGAGGTACGTTACTCGAGTGACCAAGGGGTTTTGAGGCCTTGTCGGCCGCGGGAGTCGGAGACGATGGCACAGATGGCTTCCCGATATTCTGGGACTTCCATATTGCTCTCATAGCTCGATTCGCCATGGGAACTACGCTTACTTCTGCATGAACAAATATATTAAAAGAATACATCAATATATTATTCAAAGAAACACAAGTACGATCAAAACTACCTAAGGTAGGACAATCAACAGGTAAGGGAGCCATCGACATTCCTCCTAGACTCAAAATAGGCTCCCGCAAAAGAATGTTGGTGTCGTAAGTCGATTCCGACAACTGCGAAGGAAAGTCGGGCCCAATGAAGGTTCGGGAATATTCTTCAAAAGAATGCCACCCGACCTCCACTCATGTGTCGTCCTCCATACGTAGTTCTCGGGGGCGTGAACGAAAATAAACCTATTTTTCCACCCTTTCCCATGTGACGACTTTAAATCGCTAGAAACCTAACTTTGGGTTTAGACCGTACGAAGTAAAAACCTTCGTTGGACTGGGGAGAAGGGCGAACATCGAAAAGACCACAAAAATTATCAAAAGACGCAGGTTGACCGACTGCTTTCATCACTATACAAAAGGCAATGATATACCCGACAGCATTAGGGACCAATTGAGTCGGGCATATCCGAGACCGTTCACTATATCGATGAATTCACTCGCTAAAGGAAAACGACGACCGTTTTCCAAGCTATCAATGTGGAAAGCTCTATAGCCACTCGGAGGTTTGTTCATTCTATCATCCGAGGATGGCATTCTAATACCCCAACCCGAAGGGAATTGA
The DNA here is from genome assembly GCA_003313485.2 of Penstemon barbatus. Lineage (NCBI taxonomy): Eukaryota > Viridiplantae > Streptophyta > Magnoliopsida > Lamiales > Plantaginaceae > Penstemon > Penstemon barbatus. Next base: position 41,442,557 of record CM064884.1, on the reverse strand, counting down.
TATTTCGACAATAATGACTCATTCGACATACGTAAACGACACGCCGATATGGCACTGAATAATTCTTTTGTCCGATGACGGTCCGACCTCGACCTTGAAGGAATCATGATTTCCTTCTTCGGACGCTTTACAGAACCTACCGACATACCTTCCCCTTCCCCGACAGATTCATTTCCTATCGACTTCGACCCACCAGACATAAATAAGAAAAGAATTAGAAATACCTAAGAGGGAAGGAATACTCCGACTAAGAGGTTGTTGGCTATCGCTGATCGACCAATGCTCCGACAGTAATATCCGCCCAAGACGTTGTTGTAAGTATGAACAGTTGAGCTCTTAACACTCTATATATAGGCAAGAATCCCAAAGAGCGCGCCCAATGGCAAATTGTTTGAATGGATGTGGCGGTTCAATTTGAAAAAGACGTATTCAATATTTCAGCCCAATTACACTCTTTCCGAAGTAAGAAAGTTGGCCCAAGTTTCAGCCCATTTACAATAGTCAAAGTCGATAACTCAATTAGAAACGCGTAGAAAATTATATATTTATCAGAAAGATGCATCGACAGTTTACCATACAATCAAAATATTCTCGATAATATTACCCTACGTCTAAAAACTACAACCTAACTACTATTGATCCGACGAAATCAAACATCCAAACTCATGCGATCTAGGAGCTTCGTCTTCTTCATCAATACCGACAAGCACTGGGGGTCGACACTGCTCATCGAGCGATGCCCCTATAGCTGAAGGATCGAAATTCGCAGTAAGAAAACCTTTGTATTGACACTGTTTTATGGTCTTCTCATGCATTTCGACCAGGGAATTTCCCATCCTAGCATCTGCAAGATATTCATAAACGGGAGATGCGAGGAACTCCTTAACAATCGCTAGGCGTTGGGCGGAAGAAACCACCCTAGCTTCTGGAGGATACCCAGAGCGAATACGATCGACTTCTCGACTGGCGATACTGAGCTGTTTCATAGCATCATCGAGCTGCTGCTCTCGCTCTTTTATCGCAATATCATGCTCGGCCTTAAGCCTCTCCAGTTCTTGTTGCGCGACATCGGCCTGGAGGTAGCCTTGGAACAGATATTGTATCACCTGTGAAAACGACACGACAAATAACCCGTGATATACGATTCCTTATTAAAATTGGAGAAAATGATATCAAAAAATAGTACTTACCGCAGAGCCTGCTCGCCCTGAAGTATGTAAATTTTTCTGCAACGACTTCCTCGACAACCACCTCTGATCACGTCTAAAAACGATGTGAATAAAACTTCTGAAACCAGCATCCTTTGAACCTCTCTGAAGAACCGAATCCCCTGAACCCAAACCTCCAGGATACTTGAGCTCGGAGTCGATCCATTGGGATATCGGCCAACTAAGATCCAACTTATCGTCATCAGAGCTGTCATCGCTATCATCCGCAACCGGAAAGACGGGCTCGCTTCTTTTTTCCATTTCCGTCTCCCCTTCAACTCGAAGCCTCTTCCCTTGTCTAACTTCGGCACGACGAGCCTCGAGGTCTCCAACGCTCTTAGCTCATCTCTCTGTACTAGGTCCAGCCATAGCGCTAAAACCATGTGGCCACTTACGTTGAATCTCCGCCTCCAAAGCTTCCTTTTTCTTACCTTTGGGCGCAAGCATAGCGCCGCTGAGAAGATCCTCTAAGGCAGGATCATCGGCCCTTTTTCTGGACGCAGATAGCCCGCATGTTCGAAGATACGTTCTTGGATAAGAACCTTCACATCGAGGCAGAATCTACGCAGATTGTCCAGAAATTGCGACGACAAAGTCGGCGATGGAGGCCTTCGTACATCGATAGGCCCGATACGCCAAGACGACGTGATATTTAATTTTTGCCCCTTTGGTGGTCTGAGAAACACGAATCGAGCTTTCCATCCCTTCCCATGAGACTTTTAGCATTGGTGAGAAAGCTATTCTTATTCCCCCTGGACTTGACCTGGTAAAAGCCCTCACCTGACTTCGGAGACTCACTCACCTTGAATAAGCACCAGAAGTTACCGAACGACGACTCTTGTCTAAAAGCTTTCATAACGACGATAAATCCCAGAATCATCGACATGCCATTCGGCACTATTTGGGCAGGTACGACACCCAAATGATTGAGAATCGCAGCCAGCTCAGGAGCAATGGGTATTCGAAATCCACATTCCATCGACGCCTCGTGTATTGCTAATGACTTCTTTGGAGGATCGTGCATTCGCTGTACCTTACTCGGAGCTGATAAAAGCCAACCTTCTGCAATCGAGAACCATGACAACCAGGTCGACAACGGTTTTTTATAATCACCGGCTTGAAACTCGTGATATGCCAGCTCGGTTTGAAAACTCTTATCATCTTCATCGTCATCAGCCTGACCCCCACCTACAGGTACGCCCCCCTCGTTGACTTCCTGTCGATTTCCTTCCCCACCAAAGACTGAATCGACGACATCATCCACATGAATATTCTCCGGACTCGATAGTTCGCTATCCGACATTCGGGAGTATGTTAGCACAGAAATCGACGAAGCTCCCTTTTATATGCGTACAAAGCTCTGACGTCACTAATATATTTTTACCGTAGTACAAAAGCACAGGTAGAACAACCGACCTATATATAGGCGCACAAACTACCGCTTCACGAAATTTGCACAATTCCCCACCAAAAGACGCGACGTTTCATCTTCCACCCCTAAATATAGGAGTTACACGCCGAATTAAACCCTAAATCTTCAAAGGCGCGAAAACACAGACACCATGGCGGGAAATTCTGCTCCGACACTTCAAGTCCCAGACTTCTATTTACGATCGAACCCTCGAACTTGGGGGACTCCCAATGATACTAGCAGAATTTAAAAAATTCAAACTCACACTAATTCAAATTTCCAGAATTCGACTTACACTCAAACTCTAGAACTTGGGGGACTCTTGATGTACCAAGTCTTCGTCATTATAGACAACTATGGATCAATCGATTTATATCGAGAACCTCACCCCTCGAGTTCACATCGAGCATAAACAACTAATCTGACGTCGGCATCGACCTGGATCTCTTCGACTTATCCGACATGAAAGCCGACGTTCTCTTAAACTTGACCCACTTACAATCGGATCGAACCAATTTCCAAGGATCCGTATTTGAATCAAGATGTCCAATCATGATTCGACCCGGCGATCCATCTGGAAAACTATAAATAGCCCTCATTAATAGGACAAAAGGTACGCACAATCTAAGCATTAATTACGGACCGATCTCCCACTTTATCTCGATACTTACTTAAGCATCGGAGGGTTATCGCCGCGTAACCACCGGCATTAATCTGACGTAGTTGTCTTTGATTACAGGTTAGGATCCCTTATACAAATCGAGGAGAAGCTTGATTGACCTACTGATCCTCACATTGACGAGTCGTGTAACCCGAACGTGGATTCCGACTAGGAACAATCATCCTACCTATAACACACTCATCACCTTTGACTCTGCCGAAAATGATAATATCAGCGGCAAGAAAATTTGTGGGATAAAAGCTAAAGAAAAGATTACATACAAAACGAGCAAAAGACCGAGAAGTGGTCTTGAGAAAGCTACAAAAAAGAGAAAAACAGCAACTAGAGTGCAAAGATCAAATAACCACGATACTTTCGTAGAACAAAGTCCAATTTATCAAGGATCAAAATTTATGCCACTAATATTAGATTCATGTGTTGACCAAGATGTGTCTATTCCAGCGTTACGGTATTCGGAGGTATGCTAATTGAATAAATAATGTGTTTATTTTTATAACATTCCTTTTTATTAAATATATTTTATATGTACTTTTGATGATAATTATTAATATATGTTAGGATACTCATAATATTCTCTAGGATTGTCAAATATTACGTAGGATTTGTATATGATCTTTTTTTTATTTTATTTCTTGTTTTATTCCCTTGTAAGCTAAGTTTGCTTTGTATATATATTACTTGACTATGAAATAAAAAGATAACCTTCTGGAACTTTTTCATGGTACCAGAGCAAAACCAGAAAAACACCGCTGCCATACCTTGAAAATTCACAAAAATGACAGACCAAACCCAAAGTACCGACAAATCTCATCAAGGTAAAAATTCAGGGGGAGTAGTAGATACTACTTCACCATATTGCATTTATTCTTCTGACAACCCAGGCCACATATTTGTTTCCAGTCCATTAAATGGTGAAAACTATCCAAGTTGGAGGCGGTCGATGCAAAATTCCTTACACGCCAAAAACAAAATTGGATTTATCGATGGCTCCATCGAGAAGCCTGACATTAAATCTCCACTTTATGGAAATTGGATGCAGTGCAATTCCTTGGTATTGTCATGGTTGCTAAATGATGTAACAAAGGATATTCATGATAGTGTTGCCTATATCGAAACGGCTAATGAAGTTTGGATTGATCTTCAAGAGCAATTTTCACAGGACAATGCACCAAGAGTTTATCAACTGAAACGAGAGTTATCTTTATTCCAACAAGATGACATGTCGATCGCGACATACTACACAAAGTTGAGGGGTTTTTGGGATGAATTGCAGGCTTACAACGATATTCCAACATGCTCGTGTGGCTCATCAAAGAAATTTTCGGAATTACGCGAGATGGAGAAACTTTATAATTTCCTCATGGGTTTGAATTCAGCCTATGCAACAGTGAGATCCCAAATACTCAACATGATACCTTTGCCAAATCTTGGTAAAGCATACTCAATTCTGATTCAAGAAGAAAAACAACAAATGATTGCTACACATCGCAATGTTTCCATTGAAGCCGCTGCAATGACCATCAAAACGAGTCCTTATATAAAGGCAAAAGGATCCACGCCAGCTCCAAAACAGAACATCACAAATCGCTCCACTTGTGAACAGTGTGGGAAACCTGGACATAGTAAGGAAAAATGTTTTGAATTGGTTGGATATCCACCGTGGTGGAAACCGAAATCAGGAGGTAGAGCAAATAGCATCCAATCTTCGGTGCAAAAGCAAGATCTTCCGCAAACCCAAGAATTTTGTCAAACTGCTCCAATGACTGAGGCGCAATCTTCACCAATTGTAGGGCTCAGTGCTGCTCAATATCAACAGCTTATAAGCCTTCTTAATGGTGGGAAAGCTTCGAACTTTGCTAATCTATCTGGTAAGTCAATTAATAATAAGGCGTGGATTATCGATTCCGGAGCTTCTAATCATATGACTAACAATGAAACCTCCTTGGAGCATATTCATGTCAATTCATTTAGGCAACCAGTTAGGTTACCTAATGGAGATCAATTGCCAGTGAATCATATCGGAGATATTTCTCTATCTTGTGGTTTAAAATTAAATAATGTCCTTGGAATCTCTAAATTCAACTGTAATTTGTTATCCATCAGCAAACTTACTAAGGACCACAATTGTGCTCTAATATTTTTTTCGGACTTTTGTGTGATACAGGACCTTCAATCGAGGAGGCTGATTGGAGTGGGTAGGCAAAATGATGGGTTATATTATCTAGATCCGAATCAACAGGTTCCAATGGTACATGCTACATCAAGTCAAGAATCAATTGCTCGTTGGCACATGCGATTAGGTCATCCTTCTCACCGGCGTTTGTCTTGCATTCCTAGTCTAGTTACTTCAAATAAGGATTTTGAATCTGTTTGTGATATTTGTCATGTTGCAAAGCAAACAAGATTACCTTTTCCTAATAGTTTGAATAAAAGCAAGACATGTTTTGAGTTAATTCATTGCGACATTTGGGGGCCATACAAAACGCATTCTATTTCTGGTGCACGTTACTTTTTTACTATAGTGGATGATTATAGCAGGTGTGTTTGGATCTATTTGATGAAACAAAAAAGGGAAACTTCTGATTTTCTTATTGCTTTTTGTGAAATGGTCAAAACTCAATTTAATTGTGGGGTGAAACAAATTAGGAGCGATAATGGTCAGGAATTTTTGTCGAGAATCATGCTTGGATTTTATAAAAATAATGGCATAATCCACCAGCCTTCGTGTATAGATACACCCCAACAAAATGGGGTCGTGGAGCGAAAACATCGTCACTTGCTTGAGGTGGCTCGGGCTTTAAGATTACAAGCATGTATTCTAAGAAATTTTGGGGTGAGTGTATTCTTACGGCTGGCTACCTAATAAATTTAACCTCGACTCCGGTTCTATCGAATAAAACACCTTATGAAACTTTGTTTGGAAAACCACCCACTTATGACCATTTAAGAGTTTTTGGGAGTTTATGTTATGCTCATATAAATCCTAAACCCAAAGATAAACTTGATGCTAGAGCTCTTAAATGTATTTTCTTGGGGTATCCATATGGCAAAAAGGGATATCGTTTATACAGTCTCCAAGATCATAAGATATTTACCTCTAGAGATGTCATTTTTTATGAGGGAAATTTTCCATTCGATCATGATACCATTAAGTCTGATGTGTTGGAACATACACCTTTTGATGACCATGCTCATGAGCCTAATCATATGTTAAATGGAAATTTCCAGTCATCTGAACAAATTGAAAAGCTTGTGGAACCGGTAACTATTAGAAAAATTAATAGTTCATCTGGCCAATCCGTGGATGACATTCTTGTTAATCAAGAAGTACCCACTGCGCAAAATGAACCAGAACAAGATAGCATCTCGGTGGAGGATGTTGTATTAGAAAATCAGTCTCAAAATGCAAGTGATGCAGAACAAGTACAACGACCACATCGAAATCGGATTCTTTCTACTCGTCTCAAAGATCATGTCTATGAGATGCCATCTTCTATTAACCCATCTTTTGCCCCCACTTCATCGGCTAACTCAGGTGTGTCCTATCCTATGTCACATTTTGTTTCTAATAAAAATTTCTCTACTGCTCATCAAGCATTTTTAGGGGCTATTTCTTCTATGGATGAGCCTAAAACATTTTCTCAGGCTGTTCAAGAAAAACGTCGGAGAGACGCAATGGCACGAGAGCTTGCTGCCATTGAACAAAATCATACGTGGACATTGGAATCATTGCCACCTGGGAAGAAGGCCATCGACTCTAAATGGGTATACAAAATCAAGTACAAACCTGATGGAAGCATTGAGAGATGTAAGGCTCGTTTGGTGGCTAAAGGATTCACGCAAATTGAAGGTTTGGATTATCACGAGACCTTTGCTCCAGTTGCTAAACTTGTTACCGTTCGGACACTACTTGCAGTTGCTTCAATTCGAAATTGGGAGTTACACCAACTAGATGTTACCAATGCTTTTCTACATGGAGATTTAAATGAAGAGATTTATATGAAAATTCCACAAGGTTTTGCACGTCCGGGAGATACTAGAGTTTGTCGTTTTCACAAGTCTTTATATGGGCTCAAGCAAGCCTCGAGAAGTTGGTATCAAAAATTTACTCAATCACTTTCTGCCATAGGATTTATTCAATCAATAGCAGATTATTCCCTTTTTACCTCCAGCAAAGGGAATTCTTTTGTTGCAATTTTGATTTATGTCGATGATATAATTATTGCTGGGAATGACACTCAACGAATTTCAACAGTCAAGTCTAAACTTCATGCTCAATTTCATATTAAGGATCTCGGTCCTCTCAAATATTTCCTTGGCATTGAGGTTGCTCGATCTCCAAAAGGTATCGTCATTAGCCAGCATAAGTATACCATAGATATCTTGCGTGAAGCTGGCTTGTCTGCTGCCCGTCCTGCTTCATTTCCTATGGAACAGAATAATCATTTATCATCTGATTCCGAACCTGCCATTGTTGATCCCGCATCATATCGCCGACTCGTTGGTCGACTCCTATACTTAACTATAACGAGGCCGGACATTTGTTATTCTGTCCATATTCTTAGTCAATTTATGCAAACACCACGCCAATGTCATCTTGATGCAGCCATGCGTGTGTTGCGATACTTGAAATTGGCACCTGGCCAAGGACTTTTTCTTTCTTCTTCTAGCGACTTGTCATTGAGAGCTTATTGTGATGCTGATTGGGCTGGCTGTACTTTGACACGTCGTTCGACCACTGGTTAGTTTATTCTACTTGGGGAATCTCCCAATTCTTGGCGTTCAAAGAAACAATATGTTGTCTATCGCTCTTCTGCTGAAGCTGAGTATCGCGCCATGGCCACTACTACGAGTGAAATTGTTTGGCTTCGACAATTGCTCTTAGATCTTAGGGTACCCCACCCTCAACCGGCGCAAGTATTTTGTGACAATCAGGCGGCTTTACATATTGCCGCTAATCCTATTTTTCACGAGAGAACGAAACATATTGAGATTGATTGTCATTTTATTCGGGAACGTCTTCAATCTAAAGAAATTTGCACTAGCCATGTCTCTTCTCGCAATCAACTTGCAGATATTTTGACTAAAGCTCTCGGATATCGCCCATTTCACAATCTATTGTCCAAGTTGGGCATAGTTAATCTTCATGCTCCAACTTGAGGGGGGGTATTAATATATGTTAGGATTCTCATAATATTCTCTAGGATTGTCAAATATTACGTAGGATTTGTATATGATCTTTTTTTATTTTATTTCTTGTTTTATTCCCTTGTAAGCTAAGTTTGCTTTGTATATATATTACTTGACTATGAAATAAAAAGATAACCTTCTGGAACTTTTTCAATAATAAGGATTTGGAGAAGAGGAACGCACTGCATCAGGGAATGAGAACTTGGATCTTGCCAATAAAATCACGTTATCTCAAGTGTCGCAATTGCAGGTATATTATTTGATTAAGGGTAATGATAATTCTTGTGTAAGGATTTGTTCTAAGAATACAAAATCATGTTAAAATGATAACATGTCTAAGGATTGTCGATGCTCTGTCGTTGTACCTTACTCAAATGCAGATGCAAATCTTTGTCAAAACATAAGCAAGGATATTTTCAAGGTATGTATAATGATTAAAATGTTATTTTATTAATTGAACTTTCTCAATCTCATATTTGTGATATAGTTCTTTTGTTTCGTGTATGACTTAATTGAAGCAACACCAAATTGATCAATCGCTTTCAAATGCAAATAATATGAAGTCCTTTGAATCCGTGGAGACGCATTAATATGACGGAAAATTAACCGATTTTTAAAGGTATATTGTATATCATAGTATTATTTTTCTTTTGTAAAAAGAGTGAGGGAATAATTTCATGTCTTAATATAATTGCAGATGATGGATCGAAATGTGAATGATCAACAATTTTTCATGTCTTTCACTCCAAACTATCATGGACAAGAAGATTTGGTCAAGAAATAAATATTTTGTGTCATGGATGACATACTTTTGGGAGAAGACTGATGAAAAACAATGATTAGATGTACTAAAATTGATGTAGCAATTTATTCTATTTTACTGATATCATATTTTTTTTATTTTTCAAACAGTGGTTATAATTAATGTGAGACCATGTTAGCAATCTCATATCATATGGAAATTTTAATCCTTGTTGTGAATGAATGAATGGGTGGTTGTGATTTATGATAAATGTTATTTTTCAAGTCTAGGTAAATTGAACATTATGAATATCAAGGGGGGTTGGAGGGGTTAAATTGTTATTAACTCTTATTATATTCTATGCAAAAACTTTGCCATGGTATGATGCATTTGCAGATGTCGCATGCTAACATAGATATATAATTATGTCTGTTGTATTCAATATTTTTGTCGAGGGGGTTATAGCACTTCACTCCAATTCAATGAACAAAAGAAATGTTCAAATGCTAAAATACAAGAATCATGGGACGCACGATTTGTCTCTTCAAAATTAATACATCAAGAAATCTAGCAAAGAATTTGCTTGAGTAAAACTTTGAAGGATCTATACTATGATCCAGATTTTGCAACACCATTTTAAAGTGATTCTTGCATCAACTCACAAACTTCATTCTAATTAATTTGATCAACAAAGAATAAACAAATGCAAGACATACAGACAATATATATATATATATATATATATATATATATATATATATATATATTGTTGGATGAAGATGAAGATAGAGTGCAAAGATTTGAGGGGTGTTTTGATGATTTCCAAAATGTCAAAACTAGCTAAGTAAGGAATGCTTAGATCCCTTAGAAGAATTTTGATCAAGTAAGAAGAATATCAGAAGGGTCAAAATTCAAAGGTCCAGAAGACTACTGATCTTGTGCTGAATTCGTAATTAGAAGGGTAGGTTATCAGCTGACTCAAATCAGATTAGTTCAAGTTTGATCAACAGAGTATCTATCAGAAGAGTTACTTCGATCAGCAGAGTGGAAGAGATCAAGAAGTCTGCCCAACGGTAGTAAATGCACTTGGAGTAATAAATGCTGCAAGAGAAGGGTATTAATTACAAATGATTGAAGACATTCTCGGATCAGCAGGGTGCATTTAATGTTACTGGCAGAAAAGCACAGCAGACTGTACAATGCAACAGTTGCAGAGAGCCGTTCAAGGAAAAGGGGGACCAGTACTTGCAGAGTAGAAATATGTCTCATCTTCAACGGATAGATTTCAAAAACAAGTATAAATAGAGCTGGATTCAAGAGTTAGAAAAAACACAACAATCTGAGATTTCATCCGCGAAGAAAAATTCTCTAAGTCTCAAAAGCTCAAGAACAGCTCACTCATCTGCTGAAGTCATTTGTTGACAGAAGCTAGTTGAAGTAAAAAGAAAACATTTTCTGAGTGAATCTGTAATAGATGAGTATTGTAAGAAGTAGATATCCGTCTAAGTGAGTGATATTACTTCAAGGGGTAGGAGTTCTTTGTGATATCCTGCTGCAAACTTGTGGCTTATCATTTGTTGTAAAGTGCAAGCATTGTATATTGTAAACTGTGTGTTTATAGTATAATTTAAGATCTAAGTGACTTGGAAGAGTGGACTAAAGGATTTTTATCCATTTAAGCACTATAAAAATTCTTTGTGTTTTTTACTTGCATTATTTTCCTGGATATTTCGAAATTGCATAAGAACACTTGGAAAACTGTTAGAAAGAATTTTTCAAAAGGAGTTTATAAAACTGGGGATAAAATTTGGTGGTCCCAAGTGGTCAGATGAGGTCTAGAGGGGGGGGTGAATAGACCTCTAAACTTTTTAACAATTTTTAACTTTAAAACTTTTGTTCTAACTTAAACAGACTAAGTTGTTACCGAACAGTAAGTTACTTGGCTGATCGCGAACAAATCTTTGAACAGCTTCGGTGACCACTAATCTGATAATTACTTAGCTGATTTTGCTAAAATCAGTTTCAATACTTAGAGTACTTGCAGCGGATTTGTAAAGTGTTTTTCACAAGTAAACTTAGTAGTTTGAAAGTTTGTTCACCAGTTTTATAAAACTCATTTTCTTATAAAACTTTTCAAACAGTTAAGTCAAAGTGTTTTTATGTAACTGAAAATATGCTAGTAAAAATGCAAGTAAAAACACAGAATTTTTATAGTGGTTATATGGATTTAAATATCCTTTAGTCCACTCTTCCAAGTCACTCGCATCTTGGTTTATACTATAATCACAAAGTTTACAGTATACTCTGCTAGCGCCAATCAACAAATGAAAAGGCCACAAGTGCGCAATAGGAAATCACAAAGAAATCCTATCCTCTGAAGTTAGATCACTCACAAAGACGGATCTACATTTCTCACAACACTCACGATTAAAAAATCACTCAGAATATGTATTTTTCGTTGTTCTTCAACTCTGTTTTTGTCAACAAATGACTAAGCTGATGAGTGAGCTGTTCTTGAGACTTAAAGAGATTTTGCTTCGGAAATTTTCTCAGAGATTGTGTTATTGTTTTTCTCTTCGTCTCTCTCAGCTATTTATACTTGAGGTTTGAAAAATGTTCGTGAAGAGAGACAAGATTCAAATTCCTCGAGTTTTGGTCCTTAATTTCCGCGAACTGCTCTCTGCAGCTGTCCGTACTGTCAACAATACTTTTCTGCAGACAGCATTAAATGCACCCAGCTGATGCGAAGCATTTCTTCAATCATTTGTCTTAAATAGTCTTGTACTTCAGCATTTATTACTTCCAGGGCATTTATTACCGTTGGGATGACTTTATGATCCTTTCCACTTGGCTGACGAAAGTGCAAGTCTGATGACGAACTAAGCTGATCCCAAACTTGAACAAATCTGATTTGAGTCGGCTGATCTTCATCAGTCTGATTTCTTTCCTTCAGCAGATTAGTAGTCTTGGACCTTGAATTTTGACTTTTCTGATATCTTCTTTACTTAGTCAAAAATTCTTCAAAGGGATATCAGCTAAGTTGATTTATACTTAGCAGATTTGAAGTTTTGGAATGCATCAAAACCTCCAGTTACTAATTGTCTTCAGTTCTCTTCATCTTCATCCTTATCCAACAATTTCCCCCTTTTTGATGATGACAAAACTTCAGCTAAGTACATGTTATACCTATACTAAAGATTGTAATCCTCAAAATTTTCTGAGATAGAAAAGATGTGTTGGAGTAAACTTAACTTTTATTAATGTGAAAATTATTTCAAGTACAAGTTTATCAGATGAGATGTCTGAAGAATAGATAAAGTAAACTGATTACAAAAAGATTTATATATCCTAACTATCAGCTTCTTCATCAGATCCTTCTAACACTTCTTCGTATTTATAAGATGATTCTTCATCATCTTCTTCATCTTCATCAGCATCCTCGTCTGAAAGTAGATTTGACCTAGCAGCTTCCATTTTTTCTTTCAGTTCTTGCTCTTTTGCGGCCTCCTCTACTCTTCTTTTGATCCTTTCTTCATCCTTATATTTAGTATAAGGCTCTGACTTGTCTTTTTCAGAATCCTTGGGTGAAACTGTTGCTTTGGCTTCATCCTTGGTTTCATCGGCAGCTTTGTCTTTGCCTTCTTCTTTTTCAGCATCAGCCTTTGTCTCTTTAGTAGCTTCTTCAGTCTTTTCAGGTTGAGTGGCAGCTTCCTCTACTTTTTCATCTTCCTTCTTCTCTTCCCCCTTTTTGTCATCATCAGGAAAAATGACAGCAGCAGGTTTGACAGGAGGGTTAAGGGCAGCAGAATGAGTCCTCATAGGAGCACACAGAGCCTTCAAATTTTGATTCACTACATCATGACTGGCTGTTAAGTGATGAAGAGTGGTGCTGATGTTGTCATTCCGATCATTGATGCAATCAACATTAAGTTGCATAGTTGCAAGTTCTTCATTTATTATCTCCAGCTTTGTTAATTTCTTGCAACAGACTCATGTTGACGTTTTTATCTTCTCCTGTGATTCGGATGAGATTTTTGGACATATCAGCAATGTTGTGATTTGTTCTTTCTAAGGCACTGTGAAGATGGCTGACATCAGCTTTCACATCTTCCACGTTTCTGTTCATCTCAACGAAGCTTTGTACCAATTGCTTTGAATTGTCCTGAGGCATTGGGAAACTATCAATTGCATTCTTGATAGTTCTGGCAGTGAGGAGTTGCATGCTTTCCAGCTGTTGTCTGTTAGACTCAGCTAACTCTTCTTTCAACTTCTTCAACTGCAGGCTGTTCTTCTCTTCCAATTCTTTCATCTGATTCTCCATTAGCAGCTGGAAGGCTTCCATCAGTGATGAATGTTGATCACTTGATGAAGCAGAAGTAGCAGCTTCCCTTTCTTCAGTTTCCTGGTGGACAGGGACATCTTTCAGATTAGTCTCCTGATCAACTTTGGTCGCCTTAGCATTCCACTCAATTGCTAAGGGTTTATCAGCAGATTTGTGCTGATCAGTTACATCATCATAAACCAGACTTGTGATAGTGCCATCATTATTAAAGGAAGTTGTTTGACGTATTTGTCGAACAATAATCCATGGATTTGTAAAAGTGTTGTTTCCCTTGGGCACTTCATAGTAGTCTTTGACTTCCTTGCCGGAGGTAATCTGTTGAATACTTGGCAGCTGAGGCAACTCAACAGCTAACTCAGCTCTTTCACTTTCTTAAGAGCCTTCTCCTTAGGCTTTTCAGCAGCCTTCTTCTTCTGGGTCTCAACAGCTAACTCAGCTGTTTTGACCAATCTCCTGGGCCTTTTGGCAGGAACCTCATTTGGATCCTCATCTTCTTCCTCATCAGCCTCGTCAGCTTTTCTTTTCAGGACAGGCAAGTACTTCGCCATTGCCATAGATTTATGGATTTCCTTTCCATTTGTCATCGCACATCCCATCTTGAACAGCAAATAACTGAGAGTGATTATGTGATTGGTCTGGGGACTCTTGCCTTTCTTCACCTCGTGGAAGTTTGCCAAAACGTACCAAATAATAACAGACCAGTTAACTTCCAGTCCGTAGTAAATGGCTGTCATGATGCTGAACATTTTCATGGTAACAGCATCCAGAGAAAAGGTACAATTCTCAATCAGCTTAGAGACCATATCAGCCATCCGCTGATATTCATCCTTCAGCTGTTTCTTCTTGATGTTGCCAGACAACATATCTCCCTCCTTGGCACAAATTGCCCAGAACTGTTGGTGCTTCTCCTCCGTCAGCACAGTGATATCATGACGTCCACTGTTAGGAAGCCCAAAAGTCTCGTGAAGAACAGCGGGGGTAATAACAATGGATTTACCTCCAACTGTAGCCTTGATTTCCTTGGTGCTGTGATCAACAGTCGCAGTTCGGTAGTATTCCAAAACTTGGTCAGTCCAGATTACCCCTTCATTGTATACCATAAAATTCACCAATGAAGCCAACTTGATCTTCTCCAGCAACTCCTTCATCAAGTCAGTACCAGATTGGTAGTATGAATCGTAAACAAGGTACATTCCTTCAGCGGCCATTTCGAATTTGTTGGAAGTTTAGAGAAACAAGAAGAGTTTTCGCAGAAAATTGCAAGTATTTTTCTCACAAGTGCTCTTTTGAATATTTGGGTGCGTAAAGAGCTACACAGCTGATCAGATTTGGATTTATAGAGTTAGGGTATTTCGGTTTCAGTGATACCATCTAACCGTTAGATCCGTTTCTTGTCAGTGCTGATCGTGCGGCGTCAGTTACGACCTTTCAAATTCAAATCGCATTAAATGAGGAACGGGAATATGTACCGCTCTTTTATCACTTGTAAAAGCGTGTTTTTGAATAAAGCGTTTTAAACAGTAAGCTTTTACATAAGTAGTCAGATTAGTAAAATAAATACTTATCTGATGGACTATTGTCCTGATGACAAAGTTGTTATCAGTGAAAGCCAATAACTGATAACCTTCCTCAGCTGTTTGTCAATCCAGCTAGATAATAAATCTTCATTCATCAAGACTTTAATCATCTGTTAAAAACATAACTTCAACTAAGTGTCATCAACAAATTTCATCTTTTAATCAGAAGTACCCCTAGTCTTACACGTTCCCCCTGACTTTAAGAATTCATGAGTTAACTAGTCTGTTGAGAGTTAATCCTTGAAGATGAGTGAGATGAGTAAGCTGTTGAACTTCAGTCTTCTGATGAGTTCCCCCTCAGCTTATGCATCTAATTTTAACAAACCTAGTTCAGCTCTTAGAGTTGAAAACCTTGTCTCACTTAGAGGTTTTGTGAAGATGTCAGCAATCTGATTTCCAGTAAACACATATTCTATCATGACATTTCCTTTCTCCACATGATCTCTAATAAAATGATATTTGATCTCAATATGCTTAGTCCTTGAATGACTTGTAGTATTCTGAGTAAGGCTGATTGCACTTGTATTGTCACAGTAGATAGGTATTACACGGATTTTTATGTTGTAATCTTCAAGTTGATGCTTCAACCATAATCTTTGTGCACAGCAAGCTCCAACAGCTATGTATTCAACTTCAGCAGTTGATATGGATACTGAAGTTTGTTTCTTACTCATCCATGAGATCAGACGACTACCTAAGAGCTGACAGGCACCGGTTGTGCTTTTTCTGTCAATCTTACAGCCAGCAAGGTCAGAATCTGAATATCCAATAAGTTCAAACCCAGATTCCCTAGGGTACCACAATCCCAAATCTCAGTACCTTTAAGATACTTGAGTATCCTTTTGGCAGCTAAGAGGTGAGATTCCTTAGGATTTGATTGAAATCTCGCACAAACCCCAACAGAGTACATAATATTGGGTTTGCTAGCTATTAAGTATAACAATGACCCAATAATTCCTCTGTACTTGGTTATGTCCACTGATTTGCCATCTTCATCTTAATCCAAACGAAGAGTAGTAGACATTGAAATATTAGCAGTAGAGCTAGTTTCCCTACCAAATTTCTTGAACAGATCCTTTGTGTATTTTGCTTGGCTGATGAATATTCCATCAGGCAACTGTCTTACATGCAATCCAAGAAAATAATTAAGTTCTCCCATCATGCTCATTTCAAACTCGTTCTGCATCAGCTTTGAGAACTTATCACACATCTGTTGATTAGTTGAACCAAAAATAATGTCGTCCACATATATTTGCACAAGCAAAATATGTTCTTCCCATTCAATAGTGAACAAGGTCTTGTCTACCTTACCTTTACAAAATCCTTTAATTAAAAGAAAATCAGATAGGGTATCATACCATGCTCTTGGAGCCTGTTTCAGTCGATAGAGGGCTTTCTTCAGACGATACACCTTGTCTTCTTCTTGATAGGCTTCAAATCCAGGTGGTTGTTCAGCATAAACTTCTTCTTGCAATTCTCCATTAAGAAAAGCTGATTTCACATCCATCTGATAGACTGTGAAATTCTTGTGAGCAGCATAAGCAAGAAAGAGTCTGATAGCCTCTAATCTTGCTACTGGTGTAAAAGTTTCATCAAAGTCAATGCCTTCTTCTTGGCAGTAACCCTTGGCCACTAATCTTGCTTTATTTCTGGTGACTTCACCATCTTCATTCATTTTGTTCCTGAATACCCATTTAGTGCCAATGACTCTTTGATGAATTGGTCTAGGAACTAAGTACCATACTTCATTCCTTTCAAATTGATTTAGCTCTTCTTGCATAGCTTCAATCCAGTTTGAATAACTAAGAGCTTCTTTAATCTGTTTGGGCCCAATTTGAGATAGGAAGCTGACAAACATTGCGTCACTTGCTGCAGCTCTCCTTGTCTTCACTTTATCCAAAGGATCACCAATCACCAGCTCTGGTGGGTGATTCTTGAGCCATCTAAGATCAGGTTGCAAATTATAGTGTTGTCCTTTGTTTTGATCTTGCAACACTACTGTTGGAGATTCAGTAGTAGTCTGTTGAACATTTGTTGTCTGTTGAACAACCTCTGGTCTGTCAGCTGTTTGCAACTCGTCTGTTAGACAATCAGCATTGTGATTTTGAACAGCACTCGAGTTATCAGCTGGGTTGAGATTAGGTAGTATGATGGGAACATATTCTTCATTCTTTCCGATATTCAACTTCTGTAAATCAGTAGACAGATCTTGATTAATACTTTGATTCTTTTCAGAAGATTGATTTGGTTCATCAAATACTACATGAATGGATTCCTCTATAAGTAAAGTTCTTTTTTTAAAGACTCTGTAAGCTTTACTAACAGTAGAGTATCCTACAAAAACAGCTTCATCAGCATTTTCTGCAAATGCAGTAAGGTGATTTTTCCCATTATTTAAAACAAAGCATTTACAACCAAATATCTTGAACTAATGAATGTTTGGCTTCCTGTTGTTCCAATTTCATATGGAGTCTTGTTTTGGTGCTTGTTGATCATGCATCTGTTTTGGGTAAAACATGCTGTATTTGTTGCTTCTGCCCAAAATCTTCGAGGAAGTTTAGCTTCAGCTATCATTGTCCTGGTAGCTTCTTTTAGAGTTCTGTTTCTCCTTTTAGCAACTCCATATTGTTGAGGGGTTCTGGCAGCAGAGTACTCATGACTGATTCCTCTGGCATTACAATACTCTTCAACAGCAGAATTTGTAAACTCAGTCCCTCTATCTGATCTGATCTTTAGTATTTTCATACTTTTCTCATTCTGAATCTTTTCCATCAGATTTGTAAGATGCTCCTTGGTTTCACTTTTCTTCTTCATGAAAATCACCCAAGTGTATCTTGAATAATCATCCACAACAGCTAGGCAGTATTTCTTTCCACCATTGCTGACAGGATCAATGGGTCCAAATAAGTCCATGTGTAGCAGCTCCAATATTCTTCCAGAAGATTGATGCTTCTTGCTTCTGAATGATGACTTGATTTGTTTACCCTTCTGACATGCGTCACAGAGCTTATCATTGCTCATGACTGTCTTTGGAATCCCTTCTACCAGATTGTTCTTGATGAGTTTGTTGATGGTCTTGAAATTCACATGATTCATTCTTTTGTGCCACAGCCAACTGACTTCACTTGATGATGATGCCACCAAACAAATGCTTGAATTCTTGTCAGCAGAATTTCAGTCCACTGTGTAGATATTTCCTTGTCGTATTCCAGATAAAATAACATTATTTGTACCAATCTGTTCAACGTAACACTTATCTGTTGAGAAGATGACTGAATATCCTTTGTCACAAAATTGACTTATGCTCAGCAAATTGTATTTGAGGCCTTTAACATAAGAGACGTCAGATATCTCAATGTTGCCTTTGATCAGTTTTCCAGTTGCTACAATATTGCCTTCTTTGTTGTCCCCGAAAGTAACTTTAGGACCGTCCACAGCAACAACATCAGTCAGCTCATGTATGTTTCCACACATGTGTCTTGAACATCCACTGTCCAAGTACCAAATTTTCTCTACTTTACTCCTACTCCTAATCCTAACCTACAAAACAAAATAAAATTGTTTTAGGTACCCTTATTGAGAGGGTCCTGAAGAATTAGTTCGACCTTTGATAACCCAAGATGATGAAGTCTTAGGCTTCTTAGGTTTCTGTTGTTTAGCAGGAGCATGAACAGTTTCATCTTCATCATGTTTATCATATTTGCTATGTTGATGATAATCAGCATGATAAGGGTAATGCTCATAAGTAGAATAAGATGCATGATAAGGAGGATATGCATGTATTGGGTGAGCAGGATATGGTGCATAGTAAGTAGGAAACTGAGATGCATGATACATAGGAAGATATGCAGCAGGTTGCACATAATATGACTCATTTCCATACCAAGCATTTTGATTTTTCTTGTTTTTATGCTTCTTTGGCTTATTAGATGCTTGCTCATTAACAGACGACTTAGACTTATCACTAGTCTGATTGGTTTTGACCTTATCAGAAGACTTCCTAGGACTCTTCTGTTTGGACTTACCAGTCTGTTTTCCTACACTAGGCTCTTTGCTCTTTCTAGCCTTAGGAGGTCTCGTCTCCTTTAATGCTTTCTCAGGTGAAGCAGGTTTAGTAGTTTGAACATACAAAATGACCTTACTGTTGTCAGCTGATATAAATTTTTCAGTATGGTTCAGTTCTAACTTATCCTGATCTAAAGGTGTCTTCTGTTTACTAGACATGTGAGTGGATGCAACAGATGACTTCTCATGAGACTCAATAACTTTCTCAAGCTCAATGATTTTACCCTTATAAACTTCACATTCAGCTTTCAGAGATTCATTCTCTTGCTCAAGCAGTTTGTATTCAGTTGATTCTCTTGGCTTTTCAGCTTTAAGTTTCAGTGAATTGTTTTGCTCTTTCAGCAATATCATCTCTTCCTTAAGCTTTTTAAATGCATCAGCAATACTTGTATTGTTGAGCATCATTTGTTCAAATGAATTAAATAATTCATTATCAAGAGGAGTTACCTCATCATCCTCTGAGTCATCAGATTCCTTAGCCATCAGGCAGAGAAGAGCATGACTCTTTTCATCAGAAGACTCTTCATCAGAAGTGTCTGAATCTGAATCAGATGAGTAGACAGCAGCTGGCTTTTCTGCTTCTGCTACCAGCACCTTGCCTTTCTGATGCTTTCTTTCCTTTCTGATTCTCTTTTCTTTTTCTGTATACTTCTCAGCTTTTGGATATGGGCAGTCTCTGATGAAATGACCCAGTTTCCTGCAATTATAGCACATCATTTTGGATTTATAAGAATCCTTATCCTGAGAAGAAGAAGTAGGGTTAGAAGTAGAAGCATTGTTATATTTGTTCTTCATTTTTTGTCTGTAGAACTTTTTGAAGTTGTTCATCAGCAATGCAACGTCTCCAGCAGTGTACTCCTTTTTGTTGAGTAGTGTGGCTTCATCAGATGAGTCCACATCTTTGCTTTTGTGAGCTGGCCTTCTAGGATTTTCAGCAGCAACAAGTGCAGCTGTGGGACTTGAAGTAGAGGTTTCTTCAACACCCATTCTTGGCAATTTATACTCGTACACCTTGAGTACTGAGAACAGCTCGGTGAGAGAAATCTTTCCCAGATCTCTTGACTCTTCCATGGCTGTCACCTTCATGTTGAACTTCGGAGGTAGAGCCTTTAGAACTCTGACGGTTATCTCCTTATCAGTGAAGGTTTTTCCAAGCTTTAGCACTTCATTCAGCGTCCATGTAAACCTTGTATCCATCTGATCAATAGTTTCGGCAGACTTCATCTTGAAGTTGTCCAGCTTTTCCAGAGCAACACTCAGCTGATGCTCTTTGATGACGTCGTTCCCTTCGCTCATGTCACGAACCTTATCCCACATCTTTTTGGCAGTCTTGCAGTTCTTGACTTTGTCAAATCGATCATTGTCAAGGGCCTTGGTCATGATGAAACGGCCAACTTTATCCAGATTGAACGGCTTTATTTCTTCGGCTGTCATTTCTGTTAGATCTTTTTCCACCACTATTTCAGCTTCATCAACTGTGATAGTCTTGGTGAATCTGAATGGACCTTTGATGATACATGTGTACATGTTATCATTGTAAGCAGCCAGGAAAATCTCCATTCTGATTTTCCAGTCTTCAAAGCTCATACCAGCTATGTGGGGAACATGGCTGATACAATCCATTTTTCAAAAAATTTAATTTTTCAAAATAAGCTTTTTGAAAAGTTTGAAAACCTTTGAAAAACACTCGGATCAAGCTCGTTGATCAGACAGCTGATTCTAATGAACCACCTGCTCTGATACCACTTGTTGGTCCCAAGTGGTCAGATGAGGTCTAGAGGGGGGAGGGGGGTGAATAGACCTCTAAACTTTTTAACAATTTTTAACTTTAAAACTTTTGTTCTAACTTGAACAGACTAAGCTGTTACCGAACAGTAAGTTACTTGGCTGATCGCGAACAAATCTTTGAACAACTTCGGTGACCACTAATCTGATAATTACTTAGCTGATTTTGCTAAAATAAGTTTCAATACTTAGAGTACTTGCAGCGGATTTGTAAAGTGTTTTTCACAAGTAAACTTAGTAGTTTGAAAGTTTGTTCCCCAGTTTTATAAAACTCCTTTTCTTATAAAACTTTTCAAACAGTTAAGTCAAAGTGTTTTTATGCAACTGAAAATATGCAAGTAAAAATGCAAGTAGAAACACAGAATTTTTATAGTGGTTATATGGATTTAAATATCCTTTAGTCCCACTCTTCCAAGTCACTCAGATCTTGGGTTATACTATAATCATAAAGTTTACAGTATACTCTGCTTGCGCCAATCAACAAATGAAAAGGCCACAAGTGCGCAATAGGAAATCACAAAGAAAACCTATCCTCTGAAGTTAGATCACTCACAAAGACGGATCTACACTTCTCACAACACTCACGATTACAAAATCACTCAGAAGATGTATTTTTCGTTGTTCTTCAACTCTGCTTTTGTCAACAAATGACTAAGCTGATGAGTGAGCTGTTCTTGAGACTTAAAGAGATTTTGCTTCGGAAATTTTCTCAGAGATTGTGTTGTTGTTTTTCTCTTCGTCTCTCTCAGCTATTTATACTTGAGGTTTGAAAAATGTCCGTTGAGGAGAGACAAGATTCAAATTCCTCGAGTTTTGGTCCTTAATTTTCGCGAACGGCTCTCTGCAGCTGTCCGTACTGTCAACAGTACTTTTCTGCAGACAGCATTAAATGCACCCAGCTGATGCGAAGCATTTCTTCAATCATTTGTCTTAAATAGCCTTGTACTTCAGCATTTATTACTTCCAGGGCATTTATTACCGTTGGGATGACTTTATGATCCTTTCCACTTGGCTGACGAAAGTGCAAGTCTGATGACGAACTAAGCTGATCCCAAACTTGAACAAATCTGATTTGAGTCGGTTGATCTTAATCAGTCTGATTTCTTTCCTTCAGCAGATCAGTAGTCTTGGTGACTCTTCTGATATCTTCTTTACTTAGTCAAAAATTCTTCAAAGGGATATCAGCTAAGTTGATTTATACTTAGCAGATTTGAAGTTTTGGAATGCATCAAAACCTCCATTTACTAATTGTCTTCAGTGCTCTTCATCTTCATCCTTATCCAACAATTTCCCCCTTTTTGATGATGACAAAACTTCAGCTAAGTACCTGTTATACCTATACTAAAGATTGTAATCCTCAAAATTTTTTGAGATAGAAAAGATGTGTTGGAGTAAACTTGACTTTTATTAATGTGAAAATTATTTCAAGTACAAGTTTATCAGATGAGATGTCTGAAGAATAGATAAAGTAAACTGATTACCTAAAGATTTATATATCCTAACTATCAGCTTCTTCATCAGATCCTTCTAACACTTCTTCGTATTTATAAGATGATTCTTCATCATCTTCTTCATCTTCATCAGCATCCTCATCTGAAAGTAGATTCGACCTAGCAGCTTCCATTTTTTCTTTCAGTTCTTGCTCTTTTGCGGCCTCCTCTACTCTTCTTTTGATCATTTCTTCATCCTTATATTTAGTATAAGGCTCTGACTTGTCTTTTTCAGAATCCTTTGGTGAAACTGTTGCTTTGGCTTCATCCTTGGTTTCATCGGCAGCTTTGTCTTTGCCTTCTTCTTTTTCAGCATCAGCCTTTGTCTCTTTAGTAGCTTCTTCAGTCTTTTCAGGTTGTGTGGCAGTTTCCTCTACTTTTTCCTCTTCCATCTTCTCTTCCCCCTTTTTGTCATCATCAGGAAAAATGACAGCAGCAGGTTTGACAGGAGGGTTAAGGGCAGCAGAATGAGTCCTCATAGCAGCACACAGAGCCTTCAAATTTTGATTCACTACATCATGACTGGCTGTTAAGTGATGAAGAGTGGTGCTGATGTTGTCATTCCGATCATTGATGCAATCAACATTAAGTTGCATAGTTGCAAGTTCTTCATTTATTATCTCCAGCTTTGTTAATTTCTTGCAACAGACTCATGTTGACGTTTTTATCTTCTTCTGTGATTCGGATGAGAGTTTTGGACATATCAGCAATGTTGTGATTTGTTCTTTCTAAGGCACCGTGAAGATGGCTGACATCAGCTTTCACATCTTCCATGTTTCTGTTCATCTCAACAAGGCTTTGTACCAATTGCTTTGAATTGTCCTGAGGCATTAAGAAACTATCAATTGCATTCTTGATAGTTCTGGCAGTGAGGAGTTGCATGCTATCCAGCTGTTATCTGTTAGACTCAGCTAACTCTTCTTTCAACTTCTTCAACTGCACGCAGTTCTTCTCTTCCAATTCTTTCATCTGATTCTCCATTAGCAGCTGGAAGGCTTCCATCAGTGATGAATGTTGATCACTTGATGAAGCAGAAGTAGCAGCTTCCCTTTCTTCAGTTTCCTGGTGGACAGGGACATCTTTCAGATTAGTCTCCTGATCAGCTTTGGTCGCCTTAGCATTCCACTCAATTGCTAAGGGTTTATCAGCAGATTTGTGCTGATCAGTTACATCATCATAAACCAGACTTGTGATAGTGCCATCATTATTAAAGGAAGTTGTTTGACGTATTTGTCGAACATTAATCCATGGATTTGTAAAAGTGTTGTTTCCCTTGGGTACTTCATAGTAGTCTTTGGCTTCCTTGCCGGAGGTAATCTGTTGAATACTTGGCAGCTGAGGCAACTCACTTGAAGATCTTTGCTGATATCTTGACCTATTTGCCCATCTCTTCAAGGCGGTCATAGCAGCTATTTTGATTGCCCTTTCTTCAACATCATCAGTCTTTCTTCTCTTTGCAGGTAAGGAATTCTTGATGATTTTGGCTTCCTCTAAGGCAAAATCCTTAGCATATTGATGCATAGCATCCCTTACGAAACGAGGATCCAAAGCTTTTTGTATTGAGTCAGTCATTAGCCAATTTAGATCCCATTGTTCTTCATCAGCTAACTCCTTCCAACTCTGAAGTTCTGCAACAGATCTGTTCAGCCTGTAATCTCTCCATTTCATGTATCTTGGCTTTTCATGGGTGAACAGAGTCTTCAGCATTAGCTTCTGGTCATAGTAAGCCAAGGTCTTTTCAAACCTTTTGAAGAGTTCTTTATCAGCATAGACAATGTCAAACGCTCTTCTTATTTCATATTTCTCCTTTGGCTTGACCTCTCCAACAGGCATCTTAGGCTTCTTTGGTTTGTCTTCATCAGCTTCATTAATCTTGATGCCTCCACCATGAACTGGTCCATGAGCATCAGTTTTACTTAGCTCAATGACCATAGCAAATTCTGCATCTTCAGCTGCTTTTCTCTCAGCTTCAAACATCTTTCTCCTTGCCTCGTCCTTGGCTTCTTGAATCTTGCTAAGTTCAAGAGCCTTCTTCTCTTCCATCTCATCTCTTTTTCTCTCCTCAGCTTCCTCCCTTATTCTTTTGTCAGCTGCAGAGACCTTCTTCTTTTTGATCAAAAATTTTATTTTTCCCTTGTAAGCTGGGGCAGGAACTGGACCAGCAGATGAGAAAGGTGCAGCGGCAATAGGTTGGATGATCATCACATCAGGATCATCCTGAGGTTTAGCAGCCTCAACTGTTGGCTTTGCTGAAGTAAGTTGTTGCTCATCAGTCTGTTCAGCAACAGAAGCTTCTTCAGCTCCAACAGGTCCTTCAGCAGATTGAGGACTTTGTCTCACTAAGTTTTCCAACTCAGCAGTCTCTTCTACAAAAGTCATCTGCTTCCTTGCTGTTTTCTTCGTCCTCCCTTGAACAGGTCTGGAAGCAGCAGTATCTCTCAACTGACTTCTGGTCCTATGAGAAACAGTCTCATCAGGCACTTGAGCAGTTGGAGTTCGTGAAGATGATGCAGGAGACATGTTCCTGACATCAGCAGTGGTATGATCAATGATTCTATCAGCTTCAGCATCATCAGCCACTAACTTCACTTTCTTAAGAGCCTTCTCCTTAGGCTTTTCAGCAGCCTTCTTCTTCTGGGTCTCAACAGCTAACTCAGCTGTTTTGACCAATCTCCTGGGCCTTTTGGCAGGAACCTCCTTTGGTTCCTCATCTTCTTCCTCATCAGCCTCGTCAGCTTTTCTTTTCAGGACAGGCAAGTACTTCGCCATTGCCATAGATTTATGGATTTCCTTTCCATTTGTCATCGCACATCCCATCTTGAACAGCAAATAACTGAGAGTGATTCTGTGATTGGTTTGGGGACTCTTGCCTTTCTTCACCTCGTGGAAGTTTGCCAAAACGTACCAAATAATAACAGACCAGTTAACTTCCAGTCCGTAGTAAATGGCGGTCATGATGCTGAACCTTTTCATGGTAACAGCATCCAGAGAAAAGGTACAATTCTCAATCAGCTTAGAGACCATATCAGCCATCCGCTGATATTCATCCTTCAGCTGTTTCTTCTTGATGTTGCCAGACAACATATCTCCCTCCTAGGCACAGATTGCCCAGAACTGTTGGTGCTTCTCCTCCGTCAGCACAGTGATATCATGACGTCCACTGTTAGGAAGCCCAAAAGTCTCGTGAAGAACAGCGGGGGTAATAACAATGGATTTACCTCCAACTATAGCCTTGATTTCCTTGGTGTTGTGATCAACAGTCGCAGTTCGGTAGTATTCCAAAACTTGGTCAGTCCAGATTACCCCTTCATTGTATACCATAAAATTCACCAATGAAGCCAACTTGAACTTCTCCAGCAACTCCTTCATCAAGTCAGTACCAGATTGGTAGTATGAATCGTAAACAAGGTACATTCCTTCAGCGGCCATTTCGAATTTGTTGGAAGTTTAGAGAAACAAGAAGAGTTTTCGTAGAAAATTGCAAGTATTTTTCTCACAAGTGCTCTTTCGAATATTTGGGTGCGTAAAGAGCTACACAGCTGATCAGATTTGGATTTATAGAGTTAAGGTATTTCGGTTTCAGTGATACCATCTAACCGTTAGATCCGTTTCTTGTCAGTGCTGATCGTGCGGCGTCAGTTACGACCTTTCAAATTCAAATCGCATTAAATGAGGAGCGGGAATATGTACCGCTCTTTTATCACTTGTAAAAGCGTGATTTTGAATAAAGCGTTTTAAACAGTAAGCTTTTACATAAGTAATCAGATTAGTAAAATAAATACTTATATGATGGACTATTGTCCTGATGACAAAGCTGTTATCAGTGAAAGCCAATAACTGATAACCTTCCTCAGCTGTTTGTCAATCCAGCTAGATAATAAATCTTCATTCTTCAAGACTTTAATCATCTGTTAAAAACATAACTTCAACTAACTGTCATCAACAAATTTCATCTTTTAATCAGAAGTACCACTAGTCTTACACGTTCCCCCTGACTTTAAGAATTCATGAGTTAACTAGTCTGTTAAGAGTTAATCCTTGAAGATGAGTGAGATGAGTAAGCTGTTGAACTTCAGTCTTCTGATGAGTTCCCCCTCAGCTTATGCATCTAATTTTAACAAACCTAGTTCAGCTCTTAGAGTTGAAAACCTTGTCTCACTTAGAGGTTTTGTGAAGATGTCAGCAATCTGATTTCCAGTAAACACATATTCTATCATGACATTTCCTTTCTCCACATGATCTCTAATAAAATGATATTTGATCTCAATATGCTTAGTCCTTGAATGACTTGTAGAATTCTGAGTAAGGCTGATTGCACTTGTATTGTCACAGTAGATAGGTATTCCACTGATTTTTATGTTGTAATCTTCAAGTTGATGCTTCAACCATAATCTTTGTGCACAGCAAGCTCCAGCAGCTATGTATTCAACTTCAGCAGTTGATATGGATACTGAAGTTTGTTTCTTACTCATCCATGAGATCAGACGACTACCTAAGAGCTGACAGGCACCGGTTGTGCTTTTTCTGTCAATCTTACAGCCAGCAAGGTCAGAATCTGAATATCCAATAAGTTCAAACCCAGATTCCCTAGGGTACCACAATCCCAAATCTCAGTACCTTTAAGATACTTGAGTATCCTTTTGGCAGCTAAGAGGTGAGATTCCTTAGAATTTGATTGAAATCTCGCACAAACCCCAACAGAGTACATAATATTGGGTCTGCTAGCTATTAAGTATAACAATGACCCAATAATTCCTCTGTACTTGGTTATGTCCACTGATTTGCCATCTTCATCTTAATCCAAACGAAGACTAGTAGACATTGAAATATTAGCAGTAGAGCTAGTTTCCATACCAAATTTCTTGAACAGATCCTTTGTGTATTTTGCTTGGCTGATGAATATTCCATCAGGCAACTGTCTTACTTGCAAGCCAAGAAAATAATTAAGTTCTCCCATCATGCTCATTTCAAACTTGTTCTGCATCAGCTTTGAGAACTTATCACACATCTGTTGATTAGTTGAACCAAAAATAATGTCGTCCACATATATTTGCACAAGCAAAATATGTTCTTCCCATTCAATAGTGAACAAGGTCTTGTCTACCTTACCTTTACGAAATCCTTTAATTAAAAGAAAATCAGATAGGGTATCATACCATGCTCTTGGTGCCTGTTTCAGTCCATAGAGGGCTTTCTTCAGACGATACACCTTGTCTTCTTCTTGATAGGCTTCAAATCCAGGTGGTTGTTCAACATAAACTTCTTCTTGCAATTCTCCATTGAGAAAAGCTGATTTCACATCCATCTGATAGACTGTGAAATTCTTGTGAGCAGCATAAGCAAGAAAGAGTCTGATAGCCTCTAATCTTGCTACTGGTGCAAAAGTTTCATCAAAGTCAATGCCTTCTTCTTGGCAGTAACCCTTGGCCACTAATCTTGCTTTATTTCTGGTGACTTCAGCATCTTCATTCATTTTGTTCCTGAATACCCATTTAGTGTCAATGACTCTTTGATGAATTGGTCTAGGAACTAAGTACCATACTTCATTCCTTTCAAATTGATTTAGCTCTTCTTGCATAGCTTCAATCCAGTTTGAATCACTAAGAGCTTCTTTAATCTGTTTGGGCTCAATTTGAGATAGGAAACTGACAAACATTGCGTCACTTGCTGCAGCTCTCCTTGTCTTCACTTTATCCAAAGGATCAACAATCACCAGCTCTGGTGGGTGATTCTTGAGCCATCTAAGATCAGGTTGCAAATTATAGTGTTGTCCTTTGTTTTGATCTTGCAACACTACTGTTGGAGATTCAGTAGTAGTCTGTTGAACATTTGTTGTCTGTTGAACAGCCTCTGGTCTGTCAGCTGTTTGCAACTCGTCTGTTAGACAATCAGCATTGTGATTTTGAACAGCACTCGAGTTATCAGCTGGGTTGAGATTAGGTAGTATGATGGGAACATATTCTTCATTCTTTCCGATATTCAACTTCTGTAAATCAGTAGACAGATCTTGATTAATACTTTGATTCTTTTCAAAAGATTGATTTGGTTCATCAAATACTACATGAATGGATTCCTCTATAAGTAAAGTTCTTTTTTTAAAGACTCTGTATGCTTTACTAACAGTAGAGTATCCTACAAAAACAGCTTCATCAGCCTTTTCTGCAAATGCAGTAAGGTGATTTTTCCCATTATTTAAAACAAAGCATTTACAACCAAATATCTTGAAGTAATGAATGTTTGGCTTCCTGTTGTTCCAAACTTCATATGGAGTCTTGTTTTGGTGCTTGTTGATCATGCATCTGTTTTGGGTAAAACATGCTGTATTTGTTGCTTCTGCCCAAAATCTTTGAGGCAGTTTAGCTTCAGCTATCATTGTCCTGGTAGCTTCTTTTAGAGTTCTGTTTCTCCTTTCAGCAACTCCATATTGTTGAGGGGTTCTGGCAGCAGAGTACTCATGACTGATTCCTCTGGCATTACAATACTCTTCAACAGTAGAATTTGTAAACTCAGTCCCTCTATCTGATCTGATCTTTAGTATTTTCATACTTTTCTCATTCTGAATCTTTTCCATCAGATTTGTAAGATGCTCCTTGGTTTCACTTTTCTTCTTCATGAAAATCACCCAAGTGTATCTTGAATAATCATCCACAACAGCTAGGCAGTATTTCTTTCCACCATTGCTGACAGGATCAATGGGTCCAAATAAGTCCATGTGTAGCAGCTCCAATATTCTTCCAGAAGATTGATGTTTCTTGCTTTTGAATGATGACTTGATTTGTTTACCCTTCTGACATGCGTCACAGAGCTTATCTTTGCTCATGACTGTCTTTGGAATCCCTTCTACCAGATTGTTCTTGATGAGTTTGTTGATGGTCTTGAAATTCACATGATTCATTCTTTTGTGCCACAGCCAACTGACTTCACTTGGTGTTGATGCCACCAAACAAATGCTTGAATTCTTGTCAGCAGAATTCCAGTCCACTGTGTAGATATTTCCTTGTCGTATTGCAGATAAAATAACATTCTTTGTACCAATCTGTTCAACGTAACACTTATCTGTTGATAAGATGACTGAATATCCTTTGTCACAAAATTGACTTATGCTCAGCAAATTGTATTTGAGGCCTTTAACATAAGAGACATCAGATATCTCAATGTTGCCTTTGATCAGTTTTCCAGTTGCTACAATCTTGCCTTCTTTGTTGTCCCCGAAAGTAACTTTAGGACCGTCCACAGCAACAGCATCAGTCAGCTCATGTATATTTCCACACATGTGTCTTGAACATCCACTATCCAAGTACCAAATTTTCTCTACTTTACTCCTACTCCTAATCCTAACCTACAAAACAAAATAAAATTGTTTTAGGTACCCTTATTGAGAGGGTCCTGAAGGATTAGTTCGACCTTTGATAATCCAAGATGATGAAGTCTTAGGCTTCTTAGGTTTCTGTTGTTTAGCAGGAGCATGAACAGTTTCATCTTCATCATGTTTATCATATTTGCTATGTTGATGATAATCAGCATGATAAGGGTAATGCTCATAAGTAGAATAAGATGCATGATAAGGAGGATATGCATGTATTGGGTGAGCAGGATATGGTGCATAGTAAGTAGGAAACTGAGATGCATGATACATAGGAGGATATGCAGCAGGTTGCACATAATATGACTCATTTCCATACCAAGCATTTTGATTATTCTTGTTTTTATGTTTCTTTGGCTTACTAGATGCTTGCTCATTAACAGACGACTTAGACTTATCACTAGTCTGATTGGTTTTGACCTTATCAGAAGACTTCCTAGGACTCTTCTGTTTGGACTTACCAGTCTGTTTTCCTACACTAGGCTCTTTGCTCTTTCTAGCCTTAGGAGGTCTCGTCTCCTTTAATGCTTTCTCAGGTGAAGCAGGTTTAGTAGTCTGAACATACAAAATGACCTTACTGTTGTCAGCTGATATAAATTTTTCAGTATGGTTCAGTTCTAACTTATCCTGATCTAAAGGTGTCTTCTGTTTACTAGACATGTGAGTGGATGCAACAGATGACTTCTCATGAGACTCAATAACTTTCTCAAGCTCAATGATTTTACCCTTATAAACTTCACATTCAGCTTTCAGAGATTCATTCTCTTGCTCAAGCAGTTTGTATTCAGTTGATTCTCTTGGCTTTTCAGCTTTAAGTTTCAGTGAATTGTTTTGCTCTTTCAGCAATATCATCTCTTCCTTAAGCTTTTTAAATGCATCAGCAATACTTGTATTGTTGAGCATCATTTGTTCAAATGAATTAAATAATTCATTATCAAGAGGAGTTACCTCATCATCCTCTGAGTCATCAGATTCCTTAGCCATCAGGCAGAGAAGAGCATGACTCTTTTCATCAGAAGACTCTTCATCAGAAGTGTCTGAATCTGAATCAGATGAGTAGACAGCAGCTGGCTTTTCTGCTTCTGCTACCAGCACCTTGCCTTTCTGATGCTTTCTTTCCTTTCTGATTCTCTTTTCTTTTTCTGTATACTTCTCAGCTTTTGGATATGGGCAGTCTCTGATGAAATGACCCAGTTTCCTGCAATTATAGCACATCATTTTGGATTTATAAAAATCCTTATCCTGAGAAGAAGAAGTAGGGTTAGAAGTAGAAGCATTGTTATATTTGTTCTTCATTTTTCGTCTGTAGAACTTTTTGAAGTTGTTCATCAGCAATGCAACGTCTCCAGCAGTGTACTCCTTTTTGTTGAGTAGTGTGGCTTCATCAGATGAGTCCACATCTTTGCTTTTGTGAGCTGGCCTTCTAGGATTTTCAGCAGCAACAAGTGCAGCTGTGGGACTTGAAGTAGAGGTTTCTTCAACACCCATTCTTGGCAATTTATACTCGTACACCTTGAGTACTGAGAACAGCTCGGTGAGAGAAATCTTTCCCAGATCTCTTGACTCTTCCATGGCTGTCACCTTCATGTTGAACTTCGGAGGTAGAGCCTTTAGAACTCTGACGGTTATCTCCTTATCAGTGAAGGTTTTTCCAAGCTTTAGCACTTCATTCAGCGTCCATGTAAACCTTGTATCCATCTGATCAATAGTTTCGGCAGACTTCATCTTGAAGTTGTCCAGCTTTTCCAGAGCAACACTCAGCTGATGCTCTTTGATGACGTCGTTCCCTTCGCTCATGTCACGAACCTTATCCCACATCTTTTTGGCAGTCTTGCAGTTCTTGACTTTGTCAAATCGATCATTGTCAAGGGCCTTGGTCATGATGAAACGGCCAACTTTATCCAGATTGAACGGCTTTATTTCTTCGGCTGTCATTTCTGTTAGATCTTTTTCCACCACTATTTCAGCTTCATCAACTGTGATAGTCTTGGTGAATCTGAATGGACCTTTGATGATACATGTGTACATGTTATCATTGTAAGCAGCCAGGAAAATCTCCATTCTGATTTTCCAGTCTTCAAAGCTCATACCAGCTATGTGGGGAACATGGCTGATACAATCCATTTTTCAAAAAATTTAATTTTTCAAAATAAGCTTTTTGAAAAGTTTGAAAACCTTTGAAAAACACTCGGATCAAGCTCGTTGATCAGACAACTGATTCTAATGAACCACCTGCTCTGATACCACTTGTTGGTCCCAAGTGGTCAGATGAGGTCTAGAGGGGGGAGGGGGTGAATAGACCTCTAAACTTTTTAACAATTTTTGACTTTAAAACTTTTGTTCTAACTTGAACAGACTAAGCTGTTACCGAACAGTAAGTTACTTGGCTGATCGCGAACAAATCTTTGAACAACTTCGGTGACCACTAATCTTATAATTACTTAGCTGATTTTGCTAAAATAAGTTTCAATACTTAGAGTACTTGCAGCGGATTTGTAAAGTGTTTTTCACAAGTAAACTTAGTAGTTTGAAAGTTTGTTCCCCAGTTTTATAAAACTCCTTTTCTTATAAAACTTTTCAAACAGTTAAGTCAAAGTGTTTTTATGCAACTGAAAATATGCAAGTAAAAATGCAAGTAGAAACACAGAATTTTTATAGTGGTTATATGGATTTAAATATCCTTTAGTCCCACTCTTCCAAGTCACTCAGATCTTGGGTTATACTATAATCATAAAGTTTACAGTATACTCTGCTTGCGCCAATCAACAAATGAAAAGGCCACAAGTGCGCAATAGGAAATCACAAAGAAAACCTATCCTCTGAAGTTAGATCACTCACAAAGACGGATCTACACTTCTCACAACACTCACGATTACAAAATCACTCAGAAGATGTATTTTTCGTTGTTCTTCAACTCTGCTTTTGTCAATAAATGACTAAGCTGATGAGTGAGCTGTTCTTGAGACTTAAAGAGATTTTGCTTCGGAAATTTTCTCAGAGATTGTGTTGTTGTTTTTCTCTTCGTCTCTCTCAGCTATTTATACTTGAGGTTTGAAAAATATCCGTTGAGAAGAGACAAGATTCAAATTCCTCGAGTTTTGGTCCTTAATTTCCGCGAACGGCTCTCTGCAGCTGTCCGTACTGTCAACAGTACTTTTCTGCAGACAGCATTAAATGCACCCAGCTGATGCGAAGCATTTCTTCAATCATTTGTCTTAAATAGCCTTGTACTTCAGCATTTATTACTTCCAGGGCATTTATTACTGTTGGGATGACTTTATGATCCTTTACACTTAGCTGACGAAAGTGCAAGTCTGATGACGAACTAAGCTGATCCCAAACTTGAACAAATCTTATTTGAGTCGGCTGATCTTCATCGGTCTGATTTCTTTCCTTCAGCAGATCAGTAGTCTTGGACCTTGAATTTTGACTCTTCTGATATCTTCTTTACTTAGTCAAAAATTCTTCAAAGGGATATCAGCTAAGTTGATTTATACTTAGCAGATTTGAAGTTTTGGAATGCATCAAAACCTCCCTTTACTAATTGTCTTCAGTGCTCTTCATCTTCATCCTTATCCAACAAAATTCTTTATAAGACTACTTGTGGAAAACACTGTTTTATATCCGCTGCAAGTATTCTGTTGAAAATTTGATTTTGCTGTAATCAGCTAAGTAATCATCAGAAGAGTTGTCAACTCTGCTGTTCAAGCTTTATGCGCGATCAGCCTAGTCTGCTTACAATTCTCGATCAGCTTAGTCTGCTGACAGAAGACTTAAAAAGTTTTAAAATCTAAAATTTTCAGAGGTCTATTCACCCCCCTCTAGACCTCAACTGACCACTTGGGACCAACATATATATATATATATATATATATATATATATATATATATATATATATATATATATATATATATATATATGACCTTGTAATAATCGACAGCTATAAAATTTGGCCATCAATTGCCAACGGCCGCATAACACGTTCGAACCATATTAACTAAGTCACCGGAGTTCTGCACACAGGCCAATGGCTTAATAGGCACATATCTGAAGTAATTCATCAAAACCAAAGCTTTACTCGTGTCATTTAAAGCCGAAGACTCTGCTCTGTTGTAACATTCACCTGCCTTCATTCCACCATCCCCATCTAATCACACAAATTTCACCAAATTTTTAATAACAATAAATTAAAATTGGCTACAATTAATTAAGGTAACACAGACGACTTACATTGATTTTCTACCATATAATTCCACTGATAACCAATTCCTTCACTGTTTTCTTTGGAATCTTTAGAAGTGAAAACGATTAGTCTTTGATTATTCGTCACCATTTGATTGACCAGTGGCCAATCCTGCCCCTTTTTGGGCATTTTAGACAATGGAAACCAGTACTTCATTTATCCTGCATCAGTAAAAACCTTAGTCAATCCATTTGGTGCCTTCACATACTCTTCCAAGATATCCGTCACGATTTCTGATGGATTTGAAGATAAGAATGATTCGATTTCGCTCAATGTGTTAATGGCAGGTACCTATATACGATCAATTGAATAACAGTTAACCACAAAACTATTGCTATATTATAAACTTCAATTTATATAGTTATACATATTTACCATGTTATCCTAAAACCATTTAGATTTTAGACTAGACCTATTTTGTGAGACCAAAAACATATAAAATCGTTTGAATTACGATATGAAGGAATTTGAGTTGAGTCAAATAATTGGGCATTGCAATTTGAACTGGTCTCCGTAACTCAAATCATATCTAACAATGAACGACTAACCATAAATTATGCATCAATATCCAAGAATTGATCCTATTTACCAAATCACACTTATTTAAGAGAACAAAAGAAAGTTTTAATTCAAGTCCGAGAAGAAAATACCTAAAGCCATGTTATGTTATTGAACCAATAACTAGGGTTTCTAGCCACAACTTGAATCGGCCCGAACCCAAATCTGCCGAAGCCCACGAGTCCAAAGCCATTGCACTTGATCAATCAACTCGTTTCATTTGGATGCTCCAACAATTGAAGAGTGGCGGTTTATGGAATTCAATTTGAAGAAGATAATTTCTCTAGTAAATGAAGAAGATGGTGTGAGAAAAAGTGGGATGAATTAGAAATTATAATTTGTTTTTTTACTTACTAACTGTGGTTAAGTCTAATTTGAGTTAACTCTACAATCAATATGGACATGTCTCAGTTTTATATTGGAAGTACATATAAGTGATACAAATAAGTGGTATAGAGGATCTGATGCCGTTGCGGCTGCATGATGATTGTAAAAAGAAGTAATTTTTTACTTACTGTTTGACTTTAGGTGAAATTACATAAAATAAATTAAAGATTTAATAATTACAAAATCAGAACATGTAATTTATTAGATAAATAAAATATTGATTATGTTGAAAATTGGCGATGTTAGACTAGGGTTGGATGAAGATAAAAATTTCTATGTTTTTGGGACAATTTGGAAATTTAAGGATAATTGATTAAGTTAGACAATTACTTGAAGTTCAAAAGGACTTGTCATATAAAATCTTGGAATCAAATGAAAAATATGAATAATAATAGTACAATTAAAATTAATGAAAATGAATGAAATATTAAAATAAATATAAATATAGTTTAGCTAATCAATATAGAAAACTATGGGTTATTCTATAAAGTTCACTTTATAGGTTGTCGGTATGATTCGACATATATGATTGACGTCTTCTTGTCCTCTATGTTAAGCACTTTCAGTTGTTTTGTTGTCGTAAAGCCAAAAAATAGTAATTTAAATAAGATAGAAAACAACATCATAAATACAAAAAAATGTTAGATTTATTTTTTTAAATAATGAAAAAGTTGAAACAAATTTTACTTATATACTTGAAATATTTTGTGTCTGGTTTGATCACTGTAAAATCTCCCTCCCAAAGTCTATTCACTCTTACAAAAAAAATTATAAAAGAATACGAACCATCTCAATGTATAATAACACAAAAATATAATAACTAATCTCCCTCCCAAAGTCTATCCACTCTCAGAAAAAAAAAAATTATAAAAGAATACGAATCATCTCAATGTATAACAATACAAAAATATAATAACTATTTCATATTTAGTTGAGTCAAACACTAAATAAAATTTGTCCTCTAGCCATTGTGACCGGACCGGCCGGTTGGTCCTGTTTAACCGCTAACCGGTCCCCAATTTGATCCGGTTTACCCCTAAAACCCAGTCTCCAAATTAACCAGTTTAAACCGATAAAATCGGCTCCAAAACCGGTAAAACCAGTGAACCAATGATTCACTTAAATTTCTTTTTTTTTAATTTAGAAATTTTTTGTTATTATTATTTATTTGAACTCTTGTTTAATGTTTAATAGGATTAAAACATTCATTATTTTAGTATTTTAACAAGCAATGAGGAATAATCAATACAATATTACATTTTTTTACATAAAGAAATACATAACCATTTTCTCATTATTGTGAATAATATTATTTTGTGTATGAAATTATACAAACCAATTATCGTATAAACATCAAGTTACAACAATAGAACCAAATGAACAAGCCAAAACTTTGAAAATGAGATGAACTTTTAATTTTGTTGTATTGTTTTGAATGTATGTATCTTTGAGGGATACTTGAGATTTATATTTTTGACATTGATCTTAATTTTTAAGACATTTTGATTATTTGCATGAAACAATAAAAATTTATATTGACGAAGAATGATAATTTTTTTATGATAATTTATTTTCTTGTATGATAGACAAATAAAACTCTTTTAAAACTGATAATAATTAATTTATGTTGGCCAGTCAAATATTTTTTTTAAATTCAAAATTATCAGAAATTAGTATTAATTCCAAATTGAAGGATAAGATAGGTTTTTTTATTATTAAAAATCAAATGAGATTTACATATAAAAGATAAGATAAGATAGGTTTTCTTATTATTAAAATTCAAATGAGATTTAAAGAAGTAAAAATGTGAAAACAACGAGATATATAATTGCTTATTAAAAAATGAAATTCTATGCAATTAACATTTCACATAATAACACTAATTTCAAAATCTAAAAATTAAAATTGTAATATCTAACAGTGCAGAAAATGGAAATCACAAAACAACTTAGTAAAATTCTAGAAACAAAAAAATGAAAATTGTAATATCACAAAGAGAAGAAAATGGGAATAAAGTTACGAGTTTGTTTATTATTTTGTCTGCAGATTAAATGCACAAAATTTCTTCATTAATAAATATTGCATATTACTTAGTTAAAATTTATTGTTAGTACTGGAAAATATCCATTGGATCTTGAAGATAGATTCAAAATAAACCATACTAACATCATGCACTAGACAGTATAATAGCTAAAAAAAGGAAAAAAAGAAAAAAAAATTCTGAATCTAGAATCCCTTTATCAACTATCCATTCTCTACTTTTCTGTGTAACCCTAATGTAGTCAAAATCTACCCTCTCTTCTTGCAAACAACGACGAATGACGAGAGTGATTTCCTTTAAGTTCTACTACAATCCTATTCGGAATCCGAGTCTAGAAGAGGCATTTGTTGGGCATCTCTGGGTTCCATATCAGTTATGGAAGGTGGGATAAGCTGATTTAAACCACTTCTTCCTCGATTCCTTCGGCTAGGTTGATCATGCTCATCCTGCAGAAAGTTATGCATTCACTTCTCAGAGTTAAAATAGACTAAATATTTGAAACTAAAAACTAGTACACCTAACTTTTTGGGTCTGCCTTTCGGCTAAATTATACGTATAGTCGCCCAAGTGTGAAGCCTCTTGCCATAAATTTTACACTTAAAGTCCATCTTACATAAAAAGGGTTGCACCGATCAATTTTGAGGCATTTTTCATACCATCACGTGGTAGTTTGAAAGAGTATTTCAGGGTTTTCTTCTTGAATACCATTTGTTGACCTTTTCATTTCATTTTCAAAGAAGATCAAGTCTTATAAGACCTAAAAACCCAAAAACACCTTTACTAAAAGTCACGTGATTTGCATGTGATTGCGTTTTCGCCGGAAAAGTGGCGGTAAATTGTTCGGTGTAATACTTTTTATATAAGAGGGACATAGGATCTACATATATACCTTGAGTTGACTAGATTGAGTTGATCTGTTCCTGTTCAGCCAAATCAGACCAAATGACATCAAGGCCCCCAAAAGTAACGACGGTCCAATTCTCGGATCTCCAAGGTTATTACTTATTTGGGATACAAAGCCACTGGTCCACTGTTTCATGTTTTTTCCTGAAGAGATCAACCTTTGGGAACCATGTGTCCAATCTGCATCCTCCGGGACCAGCTCAGGAGCACTAGTTTTCTGCAGCACATGGAGCAATACTTTAACACAACAACTAAAAGAGTAATTGGCACTTTGCACCCCAGAAATACATCATTTTGGCACTTTGGCCCCTCGAACTGTACATTCTTTGGCTAAACATGGGCATTTTGCACCACAATATAGTGCATTTCACCAAAGAATGTACAATTTAAGGGAGCAAAGTGCCAGAATTTCGATTTAAGGGTGCAAAGTACCAAAATTGTGTGTTTTTGGGTGCAAAGTGGCAATTACTCCAACTAAAAACAAATTCAATAATTGCCAGTTGAGATTCTTACAAAAGGAGGGAGCTCCCTGGAGTCGCCATCTTTAATTATTTGAGAAATCCATCTTATCATCTGGTAATCAAACCATTACATAAAGCAACGTCAAATTAAAGCTTACCGAAAAATTCCAAGTTATTTCACAAAACTAGGATTTGATAAACATTTTCTCTTTATATATATTCTAACCTCTGGAATTTCGCTTGAACCATTGTACTTTGCGACAAGTGTGGATACTGGATCTACTTCAGTATGATGCCAAGCCTGAAATACATTTTTTGGCTCTTTCTTAGTTTCTGTTCTTTCATCAGTCGTAGTATCATTTCTTTCATAACGAACAATGAACAACTGAGGTGCATCTGTTATACCCCTCCTAGGTCCGCATGTTTCATAGCTATGTTCCGAGTGAATGTGGAAGAAGCAATACCTCTGCAAGAAAGAAGATGACCTTATTCTCGGTGCCACAACTTATAGTGATCTATTTTCAAATATAATGTCATGACATATTATTTGCAAGAAGATGAAAGAGACCAATAATCGAGAAGAGAGTTTGTTAGGGACAACTTTGCCAATCAATGACATGACTGGATCAAGGGAAAAAAATAAAACAGCACACTTCGATCCCACAATCTTGACAATTTGTTGAAAAAATACAGTGAAGATGTTTAAGGACCTTGTATGATTCATTAGCTTGCCTGACCTTCAGCAGAACAGACAAAAATTTTCAGAGAGTTAATGGCAATTTACCCCCTGTGATTGTGATTTGAAAAGGAGCACTTTACAACCCCCCCCCCCTCCCTTCTCTTCCATGATCTTATAAAAGTTTCGGATTGCCTCACTGACATTTTAAAATATAAAGATGTGAATGACAAAACTGCCCCTCCTATATGTGGCACTTTAACACCCCCCCCCCCCCTCTCATTTTACAAAAACATTTCTCATGCCCACTCTCAATTTCGGCAAGTGAGTTACACTCTCCGGTTGAAGGAGGTAAATTGGTCCTTCCAAATTTTCACAGTGGGTAAAGTGCTCTTTTTCAAATCACAGGGGGGTAAATTGAACATTATGCATATCACAGATGGTCAATTAGCATTAGCTCGTTTAAGGATCTTAATCCTCGAGGATCAACAGTTTCTCATATACCAGAAATTCTTCTTCTTAGTATGCTTCTTGGTATGGTATAGTGTAAAATCAAATTACGAGGCCTATAGTTATTATGTACGAATAACTACTCTGCCATGGCAAGATTATAGTGTCAATATTTTGATACTACTTCAGAACCTAAAACAATAAATTTCTACTTCCTAGACTGCAGATTCTTTAACGAAAATACTGGTGAAAAAAGCAAAGTATCACATGCAAAAGTATGGTAAATGAACCAACATAATAAGAACATAAAAGGAGAATAGAAGAATAAAAGGCTCACATGCTGTGTCTCTCCATCTAGCCAAGCAAACGTCAGTCGCTTTTCTTTCAGTGCTACTGCTGCTGGAGCGGACATGGGCTCTTGATCAACTAGGTCCGTTTCTTCATCATTTGAAAGTTTTTCCTGGACTCTGCGTATGGTCTTAAAAAATGTCTCATTTACATCACTTTCCAGGAGGATATTGAATCTCTTACATCAAACACAGATAGAATTTGCACGAGTGCAGATAAATATCATGCTATTTTGATAGTGTGTCTCTAACAGAAATGCTTTCTCCCTCTGATTTTTATCTTTCATTAATTCCATGACTTAAAACATTATGTTTACCTTATTTCATTAATGAACAGAAAAAAACTATAACGGACTTATATGCAAAATTCTGAAGAATTTGAAAAAACAATAGGATGCTCACTTTACGCATTTGATTGAGTTCCTGACTTGGCCTTCCAGCAACAATGGCACAATACCATATCTTGATATCATTTCCAGCACGTGAATAGCCATGGACATCACACCCCAAATCCTTTGCTGTCACATTTCTTAGTTGGGGAAGCACTGAAAACATATAAAGAGAAATTCAATCAAAAGCCAATTTTAACAAATTATTTTTCCTCAGAATCGATACACAGAAAATCTTATGAAAATACTTGGTCATGTAATAGTGGACAGTTAAAATAAACAACAAAACAAAGTTCTTTCACGACAAATCAGTAAAACACTACCTGCTGCCGCAAGTTTTTTATGAGTTAATAGAAACATTGGGGGGCGGGGGGGCAGGGGGCACAGCGAGGGATACAGAACACCCCCTGTGTTTTGCCTAACTATAAGAAAACCCTGTGTTATTTTTATTAGCAAAAACTCCGTGTTATTTTTTTATTAGCAAAGGAAATCATTTTGAAATTCCTTCATAAATCACAGGGAGGTATTTGTCAATTTTTTAAGTGAACAGGGGGGTTATTGCCAATTTTCAAAGTTAACGGAAGGGTTATTGCTAGCAAAGGACTGCCCCTAGGTTGGTGAGCCAACTAGTTTCTAGAGATAGCAGGATCAATATGTTCTAAACCTCTAAACCACAAATTGGCAAAAAGATAAAACTTACCATGTACCAATACTTAGTTTAAAATAATTATTTAAACTCAGTCAGCCGAATAAAAAACAATGGTAGAACTATGAGTCTAAAAAATTAGAGCAGTAATGTGTTCCTGGACAAGGCATTACTGTACACATAATATCAAATGCAATAACATTAAAAATAAAAACATACCGTGATACTTGTTCTTCTCCATAATATCCGTAAATGCTGAACTATTGATTGATCCTGAAAATAATAGAGTTGTTAGTTTGTCCCCACTAAAATTGTATAGTTCGAGTAGAAATCTGAGATAAAACATGGTACATGCCATGGTAAACAACAGGTTCAACTCCGGGATCTTTGAGAAATACTATTGCTGGAGCAGACTCCACACCGAACCTGTTACAATTAAAATCATGAAATGATAATAAATGTTATGTTCTAGAAAAATCTCTCCATCAAGGAAGAGAAAGAGAGAAAAAAAATTAAGACCACATACATATTCCACCAAAATGCAGATTCCTCTTCTTTCCATAGAGCAAAGGCAAAAGTGGCAAACGACCTATAGTTTTTGGCAGTCTGACGAATGAATGGAGTGGCACGTTCTCCAGTTTTTGAGATGAATATTACTCTGACCTGCCATTCAAAAGTTGTAATCGCCACCATTATACACTAAGCAACATATGAAGCAACCGAATATGTAGTAATCTAAAAAAGGGCTTCAATGTCTATTTACCTTTTCTACAATAAATTCAAAACAAGCGGCTAATAACGAAAAATGATGACGGGGGTAAGAAAATAAAAGACAGAACCGAGTACTGGCACTAATGTAGAAAAGTAAAATTATATGGCCAATCTTTGAATATTTAACAAAAGATAATATCTTATGACAATTAGCGTGACACATCTTAGTGGCGTATGCAGAGCAGAATTTCTTGTACATATAGGAGTAAGTTAACTGTGTGCTTCAAAAAAATGTCTCTTAGCATGGTATGTGGTGACGCTTATCTTTCTCTGTACCCTTAAACTCCCCTTCTCAAAAGTGCTAATGGATGATAAAGCATGTATATGGTATCAAAAGTGCAATCAGTAGAATAGAATGGGCTATGTTGTTTAGATTAGACCCGTAGGCCGTAGTATACCTGATGAGGCTTACTCTTTACCAGAAAGTTTTGCAACTGCAAAGTATAAAAATTCCAATTAACATATAGTTAAAAAACCAAATAATAAGGGAACAGCATAATAACATACATGATTATACTGAGCTAATTCAATATTGTTTGTTTTAGCCAGCCACAAAGAGTAAATGATTGGAGAAGAACCCAATAACTCATAATTTGTACTTTTCAATGAAATTTAAGTATATATGAACTGTGAATGACATGAATTACCATCGACTCCTTAGAGTGATAAAGAATTCGAGGTAAATTTAGGATGTTTGTTGCCAACCAATCCGTGATTGCATCAACAGAGAGCTCACCATCGTACCTAGGCAAAAAAAAAAATCATTTACATATATAAATTCCTATAAAACAAAGAGACATACAGGAGTGAAGATTGATTCAAAAGTTTAAATTAGTATTAGGTATTGAACTTAGGTGAAGAAGAAGCGCACCTGTAAAGGCAATTGGCACTTTTACACCCCGGTGGAAAAGCTAACAGAGCTGGAAGCCCTATAAAATTTTTGGCACAACCAAAAAGATCAAGAAAGAAGGGAAGTGATCCAAACCACAGTTAGCTTCTTTTTTTAAATAATTTACACAATGAAGAGGTATGGTTAGAAAGCTATATTACTGAAACATCTTTCAGTTAAGGAATAAGTAGAGGTGGGTGTCAAAGATCAACCAGAGTTATTCTAAAAAATTTTATAAGGAGCAACGAGGATTTCACTAGAATCCTTATTCCAGTAAATATAGAGCTTCACTATGTGTGTGCACATAAAAAACGATAGACACATTATCTGAATAAGTTAAATTGTTATTATCAGCGAAGCATAAACTACATTAATAAAATTTAAAAAAAAAAAAAAAAAATATTAACTACAAACGGTGAAGCTTATGTGTTACATAAAAGTATAACAAAGAAATTAACAGTTGCTGATATATATAAATCATTATAAGAGAAAAACTAGACTCTCACCATTTCTAAAGAAAGGCTGTCCACTAGATTTCTTCTCAGCTAAATATACAGCAAGCTTTGCATCACCGAGTTCAACGATTCCAGTGTTCGCAACTCCATTCAGCAAATGAGCTAAATATATATTGA
Source organism: Penstemon barbatus (assembly GCA_003313485.2). Lineage (NCBI taxonomy): Eukaryota > Viridiplantae > Streptophyta > Magnoliopsida > Lamiales > Plantaginaceae > Penstemon > Penstemon barbatus. Next base: position 41,399,308 of record CM064884.1, on the reverse strand, counting down.
AAAAAATCGTAAAGCATGTAAGATAACTGAGAAGTCAGAATAGAATAGTCTATACATTACTGGAAAGGATCTTACAAATCCTCTTCCAATTATCAGAAAATTGTGCACAACGGTTGCTTCCAAATGATATTATCTGCACCATTTAGGTAACAAACTGTAAGCAAGTATGAGCATCTCCCTTCATTAACAAATTTGTTGGCAACAAGAACATAAATAGCATCAGAAAAATTTTAACACATCAATAATATAACTAGGATATTAAATGTAGATGCATACAGCCAAAACATGCATAAAGAAATAAATTTGAAAAGAACTCAACTTCTATTATATAAATAAATCATAGTTGCAAATATTTAAAACTAAAGCAATATCGGTTTGAAATTCAAAGTGAAAGAAAAGTTTAAGCATAAGCGAAACCAAATGTTAAACATGAGACCATATAACATTTTCTAGGAAATTGACAGAAGTTTACTACCAATTGTAGCTTGGAAGATTTCCTATTTTAAAGAAGTGGAATTGGTGAAGAGAGAAATGCTAGGACTATTTTTGTAATAGAAATGAGCATCCTTGATCGCATTATGGTGCATTAAATCTTTGGACAAGTTTTTTGGGTTTTTTATGATTTCATGAACAAAAAATGAGAGTTCTGAATTAAATAATATTTTTTTCTGTTGTTTAATTCCACCATTCTCGTATTATCGAGTATAGTCTCTTTTATGTTCTCGTATAATGAATCTTCTTGGTAAACTAGGCATAGTAAAAATCGTAGAGATGCATAACATTTCATTGATGAGAGCTAATTTATTAAGTTTTTCCTTTTCTTTTCCTTATTCAGAGTAAACCGTGTGAGCATTAGGACGAGGGAAGATCTAAGGCAATAAGTTACAGAAGGAATTAGACGATATTGAACAATTAGGATTAAAAAGTTGGAACTTGAATCACATTTGAACTTATATTATTTAAGCTCCGAATCTATAGAAATTTTGATCAACCAAATTTAGCCCTCCCGAAAATTATGTCTTGCAAAGAAAAACTCCTGCCTTTTATATCGTTCATTCAGTTGATATAATGGTTAAAAAAAGTATTTGGTGCAAAGAATTGATCTAAAGATAACTTTCAACTACATCACACAGTCTGAAAGCTAAATATAGACTGAATTATTGCATAGAATAGAGAAGAAATAAGAAAGCCACACCTGTAGTAGCAATGGCTTGTCATCTTCAAATATGGATAAGACGTTCTCCGAGTTGATAATACCGAAATCTTGAGCTGCAGAATCTAACAATATAAACACAGACAGAAGATAACATTACTGAATATAAACAATTTCTTAAAGCAGGCTGAAAGTTTATTCATTTTAACTAAGGTTTTCACCAACCAAAAATTGTGTCCTTTATCAGTGGTAGGTCAATGTCAGATGTATGTTTTCCAGTATGATGCACCTTTACCTTTTCAATCACATCCTACAAAGCCCCAAACAAAACAAAAACACACAAAAAAGAAAAAAGAAAAAAAAATTATATATAGCATCTGATGAAGTATGAAAAAACACTAGAATAAAATGCAAAAAAAACCCTGTGCTTTGTCTAACTATCAAAAGCCCCTACGTTATTGTTATTAGGAAAAAAAAACCTGTGCTTATTTTTAATTAGCGAAAAAAACCCTCAGCCCAAATGATAATTACATCCCCCCCCCCCCCCGGCCCAAAAAAAAGGATGCAAAAACACCCCTCTGTAAACTTTGAAAATTGGCAATAACCCCCCTGTTCACTTACAACATTTACAAAAAACCCCCCATGATTTATGAAGGAATTTCAAATGGTTCTTTTTTTTTTTTTTTTGCTAAATAAAAAAGAACATAGGGGGGTGTTTTCTATTTAAAAAGACTCGGGGTTTTTTTATAGTTAGAAAAAAGCACTAGAGTGTTTTTACATTTAGCTAAAAAATGCTATGATGAATGAGAAAATGCTAGAGGACCACTTGAGGGTTTATCAAATATATAGCGAACAAGACACAATAAAAAGAGGATGGCGATGAAGATGCATACAATGTACTCATCAATATTGTATAAATCATAATCTCTCTTTAACAACTCATTTGTCAACAGCTCAAAAGCATATTGAACCTGCAAAAACCAACCATTGAATAGTAAACACTTTGTTAGATTGCAATAAGAAGTTATTCCTGAACATATATCAACTACCACTTATAAGATTTTTTTATTATGTAGGTGATGACTCTCCTGAAGAGGTTCTTGTCATTTTGTGATTACAGAGAATCATCTATGTTTCAAAATATTTAAGTTGTGTGAGAGGTTCGTCATAAGCTTCTAGATCCAGCTGTACGGTAATTTTAATCACAAATTTAAAGAAAAAATGAGAAATATGATCTTGACATAATATTGATTGTCGATGAATGAAACAAAATTATCCGTAACTTTAATTAACTTACAAAGATTGAATTTATAAGGGTATGCCCTCCACCACTACATAACCTTTGAGGAAATTATGTTACAAAAGGAGTGATTTAAAAATCTACTTAGAGATGTTACTGATATGCCACTACAGAAACTCCACATGAAAAACTAGAGAGGACACGGGTCTACTTCATTACATTTCAGTTATTTGATAAATCCAAGAAATATACAAATTTTACTTTATCAGCATAGTGCAAGTGGGTTTGTTTGCATATTTTGGATCACATAGCATTTGAACAAACTCCGGCCACATAAAGTACTCTTCCCATAAGAGCTTAAACTGTGAACAAAGTATTTTAAATACAATTTTACGAGGTGAATAACCTGGAGACTTCAGGGGTAAGACATAACACAAAGTTTAATTATCAATAGAGCGTGAATAAATAGATTCACCATGAAAATAAATAATATGAATCAGTGTTCCCACCTATCCTTTTCCTTCTGAATAAAATGAGGAAAAAGATTTTCAAAGTTTCATGAAACAATGTGTGAACTTATTAGGGACACTGGACACAAACGATGAAATCACCTTAAACAGCAAAACATAAACATGTACAACAGACCTTGATACGATTAACGGTTGTAGGAACTTCAACACTTGAATTCCTGAAATAATGATATAGTTAGTTTTAAACTTTAAACAACTAATGGTATGCAAAAAATAAAATACGAGGGACTATCTATCGAACAACTTTAGCTGATTTTTAACACTCGAATTCCTCGAATAATGATATAGTTGCGCAACCAATGGTATGCAAAAAATGAAATATGAGGGACTATCTATGGAACAATTTTAGCTGAATTTTAATACCAAAAGAAACAATCACATAGTTAACTAAATATCTTGTAGACGTTATACTAACTGAAAAGTTGCACAATGCTCCCATTGTGCCAATTTAACTTACAGAAGTATAATAATAGACCAATAATAGTCGTCAAAAGCACACTTTAGTGCGTGCTATAGTCCTAAGCTCACACAGAGTAGTGCATGATGCGTTTGAATGAAAAGCACGATATATTTATGTAACGACTTCTCAGGATTTTTTTTTTTTGTCAATTCAAAGGAGAAGCCATCTATTAAGGTGAATTACGATCGGACCCTCTAAGGTTTAGTCATCTTACAAGGAACCCCTGAAGTTTCAGAAATTACAGAGACACCCTCTAGTTTAGACTATGTACTAAAACACCCCTTACAACTTCAACAATCCTTACAAGGACACCCCTACAGCTTCCAAAAATATTTACAAAAAAACCCCCGTAAGGGTTTCCTTCACAGGGTGGTTTCATGCAATTACGATAAACCTCAGGGGTCCAAGTCTAAATCACCATCATCTATTATGTATTCTCTGTATCGAGTTCTCTCTCTCTACATAATGCTCAATTTCGTAGTAATAGTCTCACTCTTCTCTTCTACTATTTTTTTCTTCCCTCTTCATTTTTTTTTTTCTTTTTTTTTTTGGAAATCTAGTTATAATGTACTAAAGTTTCATTAATTCTCGTGATTCACTGATAAAATAAACTAAGTGATATAGAAAACAAAGATACTAGCAACCCACACAAAATATATACAAAAAAAAAAGGAAAATTAAAAGTTAACTCACCATTCGGAGGTGATCTTCTCGTACGCTTGAGTCACTTCTTCAATAGAACTATACTTTGGGATCCCCAAAACTGGGAAAAAAAAAAAAAGAAAAGAAAATTAAGAAAAGCCCATTTAATTTCAGCAACAAATAAGCAAAATAATGTATGAAAAATTGAATAGGTTGATGAAAGACGTACCATCGTAGTGAGAAGGAGGGAAATTTTGGGGCAAAACGACAAGTTGAAAGAAAAGGGAGGTTGCAAATAGAAAAAGGGGGAGAAAGTATGGTTTGAGATTAGATTTCATTGAAGAATTTGATAATTGGTTGTTTGGGGAATTCTGCTGCCGAATTGGAGTCGCCATGGATGTGAAAACTTGATCAGTAACAGTTAGTGTGCGAGTGTTATATCAGTGGGGAATCTTAATTGGGGTTATTTACGGTTCTCGAGGTCATTTTTTTGACACATGTTTCGTCCAATAAAAGTTTGATACATGCTCCAAAGTATAACACCCCAAATTTAAAATACTTAATTTAGAAATACTTTTTTGGCAAATTCTAAAATAAGATTTCATGATAGGTGATATTTCTTAAGATATGTCAATCTGAGCCTTTAAATTTAAAAAAAAGTAGATCTAGACCGTTAATATTTGATATTTGTGCAACTGTACAAATAATCATGATAATTTTGCACATATACAATAAAATGTTGTACAGTCACAATGACGATAATACCCTTATATAAAAGAAAAAAATATTAGCGTAAAACTAATTTTTCTTCAAAACAATCTCCCGTTCCTCTCCACAATTTTTTTCTCCCAACCACCCAAATCCTTCAAAATAGATCAACCACCCACTCTTATGCCAATCAATTGCATAATAAAATGGCCAGTTCTTTTTGTCTCCGGCAGATCTTACTCCGGCGCGGCGGCGCGTTTAATTTTAGCACAAAAACTCTCGGTTAGTGAATTTTCAGTATCAATAGAGAGAAAGAGTTGAGAACTGGTCGTGGAAACTATATGAATTAAAACTAGATACATTTGTTTATTAATAAGGGTAAACTTGTAATTCACATATTAAACTATTAAAAATAAAAATAAATTAAGCCACGTGTCATTTTCTGACAAACTATCTCAAGGAAGGCTTGAATCAAAGTATCTCACATTAGAAATGCCCTACTTTTTTTATCCTTTTTATTAGTTATAGTATAACAAATTAATTTTTAATACCTTCTGCTATCACCAAAGAAATTCACCTTCTTCATCCATCAATTTAAAACCTTTTTTCCAACTGTGCATCATTTCTCCCAAATTCCAATTCTTTTGACCAGTCTCCTTCATCGGCACCTATAGGTAAACTTTCAACACTGAAAATTACATTATATTTGGGATTTGTGCTTGCATTTATATTAAGGTTTCAAAGCCATTAAAGGACTCTCCTCCAGTGAAGAAATAATCCTATAGATCCTTCAACCATAAAGAAATTCTTCCCATCTTCATCGATGTTTCTCCTTCTCCCAATTATTGTCCGTCTGAATTCATTTGGCGTCCCCGTTTCACTCAATTTTGCATCTATTGATTACATCTTCAATAATCGTAATTAAAATAATTCATTAAAGCTTCCTACCAAATCCTGACATCTACAATAATGTTTCTTAGTTAATTTGAAAATTCGACATGATAGAATTCTTGATCAAAATTTTCGTTGCACAAGTTTTAGTATTTTATTGGATAGGAATGTAGGAAAATGTCAGTACAGAATAAATATTCAAATATTCAATGTCAATTGCGTATCTAAATAAAAAATAAATGCCAATTGCCAACATTATTTTACCAATGAATTAAGTGGGGACTTTATACCTAATTTATAGGAATCTTTATACCTACTTTACTGAAAAAGAATGAATGAATTAGTGGCAGAATTTTTTTTGACAGTTTAAAAAGTTGATGAATTTGAGGTAAGGTAACACCTTCTCGGTAGAGGTAGTGTAGCTGCTGCCTTTGGGCAAACAAAGAAGTTTCTTGATCCCAACCTCATTTGCTTCTCCACCCATCTTCAATAACCGTGCTTTGATTTGTTTTTTTTTTAATTAATTAATTCAGGGATGTAATGGTAATTTCATAGTGTACAAGGTTATTTACAGAAAGTATGATATCACCTCCTATGTTATACATTAATTTTTTAATATATGACTATTGTACACTCTTGTACAATATTAAATGGTCAAGATTGAAGATTATAAATTTTTAATGACTTTGATTTTACATAAAACGATTCCTCAAGAATGACCTCGAGGAACCGTAAACAACCCCATCTTAATTTAGGTGTCAGTTTTAATTTCAAAGTTTTTTTTCTTCATAAATTAGTGTAAAATTAGTCATTTTTATGTCATAATATATTATATATTTATGACTGATCAATTTATTTTAATGAAATTTATTTTTATTAATTATTATTGGTTTATAAAAAAAAATGATGGCTTTAAATAGTTGTAATAAAATATATAATGATGACTGATTTAGCCATTACATCTAACAAATTTTGTTCTAAAATAAGACCATAAAAATATTATTTAGTGCATTCCATAATAGTAGTTTTCATGTCAAGTTTATTCGTTATTACAAAGGTTTCATCCGTTTCTACTTTAACGATTTCACGAGCATTTTTTCTTACTGGTTCACCAGTTTTTTCACCAAGTTCATCATTGTTTACCAATTTCACCCGAAGTTCCGCCGGTTCATATGTTTTCACTGTTTAATTTTTTTATCTAGTTTTCCTCTTTTAATCGATTATAACATTTTTCATTGTGTTTCCATATTTTTCGATCTTTTTTCCAATTTAAACTGTAACGGCCCGACTACGCGGGTCCGTCGGATAACGGTCGAAAAGTTATTATTATTTGAAAAAGAGTTAGAATATCGAAACCTTTAAAAAGGACGATAAATTAAAATCGAGAATTAAAGATTTTCAGCGGAAGCGGTTTAAAACGATATAAGAACAATTTTGATTACTAAGTTTAAAGCGGAAGTAATTAAAACAAATTTTAACGGATGACATGACATGATGAAACAACTTGTGGGACCCAAAAGGAATACAAGAAGATTAAGATTAATATTTGATAAAATTTAAAATCATTTTCGCTAGACATTCACATTTTACAAAATTAACTAAAATACCAAAACATTTAGCAAGATATAAAAAAAAATCAACTTAGACATTATAGGAGATTTAAAATATGAGTTCAAACGAAAATCTTAAAATCAAATAAGAATTTAAACAAAAGTTCAATCACTCTCTGGAACTAGGATGGGATCGCAACCGGGATGACCTAACCGCAACATGATCTATCGTTTACCCCAAACACCTGTAGCTGAAAAGATTGAAACATGGAATGCATAAGTTGATCGTCCAACTTAGTGAGGCTATAGTGCACATGTGCGTGGATGCAACATAATATACATGAGCATATACAACAGTACAGTAATGAACATATGCTATAACAATTTAAGCACGTTAAACAAGTAACCAACATTTGTTGATGCCGTCCTCCTCTTACCCTCCAATCCACAGTCAGGAAAACCACCACCGAACACTCCAAGTAAGGTGCGACCTTACATAACAGTGCGCATTGACGTCAAATGCCAGGAGTTTGACATTCACTCCCCAAGTGTAACCTCCACACTTGGTTCGTGAAGCGGGTCTACGGTGGATCAAGGTAACCCTCCGGCCCTTACCTTCTGGGTTAACCACGATTCCGCACACCAAAATAGGGGCCCACACAGTAACAGTAAACAGTACAGTACAGTAACAGTAACAGTAACAGTCAGTAGCAGGAAATCGGTAAACAACTCAATAACGGTCCAACATACACTATCAATGACTCATAAGCACATAGACATAAACAATAGTTCAACGTGTAACTTGTCCTAGCAGCTGAGTTCGTTATGTTATCATACATCACATGCTTGTTTGTTTAGTAACTAAGTTACAGTTATGACTCGACCTACTAGCACATTTAGACTTACACACAAGTAACACATAGCACTCACCTGAAAAGCTTATTACGGCGATCAAAATTCCACAATGATGTGTATCCGAAACCTGAGCAAGTACGTATACGACTTAGAATGTATTTAACAACCTTACTTAAACATTACCGATGAAAATCCTACACAAGGATTTCCTAAACTAACACATCGCACACAAGAACTTAGAACTTTCGACATCAAACTCCAACTAAAAGTTATTATTTTCAAAACTCGAAATTCTAATTACAAAAACAGCGCCAAAATAGCAAAATTTGCCCTTCATTTTCCAGATTTACAAAACAGCCCCCAAACTTTTAAAATCATCCATTTTTTCGAAAATTTGCAACAAACTTTAAATCAAAAGATTTTTAACTAAACTCATATCGAAAATCAAATAAAAGTATTAAGTATCTTGTTACTTCAAAAATCAAATCTTTAAAATTCCCACAAGTTTAAAACTTTTCAAAAATACCCTCATAATTTTCAAAAACTTAATAAAATCAACTTTCTTGAAAAATAATTCAAGATCCAAGCATCTAAGCAATATTTAAAAATTATCAAGCATATTTTTCACTATAAAACTGAGATTAAAAATAAGTTTTAATAACTTTTCACCAACTAACAATGAGAACAAAATTTCTTTGATCATAAATTTTCTTAGGTAAAATTTACAATTTCAATCTTAAAACAAAAATGAACAAAGCACTACATCAATTTAATTAATCAAAAGTTTGTAAAAGTAACTAAGTAAAAACAGCGACAAAACAGCAGCTTTACCCCCTTATTTTCATATTTACAAAAATAACCCCAAATGTTTCTAAAACTCCCATTTTTGTAAAATATCGAAACAAAATTTAAAACAAATGTTTTTCAAGTAAACCTAACCAAATATCAAACAAAAACTTATATTTTCAGTCCCTTTTTAATCCCAACAAGAATCGCAACTTAAGCCCTTCAACTTTTAAAACCTTTCAAAAATACCCCCCAAAGTTTCGGAAATTATGAACAATAACTTTTTTATGAAAATAAATCAAGATCCAAACATATAAGCAATATTTAAACAAAACCAAAGCAAGTCACATTAAATATCTAATATTAAACATGAACTCAACAACTTATCACAATAGCCACAAGGATAACTAAACTTCTTCAATATATACTTTGAAGAAAAGAATGTAAAATCACAAATATTAAAGATGGATCTTTACCCAAAGCAACAAAGGGGGTGAAACTCTCTTCATTTCCAGACCTCCGAAGGTGGTGGTTGTAGCTCCGGTGGCAGTGGTGGCGGCTCCGGTGGTGGTTCATAACAAAAGCCCTCAAATCCTTACTTTTCCCCAACTTCTAATGACTGCCGATTCACCTTGGGATATCCAATCGACGATCCGAACGGTCAATATGTAGCCCAATGTGTGTAGGACCTTCAGGAAAAATTTGGGCACGATCCAACGGTGGACGAAGGCGGAATGGTCGAAAAACCGAGACTGTGCTGAGTATACCCGAGAACTATCTTTCTAAATGTGTAACGACTGGAGATTCACTTTGGGAGATCCAAACGACGATCCGGACGGTCAATATGTAGCCCCATGTGTGTAGGGCCTTCAGGAAAAATTTGGGCACGATCCAACGGTGGACGAAGGCGGAATGATGGAAAAACCGAGATTGTGCTGTGTGTATCCGAAAATTTTCTTTGTTGCCTCTTCTATCTCTCTCTCTCTTATTTTCTTTAAGAAGACAAATGGTGAAGGGGAGACATAAAATCTGATTTTGGTGGATAAAAAGAGTGGTGAAGTGTTTGAATGGGAAAGGGGTGGAGTGTTTGATTGGAGATAGGGGTATGGTGTCAATGGAGAAGGGGTATGGGCATGATTATACATAATAGGGTCTATTCCATGTCTCCAATGGTTGATTTTTGAACTACAAGTAGGAGAAATCATGGCATGATCAGCCAAGGGAGGAAAATCGGCGGTTTTTGCACTTTTGATCCCCAAAATTTCGAAAAGTGCAAAATAACCCCTAAATCAAAAAATTTTCGCACACTTTGGTCCAACCTAATAACAAAATGACCCCAATATTTTTAAAATGCAATAGACATGTTTTCCAAATTATTTCTAACTCCAATATTTCATAAGAAATAATTAATGCACACAAAGCACAAAATAGAGTTCAATTTTTTTGTGCTCGAAAATTTTAATTGTACGTTTAGGTTTAAAGAAATACTATGTTTATTAAAAATAAAATACGACACACAAAATCGGGTTATTAATTCAATAACTTTATTTTAAAATGTTTTAAATTTACGGGGTGTTACATAAACCATTTTCTTCCGAATTCACATTGTTTTTATTGGATAAAATTTAACTCGTTTTCACCTATTTCACTGATTTCACATGCTATTCACCTAAATTTTTCATTGATTAAACATGTTTTCACCGACTTCAAGCTTTTTTGACTGATTTTATTTGTTTCTTTACAAATTTCATCCAAACTTTCATCGATTCTTATGTTCTCACTGTCTAAATTTTGTTTACCCGATTTAATTTTCGGCGATTTATCCTTTTTTTATCGGTTATAATATTTTTCATTGTTTTCTCATTTTTGGTCGATTTCTTTGGCTTTTTTCTTCAATTTAAACAAATTTTTCATCGATTTCACCAGTTAAACTCTTTTTTAACTGATTTCACTCGTTTTTACCATTTTAATCAGTTTTTATCTATTTTTCATTTTTTTCACTAATTTCACATGTTATTCACCTGAATTTTTCATAGATTAAATATGTTCTTACCAACCTTACGTTTTGACCGATTTTATCCTCTTTTAACAAACCTTATGTTGGTCCCAAGTGGTCAGAAGAGGTTTAGAGGGGGGGGGGGGTGAATAAACCTCTTTAAAAATTTTCTTCAAATTTAACTTTAAAACTTTTACTCTAACTGAACAGACTAAGCTGATCAGATTAGTTAGTTACAATTCTGTTCGCGAACAAATCTTTGAACAGCCTTGTTGACCACTCGTCTGATTGTTATTTAGCTGATTTTGCTAAAATCAGTTTTAATACTTAGAGTACTTGCAGCGGATTTTCAAAGTGTTTTTCACAAGTAAACTTAGCAGTTTGAAAAATGTTTCCCCAGATTTGTAAAATCTCATTTTTGGATCCTTTTTCAAACAGTTAACTTAATGTGTTTTATGCAACTGAAAATATGCAGGTAAAATGCAAATAAAAACACAAACAATTTTTATAGTGGTTATATGGATTTGAATATCCTTTAGTCCACTCTTCCAAGTCACAAAGATCTTGGGTTATACTAAAAACACACAGTAATCAGTATACTCTGCTTACGCCTTACAACAAATGAACAGGCCGTAAGTTTGCAGTAAGAAATCACAAAGAGATCCTACTTCTCTAAAGTAATATCACTCACTAAGACGGATATCTACTTCTCACAACACTCAATGTTTACAAATTCACTCAGAAGATGTATTTTGCTTGATTCTTCAACTCTGCTTTTGTCAACAAATGACTCAGCTGATGAGTGAACTGTTCTTGAGACTTAAAGAATTCTGCTTCGAAAATTTCTCAGAGATTGTGTTGCTTACTTCTTCTTCGTCTCTTTCAGCTATTTATACTTGAGGATTGAAAAATGTCCGTTGAAGAGAGACAAGATTCAAATTCCTCGAGTACTGGTCCTTAAAATCCGCGAACGGATCTTTTCCAGTCTGTCCGTACTGTGAACAGTACTATTCTGCAGGCAGCATTAAATGCAGCATTAAATGCACCCAGCTGATGTGAAGCATTTCTTCAATCATTTATCTTTAATAACCTTGTACTTCAGCATTTATTACTCCAAGGGGCATTTATTACCGTTGGGAACACTTAATGATCTTCTTCACTTGGCTGATAAAAGTACGCGTCTGATGGCGAACAAAGCTGATCTCAAACTTGAACAAATCTGATTTGAGTCGGCTGATCTTCACCAGTCTGATAACTTTTCTTCAGCAGATCAGAAGTCTTGGACCTTGAAATTTTGACTCTTCTGATGTCTTCTTTACTTAGTCAAAATTCCTTGATAAGTTTATCAGCTAAGTTACTCCATACTTAGCCAAATATGAAGTTTTGGAATGCATCAAAACCTCCCTTATCAAACTTCCTTTAGTGCCTTCATCTTCATCCTTATCCAACAATTTCCCCCTTTTTGATGATGACAAAACTTCAGCTAAGTACCTGTTGAAAACCTAAGCTAAAGAATGTAATCCTCAAAAATTTTCTGAGATAGAAAATAGTATGTTGGAATGAACTTGACTTTTTATTGATATGATAAGATTGTTACAAATACAAGTACAAGTTCTTCAGATGAGATGTCTGAAAGATAGATAAAAGCAAACTGATTACAAGATTTTATAATTTCTAACTATCAGCTCCTTCATCTGATCCTTCAAGCACTTCTTCATACTCATAAGAAGACTCACCGTCGTCTTCTTCTTCTTCATCAGCTTCATAATCCAGGTCCATGTTTGCTTTGGCAGCTTCCATTTTCTCTTTAAGTTGCTGCTCTCTTAAAGCTTCCATTGCCTTCCTGGCTGATTCTGTATTCTTGTACTTGGTAGTTTCTGCGAACTTCTCAAGATCAATCTTATCAGCTTCCTTTGCTTTGGCTTCCTCGGCTGTTTTATCCTTGGCTGTTTCATCCCGTTTATCTTCCCCCTTTTTGTCATCATCAGGACTGATGACAGTAGAAGGTGCAACAGCAGGGTTGAGAGCAACTGTTGGGACCTTCAATTCAGCGCACAAAGCCTTCAAATTTTGATTTGTAACATCATGGCTTGCTGTAAGATTAAGAATATCAGTGCTGATGGCGTCAGTATGATCGTTGAAGTAGTCAATGTTCAGGTTTACAGTTGCAATTTCATCTTGGATTGCTTGTGCAGCATTTGACATTTCACGCAACATTCCTAAATTGATTTCCTTCTCCTCTTCACTGACTTTGATGAAGGTTGCAGTCAAATCAGCGATCTTGTGTTCAGCTCTTTGAAGTGCAGCATGAAGATGATTAACATCACTCTTCACATCTTCCACATTTCTGTTCATATCATTCAAGTTGTTCACTAACTGCAAGGAATGATCTTGAGGGATAGGAATACTTGTGATTTCAGTCTTGATGATCTTTTCAGTAGACTGTTGCACAGTTTCCAGCTGAAGTTTATTTGACTCTGTCAATTCTGTCTTAAGCTCAGTCTTCAGCTCCTCCTTGACCTTCATCAGCTGCTGTTGATGCTTCTCTTCCAGTTCCTTCAAAGAATTTTCCATCAACATCTGGAAAGCTTCCATCAGTGATGAGTGTTCATCACCTGATGAAGCAGAAACAGCAGCTTCATCATTTTCTTCAATCTCCTGGTGGACAGGAATATCTTCCATCTTTGCGTCCTGATGATCTTCAGAATCCTTAGCATTCCACTCAATGGCTAAGGGTTTGTCAGCAGCCTTTTCAGCAGACATGTCTTCAGCTTGGTCAGCAGACTTATCAGCAGTCTGATCAGCAGACTTGTCTTCAACCTGATCAGCAGACTTGTCTTCAGCTTGGTCAGCAGACTTGTCTTCAGGCTTGTCCGCAGCTTTGTGTTCATCAGTGACGTCATCATAGAACAGATTAGTGATTGTGCCATCATCATTGAAGCAGGTTGTCTGACGGATTTGCCTCACAATGATCCAAGGGTTGACAAATGCATTGTTACCCTCTGGCACTTCACTGAAATCTTTCATTTCTCTGCCAAAAATTACATGTTGAATACTTGGCAGTTGAGGGAGTTCACTTGAATGCCCTTGCTGATATCTGGACTTTTCTGCCCACTTATTCAATGCAGTGATAACAGCAATCTTCACAGCCCTTTCTTCAACATCATCAGTTTTCTTTCTTTTGGCAGGCAGGGTGCTTCCTATCAGCTTGGCTTCCTCAAGGGCAAATTCCCTGGCATAGTGATGCATAGCATCCCTAACATGATGAGGATCCAAGGCTTTTTGGATAGAATCTGTCTTTAGCCACTCGAGTACCCATTTCTCATCAGCAGCTATATTTTCCAGATTCCGAAGTTCAGTGATGGACCTGTTCAGCCTATTGTCTCTCCATCTGATATATCTAGGCTTCTCTTGAGTGAACATGGTCTTCAGCATTAACTTCTGATTGTAGTAGGCTAATGACTTTTCAAACTTCTGGAAAAGCTCTTTATTGTTGTATATGATCTTGAAGGCTTTCTTAACCTCAAACTTTTCCTTTGGTTTTTCTGCGGCAGCAGGCATCTTTGGTTTTGGGGTTTCTTCTTCTCCTTCAGCCTCATTAATCTTGATGCCACCTCCATGGACAGGTCCATAGGCATCAATTTTGCTCTTTTCAATGACCATGGCCAGTTCAGCATCCTCAACAGCTTTTCTCTCTGCTTCAGACATTTTTCTCCTGGCCTCATCCTTAGCAGCTTGAGCCTTGCTTAGCTCAAGTGCCTTCTTCTCTTCAGCTTCATCTTGCTTCCTCTGTTCAGCTTCCTTTCTTGCTCTCTTGTCAGCTTTGGAAATCTTCTTTTTCCTCATCACTATTTTCCTTTTTCCTTTATCAGCTGGAGCAGGGGCTGGACCAGCAGAAGAGATGGGAGCAGCAGCTATAGGATGGATGATTTGGACATCTGGGTCTTCTTGAGGTTGGGCAACCTCAACTGTTGGTGCACTTTGAGTCATCTGTTGCGCATCAGCTTTGTCAACAACAGTTGTTCCAACAGTGTCAAGGGGTCTTTCAGCAGACTCAGGACTTGATCTCACCAAATCTACCAATTCAGTGTCCTTCTCTACAAAAGTCATCTGCTTCCTTGCTGACTTCTTTGACAGACCCTGAATAGGTCTTGAAGCAGCAGTATCCCTTATTTGGCTCCTTGTCCTGTGAGAGATATTCTCAGCAGGTTTTTCAGCTGATGGAGTTCTTGATGGTGATGCAGGGGATCCAGTCCTTACATCAGCAGTGACCTGATCAATGATCTTTGTGACCTGATCAGCAGCAGTCACTGACTCCATTTTCTTTGAGGTCTTTTCTTTAGGCTTATCAGCAGCCTTCTTCTTTCTTGTCTCAACAGCCTTGTCAGCTGTTTTGACTAACCTCCGTTGCCTCTTGGCAGGAACCTCTTTTGGTCCCTCATCCTCATCTTCTTCAGGCTCATCAGCCTTTCTCTTTTGAACTGGCAGATATTCGTTCATGGCTTTGGACTTGTGAATTTCCTTGCCATTCTTCATAGGACATCCTAGTTTGAACAGCAGATAGCTAAGCGTGATCCTGTGGTTGGTGTGAGGACCTTTTCCTTTCTTGTCATCAAGGAAATCAGCCAAGATGTACCAAATGATTATGGACCAGTTGAATTCTATTCCATAGTAAATAGCAGTCATAATGCTGAACCTCTTCATGGTAACAGCATCCAGTGAGAAGGTGCAGTTTTCAATCAGCTTAGACACCATATCAGCCATCCGCTGATATTCATCCTTCAACTGTCTCTTCCTTATGTTGCCAGTCAACATTTCTCCTTCTTTGGCGCATATCGCCCAGAACAGCTGGTGTTTTTCTTCAGTTAATACTGTGACATCGTGTTGTCCTCTGTTTGGAAGACCAAACGTCTCGTGAAGAACAGCTGGGGCAATAGTGATAGATTTTCCTCCCATTGTAGCCTTTATCTCCAGTGCGTTGTAGTCAGCCTTCGCTGTATCGTAGTATTCCATCACTTGATCAGTCCAGATCACTCCCTCGTTGTATTCCATGAAGTTTACCAAGTTTGCAGATTTGAACTTCTCCAGAAGTTCCTTCATCAGATTTGTGCCAGATTGGTAATAGGAATCATACACAAGGTACATACCTTCAGCAGCCATTGTTGATCTGTAGAGATTAGAGAGAAAAACGAAGAGATTTTTGCAGAAAACTTGCTCAAATTTCTCACAAGTACTTTTCAAAGTTTAGGGTGCGTAAAGAACTACACGGCTGATCAGATAGGGATTTATAGAGTTAGGGTATCTTGGATTCCGTGATACCAGCCAACCGTTAGATCCGTTTCTTGTCAGTGCTGATCGCGCGGCGTCAGTTACGACCTTTCAAATTCAAAAGATATTTAATGAGGAGCGGGAATATGTACCGCCCTTCAGTTACTTATAAAAGCGTATTTTTGAATAAAACGTTTTAAATAGTTTCGCTTTTATATCAGTGATCAGATTAGTAAAATAAACACTTATCTGATTTACTACTGTCCTGATGACATAGTTGTTATCAGAGAATGCCAATAGCTGATAACCTTCCTCAGCTGTTTGTCAATCCAGCCAGATAGTATAACTTTATTCTTCGGTAGTTGAGTCTTCTGTTGAAAACATAACTTCAACTAACTGACATTAACGAATTTCATCAATTCTGAAGTACCGCTAGTCTTACACGTTCCCCCTGAGTTTAAGATTTCATAAGTTAACTAGTCTGTTGAAAGTTAATCCTTGAAGATAACAGTGATGATTAAGCTGTTGAACTTCAGTCTTCTGATGAGTTCCCCCTCAGCTTATGCATCCAAATTAAGTAGTCCTAGCTCAGCTCTTAGAGTTGAAAACCTTACTTCACTTGGTGTAGAAGCCACCAAACAAACGCTTGAATTCTTGTCAGCAGAATTCCAGTCGACTATGTAGATATTCCCTTGTCTCTTTCCAGATAAGATTACCTTCTTTGTACCAATCTGTTCAACATAGCACTTATCTGTTGAGAAGATGACTGAATATCCTTTGTCACAAAATTGACTTATGCTCAGCAGGTTGTACTTTAGGCCTTTAACATATGAGACGTCAGATATCTCAATGTTTCCTTTGATAACTCTTCCTTTAGCTACAATCTTGCCTTCTTTACTGTCTCCAAAAGTAACTTTTGGACCATCCACAGCAACTGCATCAGTCAGCTCATGTATGTTTCCACACATGTGTCTTGAACATCCACTGTCCAAGTACCAAGTCTTCTCTACTTTACTCCTACTCCTAATCCTAACCTACAAAACAAAATAAAATTGTTTTAGGTACCCTTATTGAGAGGGTCCTGAAGGATTAGTTTCACCTTTGACAACCCAAGATATTCATGTCTTAGGCTTCTTAGGTTTCTGAGCTTTAACAGGAGCATGAACAACTTTATTTTCATCATAGTTATCAGATAAGTCATGTTGGTGATCAGTATGATAAGAGAAATGTTCATAAGCAGGGTAAGGTGCATGATAAGCAGGGTATGCATGCATTGGATGAGCAGGGTAAGGTGCATAGTAACTTGGAAATTGAGGTGCATGATACATAGGATGATATGCAGCAGGTTGCACATAATATGACTCATTTCCATACCAAGCATTTTGATTTTTCTTGTTTTTATGCTTCTTTGGTTTACTAAATGCTTGCTCAATTGGTTCTGACTTAGTTTTACCGACAGATTGATTCAGTTTAGCTTTATCAGCAGACTTCTTAGGACTCTGCTGTTTGGTCTTACTAGTCTGATTTCCTACACTAGGCTCTTTGCTCTTTTTAGCCTTAGGAGTTTTCTTCTCCTTTAATTCTTTCTCAGGTGAAGCAGGTTTAGTTGTCTGAACATAGAGAATGACCTTACTGTTGTCAGCTGATACAAATTTTTCAGTATGGTTCAGTTCAAACTTATCCTGTTCTAAAGGTATCTTCTGTTTACTAGATATATGAGTGGATGCAACAGATGATTTTTCATGAGACTCAATAACCTTTTCAAGTTCCATGATTTTTCCTTTATAAACTTCACATTCAGCTTTCAGAGGTTCATGTTCTTGCTCGAGCTGTTTGCATTCAGCTGATTCTTTTGGCTTTTCAGCTAAAAGTTTCAGTGACTGTTTTGCTCTTTAAGCAATATCATCTCTTCCTTAAGCTTTTTGTATGCTTCAGCAATACCAGTATTGTTAAGCATCATTTGTTCAAATGAATTAAATAATTCATTGTTAAGAGGAGTTACCTCATCCTCTGAGTCATCAGATTCCTGTGCCATCAGGCACAGGAGAGCAGGTTTTTCTTCATCAGACGATTCTTCATCAGACGTGTCTGAATCTGAATCAGATGAGTAGACAGCAGCCAGCTTTTCTGCTTCAGCCATCATAGCCTTGCCTCTCTGATGCTTTCTTTCTTTTCTCATTTTCTTCTCTTCTTCAGTGTACTTTTCTGCTTTTGGATATGGGCAGTCTTTGATGAAGTGTCCCAATTTGCCTGCAGTTGTAACACATTAGTTTTGCTTTATAATCATCTTTATCCTGAGAAGAAAAGTTAGGTTTAGAAGTAGAAGCATTGTTGTATTTGTTATTTATTTTTCTTTTGTAGAACTTCTTGAAATTGTTTATCAACAGTGCAACATCTCCAGCAGTGTACTCCTTTTTGTTGAGCAGTGATGCTTCATCAGATAAGTCCACATCTTGGCTTCTATGTGCTGGTCTCCTGGTGTTTTCAGCAGCAACCAGTGCAGCTGTGGGTCCTGAAGTTGAGGTTTCTTCGATTCCCATTCTAGGCAGTTTATACTCGAATGCCTTGAGTACAGAAAACAGCTCAGTAAGAGAGATTTTTCCCAAATCCCTTGATTCTTCCATTGCTGTCACTTTCATGTTGAATTTTGGAGGTAGAGCCTTTAGTACTCTGACAGTGATCTCTTTGTCAGTGAAGGTCTTTCCCAACTTTAAAACTTCATTAAGAGTTCTGGTGAATCTGGTATCCATCTGATCAATGGTTTCCCCAGACTTCATCTTGAAGTTGTCAAGCTTCTCCAAAGCAATAGTGAGCTGATGCTCCTTTATTGCATCATTTCCTTCGCTCATGTCTCTGACTTTGTCCCACATTTCCTTTCAGTCTTGCAATGTTTGACCTTGTCAAACCGATCATTGTCCAGGGCTTTAGTCATGATGAATCTACCAACTTTATCCAGATTAAACAGCTTTATCTCTTCGGCTGTCATCTCTGTTAAGTCTTTTTCCACCACCAGTTCAGCTTCATCAACTATAATGGTCTTGGTGAATTTGAATGGACCTTTAATGATACATGTGTACATGTTGTCATTGTAAGCTGCTAGAAAGATTTCCATTCTAATCTTCCAGTCTTCAAAAGACATACCAGCAATGTGGGGAACATGGCTGATACAGTCCATTTTTCAAAAAGGTGCTCTTTTGAAAAGTTTGACAAACCTTTGAAAAACACTTGGATCAAGCTCGTTGATCAGGCAGCTGATTCTAATGAACCACCTGCTCTGATACCACTTGTTGGTCCCAAGTGGTCAGAAGAGGTTTAGAGAGGGGGGGGGGGGGGTGAATAAACCTCTTTAAAAATTTTCTTCAAATTTAACTTTAAAACTTTTACTCTAACTGAACAGACTAAGCTGATCAGATTAGTTAGTTACAATTCTGTTCGCGAACAAATCTTTGAACAGCCTTGTTGACCACTCGTCTGATTGTTACTTAGCTGATTTTGCTAAAATCAGTTTTAATACTTAGAGTACTTGCAGCGGATTTTCAAAGTGTTTTTCACAAGTAAACTTAGCAGTTTGAAAAATGTTTCCCCAGATTTGTAAAATCTCCTTTTTGGATCCTTTTTCAAACAGTTAACTTAATGTGTTTTATGCAACTGAAAATATGCAGGTAAAATGCAAATAAAAACACAAACAATTTTTATAGTGGTTATATGGATTTGAATATCCTTTAGTCCACTCTTCCAAGTCACAAAGATCTTGGGTTATACTAAAAACACACAGTAATCAGTATACTCTGCTTACGCCTTACAACAAATGAACAGGCCGTAAGTTCGCAGTAAGAAATCACAAAGAGATCCTACTTCTCTAAAGTAATATCACTCACTAAGACGGATATCTACTTCTCACAACACTCAATGTTTACAAATTCACTCAGAAGATGTATTTTGCTTGATTCTTCAACTCTGCTTTTGTCAACAAATGACTCAGCTGATGAGTGAGCTGTTCTTGAGACTTAAAGAATTCTGCTTTGAAAATTTCTCAGAGATTGTGTTGCTTACTTCTTCTTCGTCTCTTTCAGCTATTTATACTTGAGGATTGAAAAATGTCCGTTGAAGAGAGACAAGATTCAAATTCCTCGAGTACTGGTCCTTAAAATCCGCGAACGGCTCTTTTGCAGTCTGTCCGTACTGTGAACAGTACTATTCTGCAGGCAGCATTAAATGCAGCATTAAATGCAGCCAGCTGATGTGAAGCATTTCTTCAATCATTTGTCTTTAATAACCTTGTACTTCAGCATTTATTACTCCAAGGGGCATTTATTACCGTTGGGAACACTTAATGATCTTCTTCACTTGGTTGATAAAAGTACGCGTCTGATGGCGAACAAAGCTGATCTCAAACTTGAACAAATCTGATTTGAGTCGGCTGATCTTCACCAGTCTGATAACTTTTCTTCAGCAGATCAGAAGTCTTGGACCTTGAAATTTTGACTCTTCGGATGTCTTCTTTACTTAGTCAAAATTCCTTGATAAGTTTATCAGCTAAGTTACTCCATACTTAGCCAAATATGAAGTTTTGGAATGCATCAAAACCTCCCTTATCAAACTTCCTTTAGTGTCTTCATCTTCATCCTTATCCAACACCTTACCCAATTTTATTGGATTTCACTGGCTTCATCATTTTTTAGAAATTTCATTCTTTCCATCGATTTCACATATTTTAACCAACTTTGCCTCTGTTTTAACCGATTTTACCCGTTTTCATCCATTTTTCACAAATTTTATCCCCTTTTTTTTATCGATTTCAAATGTATTTAAGATTTCACGTTCATTTTTTTCAGCGGTTTAAAGTGCACATACATTATACGTGTCTATTTAATTTATGTGGGGTTTTGTTGTAAATCAAAGTAAAATTAACTTCATTTTGTCATTAAATAGGACATATTAATGACTGTTATTCAATATATTAACTTCACCATGGGCATTTTCCTCGATTTCTTTAGTTTTTTTCGGTTCAAACCATTTTTCTAATGGGTTAACATTGTTTTTGTTGGTTGAACTTTTTTCATTTTATTGATTTCATTTATTCACCGATGTCATCCATTTTTTTCGCGAATTTCATTTGAATTTCATCAATTTCACATGTATTTTGCCGAATTTTCAACTCAAATAATTATACATCTTCAATTATTTTTAAGTATATCTCAAATTATTTCACTTACCTTATCATTTGAAAGATATTTCTTTACCGATCTAAGCCATTTCACTTATTATATTAATTAGTTTAATACAATTTTCATTGATTCTTACCGGTTTTATATATTTTACTGATATACTCGTTCTTGATTAATTATAACCTATTATCCATTGTTTTTCCTATTTTTCATCAATTTCTTTTGTTTTCTCCTATTCAAACAAAAAAAAAAATCTACTGGTTTAGTCTACACTGTTATTGCTAGTTAGAATTGTTTTTTTTTTTTTTAGATTTTACTTATTTTTATCAGTTTAACTTATATTTCACATTGTTTTTTTTTTAACAATTTCACTTGAATATTCATTGATTTCACATTATTTCACATATTTTAACATTTTTACAATGATTTAACCCATTCTTCATATATTTCACCCATTATTCATTGATTTCACCGATTTGTTTCCCATTTTTTCAGAAATATCACCCGAATTTTCATCGATTTCACATGTATTTATCTATTTAACCGGCACTTTTTATTACCGATTTCACCCATTTTTTCACCTTCTTTACCAGCGTTCATAAATTTTATCTAGATCGATTTCACATGTTTTCATCAATTACATAAAATTTATTTGATCAATTTCACCAATTTTCATTGATTTTCATCCATTTTTTAACTTATTTCACACGTTTTTCTCAAAAAGATTTTCACGAATATTTGAGGTAATGTTTCTCATGTCAAATAAAGATTATTTAGTTCACTAAGTCATAAGCATTTTTGTTTATTCATAGGTAGATGTGATTCTACTTTAACATATTTTATGATATTTAAGAGAATTTGATTTTTTTAAGAAATGACATATTGTACTTAATCTTTAAATGAAACAAATAATTTTTTTACAACTGTTCAAAATAATAGTCTTTATTTTTATTTTTATGTGTTATAGGAGGACAATAATGAAATTGTCAAAGTGATTTAGGAGTTAATTTCTTGATTATTGGAGTTACTCTAAGAAATAACCATGATAAGACTTGATATCTAATTTGAATATACTTTTATTTTTCTTCCATATTCATGGTGCTTGGTTAGGAGGCAAGGAAGTTACAAACTTTCTTAAAATATTTTCCTACCAAAGTTTTGATGAGAAAATTTAAGGAAAATTAATGTCTAATTATATTTTATTAATATACTTTACAACTTGAATAAGGGCATTTTTGTCTTCACAAAAAAAAACTTAAATTATTCACACTTTTAGTAGTAGTATAGATAGATTTTATTTTTTAAATATATTCATTGTCATCACATCAAAAATCATTTCACTAATTGTACAAACACAATGAATAACAAATAATAAACTACAAGTAGTAACTAATATTGAACTAGAGTTTTGGTATTTCAGTCTAGAGTTGTGGTTTAAGTAAGGTATACTGCTAATTTATTGGGGAAGTAATGTCAATTTAGCCACTGTATCCTCCTATAATTTGAAAAGAGTATTTTACACTTTCTTAAAATTTAAAAGAATCAATTTACCTCCTTTAATTGAAGAGTAGAACTCACTTGCTAATTACTTGAACCTCCCTCGAGGTTTCAAAAACATTACATTCGTTAGGGTTCCGTAAGATTGTGCTGACATCATCACTAAATTTCCGGCGATTGTCAATTTTACCCCTGACTTATCATAGCAAATTTGTATAGACTATATTACCCCTCTAAGCAAATGTTACATTATTGCTTAGAACTCACTTGCTAATTACTTTAACCTCCCTCGAGGTTTTAAAAACATTACATTCGTTAGGGTTCCGTAAGATTGTGCTGACGTCATCACCAAATTTCCGGCGATTGTCAATTTTACCCCTGACTTATCATAGCAAATTTGTATGGACTATATTACCCCTCTAAGCAAATGTTACATTATTGCATGAGAATGATCTAATAGCAATGTCAAATTTCATATGTGGATTAAAATGTTGTAAATTTATATATAATATATAGTGACTTTATTAATGTATATTATGTTTAAAATAGCATTTTAAATATTTTTAAAGTATTTCTTACTTGTAAAATATATGCAAAGAGATACACTACTTAGTTTTACAAAAAACGATAAAAGAATAATTTTAATCCATTATTATTTTAATGAAAGCATTTAAATTTATATAATCCGTAACTTAAAATGTAAAATGAATAAAATAACAATACACAACAAATAATAAGTCCAATAATTTAATACTTTCCACAACTTGGCTAAGTTGGGTGCTATTGTCAAATTCCACATTGTTAGCTTTAGCACCACTTGAAGTTCCAGCTTTTCCCTTTATAGAAACTTGCAAATACAATGAATTAATCAATGAACCAACGATTGGGATGCTAACTATTGCAAACATGGCCACATTTATAACCCTTGCAGCAGTCCAAAACTACTTCCTCACCAACATACTAGCATGAAGGGTCCTCATATTTTTCTCGTTGACAGCTTAGGGAACTTTTTCATTGATTGCTTCTACCAGCCCCTGAAAAATCACATTCAATAAAATATTAAATAACTTAACAATCAACCCTCCTCTATATTACCAGAATGAACAAATGACAACTAATACATAGCAAATAAGTCCTTATCATTTGTTACTCATTACAATGTCATATAACAAGATATTTACAGTAGATAACTACAAAATTCAGTAAATCAAAAATGTAAATCAAAGGTGAAAACAAAACCAGTAACCAAACACCAACAATCCCCCTAAAAATACTGAATCTTATAATCAATAACCAAACACCAACTTACAATTTTTGAAGAAATAAAACACTATAATGTGTATATATGTGTACACATAATACACAAACTAAAAAAAAATTGGACAAAAAACTCTAAATATAGAGATAACAAACTCTAGATGACATTAATCTTTGAGTTTTTCTTTTTTTTATTGAAGAAACTAACATACATAACTGAAATAAAATATTTTCCACCAAAAAAAAATCAATAAACATAAAGGAATTTTTTTTATTTTACCTCGGTTTCTTCGTAGAAGAGGGCCTGTTAATGAGGTTTTTAGTGTACGGGCCAGTTTGAAGAATTTTGCAATTTTAGGGAGAAAGAAGCTTTGGTAGGGGACAACAATGGTGAAGAAGAAGTATTTGAGAAAAATGAGGGTTTGATTGTAGGGGAGAGTTATGGATGGGAATAGGAAGATTCAGGGATAAATCAGTCATTTCCGTTGCAAGATATTTTAGGCTATTGTATTTTTTTAATTAAAATCTCTAGGGTAAAAGGGTAAAAACACACGTTCCGTCCAAGTCCGTCGACCACCGTTAAGGTTTTGTAATGTTTTTGAAACCTCAGGGGAGGTTCAAGTAATTAGCATTCTTTGAAGGGATTGGACGTGAGTTTGGTCAAATCTCATGAGAGGTCCTTGTAATTAACCCTAAATGTAACTAACTCACTTATTGGTGATTATTTCACTTTACACCCTCTAATTATAACCTTTTGGCCTCCCCCATTTTCAAAAAAAATATGATGCTACAAATTTTATTCTTTGTTGACATGAAAGGTAGTTTCATCTATTATGGTGTTCCCTATGAAAATTAAAATCATGTGAGCAGGGTCAACCCTAGACATTCAAGGCCTATGCGAATTCTAAAATTGGGGTCCTAGGTTATAATATTAATATACTGTTATGAAAGTAACCTAAATGGAACAACAATTTTAGTGTAGAAATTAAATGTAAAGAACAATGATTATTAGGGAGAAAACCTTTTTAATTCATACTTAGATTGTGTACAATTGTGCATGTAAACACTTTACAACACTCCTATTTATAGGACTAGAAAAACAACTCAAAAGCCAAAGATTGAAAGACAACTAGCACTTCGTTAATGTTGGTCAATACATCATATACATGTCCTTTCATATGTTGTGTTCAAAGGTTCTTCGTATGGTCAATGAACTTCCAAATGCATCCACCTAACATTAGATTCATAACACATGCCCTTGGATGCATGTTGCTTATGGAATATGCCTAATTAAAAACATCGTCAGGAAAACCCTGTGGAAAAAACCTGAACAAGGAAAAAAGAGTACATATTTATATGGGGCTGATAAGCGTGTAACACTGCCTCATTAAAACCTTGTCAAGAAAATCCAATGGGACGAAACTTGGACGAAGGAAAAATAGTACAGTGTGTAGATTATTAATGAAACTCTCCCCCAGATGCGGGCGTAAGGCCCACAAGTTGACGTATTCCAATATTATTACCATCAATTTGAATGATGTAGTCGACAATGCTTTAGTGAACAAATCAGCAAAATTGTTGCTTGACTGAATTTGTTGAGCATCAATATTACCATTTTTTCTAAAGCTCGTTGGTGAAGAAAAACTTTGGTTATATGTATTTCGTTTAGTCTCCTTTTATATATCCATTCTTGATTTGAGAAATACAAGCGGCATGTTTCTTGGAAATGCTGAATCGTAGACCTTAATTATAAACATTCACAACTTGCTTCGAACAATTCTAAAATTTCGAAGTAGTTGGAAGATGTGGTTGCTAAGGTTTGATTCACAGATATATAGCAACACCACCATAAGTAAATACATACCCACTTTGAGATATAAATATATATGTGTGTGGATCAAAAATGTATCCAGCATATGCATAACACACCATATGTGGATTGGAACCTCTGATTAAAACAAGCAGATGTCGGTTGTTCCACAAAGACAGCTTAATGCATGTTTAATTTCATTTCAATATTTGTTTGTAGATGCAGAGTTATATCTTTCCAGTAATTAAAAAAAAATGCAATATCCGTTATCATACAATTTGCAGAATACATTAAAGCTTTGATTTCATTTAAATAAGATAATTCAGGACCTAACAGTTCTTCATTGTCCTCTTGAGAACAAAATTGATGTTTATTTATATCTAAAGATCGAACAACAATGGAAGTGCTTAGTGGATGACCTTTCTTGATATAAAATCTTTTCAGAATTTTCTTTATATGGAAAAATATTTTCTCTAATAATTGATCGATCTGCAGGCCGAGACAAAACTTTGTTATTACAAGATTTTTCTCTCAAACTCTTTCATCAAGTAGTTTGTGGTCTTCATGAACTCTTCAGGAGTCCTCAAAAGATTTAAAATCATCAGCACATACTGTAGTAACAAAAAAATCATTTTCGAATTGTAATGAACATAATGGCCAATTTTTTTTTTCATGAATCCTTATTTTACGAGGTACTCATTGAGTCAAGTATGACACATTTGCCAGGTTTATTTTAACTCATATAAGGATCGATATAACTCAATAGAGGATAATGCATGCGCCATCTGATTATGTACTTAAATCCTTCATAATTTTTTTTATATAAATATCATCATCATGTGATCCAAATAAATATACGGTAACTACATCCATAAAATTCATTGTGAAGTCCTTCATAAACTGTAAATTAACTAAATACCGCAACGTGACTGCACCAACCACGGGGAGAATATGTTTCATCATAATTAATCACATGTCTTTATATCTCACAATTTAAATTTACTCATTTTGTTTTCGTACAAATACTCATTTGTAGCCAACCGCTTTCACATCTTCATGCATGCGGACAATTCGGTCCAAGTACTTTAAGATTTTCATATATATATATATATTGAATTGCATCTTTCTATTTTGATCAATTATTTTATATTGACATTCATTCAACCAATCACGGTTCAGGATCCTGATTTATAACTTTTAGATTTTGTGCGACCCAATAAGCAAAACTATAATTTATAATTACTTTCCTTTCTATCCCGGTTTTCTTGATTTATTCATATATTGTTTCATTTGCCACTTCATGAACATCTTCTGATTTAGATTGACCAGTCATATTTCTATAGCGCTTTATTTTGAGACATTTTTTTCTTCATGAGGTACAAGTACTTTAAGTACCACTTTTCTTTAGAAGTTTTCTTTTGCACCAATTGTAATTTCACAATTCAAGTGAGTTTATAATATGCTAGCATATTGTCCTTCAAGGACTTCAATATTTGTTGGTGCATATTTTAATTCTTGCTCGTACTATCTGTGCCTGGGCCAAGTTGAGACAAGTATTGTACATTTATGTACCCATGTCAAATAATATATGTTGGATGAAGATGAAGATAAAGACTTAAAAGTGAAGGATGTTTTGATGATTTTCAAAACATCATTATCAGCTAAGTAATGAAAGCTTAGCCAATCCCTTAGGATATTTTTGACCAAATAAGTAACCAAAACAGAAGGGTCAAATCTTATGGTCCAGAAGACTACTGATCTGTTGCTGAAGAATGAAATTAGACTGGTGAATTTTAGCAGACTCAAATCAGATGAGTCCGGTTTGGGATCAGCCAAATGTTCATCAGACGAGAAGTTTTGATCAGCAGAGTGAAAATGATCAGCAAGTCTTTGCAACGGTAATAAATGCGTTGATGGAATCAAATGCTGAAGAAGAAAGATATTTATGGCAAATGATTGAAGAAAATCTCGTATCAGCTAGTACTCGATAAATCTGTTCTATCTCTCTTCCTTTTCAGTTTTCGTTAATATCTTGCATGATTGACATTTGAGTACCAGTTGACTAATTTCAATTCGCTCAAAGTTATTTTTGCTTTTAATCTGAAATATTTGATTGAATTCTTCAAATTTTATGGCTTAATCAATTATTTATATCAGTTCATTATTATTTGAGTCTTTTCCTATTTATATGTTTTGTATCAGTTTCAAACAACGGAAAAATGAATCTGTTTCATTTACTGAATATATCTTTCTCTTTGACATTTTTTTTTTCATTTTTGTAATCTTTGTTTCCCCCACATTTTTGCATTAATTTAGTTGCCTTATTTCTGCACATAATTAAACTGGTATGAATTTTCATATCGTACATTCTTTTGTTGTAGAAAGGTAAAAGTTACTCATTCGTCTCTCTATTACAGAATTACATAGGTTTGAAGATGCTGATGTGTCAATTGTTTTTTTGCTTTTCTCTGAAGATTATTATTTTTTGGTTTAATTATTTATGTTCAATATATTTTGTCAATAATCTTTTTTTTGCAAGTGTAGTATTTGTTAGAAAGTGTCCTTAATTTTTTAAAATCATATACTATTTTTTGAAGTTAACGTATTTATTGAGAAAAAAGTCATTTGTTTTTCTTCTTTTGACCATCTTATATTCAAATAATTCACTTTTAATCATCACGAGTATTTTGTGTTTTGCGTCTTTGTTATGATTATCCGTTGAATTTAGTTTGGAGTTAAATTCGAAAACAAATCAACTATCAATTAAAAGTTAAACTAATTGAGAAACAAAATACCAATTATGTTGGAATTTGGTCCTCCTTAATTAATTCGGCCATTTGAAAACAAAAAATGAAAACACATAGGTCTTTTTCAAGGGATGAAAAACATAGCACCACTCCTTATAATTCTTAATTTGATATAAAATAGGAATTTCATTTTTCACATGAAACACGTATCATAATTCTCTTCATGTTTCAGTAACTACATTAAATTAATTGATTATAATATATCACCATGCCTAATTAGCCATTTATGCAAAATATAAGTCAAGACTTAAAGTAGTGGTGGATACATCCACCACGACACAACTGTGGCGGATGCCGTGATGGATATTTTCACTATAGCTAGAAGTCGTGATGAATACATTCACCACCTATCCACAAACCACCCACGAAAACCATTATGGAGTCGTGGTGGTTGAGTTATGACAACACCTTTTGGGCTTTGCACCACCGCTTTAGATGGATATTCATATGCGCCTTTGCAGCGAGTTATACCAAATAATCAGTTTGATAGTTTTAATAATTGAACGATTTTTTTTTATTGATTCAAAGTAAAAGGGGCTTTCGAGTTTGAACACTTTATTTTTGATCCTTTACATATGTGTTAATTTATTTTATATTTGAACTTTGTTTTGGCATGTTTAGAGGTATAGAATATAATTTTGTTTAAAATGTTTTTCCATTTCATTTTTGTTTTTTCTTCCAAGTTTTAGGCGATAATTTGCTAAATTTATTATATTGATATTACGTGCTTGATTTAAGTTATATGGTATTTAATCGATATTAGACAACTTATCTCAAACTTTAGTTATAATTTTTTGATAGTACTTTTACCACTTTCTTATATGAGACAAAGGTACATCGTATATTAAAAAGCATACTAGAACACTTATATGTTGGGATTCGGTAAGATAAACAGCTCTAGGCACAGTGAAATTTAAAATTTTAGGACCTCTTACGGAATCTTGTCAGGATACTACTCTAGGTGTATATATATGAATATCAAATAAACGACAGTATAAACAGTTTACACGTTATACCTGTCTCCTTGCAAATCCCAATTGGCAGACGAAGTCAAGTTCCTCCCTCGAGTTGGTCGATCCTATGCCCTGCAGCAGCGCCCCACGTGTTGCGCCTTTATGGGTTGATACACCACAATTACACGAAATTTAATATACCCTGGTCGGCTAGAACACGTGATATATTAAGATCTGGGTTTAGGAAACGAATTTGGAACAAGGATGAAATCGAAAAATTCTTCCAAAGAAGAAAAGGGGTTCAGCCGATTTCACTGGGAGAGAGTGTTTTTCTTGACTTGGCTTTTGGCTCTTAAAGTTGTGTGTGAGATATGACATCAAGTCCCCTATTTATAGGTATCTCATTAACCTAATCCTCCTAGGACTAGGACTCCAAGTCTCCTACATGGGCCATGACCCTTTTAATTAGAAGACTAAGTCTTCCTAATTAATTCATGGCCCAGTTAATTAATTTGACCAAGCTTTATTTAATCTCCCAATCAAATAGCCCAATTAATTAACAACTCTCCCATTTAATTATATAGACTCTAAATCTATTTAGTTAAATCTTTCTATAATTAATTAAATCCAACATAATTAATTAACATACAAATTAAATTCCAATTTAATTTATAATCTTGATCCAATTCCAATCGGATCCAATTTGTTCCAATTGGGTCGACCCAGTCACCAATCGACCCAATCGACCCAGTCGATTCGGTCGACCCAGTTGTTTCCTTTTCCTTCGCTTTCGCTTCTTGTGTATTGTGTATGCCCCCATAGGTTCATCACATAATTGACCATGGGTTATAATTAAATATTAATTCAATTATTCAAGCATTAAATACTTTTAAATCAGTCGAACACTCTGTCGACTGACCATTCCAAAATTAGCACCCCTTCCAATTTAGGAATTCTCCCAAACCCCACGGTCGTTGTCTGGCCACAAGCCCATGGAGCCCAATCACTGGTGAATTAATTCAGTGAACCTTTTATCATTTACAATTACCATATACGCCATAATCTCTCCATCGATCAATCTCCCAGTCGAGACTTAAGGGTATGGTCTTTCATCGGTTCCCCTTTTTCTTTTGTCTTGACCTTATGCATTCTGGTCTCGAAATAATTCTCTTTGACTTAATCTTTATGAGCTACTTACATAAACCCGTCAGATACCTCGGCCGATGATTTTACCAGAATTAATTTCTCACAGAAAGCCATAGGAGAATTTTCCAACCTATCAAGTCGGGTCAATTGATCCTTTGTTGATGATATGAACCTGCATACGGGTTCCTCTATACCCAACATGAGTCCACAGAGACCTTCTGGTTATCTCCAGTCAGTCGGAACTCACATCAAAGCATAGACGTTCTCGCACCAGATAAACCCTATCACCTCAAGTATTTAGGGATCGTTCCTCGTATACTATCGTAAATTGGAATAACTTCATCCCCGATATGCGACTACCGCTTCCATGGTGAGTTATTTCCTAATTGGGGTATTCAGTGCACTTGCCATCCCAGCAAGCCACCCACTTATGTGTATCGACTATCCCAGTCACGCTCGTGGACACCAGCGTTCTCCAGTTCATCGGAGTATACACAATAGTGAGAGTCTAACCGAATCCAACGATGTCCTATCTCGATTGGATTATGCGACTCTTGAATATGTTCTAGATCACGGCCTTGGAGATCAGTCAACGGGTTGTCCCATAGACCTGTGATCTAAGGACTTCTATCCTTATGCGTAGATAATTATTACATAAGATAAATATGACCATCTAATAATAAAATGCATGTATTAATCCAATTGAATGGTCCTTTTAATTAATTGCAGCCAAAATAGTTGGCTTGCAGGACGCTATTCTATCAATCTCCCACTTGTACTAAAGCCAACTTTTCATACTTCTGATTCCCATCTTAGACAGATGTTTTCGGATGCCTTTGAGGCAATGGCTTAGATAGCGGGCCCGTCGTATTATCCTTTGAGGTGACACGTTCCATCTTTATGTCTCCTCTACCAATGATATAACATATCAAATGGTATCGTCTTAGTACATGCTTGGATTCTGATGAGATCTCGACTCATTCGCTTGCGAGATAGCTCCATTATTATCACAGAAGACAGTAATGGCTCGACAATGCTAGGTATCACATCCAATTCCTGGATGAAGTTTTTTATCCAAACACCTTCCTTTGCTGCTTCACATGCAATGTATTCTGTTTCGGTGGTTGAATCTGTGGTAGTGTCTTGCTTGGAGCTCTTCCAGCTTACTGCACCACTATTCAGAACATGTATCCAAATGTCGACTTGAAGTCGTCTACATCACATTGGAAGCGAGAATCAGTATAGCCTTCCAATTTCAGTTCTCCCCCACCGTATACCAAGAACAATTCCTTAGTCCTTCTCAGGCACTTCAGAATTGCCTTGACGGCTATCCAGTGCTGCTCACCTTGATCAGACTGGTAGTGACTTGTAACGCTTAAAGTGTATACTACGTCTGGTCTCGTACATAACATACCATACATTATGCTTCCTATTGCGGATGCATATGGTACTCGAGACATATTACTTTTCTCTTCAGGCGTCTTTGGGGCCATAGACTTAGAGAGTGCAATTCCATGTCTCATTGGAAGCAATCCTCTCTTGGATTATTCCAAATTAAATATTTTTAAGATTTTATCTATGTACTGGGATTGGGAGAGGCCCAGCAGTCCTTTTGATCTATCTCGGTAGATCCCTATACCTAGTACAAAGGATGCTCCTCCCAAATCCTTCATTGAGAATTGTGTAGATAACCATGCTTTAGTTTCGGACAACACTTTCACATTGTTCCCAATGAGAAGAATGTCATCAACATAAAGCACCAAAAAATTCAACTGTACTCCCACTGATCTTCTTGTACACGCAAGGTTCGAACATGTTTTTGATGAATCAAAAAGTTTGGATTGTTTCATCGAAACGGATGTTCTAACTTCGGGAAGCTTGCTTCAATCCATAAATGGACTGGAGTTTGCACACCTTGTGTTCATCTCCTTTGGATGCATATCCTTTTGGTTGCTCCATGTAGATCTCCTTGTCAATGTCCCCATTGAGAAAGGCAGTCTTTACATCCATCTGCCATATCTCGTAGTTACACCACGCAGCTATGGCCAGCAAGATTCGAATGGATTTAGGCATTGCGACGGGCGAGAAGGTCTCCTCAAAGTCGATGCCTGGCCTTTGAGTGTATCCTTTTGCCACTAGTCGCGCCTTGTAGGTCATTACCTCTCCGTTCACTCCAAGCTTTCGCTTATAGATCCACTTGCAACCCACGGGAGTCACTCCCACTGGTGGATCTACCAAGGCCCAGACCTTGTTTGAGTGCATGGAGTCCAATTCGGATTTCATAGCTTCGCGCCACTTTCCCGAGTCTATGTCTAGCATAGCCTCCTCGTAAGTCCTTGGTTCGGTTAGAGACTGTCCAGTCTCGTGCGGCAGACCGTAGTACCTCTCGGGTTCTCTACGTTGTCTTTCTGACCTACGAAGTATCGATGTACTCTCTGGTGCACTTTCATGCTCTTGTTCTCCCATTGCCTGTGGTGATGGGTCAGCTTGATCGACCTCTTCGGCCTTTTCAGCTTCAGTGACCTCATCTAGTTCTATGTTGTATTCCTTCTTATCCACCAAGAAATCCTTCTCCAAGAAGTGTGCGTTCCTTGAGACAAACGTAGTTTATTTTGTAGGATCGTAGAACTCGTATCCTATTGAGTTTCCGGATACCCCACGAATTGCATAAGATGGACTTTACGTTCAGCTTATCTCCCACTAGCTTATTCACATAAGCGGGAGACCCCATATGCGCATGAATGCATATGAAGGTACAATACCAAAACACATATCATGTGATATGTTTTTGGAACTGGCTTCAGAGATACTTAGCTTAGTATCTTCGATTTTCTCGATCAAGTTTTATTTGATTGAATAAGGAATTTTCATGTAGGACTTCTTAATGGACATTTACATGCCCAGAATGCTCAACAACTGACAATGTTTTGAGCGAGTCTTACATTTCGAGAATCTAATTCTCTATTAAATAATCAATGACATATTTATTAATGCATGTTTGATTTTGAATCGATCCAAATCTCTTACATGATTTTATTGATTAGGCTCTCTTCTTTATTCCAAAAATAATTTAGAATTGTACATCACAACGTACTTTTACCCATGAGGGTACAAGAGACGCCTTATCTCCCACTAATGCTTCAATGTTTCTCCACACTTATAAACGGATTGAATCCATTGCAATTGTTTATGCCTCTTGGTTGCCTAGCAACCAACTACTAAATTTAATTTCCGTTAAGCAAGATTCGAAAGTCGGTTACTATGTATCCCAGTCAAGCTCGACCTAGTCGAGCTCATTCTTTGAATCTTTAATTCGGAAATATGTTTTAGTGCTCATGTATCGCCTTTCGGTTTTTACAACGACTCAAGTGTGTGGAATCTTGATTATTTATATTTTATTGACTATGCAAAATATATTTAGTCGTTATATGAGTATTCATACTCATTTGCTTATGTTCACCTTTTGCGTATAAATCTTATAGCGCAATCAGTTCCAACCAATATGGAACTATCACATCCCTTAAGACAAGGGATGGTATAAGCAAATTCCAATGATCTAAATAATTCATGGCTTTAGATGCATTGAATGCATCAATGAGTACTTCATTGGGCGTCCAACCCCCTTATGCATTACTTTGACCATAAGGTTAAGTTCAATAAAATGTAATCATCCCTTATGGAAATACTAGGTTCAATTCCTTCTTTCCCTTGATCTTAATCCATGGAAGAACCATTTTGATTGACTTTACAACTTATCATCCTTACAGAAAAACCTCTAAGGTTATTTCCCTTCAAAGAGGATTCATTCATCTTCTTCCATCTCGTAAGTCTTTTGAGCTTTTCAACGAGATGTTACTTCCCTTTTATGGGAGACTTCATGTTTGCCTTCAAGAAAATTTGAGCTTGAGAACCATCCTCAACCCTCTGGTGAAACTTATCACCTTTCTTATTTGAAGAGTAACTTCGAAAAAGGCAGCTTGGTGAAACCTATCACCATTCCAGTCGAAGTGTAACTTCGAAAGGAAAACCAATGAAATCATTGTAAGGAGATTAGTCCTTTGCTTGGACTAGAGAATAATTTCTCAAGTTTTGAAGTCATTCAAAATTCATTTGGGTTCAGTCAATTTATTTTATTCAAGTATGATGGTAAATATTCAAGGATACATTACTTATGAAAAATTATCATAAACATGACGATAAATACGCGACATATTAATATCAATGCATAATTTACAAACATGGTTTTCGTTTGTAAATTACTCCCACTATTTTTGTCGAATACCTATGCCCCCACATAAGGTTCGGAAATAAAAATTTCCTAATGGGCTTAAGGCCCAAATGTAATCGCTCAGTACCCACGACTCGTTGGCCATACCAATTGATCCACTTGGTGGGCGATCACGTTGCCAATTAACCATCCCAGCTAACCCTTGAGTTCATTTAGCCTCGTTTTTTGTTATGGACCCACGACTCATGAGACATCCATACTTACTCGCGTTAAATCATGTTCAATACTCGTGAAGAGAAATAATTCAATCCTAGATGCCCCACGACTCGTGAGACAGTGCCTAGAACCTTGCTATCCCCTCCCTTGGCACTAAACTGTGCATCGAGGCAATAGACATACCATCTTCCTATAACTCGACCCACGACTCGTGAGACATCGAGATATATTCGTACGATATGCCTAAGACCTAGTAATTGGATAGGCTAGGACCATAAACACCATTCTATGCGCCCGTTTTACGACTTAATATTATAATTGAATTTTAGGATCAATTGGAGGTTTTATGAAATGTTCATGTACGAGGTCTCATCAGATTATCAATTATCTTGTTTACGTTTTTCTATCCTAAGCATGCAACTCATACATCAAAGAATAATTACGAAAAAGTAAACATTCATCACCTAGCATGATATAATTGATCGATTGCCCATCCTATGCGATCCATCACGAGCCATGTGATGGATCAATTGGCCAGTCTAGGGTGGAAATTAAATGTCCTAACTATTACAATTTACAAACCCATACATCATGGGCCTTCTTGTAATATCCACCTTAATTGGGCCTCCATGTCCTCTAAGGTTATGGGCCTCCATGTGGATCTCTTAGTCTTCATGAGGTCTTCTCGGCTCCAAGCCTAATCTAAGTCTAACTTATAAAAATAAATGGTCCTATTCCATTACATTCGTTTGCGCAAGCAAGGGCACAAATCAGGCCCATTTAATTACAACCCATAAAATAAATAAACCAAAGCTACACAGGGCTTAAGGGCAAAATCGACCAATCCACATATTCACTCAAGAACATGCATAAATTCACATAAGGGCATAAATGTAAATTTACCGGCTCCTTTAATTTTAATTCACAAAAATTATCCAAGTTAATTTAATTTTGAATTAACAATTAATCTCTAAGATTAATTAACTCTTACTTGAGTTCTAAGTAATTTACAACTCTTATCTTGATAAAGTTGGTTAATTAAGATAGTTACAAATCTTCCAAGATTACTATCTTATCCAAAACTTTAAGTTTCCCAATTTTACAAATCTCTAAGATTCTCAAGATAATCCTATTTTGACTAGATTAGTTAAACTAAGGTAGTGTCCAAATCCACCAAGATTTCTACCTTATCCAAAACTGCAACCTTCCTAATTTAATAAAATCTCTAAGATCTTTAATCTTGGTAACTTACTAGAAGAGATTAACTTTAATTAAATCTCTTATCACAATTGAAACTCTAAGTTTCCTTGATTAATAAGATCTCTAAGATCTTTAATCTTGGTAATTAACTAGAAGACATTAATTCTAATTAAATGTCTTATCACAAATGAAACTCTAAGTTTCCTTGTTAATTAGATCTCTAAGATCAACCCAAGATTCACCAAGATTCCAATAACTACTAAATCTCCAAGATTATCCAAAATTCTGCCAAAAAAATTTTAAACCACCATATCATGGCCGTAGTACGTTCGGCTTCAAGTTGACTAAAATCCAACATTTTGCAATTTACAAAATCAAATTGCAATACATGATAGTTGCTTCAAAACTTACGTAACATATCCCAAATTAAAACAACATGCATACTATTACACACATGTCACGTGAATTGTGCCTACAAAAGAAAATCAAAAATTTGTGCCGTGCACTAAGGTCATCATTAATTCTCACCAAGAGAATAAAGTGTTGATCTAATTACATTGTTTTCCTTTTGTTTTGTTTTAATTTGTGTTTGATTCCTTAATTAATTAAAATTAACAGTTTTAATTAATTTAATCCAAAATTTAAAAAACATGATAATATTAACGAATCTAAAATTTTCTTTTAACTCCAAGTTAAACAAATCTACGTTCTAAAACATATACAATAAAAGAACTAGCCACATATAAATCAAACATATGATTTAAATCACAGAATTTGCAAATTCATATATATACAAAGCCTAGAGTTGGCTCTGATACCACTGTTGAGATTCTGTAAGATAAACAGCCCTAGACACAGCGGAATTTAAAATTTTAGGACCTCTTACGGAATCTTGCCCGGATACAACTCTAGGTGTATATATATGAATATTAAATAAACGACAGTATAAACAGCTTACACGTTATACCTGTCTCCTTGCAAATCCCAATTGGCAGACGAAGTCAAGTTCCTCCCTCGAGTTGGTCGATCCTATGCCCTGCAGCAGCGCCCCACGTGTTGCGCCTCTATGGGTTGATACACCACAATTACACGAAATTTAATATACCCTGATCGACTAGAACACAAAATATATTAAGATCTGGGTTTAGGAAACGAATTTGGAACAAGGATGAAATCGAAAAATTCTTCCAAAGAAGAAAAGGGGTTCAGCCGATTTCACTGGGAGAGAGTGTTTTTCTTGACTTGGCTTTTGGCTCTTAAAGTTGTGTGTGAGATATGACATCAAGTCCCCTATTTATAGGTATCTCATTAACTTAATCCTCCTAGGACTAGGACTCCAAGTCTCCTACATGGGCCATGACCCTTTTAATTAGAAGACTAAGTCTTCCTAATTAATTCATGGCCCAGTTAATTAATTTGACCAGACTTTATTTAATCTCCCAATCAAATAGCCCAATTAATTAACAACTCTTCCATTTAATTAAATTAGACTCTAAATCTATTTAATTAAATCTTTTCATAATTAATTAAATCCAACTTAATTAATCAACATACAAATTAAATTCCAATTTAATTTATAATCTTGATCCAATTTCAATCGGATCCAATTTGTTCCAATTGGGTCGACCCAGTCACCAATCGACCCAGTCGATTTTTCAGACCCAGTCGACCCAATCGACCCAGTCGATTCGGTCGACCCAGTTGTTTCCTTTTTCTTCGCTTTCGCTTCTTGTGTATTGTGTATGCCCCCATAGGTTCATCACATAATTGGCCGTGAGTTATAATTAAATATTAATTCAATTATTCAAGCATTAAATACTTTTAAATCAGTCGAACACTCTGTCGACTGACCATTTCAAAATTAGCACCCCTGCCAATTTAGGAATTCTCCCACACTCCACGGTCGCTGTGTGGCCACAAGCCCATGGAGCCCAATCACTGGTGAATTAATTCAGTGAACCTTTTATCATTTACAATTACCATGTACGCCATAATCTCTCCATCGATCAATCTCCCAGTCGAGACTTAAGGGTATGGTCTTTCATCGGTTCCCCTTTTTCTTTTGTCTTGACCTTATGCATTCTGGTCTCTAAATAATTCTCTTTGACTTAATCTTTATGAGCTACTTACATAAAGCCGTCAGATACCTCGGCCGAGGATTTTACCAGAATTAATTTCTCACAGAAATCCATAGGAGAAATTCTCAACCTATCAAGTTGGTTAAATGAATATGTTCTAGATCACGGCTTTGGAGATCAGTCCACGGGTTGTCCCATAGACCTGTGATCTAATGACTTCTATCATTATGCGTAGATAATTATTACATAAGATAAAGATGACCATATAATAATAAAATGCATTTATTAATCCAATTGAATGGTCCTTTCAATTAAATGCAGCCAAAATATTTGGCTTGCAGGACACTATTCTATCATTATCTTCCTATATCTTCCCGAAATCAAGCACTTTAACTTCACCACAAACATTTAGGACCAGTCAACCGTGGCTACGGGTGTGGGTTATGAGGGGTAGCTTAATGTTGGGACATGACAAATTTTAGGTTGTAGATAGTTTAACTAATCCGTTTAAAAAATAAAATTATTTATATTAATTATGATATTTTGATTAGTTTGGGTCGAATTGGTCCATTAAGTTTGGATGATTTTGGAAAATTTCTTAACTAAAGGCTAACAACTAAGAAGCATTCAACTGAGTTAATTGATAGGTTTTAATGATAACAAAATCTAAGTAACGTAATCTAAGTTATATTTGGGAACCTGGTCAAAATAGCAAAAATATAAAAGAGCTAAGTTGACAAATAATCA
Organism: Penstemon barbatus; assembly: GCA_003313485.2. Lineage (NCBI taxonomy): Eukaryota > Viridiplantae > Streptophyta > Magnoliopsida > Lamiales > Plantaginaceae > Penstemon > Penstemon barbatus. Next base: position 41,360,122 of record CM064884.1, on the reverse strand, counting down.
AAGAAATGAGTACTGAGAAAATACCAAAGTATCGTATTCAAAGAAAGTTTGAATAAGTTAATCAATTTGGTTTTGATTGATTATCAGAGAAGATATTTACCATCATCAACGTTCTAGTGAAGACATCATGTGAGAGACTTCACAAAGGAACAAAAGAAGCACGATAGCTGAGTCAAAAACATTGGAGTAGTTCTGATGAAAAGAGTACACCCATCAGCTGACTAGCTCAGGATTTAAAGCAGTAAATGATTGGAACGACATACATAAGTAATGAAGTATCTCTTATACGAGGATCAGATGAAAGAATTCTAATTATAAGAAATAAATTCAAATATCTCGGACATCAGGGTGCATTTACTGTAAGTGACAAAATAGTACAGTGTATAGTACTGTAACAATGACAAAGCCGCTTGCAAACATTTATAGTTGTTTGAAGACTGGTGAAAGAAATAAGGGCATTCCCGAAATTACGACTTTCTTTCAATGGACATAATTCTCCACCTTTGTAAATACCAATTAGTTTTGAATGAAGAAAACATTTTTTTGCTAAATCTACAATTAACAAATTATACAAGCAAAAAATATTAAAGATCAAATAGAGAGTAACCACTAAGTTGTTCTAAGAGAAAGCTTACTTAGTTGAAGAAACTAGGAGTTTTAATTGCAACAAGGTTGTAATTATTCTGTTAGTTTCTGAGAGAAATATACTGCTACCTCAACCCATTGGTGAGACTTATTACCTTTCTTATTTGAAGAGTAACTTTGAAAAAGGCAGCTTGGTGAAACATTTCACCATTCCAGTCGAAGTGTAACTTCGAAAGGATAACCAATAAAATCTTTGTAAGGAGATGAATCCTTGTTTGGACTCGAGAATAATTCTCATATTTTGAAGTCGTTCAAGATTCATTTGGCTTCATAAAATTTATTTGATTCAAGTATGATGGTAAATATTCTAGGAAATATCACTTATGAAAAATTATCATAAACACGACGATAAGAGGAAATTAATACGCAGGCAGATCAATATCAAATGCATAATTTACAAACATGATTTTTATTTGTAATTTACTCCCACTATTTTTATCGAATACTTATGCCCACACATAAGGTTCGGGAAATACGAATTTCCTAATTGGCTCAAGGTCCAAATGCAATCTCTCAGTACTCACGCCTCGTTGGCCATACCAACTGATCCACTTGGCGGACGAACATGTCGCCGGTTAACCATCGCAGCTAACCCTTGGAAATTCATTTCAAAAACTCGGGTTAATGGTAATTTAACCCCTCGTGATTATCATAATGTTAAATTTACCATCATGTTATTTTAAAAATGATTCACACTGCCTCCCTTGAAAAGCTTTCAGAAAAAATTGAACTGACAATAATACCCTTTTTATGTGGACCATTTGATCTCCCCAAAGGGTAATTTCATATTTTTACACAATACATTTGACGTCTACTTTCATATTTGAGCGAGTAAAATACACTCTACAACTCAAGATGGTAAATTGCTTTTTTTTTTTTTTTTTTAATTACAAGAAGATAAATTAAATATTATGAAATCACATGGAGGTAAATTGACATTCTTGAGTTTCACATAATCATTCATATTAGAAAAGAGAGAATTTCACTTTTGATACCATAATTATATTTAATTTAGGGATTTGGTACCACAACTATTTCTATCGACACATTTGGTACCATATTTCAATTCCACTTTACAAATTTGATTCTTCCATCAAATTAATGACGGAATTGACACGTGATTATCACGTGCTCGTTAAATCTCGTTAAAAATTTCACTTTTGGTACCACAAGTAACCCTGCTTTAAGGTTACGATACCATAACTTTAAAAACATACACATTTAGTACCACATATTAACTGTCCTAGGCACATTTGATATTTTCGTCAATTTTTGGACCAAAAATACAATTTCGGACGCAAAGTTGATGAAAAATTCACAGAAATGGTCATATAGTTATAAATTGTTGACAAACTTTGCCTCACATATTTTATGGCCGACAAATTTACACCACAATTCACAAGTTTTACAAATTTTATATATTATTATTATATTTCTTAATCTAATTAGAATATGGCAAAATTGCAAAAATCGTCCCAAACTAATCAATGATTTTTGATTTTCGTCCCAAACTATTTAATTGGCGAATTTCGTCCCGTAATTTAATATTTTTTTGGAATATCGTCCCAAACTAATTACTAATTTTGATTTTCGTCCCAAACTATATCAACTCGCCAAATTTCATCCCATAATTTACCATTTTGTATGAATTTAGTCCCAATATTAAATTTCTAATTTAATGAAAATGACGTTCAATCTTGTAATTGATTTGGGACGAACTCTGCAATATTATATAATTATTCATGTTAAAATTTACCATGTCATGACACTTAAGTAGCCATGTGATAATTTATCGGCAAATGCGCAATTCCGTCTTATAATTATGGTGGGACGATATTACAAAAAAATATTAAATTACGGGACGAAATTCGCCAAATTAAATAGTTTGGGACGAAAAATCAGATATTAGTTTGGGACGATTTTTGCAATTTTGCCTTATAATATATATAAACTAAATAATATTTTATATAAAAGCTGATAAATTTATTAGAATTTTTTAATTTCAAAGAATAATCTTTCAACCTAATTAGATTTTACATATAATATATATAAATTAAATAATATTTTAATATGAAAAATAAATATACTTATTATATTTTAAAATAAAAAAAATCTTTTAGACTAAATTAGGGTTTTTTTAATTATAATAATTTATTAATTAAAATTATTATTATTTATATATTTTTAAAAGATTTTTTCAGCTTTTATAATAAATACTATTTAATTTGTATATATTTTTATCTAATTAGTTTAAAAGATTTTTTTTCAATTTAAAAAAATTAATAAGTTTAATTGATATTTATTTTTCAAATTTTATATAAAATATTTTTTATTTTTTATTTTGTATATGTAAAATCTAATTAGTTTAAAAAAATTTATTGATATTTTCTTTTTTGGATTTTATATAAAATATTATTTAGTTTATATATATATTATATATAAAATCTAATTAGTGTAAGAGATTTAATAATTATAGTATATAAAATTTATAACTAGGATTTATAATTAATTATATTTGCAATTGGGACTGAAATGCTTCTAACTTGTCGGCCAAAAATTATGTTAGGCAAAGTTTGTCAACAATCTATAACTATAGGACCAATTCTATAAATTTTTCATCAATTTTCAGTCTAAAATTGAACTTTCCGTACAAAATTTGACGGAAGTATCAAATGTGTTTAGAGCAGTTAACATGTGGTATCAAACGTGTATGTTTTTAAAGTTATGGTGCCGTAACCTTAAAGTCCCTTACTTATGGTACTAAAAGTGAAATTCTCTCAGTTTAGATTTAACAAGAGCACGTGAGAGTCACGTGTCAATTCCGTTATTAATTTGACAGAAATATCAAATCTGTAAAGTGGAATTGAAATATGGTACCAAATGTGTCGACATAAACAGTTGTGATATCAAATTCTTAAAATAAGTATAATTATGGTATCAAAAGTGAAATTATCTTTGTTAGAAAATGTTGGACATGAAAACATGTTCTCGTACAGGGACGGACCTACCACTTTGGGGGCGAGGATTTCTTTGCAGTGCAATCGATATTTTTTCAGATTGACTTGATAAAATGACACAAAAGTAGGTCAAGGTAGAGTAAGATAACTTTGTTCTATAAGTAATGAAATATACGTATATATCTTTAAAAACATACAATCATTCTAAATTTCAAATTGTGACATTTTTGTTGTATAAAAATTAATTGAGATTGTCCCGAGAAACTCAACAATATTTTCTTTTCAGTGTATAGAAGAATGCATATCCACGAAACTCGTTTTTCATTTTTGTTTTGAAATCTAGTTTTATAAGTTCCATAACAAAAGATGACCACTCATAACAATTCATATGAATTATTATATTTAATCTCAATATTTTGTTCAAAAGTAGTTACATATTACATCAAAACTTAATCTTGAGATGATGATGAAGATTATGTTAGAACTTAATTGCATGTTATTTTAGGCACAAAACTTAATTTCTAACATATATTAAGCAAATAATAGTTGCGAGACCAATTTTGCAAGTTTCCACGTTAGCAATGGGGTTATTTTTATGTCAGCAATGGGCGGATGACTTGACAAACATGTTGGCTATTTAGACCGAAATAGAACTATATTAAAAATATATTAACTAGACCTTTTTGCCAGCGAAAAATAATTACAGAACCAATATAGACAGATATAGATTTTTATCTTTAAAAACATATTTTTAGAGAGTAAAATATGAATAGATCAAGCTCTATTTTTATTTTTTAGTTAATTCTAACACGACTATATAGTTGGTTTGACTTTTCAGTAGAATTATTTTGAACACGATGGTTGTGCATGATATATGAATATTGGTCAATGAAGCCGTATAGATGAATCTAAAGTTTTGTTTATTCGAAAAAAAACAAAAAACTAATCTGAAGTTAGGCCATCTCCAGCCGAAGCAGGTAATAGCCCCCTCATGCCTGCTTGCCTGCATGCCTGCCTACTTGCCTGCCTTGTCAAGTTAGTCATCTCCAACCAAACCAACAATTTAAAGTATTTATTTCAATCTCAAACTTTCCCCACTCTCACTTAACTACAACAACAACAACAACAACAACAACAAGAATAATAATAATAATAATAATAATAATAATAATAATAATAATAATAATAATAATAATAATAATAATAATAATAATAATGGAATAAAAACTACGACACCGTAGAATTATCCACAAGATCAGGTTACATCGATATGGAATCATATTTGATGCGTCGCGGCAACGTTCGAAATAAAGAACTCAATAGCCAATTGAAAAAAGATTTAGTCGAACACTTGTGGGCAACACATGGGCTATTTTAGAATTATGTGTTTCTTAGTAATCGCATTTGTTAAGTTGTTTAATTGATTATTGTATTTTTAAATTTAGATCTTGTTCACTTTTGTTAAAGTAAACTTAATTATATAACTTTTAAAGAATTAAAATAAAATTTTAATATAATCTAATGGAGTAAGAATTTGATAACGTTAAATATCACAATAAAAGTTCAACTTAAAAAAAATTAATAATAGTGAATTAAATTTGTCAGACGAAACCTATAGTGAATTAACTTATATCTTTTTTTATACATTTAAATTACATTCTTGCGGGACTTATAACTTATGACTTTATCCTACAATTAATTAACTTATTACTTTTAAAACAAAAAAAAAAAAAAAATAAAAGAAGAAAAGAAAGGCACGGCAGCAGCAACAAGCAAAAGCAAAACAACAAAACAACAAAACAAACAAAAAAAGAAAAGGAAAAGGAAAGAAGGAATGCACCAGCAGCAACCAATAAGACAAAAAAAAAAAAAGAAAAGGATGAGGGCGAGTGAAGCTGTTGGCAGGAAGGCAGGCATCCAGGCAAGCACCTCCCCCCGGATGCCTGCCTGCCAGCTCTGGGGGGAGCTCTTCTCCTGTTGGACTGATCCAATTGGGCCGGATCGGATCTGGTATGCCCATGTGGGCTGACCCAAACCGGATCCGGATCCAGTTGGTTAGGGAGAGTTTTAAATAACTCCCCACTCCTACTATTAAGGGTAAACCTCCCATCTCTCTTCTCTCCTGATCAGTTAATATAGAAGACGTTTTGTTTTCTATCAGATAGTTCACTCAATTGAAAAATCAGAGAAACAAAGATACAGAGAGAAAACACTTTTGGGGTAGATAAAATTTGATCAATCAAGAACATTGAAGTCCAGGGTTCTTAGGCAGTGATTAGTATCTGCTTTCCGTTCGTGATTGGAGATCAACCAGAGTATTGGAAAACTACCAGAAGTCAGAAAGAAGAGTTCGTGATTCAATTGCTGGTTCCAATTGTTAAGTAAGATCCTTTTTACTTTATTTGCTTTGAATATATGAATTTGAAGCATGTATGTTGTTTAAAACCAACATTGGTATCAGAGCCATTGTAACGCCCCGTAAATTTAAGACCTTTCTAATCATATTTTATTGGATTTTTAATCCAATTTTATATGCTAATGTGTTTTAAAGTTAAATTGAACTCCCTTTTGTGCTATGTTATGAACATTAATTAATTCTTATGGAATATTGGACTTAGAAATAAATTAGGAAACATGTCTATTGCCTTTTAAAAACATTGGGGTCATTTTGTAATTTATTTTGGACCTAAGTGCGCAAAATTTTATGTTTTGGGGGCAAAAAAAAAATGCACTTTACCAAAGCTCAAGGAGCAAAGTGCAAATTCTCCCCAATCTTTTCAAATCCTACATCAAGCAATGTAATGAGTGAAAAGCCAAGAAATCAACTTTGGCCATGCCCCTATGAAGTAACCATGCCCCTACTTGAAGTATAGCCATACCTCTACCCCCACATTCTCCATTCAAACACTTCACCACTCTTATTATACCCCAAAAATCAGATTTTTGTGTTCCCCTACACCATTCATTTCCTTGGAGTAAATTGGAGAGAGTTAGAGAGAAAATTAGAGAGAAAAGTGAAGGTTTCTTGAAAATATATAGAGGGTAGGAGAAAATAGGAGGAAAACACCACCATCACCACCACCTCCCGACGGACCACCTCCGTGAGCCACTGCTGCCGCCGCTGCCGCCTCCTCCGCCGCCGCTGCCGCCGCCGTGAACCGGGAAAAGAAAAAGGGACTAACTTGGAAGCTTGTAAGAATATTCAAAATCCTTTTTAGTATGGTTAATTGTGTGAAATAACTTAGAAATTTAGGGTTTTAATCTTGAAATAGCTTAGAAACTTATGCTTTTGATATAGAAATATCTTGAAGATATAAATAATGGATTTCTTTAATTTTATGATATTCAATGTTTAAATAGTTTTATTATATGTTAATGCATGTTCAAAAAAAAAAAAAAAGGGGGACTTTTGTGATTGTTGAAAGAACCATGTTTTGTTCTTAAAATTACTTAAAGATTGACTATGAGAGCATATATGTTTGCTATATTATGGATCTTGAATAATATATAAATGTCTATGAAAATGTATGAAATTCTATGAGAACTTTGGGTTGTTTTTAAAGATGGTTGTGTTATTTTGTTTGGGCATTTTATGCAAATTCAAAATTTGATCTCGTGTGCATTTTCCGGTGGGATTGGCCGGAGCCACCCCACCGCCGGCAAACAGCCATCGGCCACTGCCATAGCAGTGGCCGTGGCTGTTCTTTTTTTGTTGTCTGTTGCTGTTGCAAATTGCAACAGCATGTTGCAATTTGCAACAGAACAACAGGCCCATTTAATGGGCCTGTTTCTACTTTGTAAGTGGGCTGGCCATCAGGCCAGCCCATATATAAAAAAAAAAAAAAAAAAAAGAAAGAAAGAAAAGAAAAGAAAATATATTTTGAATAAATTATTTGAAATTTTATAATAATAAAATGCATAATTATATTCCTAAAGTAAATCCGTAAATTGTAAACATAGTTTTAATATTCCGTAAATTATTATTATTTATTATTTGAAAAATAGATAAATTATTTACTTAAATAAAATAGTTTAAAACGTATCTTTAAATACTAAATTTGAAAAATAAAATAGAATAAATTTGAGAGAATAAAAATTAAATTAAATAAACCTAAAAATAATTTTGAAATTTATTCTGAAAATAAAATTTGTAATTATTAAAAATAATAATAATACATAATAAATAAATTCGAAAATAAAGTTAAACAATTTTAAATAATTATTTTCTGAATTATAAATAATTAAATAATAAATCAATTTTTTCCGAGAAATAAAATGTTTTGAAATTTAAATAATAAATAATTTTGAAGATAAACCTAAATAATTTAACTAATTAATTTCTGAAATATAATTATAAAGTCCTTTTTCCGAAAGATAAAATATTTATTTAATATAAATAATAAATATATTTTCGAAAATAAATATATTACTTAGATCATTTTGAAAAGAAAAGAGGGTTAAAAAAAAATAAAAGAATCTTCCGAAATTTAATTAATTTAAAAATAAGATAAAGGTTAAATAATAATAAATTATATTCGTTTAAGATCACGAAAAATAATAATTTTCAAAAAATAAAATAATTTCAAACGAACTTGATTCTTAATTAAAACTAATTCATATTTTGAAAAAATAAAGTAAAATATTTTGATTAAATATTTTTCTGAATTTAATTAATTCAAAACTAAAATTAATAAATAAAGAAAGTTTTCAAAATTAGAAAAATAAATAATTATAAAATAAACTTTGATTTGCTGAAATAAAATGAATGCATATTACTTAAGAACATTCTCGGGTTTTTATAAATCCTTATTTGTGGCTTTCCATGCCACGTAGCTCTAGGAACTCCTAAACAGGGTTAATTAATCTAAGTTGGATCCTGGTCTCCTTTCGTCCATGACACGACTATAATTGCGACTAAAGTATTTCTTTAGTCAATCGTAAGTTCTTGCTCGTGTTTAGATTCTTAAACGTTACGTAAACTTGTTCAGGATCCGGGATCATCGCTCCACCAAGAAACTTTCAAGAACCGTAAGCAGCACAGTGAGCGCTGTGTGTTCATTTGTGTGTCAGTCTAATATGCTAGTAGGTCGATTCTAAGCATGTATTCTATTCAAATTTCTCTTGCATGTTGTCACGAATAGACTGGACTTGTTATGTCGATATTACTCGCATGAAATCCTAAGAATATCAACATGATAATCTAATACATGCTATATCCGAATCAACTAGTTGCGAATACATGTTACTAAACTATCATGACACCTAAAGTTGCATATTATAAGTTGTTAAATGTTGATAATATGTTTGATATGTTATGTTTTCGTTTGTCTCCGATTATGTGTTTCTGTTTGTTTCCGATTTTGTGTGGGCCCTATTTGTTTGGTATATGGACCCGATGGCAACTTGGCCGGCAAGGGCCGGCAGGATTGTCACGGTTACCCGTAGGCCTGGCCTTGCAACCTAAGTGGGGAGGAACACTTGGGGTGTAAGGACGAACTCCGGCAAAGACATGTCGATGCATTTCAGATAGTAAGGTCGCTCCTTACTTGGTGAGTTTGGATGGAATCAGATAAGGATGGAGGGTAAGCGGAAAACGGCATCAGCAACTCTTGGTTAACTGAACTCTATGCTTTGATTTTATATATGTGATATATGTTCAATTCATTTATATGCTCACGATATATGTTATGTTGCATCCACGTGACAGACGCACAATGCACCACAGCCTCACTAAGTTGGACGATCAACTTACGCGTTCCTTTTATTAATCTTTTCAGATGCAGGAGTCTCGGGTTATGATGGTTGAGTCAGTTCCCGGGATCCAGTCAGTCATTGAGGGATTGTCCTCCCTTTTGTTTTACTTGCTTTCGCAATCTACTACTTTTGTTGTCACCTTGTCATAAGGTTGAATGATGTAATTTGAATATCGTGTTTATGTTTTCCGTAGGCTTGCGGGGTTACCCGTATGACCGTATATTTGGCATTCTCCGTCTATAACGGAGCTAGCAGACATCTTGAATTTTTAATATAGTTTTATCGCATGCTTTAATTATGTCATCATGTTTTAAAAAAAAAAAAATTCAGCAACTCTGATGGGTTATCCCGCGCCGGGCGATCCCAAACTCGGGGATGGGCCATGTGGGACCCAACCCAGGGAGCGGGGCGTCACAGGTGGTATCAGAGCTTTTTGCTTTCAAAATTGAGTCATGGATCCTCGGAAGTCGTATGTTTAGTCGTGTTCTAAGTCTTTTGGGTCATCATGCATAATATGTCATGTGAATTTGTTTTGTTGCTTGTATTGTGAGTTTGATAGGGTTTCGTATTAAGGTAGTTCTTGACGTTTTGGAGGATTACCAAAATATAATACGTATATTTAGTTTGGTTTGATTTGAATTTAGTTACTTCGTGGGGTTTTGGGGTTGAGTCTCGATTTGCTACTAAACCATTCTCATGATTAGATGGCAGGCAATCGAGCTGATAGTCGTACTAGCCGACGGGCTACCTCTGACCCTTCTGAAGGGGCACCGGTAGTCCCACCAGTGACAACACCCGTTGATCAGGCTGAGCGCATCATTGCCGCTTTGGCCGAATTCACCCAAGTTCTGCAAGGCACTGCACGGGCCGTGCCTCCAACCCCGACACCACCCGCCTTGGACCAAACCTTGGAGCGTTTTCTGCGGTTTCAACCACCCAAGTTTCTTGGAGAACCAGATGATCGGAAGGCTGAAGCTTGGCTAGCTGAGATCGAAAACATTTTCGGAGCCCTGGACTATTCTGACACTTTGAAAATTTCATTGGCCACCTATCGCTTTGAAGATGCCGCTAGATCTTGGTGGCAGACTAGGGAGATAGTTTGGGAGCGGGACCATATAGAAAGGATTTGGGTGAACTTTGTGAAGGAGTTTAACGACAAGTATGTTCCACCTGTTGTTCGGGAACAACGTGAGGAGCAATTCAACGCTCTAAAGCAAGGGAGTATGAGGGTGCCGCAATTTGAGGCTATTTTCTCCCGACTAGTCCGTTATGCTCCCCACTTGATGACAGATGAACCCCGTCGCACTCGCAGGTTCATAAAATGCTTGAGGCCAGAGCTCCAGCGAGCCCTTCTCTCTCACAACATGGTATCGTACATTGCGGCGGTGGAGAGGGCCACACGAGTTGAGAACGGGTTGATTGAGCTCAATGATATGCAGTTTTCGGAGAAGAAGTCGAGGCCTCCTCAGGAGAATTGGCAGTTGGGGAAAAATACAGGGAAGGTACCAAGGACAGGAGAGTTGAACTCAGGAAATTCGAAGGGCCCTCAACAGAATAACTGGCAACAGAATAATTCGGGAAAGACACCGAATGGAGCTTGCACTTATTGTGGCTCAAAGGGGCATGGGGAGCCTAAGTGTTATAGGAAGGCCGGAAAGTGTCTGAGGTGTGGGAGTCTGGAGCACTTCATCAAGAATTGCCCCAAAGCATTTGTTAACTTAGCTCCGGGAAGCGAAGGATCATCTCAGGCTGCAAAAACACCAAAGTCAGGGATCCCCGGAAAAGTTTTTGCTATGACTGGAAATGAGCTTAATGAGCAAAACGTGAATGACATGGTGGAAGGTAAACTTTATGTTTTTGGGCAATCATGTCGAGTTTTATTTGATGATCAGAGCATCTCGTTCATTCATAGTATTATAGTATAGTTCCAATTAAGTATGGTAGAAATACTCTGTGAGTTGGAGGCTCATACTTCGTTAGTTACCTCTATTATAACGGGTTTAGTTCTCAAGGTAAGCAAGGTTAATATCAAGGAAATGGTACTTTTTGCCGATCTAGTCACATCTCTGGCTCTGGGATTTTATATGATTCTAAGTATGGACTTATTGTCCATCTATTTGCCCGATTAGAATGTTGTCATTTGAAAGTGACGCTTTCTAACACGAAACCTTTTGAATCCCACAATCGAATTTGGGGACCAAATTCTTTTAAGGAGGGGAGATTGTAACGCCCCGTAAATTTAAGACCTTTCTAATCATATTTTATTGGATTTTTAATCCAATTTTATATGCTAATGTGTTTTAAAGTTAAATTGAACTCCCTTTTGTGCTATGTTATGAACATTAATTAATTCTTATGGAATATTGGACTTAGAAATAAATTAGGAAACATGTCTATTGCCTTTTAAAAACATTGGGGTCATTTTGTAATTTATTTTGGACCTAAGTGCGCAAAATTTTATGTTTTGGGGGCAAAAAAAAAATGCACTTTACCAAAGCTCAAGGAGCAAAGTGCAAATTCTCCCCAATCTTTTCAAATCCTACATCAAGCAATGTAATGAGTGAAAAGCCAAGAAATCAACTTTGGCCATGCCCCTATGAAGTAACCATGCCCCTACTTGAAGTATAGCCATACCTCTACCCCCACATTCTCCATTCAAACACTTCACCACTCTTATTATACCCCAAAAATCAGATTTTTGTGTTCCCCTACACCATTCATTTCCTTGGAGTAAATTGGAGAGAGTTAGAGAGAAAATTAGAGAGAAAAGTGAAGGTTTCTTGAAAATATATAGAGGGTAGGAGAAAATAGGAGGAAAACACCACCATCACCACCACCTCCCGACGGACCACCACCGTGAGCCACTGCTGCCGCCGCTGCCGCCTCCTCCGCCGCCGCTGCCGCCGCCGTGAACCGGGAAAAGAAAAAGGGACTAACTTGGAAGCTTGTAAGAATATTCAAAATCCTTTTTAGTATGGTTAATTGTGTGAAATAACTTAGAAATTTAGGGTTTTAATCTTGAAATAGCTTAGAAACTTATGCTTTTGATATAGAAATATCTTGAAGATATAAATAATGGATTTCTTTAATTTTATGATATTCAATGTTTAAATAGTTTTATTATATGTTAATGCATGTTCAAAAAAAAAAAAAAAGGGGGACTTTTGTGATTGTTGAAAGAACCATGTTTTGTTCTTAAAATTACTTAAAGATTGACTATGAGAGCATATATGTTTGCTATATTATGGATCTTGAATAATATATAAATGTCTATGAAAATGTATGAAATTCTATGAGAACTTTGGGTTGTTTTTAAAGATGGTTGTGTTATTTTGTTTGGGCATTTTATGCAAATTCAAAATTTGATCTCGTGTGCATTTTCCGGTGGGATTGGCCGGAGCCACCCCACCGCCGGCAAACAGCCATCGGCCACTGCCATAGCAGTGGCCGTGGCTGTTCTTTTTTTGTTGTCTGTTGCTGTTGCAAATTGCAACAGCATGTTGCAATTTGCAACAGAACAACAGGCCCATTTAATGGGCCTGTTTCTACTTGGTAAGTGGGCTGGCCATCAGGCCAGCCCATATATAAAAAAAAAAAAAAGAAAGAAAGAAAGAAAAGAAAAGAAAATATATTTTGAATAAATTATTTGAAATTTTATAATAATAAAATGCATAATTATATTCCTAAAGTAAATCCGTAAATTGTAAACATAGTTTTAATATTCCGTAAATTATTATTATTTATTATTTGAAAAATAGATAAATTATTTACTTAAATAAAATAGTTTAAAACGTATCTTTAAATACTAAATTTGAAAAATAAAATAGAATAAATTTGAGAGAATAAAAATTAAATTAAATAAACCTAAAAATAATTTTGAAATTTATTCTGAAAATAAAATTTGTAATTATTAAAAATAATAATAATACATAATAAATAAATTCGAAAATAAAGTTAAACAATTTTAAATAATTATTTTCTGAATTATAAATAATTAAATAATAAATCAATTTTTTCCGAGAAATAAAATGTTTTGAAATTTAAATAATAAATAATTTTGAAGATAAACCTAAATAATTTAACTAATTAATTTCTGAAATATAATTATAAAGTCCTTTTTCCGAAAGATAAAATATTTATTTAATATAAATAATAAATATATTTTCGAAAATAAATATATTACTTAGATCATTTTGAAAAGAAAAGAGGGTTAAAAAAAAAATAAAAGAATCTTCCGAAATTTAATTAATTTAAAAATAAGATAAAGGTTAAATAATAATAAATTATATTCGTTTAAGATCACGAAAAATAATAATTTTCAAAAAATAAAATAATTTCAAACGAACTTGATTCTTAATTAAAACTAATTCATATTTTGAAAAAATAAAGTAAAATATTTTGATTAAATATTTTTCTGAATTTAATTAATTCAAAACTAAAATTAATAAATAAAGAAAGTTTTCAAAATTAGAAAAATAAATAATTATAAAATAAACTTTGATTTGCTGAAATAAAATGAATGCATATTACTTAAGAACATTCTCGGGTTTTTATAAATCCTTATTTGTGGCTTTCCATGCCACGTAGCTCTAGGAACTCCTAAACAGGGTTAATTAATCTAAGTTGGATCCTGGTCTCCTTTCGTCCATGACACGACTATAATTGCGACTAAAGTATTTCTTTAGTCAATCGTAAGTTCTTGCTCGTGTTTAGATTCTTAAACGTTACGTAAACTTGTTCAGGATCCGGGATCATCGCTCCACCAAGAAACTTTCAAGAACCGTAAGCAGCACAGTGAGCGCTGTGTGTTCATTTGTGTGTCAGTCTAATATGCTAGTAGGTCGATTCTAAGCATGTATTCTATTCAAATTTCTCTTGCATGTTGTCACGAATAGACTGGACTTGTTATGTCGATATTACTCGCATGAAATCCTAAGAATATCAACATGATAATCTAATACATGCTATATCCGAATCAACTAGTTGCGAATACATGTTACTAAACTATCATGACACCTAAAGTTGCATATTATAAGTTGTTAAATGTTGATAATATGTTTGATATGTTATGTTTTCGTTTGTCTCCGATTATGTGTTTCTGTTTGTTTCCGATTTTGTGTGGGCCCTATTTGTTTGGTATATGGACCCGATGGCAACTTGGCCGGCAAGGGCCGGCAGGATTGTCACGGTTACCCGTAGGCCTGGCCTTGCAACCTAAGTGGGGAGGAACACTTGGGGTGTAAGGACGAACTCCGGCAAAGACATGTCGATGCATTTCAGATAGTAAGGTCGCTCCTTACTTGGTGAGTTTGGATGGAATCAGATAAGGATGGAGGGTAAGCGGAAAACGGCATCAGCAACTCTTGGTTAACTGAACTCTATGCTTTGATTTTATATATGTGATATATGTTCAATTCATTTATATGCTCACGATATATGTTATGTTGCATCCACGTGACAGACGCACAATGCACCACAGCCTCACTAAGTTGGACGATCAACTTACGCGTTCCTTTTATTAATCTTTTCAGATGCAGGAGTCTCGGGTTATGATGGTTGAGTCAGTTCCCGGGATCCAGTCAGTCATTGAGGGATTGTCCTCCCTTTTGTTTTACTTGCTTTCGCAATCTACTACTTTTGTTGTCACCTTGTCATAAGGTTGAATGATGTAATTTGAATATCGTGTTTATGTTTTCCGTAGGCTTGCGGGGTTACCCGTATGACCGTATATTTGGCATTCTCCGTCTATAACGGAGCTAGCAGACATCTTGAATTTTTAATATAGTTTTATCGCATGCTTTAATTATGTCATCATGTTTTAAAAAAAAAAAAATTCAGCAACTCTGATGGGTTATCCCGCGCCGGGCGATCCCAAACTCGGGGATGGGCCATGTGGGACCCAACCCAGGGAGCGGGGCGTCACAGGTGGTATCAGAGCTTTTTGCTTTCAAAATTGAGTCATGGATCCTCGGAAGTCGTATGTTTAGTCGTGTTCTAAGTCTTTTGGGTCATCATGCATAATATGTCATGTGAATTTGTTTTGTTGCTTGTATTGTGAGTTTGATAGGGTTTCGTATTAAGGTAGTTCTTGACGTTTTGGAGGATTACCAAAATATAATACGTATATTTAGTTTGGTTTGATTTGAATTTAGTTACTTCGTGGGGTTTTGGGGTTGAGTCTCGATTTGCTACTAAACCATTCTCATGATTAGATGGCAGGCAATCGAGCTGATAGTCGTACTAGCCGACGGGCTACCTCTGACCCTTCTGAAGGGGCACCGGTAGTCCCACCAGTGACAACACCCGTTGATCAGGCTGAGCGCATCATTGCCGCTTTGGCCGAATTCACCCAAGTTCTGCAAGGCACTGCACGGGCCGTGCCTCCAACCCCGACACCACCCGCCTTGGACCAAACCTTGGAGCGTTTTCTGCGGTTTCAACCACCCAAGTTTCTTGGAGAACCAGATGATCGGAAGGCTGAAGCTTGGCTAGCTGAGATCGAAAACATTTTCGGAGCCCTGGACTATTCTGACACTTTGAAAATTTCATTGGCCACCTATCGCTTTGAAGATGCCGCTAGATCTTGGTGGCAGACTAGGGAGATAGTTTGGGAGCGGGACCATATAGAAAGGATTTGGGTGAACTTTGTGAAGGAGTTTAACGACAAGTATGTTCCACCTGTTGTTCGGGAACAACGTGAGGAGCAATTCAACGCTCTAAAGCAAGGGAGTATGAGGGTGCCGCAATTTGAGGCTGTTTTCTCCCGACTAGTCCGTTATGCTCCCCACTTGATGACAGATGAACCCCGTCGCACTCGCAGGTTCATAAAATGCTTGAGGCCAGAGCTCCAGCGAGCCCTTCTCTCTCACAACATGGTATCGTACATTGCGGCGGTGGAGAGGGCCACACGAGTTGAGAACGGGTTGATTGAGCTCAATGATATGCAGTTTTCGGAGAAGAAGTCGAGGCCTCCTCAGGAGAATTGGCAGTTGGGGAAAAATACAGGGAAGGTACCAAGGACAGGAGAGTTGAACTCAGGAAATTCGAAGGGCCCTCAACAGAATAACTGGCAACAGAATAATTCGGGAAAGACACCGAATGGAGCTTGCACTTATTGTGGCTCAAAGGGGCATGGGGAGCCTAAGTGTTATAGGAAGGCCGGAAAGTGTCTGAGGTGTGGGAGTCTGGAGCACTTCATCAAGAATTGCCCCAAAGCATTTGTTAACTTAGCTCCGGGAAGCGAAGGATCATCTCAGGCTGCAAAAACACCAAAGTCAGGGATCCCCGGAAAAGTTTTTGCTATGACTGGAAATGAGCTTAATGAGCAAAACGTGAATGACATGGTGGAAGGTAAACTTTATGTTTTTGGGCAATCATGTCGAGTTTTATTTGATGATCAGAGCATCTCGTTCATTCATAGTATTATAGTATAGTTCCAATTAAGTATGGTAGAAATACTCTGTGAGTTGGAGGCTCATACTTCGTTAGTTACCTCTATTATAACGGGTTTAGTTCTCAAGGTAAGCAAGGTTAATATCAAGGAAATGGTACTTTTTGCCGATCTAGTCACATCTCTGGCTCTGGGATTTTATATGATTCTAAGTATGGACTTATTGTCCATCTATTTGCCCGATTAGAATGTTGTCATTTGAAAGTGACGCTTTCTAACACGAAACCTTTTGAATCCCACAATCGAATTTGGGGACCAAATTCTTTTAAGGAGGGGAGATTGTAACGCCCCGTAAATTTAAGACCTTTCTAATCATATTTTATTGGATTTTTAATCCAATTTTATATGCTAATGTGTTTTAAAGTTAAATTGAACTCCCTTTTGTGCTATGTTATGAACATTAATTAATTCTTATGGAATATTGGACTTAGAAATAAATTAGGAAACATGTCTATTGCCTTTTAAAAACATTGGGGTCATTTTGTAATTTATTTTGGACCTAAGTGCGCAAAATTTTATGTTTTGGGGGCAAAAAAAAAAATGCACTTTACCAAAGCTCAAGGAGCAAAGTGCAAATTCTCCCCAATCTTTTCAAATCCTACATCAAGCAATGTAATGAGTGAAAAGCCAAGAAATCAACTTTGGCCATGCCCCTATGAAGTAACCATGCCCCTACTTGAAGTATAGCCATACCTCTACCCCCACATTCTCCATTCAAACACTTCACCACTCTTATTATACCCCAAAAATCAGATTTTTGTGTTCCCCTACACCATTCATTTCCTTGGAGTAAATTGGAGAGAGTTAGAGAGAAAATTAGAGAGAAAAGTGAAGGTTTCTTGAAAATATATAGAGGGTAGGAGAAAATAGGAGGAAAACACCACCATCACCACCACCTCCCGACGGACCACCACCGTGAGCCACTGCTGCCGCCGCTGCCGCCTCCTCCGCCGCCGCTGCCGCCGCCGTGAACCGGGAAAAGAAAAAGGGACTAACTTGGAAGCTTGTAAGAATATTCAAAATCCTTTTTAGTATGGTTAATTGTGTGAAATAACTTAGAAATTTAGGGTTTTAATCTTGAAATAGCTTAGAAACTTATGCTTTTGATATAGAAATATCTTGAAGATATAAATAATGGATTTCTTTAATTTTATGATATTCAATGTTTAAATAGTTTTATTATATGTTAATGCATGTTCAAAAAAAAAAAAAAAAGGGGGACTTTTGTGATTGTTGAAAGAACCATGTTTTGTTCTTAAAATTACTTAAAGATTGACTATGAGAGCATATATGTTTGCTATATTATGGATCTTGAATAATATATAAATGTCTATGAAAATGTATGAAATTCTATGAGAACTTTGGGTTGTTTTTAAAGATGGTTGTGTTATTTTGTTTGGGCATTTTATGCAAATTCAAAATTTGATCTCGTGTGCATTTTCCGGTGGGATTGGCCGGAGCCACCCCACCGCCGGCAAACAGCCATCGGCCACTGCCATAGCAGTGGCCGTGGCTGTTCTTTTTTTGTTGTCTGTTGCTGTTGCAAATTGCAACAGCATGTTGCAATTTGCAACAGAACAACAGGCCCATTTAATGGGCCTGTTTCTACTTGGTAAGTGGGCTGGCCATATATAAAAAAAAAAAAAAAAAAAAAGAAAGAAAGAAAAAAAAGAAAAGAAAATATATTTTGAATAAATTATTTGAAATTTTATAATAATAAAATGCATAATTATATTCCTAAAGTAAATCCGTAAATTGTAAACATAGTTTTAATATTCCGTAAATTATTATTATTTATTATTTGAAAAATAGATAAATTATTTACTTAAATAAAATAGTTTAAAACGTATCTTTAAATACTAAATTTGAAAAATAAAATAGAATAAATTTGAGAGAATAAAAATTAAATTAAATAAACCTAAAAATAATTTTGAAATTTATTCTGAAAATAAAATTTGTAATTATTAAAAATAATAATAATACATAATAAATAAATTCGAAAATAAAGTTAAACAATTTTAAATAATTATTTTCTGAATTATAAATAATTAAATAATAAATCAATTTTTTCCGAGAAATAAAATGTTTTGAAATTTAAATAATAAATAATTTTGAAGATAAACCTAAATAATTTAACTAATTAATTTCTGAAATATAATTATAAAGTCCTTTTTCCGAAAGATAAAATATTTATTTAATATAAATAATAAATATATTTTCGAAAATAAATATATTACTTAGATCATTTTGAAAAGAAAAGAGGGTTAAAAAAAAATAAAAGAATCTTCCGAAATTTAATTAATTTAAAAATAAGATAAAGGTTAAATAATAATAAATTATATTCGTTTAAGATCACGAAAAATAATAATTTTCAAAAAATAAAATAATTTCAAACGAACTTGATTCTTAATTAAAACTAATTCATATTTTGAAAAAATAAAGTAAAATATTTTGATTAAATATTTTTCTGAATTTAATTAATTCAAAACTAAAATTAATAAATAAAGAAAGTTTTCAAAATTAGAAAAATAAATAATTATAAAATAAACTTTGATTTGCTGAAATAAAATGAATGCATATTACTTAAGAACATTCTCGGGTTTTTATAAATCCTTATTTGTGGCTTTCCATGCCACGTAGCTCTAGGAACTCCTAAACAGGGTTAATTAATCTAAGTTGGATCCTGGTCTCCTTTCGTCCATGACACGACTATAATTGCGACTAAAGTATTTCTTTAGTCAATCGTAAGTTCTTGCTCGTGTTTAGATTCTTAAACGTTACGTAAACTTGTTCAGGATCCGGGATCATCGCTCCACCAAGAAACTTTCAAGAACCGTAAGCAGCACAGTGAGCGCTGTGTGTTCATTTGTGTGTCAGTCTAATATGCTAGTAGGTCGATTCTAAGCATGTATTCTATTCAAATTTCTCTTGCATGTTGTCACGAATAGACTGGACTTGTTATGTCGATATTACTCGCATGAAATCCTAAGAATATCAACATGATAATCTAATACATGCTATATCCGAATCAACTAGTTGCGAATACATGTTACTAAACTATCATGACACCTAAAGTTGCATATTATAAGTTGTTAAATGTTGATAATATGTTTGATATATTATGTTTTCGTTTGTCTCCGATTATGTGTTTCTGTTTGTTTCCGATTTTGTGTGGGCCCTATTTGTTTGGTATATGGACCCGATGGCAACTTGGCCGGCAAGGGCCGGCAGGATTGTCACGGTTACCCGTAGGCCTGGCCTTGCAACCTAAGTGGGGAGGAACACTTGGGGTGTAAGGACGAACTCCGGCAAAGACATGTCGATGCATTTCAGATAGTAAGGTCGCTCCTTACTTGGTGAGTTTGGATGGAATCAGATAAGGATGGAGGGTAAGCGGAAAACGGCATCAGCAACTCTTGGTTAACTGAACTCTATGCTTTGATTTTATATATGTGATATATGTTCAATTCATTTATATGCTCACGATATATGTTATGTTGCATCCACGTGACAGACGCACAATGCACCACAGCCTCACTAAGTTGGACGATCAACTTACGCGTTCCTTTTATTAATCTTTTCAGATGCAGGAGTCTCGGGTTATGATGGTTGAGTCAGTTCCCGGGATCCAGTCAGTCATTGAGGGATTGTCCTCCCTTTTGTTTTACTTGCTTTCGCAATCTACTACTTTTGTTGTCACCTTGTCATAAGGTTGAATGATGTAATTTGAATATCGTGTTTATGTTTTCCGTAGGCTTGCGGGGTTACCCGTATGACCGTATATTTGGCATTCTCCGTCTATAACGGAGCTAGCAGACATCTTGAATTTTTAATATAGTTTTATCGCATGCTTTAATTATGTCATCATGTTTTAAAAAAAAAAAAATTCAGCAACTCTGATGGGTTATCCCGCGCCGGGCGATCCCAAACTCGGGGATGGGCCATGTGGGACCCAACCCGGGGAGCGGGGCGTCACAGCCATTGTTGTGATTGAGTTCGAAACTCTTTAATTTCTGATTATGTTCATAATTCATGATGTATGTGCCTTGTAATTCCTGTCAAATTATTTTTCTTAGTAATTTTTTGAATTTGTGGAATTATGGTTATACTATTTTAATTTTCGAGGCATGCTGTAGTTGTCTAATTCTTTGAATCTTTAATTCGGAGATATGTTTTAGTGCTCATGTATCGCCTTTCGGTTTTTACAACGACTCAAGTGTGTGGAATCTTGATTATTTATATTTTATTTACTATGCATAATATATTTAGTCGTTATATGAGTATTCATACTCCTTTGCTTTTGTTCACCTTTTGCGTATAAATCTTATAGCGCAATCAGTTCCAACCAATATGGAACTATCACATCCCTTAAGACAAGGGATGGTATAAGCAAATTCCAATGATCTAAATAATTCATGGCTTTAGATGCATTGAATGCATCAATGAGTACTTCATTGGGCGTCCAACCCCCTTATGCATTACTTTGACCATAAGGTTAAGTTCAATAAAATGTAATCATCCCTTATGGAAATACTAGGTTCAATTCCTTCTTTCCCTTGATCTTAATCCATGGAAGAACCATTTTGATTGACTTTACAACTTATCATCCTTACAGAAAAACCTCTAAGGTTATTTCCCTTCAAAGAGGATTCATTCATCTTCTTCCATCTCGTAAGTCTTTTGAGCTTTTCAACGAGATGTTACTTCCCTTTTATGGGAGACTTCATGTTTGCCTACAAGAAAATTTGAGCTTGAGAACCATCCTCAACCCTCTGGTGAAACTTATCACCTTTCTTATTTGAAGAGTAACTTTGAAAAAGGCAGCTTGGTGAAACCTATCACCATTCCAGTCGAAGTGTAACTTCGAAAGGAAAACCAATGAAATCATTGTAAGGAGATTAGTCCTTTGCTTGGACTCGAGAATAATTTCTCAAGTTTTGAAGTCATTCAAAATTCATTTGGGTTAAGTCAATTTATTTTATTCAAGTATGATGGTAAATATTCAAGAATACATTACTTATGAAAAACTATCATAAACATGACGATAAATACGCGACAGATTAATATCAATGCATAATTTACAAACATGGTTTTCGTTTGTAAATTACTCCCACTATTTTTGTCGAATACTTATGCCCCCACATAAGGTTCGGAAATAAAAATTTCCTAATGGGCTTAAGGCCCAAATGTAATCGCTCAGTACCCACGACTCGTTGGCCATACCAATTGATCCACTTGGTGGACGATCACGTCGCCAATTAACCATCCCAGCTAACCCTTGAGTTCATTTAGCCTCGTTTTTTGTTATGGACCCACGACTCATGAGACATCCATACTTACTCGCGTTAAATCATGTTCAATACTCGTGAAGAGAAATAGTTCAATCATAGATGCCCCACGACTCGTGAGACAGCGCCTAGAACCTTGCTATCCCCTCCCTTGGCACTAAACTGTGCATCGAGGCAATAGACATACCATCTTCCTATAACTCGACCCACGACTCGTGAGACATCGAGATATATTCGTACGATATGCATAAGACCTAGTAATTGGATAGGCTAGGACCATAAACACCATTCTATGCGCCCGTTTTACGACTTAATATTATAATTGAATTTTAGGATCAATTGGAGGTTTTATGAAATGTTCATGTACGAGGTCTCATCAGATTATCAATTATCTTGTTTACGTTTTTCTATCCTAAGCATGCAACTCATACATCAAAGAATAATTACGAAAAAGTAAACATTCATCACCTAGCATGATATAATTGATCGATTGCCCATCCTATGCGATCCATCACGAGCCATGTGATGGATCAATTGGCCAGTCTAGGGTGGAAATTAAATGTCCTAACTATTACAATTTACAAACCCATACATCATGGGCCTTCTTGTAATATCCACCTTAATTGGGCCTCCATGTCCTCTAAGGTTATGGGCCTCCATGTGGATCTCTTAGTCTTCATGAGGTCTTCTCGGATCCAAGCCTAATCTAAGTCTAACTTATAAAAATAAATGGTCCTATTCCATTACATTCGTTTGCGCAAGCAAGGGCACCAATCAGGCCCATTTAATTACAACCCATAAAATAAATAAACCAAAGCTACACAGGGCTTAAGGGCAAAATCGACCAATCCACATATTCACTCAAGAACATGCATAAATTCACATAAGGGCATAAATGTAAATTTACCGGCTCCTTTAATTTTAATTCACAAAAATTATCCAAGTTAATTTAATTTTGAATTAACAATTAATCTCTAAGATTAATTAACTCTTACTTGAGTTCTAAGTAATTTACAACTCTTATCTTGATAAAGTTGGTTAATTAAGATAGTTACAAATCTTCCAAGATTACTATCTTATCCAAAACTTTAAGTTTCCCAATTTTACAAATCTCTAAGATTCTCAAGATAATCCTATTTTGACTGGATTAGTTAAACTAAGGTAGTGTCCAAATCCACCAAGATTTCTACCTTATCCAAAACTGCAACCTTCCTAATTTAATAAAATCTCTAAGATCTTTAATCTTGGTAACTTACTAGAAGAGATTAACTTTAATTAAATCTCTTATCACAATTGAAACTCTAAGTTTCCTTGATTAATAAGATTTCTAAGATCTTTAATCTTGGTAATTAACTAGAAGACATTAATTCTAATTAAATGTCTTATCACAAATGAAACTCTAAGTTTCCTTGTTAATTAGATCTCTAAGATCAACCCAAGATTCACCAAGATTCCATAACTACTAAATCTCCAAGATTATCCAAAATTCTGCCACAAAAATTTTAAACCACCATATCATGGCCGTAGTACGTTCGGCTTCAAGTTGACTAAAATCCAACATTTTGCAATTTACAAAATCAAATTGCAATACATGATAGTTGCTTCAAAACTTACGTAACATATCCCAAATTAAAACAACATGCATACTATTACACACATGTCACGTGAATTGTGCCTACAAAAGAAAATCAAAAATTTGTGCCGTGCACTAAGGTCGACATTAATTCTCACCAAGAGAATAAAGTGTCGATCTAATTACATTGTTTTCCTTTTGTTTTGTTTTAATTTATGTTTGATTCCTTAATTAATTAAAATTAACAGTTTTAATTAATTTAATCCAAAATTTAAAAAACATGATAATATTAACGAATCTAAAATTTTCTTTTAACTCCAAGTTAAACAGATCTACGTTCTAAAACATATACAATAAAAGAACTAGCCACATATAAATCAAACATATGATTTAAATCACAGAATTTGCAAATTCATATATATACAAAGCCTAGAGTTGGCTCTGATACCACTGTTGAGATTCTGTAAGATAAACAACCCTAGGCACAGCGGAATTTAAAATTTTAGGACCTCTTACGGAATCTTGCCAGGATACAACTCTAGGTGTATATATATGAATATTAAATAAACGACAGTATAAACAGTTTACAAGTTATACCTGTCTCCTTGCAAATCCCAATTGACAGACGAAGTCAAGTTCCTCCCTCGAGTTGGTCGATCCTATGCCCTGCAGCAGCGCCCCACGTGTTGCGCCTCTATGGGTTGATACACCACAATTACACGAAATTTAATATACCCTGATTGACTAGAACACAAAATATATTAAGATCTGGGTTTAGGAAACTAATTTGGAACAAGGATGAAATCGAAAAATTCTTCCAAAGAAGAAAAGGGGTTCAACCGATTTCACTGGGAGAGAGTGTTTTTCTTGACTTGGCTTTTGGCTCTTAAAGTTGTGTGTGAGATATGACATCAAGTCCCCTATTTATAGGTATCTCATTAACCTAATCCTCCTAGGACTAGGACTCCAAGTCTCCTACATGGGCCATGACCCTTTTAATTAGAATACTAAGTCTTCCTAATTAATTCATGGCCCAGTTAATTAATTTGACCAGACTTTATTTAATCTCTCAATCAAATAGCCCAATTAATTAACAACTCTTCCATCTAATTAAATTAGACTCTAAATCTATTAAGTTAAATCTTTCCATAATTAATTAAATCCAACTTAATTAATCAACATACAAATTAAATTCCAATTTAATTTATAATCTTGATCCAATTTCAATCGGATCCAATTTGTTCCAATTGGGTCGACCCAGTCACCAATCGACCCAGTCGATTTTTCAGACCCAGTCGACCCAATCGACCCAGTCGATTCGGTCGACCCAGTTGTTTCCTTTTTCTTCGCTTTCGCTTCTTGTGTATTGTGTATGCCCCCATAGGTTCATCACATAATTGGTCGTGAGTTATAATTAAATATTAATTCAATTATTCAAGCATTAAATACTTTTAAATCAGTAGAACACTCTGTCGACTGACCATTTCAAAATTAGCACCCCTGCCAATTTAGGAATTCTCCCACACTCCACGGTCGCTGTGTGGCCACAAGCCCATGGAGCCCAATCATTGGTGAATTAATTCAGTGAACCTTTTATCATTTACAATTACCATGTACGCCATAATCTCTCCATCGATCAATCTCCCAGTCGAGACTTAAGGGTATGGTCTTTCATCGGTTCCCCTTTTTCTTTTGTCTTGACCTTATGCATTCTGGTCTCTAAATAATTCTCTTTGACTTAATCTTTATGAGCTACTTACATAAAGCCGTCAGATACCTCGGCCGAGGATTTTACCAGAATTAATTTCTCACAGAAATCCATAGGAGAAATTCTCAACCTATCAAGTTGGTTAAATGAATATGTTCTAGATCACGGCCTTGGAGATCAGTCCACGGGTTGTCCCATAGACCTGTGATCTAATGACTTCTATCATTATGCGTAGATAATTATTACATAAGATAAAGATGATCATATAATAATAAAATGCATTTATTAATCCAATTGAATGGTCCTTTCAATTAAATGCAGCCAAAATATTTGGCTTGCAGGACACTATTCTATCATTATCTTCCTATATCTTCCCGAAATCAAGCACTTTACCTTCACCACAAACATTTAGGACCAGTCAACCGTGGCTACGGGTGTGGGTTATGAGGGGTAGCTTAATGTTGGGACATGACAAATTTTAGGTTGTAGATAGTTTAACTAATCCGTTTAAAAAATAAAATTATTTATATTAATTATGATATTTTGATTAGTTTGGGTCGAATTGGTCCATTAAGTTTGGATGATTTTGGAAAATTTCTTAACTAAAGGCTAACAACTAAGAAGCATTCAACTGAGTTAATTGATAGGTTTTAATGATAACAAAATCTAAGTAACGTAATCTAAGTTATATTTGGGAACCTGGTCAAAATAGCAAAAATATAAAAGAGCTAAGTTGACAAATAATCAAAGAAATGAGTACTGAGAAAATACCAAAGTATCGTATTCAAAGAAAGTTTGAATAAGTTAATCAATTTGGTTTTGATTGATTATCAGAGAAGATATTTACCATCATCAACGTTCTAGTGAAGACATCATGTGAGAGACTTCACAAAGGAACAAAAGAAGCACGATAGCTGAGTCAAAAACATTGGAGTAGTTCTGATGAAAAGAGTACACCCATCAGCTGACTAGCTCAGGATTTAAAGCAGTAAATGATTGGAACGACATACATAAGTAATGAAGTATCTCTTATACGAGGATCAGATGAAAGAATTCTAATTATAAGAAATAAATTCAAATATCTCGGACATCAGGGTGCATTTACTGTAAGTGACAAAATAGTACAGTGTATAGTACTGTAACAATGACAAAGCCGCTTGCAAACATTTATAGTTGTTTGAAGACTGGTGAAAGAAATAAGGGCATTCCCGAAATTACGACTTTCTTTCAATGGACATAATTCTCCACCTTTGTAAATACCAATTAGTTTTGAATGAAGAAAACATTTTTTTGCTAAATCTACAATTAACAAATTATACAAGCAAAAAATATTAAAGATCAAATAGAGAGTAACCACTAAGTTGTTCTAAGAGAAAGCTTACTTAGTTGAAGAAACTAGGAGTTTTAATTGCAACAAGGTTGTAATTATTCTGTTAGTTTCTGAGAGAAATATACTGCTAGCTCAACCCATTGGTGAGACTTATTACCTTTCTTATTTGAAGAGTAACTTTGAAAAAGGCAGCTTGGTGAAACATTTCACCATTCCAGTCGAAGTGTAACTTCGAAAGGATAACCAATAAAATCTTTGTAAGGAGATGAATCCTTGTTTGGACTCGAGAATAATTCTCATATTTTGAAGTCGTTCAAGATTCATTTGGCTTCATAAAATTTATTTGATTCAAGTATGATGGTAAATATTCTAGGAAATATCACTTATGAAAAATTATCATAAACACGACGATAAGAGGAAATTAATACGCAGGCAGATCAATATCAAATGCATAATTTACAAACATGATTTTTATTTGTAATTTACTCCCACTATTTTTATCGAATACTTATGCCCACACATAAGGTTCGGGAAATACGAATTTCCTAATTGGCTCAAGGTCCAAATGCAATCTCTCAGTACTCACGCCTCGTTGGCCATACCAACTGATCCACTTGGCGGACGAACATGTCGCCGGTTAACCATCGCAGCTAACCCTTGGAAATTCATTTCAAAAACTCGGGTTAATGGTAATTTAACCCCTCGTGATTATCATAATGTTAAATTTACCATCATGTTATTTTAAAAATGATTCACACTGCCTCCCTTGAAAAGCTTTCAGAAAAAAAAGAACTGACAATGATACCCTTTTTATGTGGACCATTTGATCTCCCCAAAGGGTAATTTCATATTTTTACACAATACATTTGACGTCTACTTTCATATTTGAGCGAGTAAAATACACTCTACAACTCAAGATGGTAAATTGCTTTTTTTTTTTTTTTAAATTACAAGAAGATAAATTAAATATTATGAAATCACATGGAGGTAAATTGACATTCTTGAGTTTCACATAATCATTCATATTAGAAAAGAGAGAATTTCACTTTTGATACCATAATTATATTTAATTTAGGGATTTGGTACCACAACTATTTCTATCGACACATTTGGTACCATATTTCAATTCCACTTTACAAATTTGATTCTTCCATCAAATTAATGACGGAATTGACACGTGATTATCACGTGCTCGTTAAATCTCGTTAAAAATTTCACTTTTGGTACCACAAGTAACCCTGCTTTAAGGTTACGATACCATAACTTTAAAAACATACACATTTAGTACCACATATTAACTGTCCTAGGCACATTTGATATTTTCGTCAATTTTTGGACCAAAAATACAATTTCGGACGCAAAGTTGATGAAAAATTCACAGAAATGGTCATATAGTTATAAATTGTTGACAAACTTTGCCTCACATATTTTATGGCCGACAAATTTACACCACAATTCACAAGTTTTACAAATTTTATATATTATTATTATATTTCTTAATCTAATTAGAATATGGCAAAATTGCAAAAATCGTCCCAAACTAATCAATGATTTTTGATTTTCGTCCCAAACTATTTAATTGGCGAATTTCGTCCCGTAATTTAATATTTTTTTGGAATATCGTCCCAAACTAATTACTAATTTTGATTTTCGTCCCAAACTATATCAACTCGCCAAATTTCGTCCAATAATTTACCATTTTGTATGAATTTAGTCCCAATATTAAATTTCTAATTTAATGAAAATGACGTTCAATCTTGTAATTGATTTGGGACGAACTCTGCAATATTATATAATTATTCATGTTAAAATTTACCATGTCATGACACTTAAGTAGCCATGTGATAATTTATCGGCAAATGCGCAATTCCGTCTTATAATTATGGTGGGACGATATTACAAAAAAATATTAAATTACGGGACGAAATTCGCCAAATTAAATAGTTTGGGACGAAAAATCAGATATTAGTTTGGGACGATTTTTGCAATTTTGCCTTATAATATATATAAACTAAATAATATTTTATATAAAAGCTGATAAATTTATTAGAATTTTTTAATTTCAAAGAATAATCTTTCAACCTAATTAGATTTTACATATAATATATATAAATTAAATAATATTTTAATATGAAAAATAAATATACTTATTATATTTTAAAATAAAAAAAATCTTTTAGACTAAATTAGGGTTTTTTTTAATTATAATAATTTATTAATTAAAATTATTATTATTTATATAATTTTAAAAGATTTTTTCAGCTTTTATAATAAATACTATTTAATTTGTATATATTTTTATCTAATTAGTTTAAAAGATTTTTTTTCAATTTAAAAAAATTAATAAGTTTAATTGATATTTATTTTTCAAATTTTATATAAAATATTTTTTATTTTTTATTTTGTATATGTAAAATCTAATTAGTTTAAAAAAAATTATTGATATTTTCTTTTTTGGATTTTATATAAAATATTATTTAGTTTATATATATATTATATATAAAATCTAATTAGTGTAAGAGATTTAATAATTATAGTATATAAAATTTATAACTAGGATTTATAATTAATTATATTTGCAATTGGGACTGAAATGCTTCTAACTTGTCGGCCAAAAATTATGTGGGGCAAAGTTTGTCAACAATCTATAACTATAGGACCAATTCTATAAATTTTTCATCAATTTTCAGTCTAAAATTGAACTTTCCGTACAAAATTTGACGGAAGTATCAAATGTGTTGAGAGCAGTTAACATGTGGTATCAAACGTGTATGTTTTTAAAGTTATGGTGCCGTAACCTTAAAGTCCCTTACTTATGGTACTAAAAGTGAAATTCTCTCAGTTTAGATTTAACAAGAGCACGTGAGAGTCACGTGTCAATTCCGTTATTAATTTGACAGAAATATCAAATCTGTAAAGTGGAATTGAAATATGGTACCAAATGTGTCGACATAAACAGTTGTGATATCAAATTCTTAAAATAAGTATAATTATGGTATCAAAAGTGAAATTATCTTTGTTAGAAAATGTTGGACATGAAAACATGTTCTCGTACAGGGACGGACCTACCACTTTGGGGGCGAGGATTTCTTTGCAGTGCACTCGATATTTTTTCAGATTGACTTGATAAAATGACACAAAAGTAGGTCAAGGTAGAGTAAGATAACTTTGTTCTATAAGTAATGAAATATACGTATATATCTTTAAAAACATACAATCATTCTAAATTTCAAATTGTGACATTTTTGTTGTATAAAAATTAATTGAGATTGTCCCGAGAAACTCAACAATATTTTCTTTTCAGTGTATAGAAGAATGCATATCCACGAAACTCGTTTTTCATTTTTGTTTTGAAATCTAGTTTTATAAGTTCCATAACAAAAGATGACCACTCATAACAATTCATATGAATTATTATATTTAATCTCAATATTTTGTTCAAAAGTAGTTACATATTACATCAAAACTTAATCTTGAGATGATGATGAAGATTATGTTAGAACTTAATTGCATGTTATTTTAGGCACAAAACTTAATTTCTAACATATATTAAGCAAATAATAGTTGCGAGACCAATTTTGCAAGTTTCCACGTTAGCAATGGGGTTATTTTTATGTCAGCAATGGGCGGATGACTTGACAAACATGTTGGCTATTTAGACCGAAATAGAACTATATTAAAAATATATTAACTAGACCTTTTTGCCAGCGAAAAATAATTACAGAACCAATATAGACAGATATAAATTTTTATCTTTAAAAACATATTTTTAGAGAGTAAAATATGAATAGATCAAGCACTATTTTTATTTTTTAGTTAATTCTAACACGACTATATAGTTGGTTTGACTTTTGAGTAGAATTATTTTGAACACGATGGTTGTGCATGATATATGAATATTGGTCAATGAAGCCGTATAGATGAATCTAAAGTTTTGTTTATTCCAAAAAAAACAAAAAACTAATCTGAAGTTAGGCCATCTCCAGCCGAAGCAGGTAATAGCCCCCTCATGCCTGCATGCCTGCCTACTTGCCTGCCTTGCCAAGTTAGTCATCTCCAACCAAACCAACAATTTAAAGTATTTATTTCAATCTCAAACTTTCCTAACTCTCACTTAACTATAACAACAACAACAACAACAACAACAATAATAATAATAATAATAATAATAATAATAGTAATAATAATAATAATAATAATAATAATAACAATAATAATAATAATAATAATAATAATAATAATAATAATAATAATAATAATAATAATAATAATAATAATAATGGAATAAAAACTACGACACCGTAGAATTATCCACAAGATTAGGTTACATCGATATGGAATCATATTTGATGCGTCGCGGCAACGTTCGAAATAAAGAACTCAATAGCCAATTGAAAAAAGATTTAGTCGAACACTTGTGGGCAACACATGGGCTATTTTAGAATTACGTGTTTCTTAGTAATCGCATTTGTTAAGTTGTTTAATTGATTATTGTATTTTTAAATTTAGATCTTGTTCACTTTTGTTAAAGTAAACTTAATTATATAACTTTTAAAGAATTAAAATAAAATTTTAATATATTCTAATGGAGTAAGAATTTGATAACGTTAAATATCACAATAAAAGTTCAACTTATAAAAAATTAATAATAGTGAATTAAATTTGTCAGACGAAACCTATAGTGAATTAACTTATATCTTTTTTATACATTTAAATTACATTCTTGCGGGACTTATAACTTATAACTTTATCCTACAATTAATTAACTTATTACTTTTAAAACAAAAAAAAAAAAAAAAAAGAAGAAAAGAAAGGCACGGCAGCAGCAACAAGCAAAAGCAAAACAACAAAACAACAAAACAAACAAAAAAAGAAAAGGAAAAGGAAAGAAGGAATGCACCAGCAGCAACCAATAAGACAAAAAAAAAAAAAAAAAAAAAAAAAAAAAAGATGAGTGCGAGTGAAGCTGTTGGCAGGAAGGCAGGCATCCAGGCAAGCACCCCCCCCGGATGCCTGCCTGCCAGCTCTGGGGGGAGCTCTTCTCCTGTTGGACTGATCCAATTGGGCCGGATCGGATCTGGTATGCCCATGTGGGCCGACCCAAACCGGATCCGGATCCAGTTGGTTAGGGAGAGTTTTAAATAACTCCCCACTCCTACTATTAAGGGAAAACCTCCCATCTCTCTTCTCTCCTGATCAGTTAATATAGAAGACGTTTTGTTTTCTATCAGATAGTTCACTCAATTGAAAAATCAGAGAAACAAAGATACAGAGATAAGACACTTTTGGGGTAGATAAAATTTGATCAGTCAAGAACATTGAAATCCAGGGTTCTTAGGCAGTGATTAGTATCTGCTTTCCGTTCGTGATTGGAGATCAACCAGAGTATTGGGAAACTACCAGAAGTCAGAAAGAAGAGTTCGTGATTCAATTGCTGGTTCCAATTGTTAAGTAAGATCCTTTTTACTTTATTTGCTTTGAATATATGAATTTGAAGCATGTATGTTGTTTAAAACCAACATTGGTATCAGAGCCATTGTTGTGATTGAGTTCGAAACTCTTTGATTTCTGATTATGTTCATAATTCATGATGTATGTGCCTTGTAATTCCTGTCAAATTATTTTTCTTAGTAATTTTTTGAATTTGTGGAATTATGATTATACTATTTTAGTTTTCGAGGCATGCTGTAGTTGTCGGATTATGCTGAAACTTTTATTGAAGCATGACTATATGATGTAGTAATTATATGTATTTTTGCAGAATTTTTTGATGTATATTCTGTTCTGATAAAATTGTTTTCTTAAAATCGTATTATGCGTTTTCCCGATGTGTTACTTTGAATTATGCGATCTACCATATATGCTTACGTTCGTCTCGAAATAAGATTTCTGGATATGTGCCCAGATTATTTTTTTGCTGAGTATTTGGTACGTAAATTAAGTTTTTAAGCCTCTGCCTGTTAACCTAAATAATCTGGAAATTAATTCATAACACACATAATGCATAATACACTCACCACTCTCTTCCAAAGCGGTTGTAACGCAAACTCCAATGTCAAGAGCTCAAAACGTAAAAATGATTGCACCAATGGATTCAGAAGGCACGAAAATGGGGGGGGGGTAGCCAGAAGGACGACGCCGGAAAACGAGCAGAAGGCGGCGCGTGTACGCGAGTGGAACAAGCCGTGAACAGTTTAAACTGTTTAGTCACACGCGGGCATCCACTTGGCGACCACTGTAGACACATGTGTCTACCACGTCATCGCCACGTAGGATTCCGAGATCTATTCCGCCACGTCAATGACACGTGTACATCCACGTGGCGATGATGTGGACTGTCACGTGTACATCCACGTGGCGATGACATGGACTTCCACGTTGCTGCACTTGCCACGTGACCTGTTCTGAGGAGGCCACGTGGCAGAAGCTGCTTTGTCATTTAAAAAAAAAAATTGACACTCATCGCCGGCGCGTGTCGGTGCATGAGGTGTCTTTCGGCGGCCGGTTTCGATCGGATTTTTTTCTGTATACTCGAAATTTTATTTGTGGTTTATCTGTGAATTAAAATAATTTTTTGAGCAATGTTTAAAATTTATTTTGATTTATTGAGTTTTAAACCTTTAGAAATTCACAGAAAATAAAATTCTTCATCAGAAAATTTCAAATTTTTTCCAGAAAATTTAAATTAAATTGTCCTTCATGGGTGGCTACTGAGATTGAATTTTGTGATACTTTAGAAAATTAAGCTCGTTTATTCTCGCTTGAGCATTTGTTTTTTCGTGTAATTTATTTGAAATTTGGCAAAGAAATATTCTTGAAAGTATCAAAATCTATTTCAATCACTGAAAATGTTAAAATTCCGCAAACTTTAATATTTACCCTCATCTTTCAGGTATGCCTTTGATCTATAGCAAATATAGGGTACTTCGGGGAGAAGCCCTTGAGCGACGTATCCATGAGCTGGGGTCATAGAAAATTTGGTGTCGTACCGAATAGATCCCAAACACTCTCTGAAAGAACATTGGAGGGTAATGAGAAAGTTACACCGCCGCGTTCGCTATTATAATAATGACATTCATCCGTTTGAGAAACGGTGTGATGTCTACAAGCAATCTCTTTCGGTTGAACTTCATAAAGTATGGAAGAGGCGAGAAACTATATTGGTAGAGATAACTCGATAGAAAACTTTATTCACAACATGCATAATGGATGAAAATTATACCTCAAGAAAAAGGCTGAAAAGACTTTGTTTCTTAGTCTGAACTCTAACCTCCGCAACTTGAGGTCCGGCTGAGGAAGAAATCAACTCATCGGTCCTTGAAGCAAGTACCTTGTGACAGGCTGTCTCAAGCCATTGTCAATGAAGCTTTTGTTCAGTCTTGGCAATCAATCGAACCAGTGATAGGATAGTGCCCTGCAAGCCAGTTCTGTTAGCTTGTAATAGATCTATCCTGTATGAAACGATCTTTGATTTTATAATAATACGCATGTTTATTTATATATGTATAAGGATAAACAATGGCCAACTTCATCTCTCGCGAATACATTTAAGCTATTGGTTGAAACCCTTAGATTACATTTGACTATGGGACGATTCACTTCAGTACTGAGTGCAATCATGAAACAGTCTCAAAGGTCGTAATCTTAAAAGTGTTCCAAGTCGTAGATTCCAAAACGAGACGGGGTATCGTAGGAATCGCAAAGACTTGTACGAGTATGCATGATTCACATGGAGTGAATTTGTAGTGTTTCATGAGCAAGGAATTTGAGTCCAGTGCATACGAGTAGGTGGTTCAATGGAAGATTGAACGCATCGAACGACCCGAACAGAGAAACCCATTGTGGAAGCGCATGACGCATATCGGTGATGGGATGTTTCTCAAGGAATATAATAGTGTACGATTTAGTCCTTTGACTTGAGGTACTAGGGCGAATTCGGTGCATGAAAGTGCGTACTTAGATCTAGGTATAGGCCACGTAGCTTGGTCATAATATGCCTAGGTTGGGTGCGTATGGACATGTACGCGAGTGGTTAGTACCGATATGGAATCTATTGACTCGCTGTAATGGGTGAGAGAATTTCCTATACGATTCTTAGATAATATATCCAAGGAATCTGCGGCCGCAGTCGGTGACGGATTTGGAAAGGGGTTTCCAAATTTAGAAGGTCACAAAGGTATATTATCCTGAATTAGAAAGTATAGTTATCGAGACAAATTTGGAGGTGCCGATCAATTCACACACCCTAAGTCTTGATCGGGAATATTAGTCGATAGAAGGACCGTATGTACATGGCAATTATATGAGACGAGGTTCACAAATATCAATTCACCTGAAATTGGGCTTCATGGGCTTGTGGCTAGACATCGACCATGAAGTGTGGGTACTCCTGAATTAATAGAGGATTTAATTCTAGGAGTGGTCAATTAAATGTTGTTTAATTGACCGGAACAATTTATTGTTCATAAATTAAATCACGAAGGATTCGTGGGCCTGCTGCCAATTGATGGTGAACCCAGAGGGTCACACACAATACAATTGGACGGTGACTGTTATAAAAGGAAGTGAAAGGAATTAATTGATTTAAAGGTAATTAAATCAATTAAATGAATTAAAAGTATTTAATTCAAGTGGGAGATTAATTAATTGGCTAACTTAATTAATAATTGAGTTGCTAATTAATTATGCAAAAGAAATAATGATTTAATTGGACTGGGCATTTAATTAAAGTAGTTAATTAAATAAAGGATTGCAAGACATGGGCTTCTATTAATTAAAGCCCATAAGGAGTCTTGCAAACCTAGGTCAGAAGGAGTTTATAAATAGAGCACAACTAGAGCTCAAATGGGTAACACCCTAGAAAGAAAAACCCTAGCCTCCTTTTGCCTAAGTAGCCGCCGCCCCTCCTAGCTAGAAACCCTAGCTACCGCCGCCGCCACCTTAAGCCGCCGCCACCTGCTGCCGTGGGCTCCTTGGTGCCGCCGCCGCCATCTCCCTGTTCCATTGTGTTAGATCTTGATCTGTCAAGAGATTCAACACAATCCTGCAATAACAAATCTCCTGTATCGAGTTCTGAGCCTAAGATCTTGAGGTGTTGCCAGAATCCAATTGGTGTGGACTGTCCCTGGAGGTGAGACACTTGGATCACTCCTGTGAACCAGATCAGATTCAGAAACGAAGCCGGAGATTTCCACCACCTTGCCTGTGGTGAGGTATATCGCAAAAACCCCCTTTGTTAATTCATTGTGTGCGTTTATGTTCTAGCTTTTGTATACATAATGTGGAGACTTCTTTTATGGGACCATTGAATGACTCGAAAAATTTTAAATTCCGCACTTTGTTGTCTGACAAATCGAGCCATATCCCAACAGTGGTATCAGAGCCAACTCCATTATTATTATACAAAAGCCTGAACATAATTGTGTTCACCGTATATGTTTAATTATATGTATGAGAACACGTGACAATTATGTTCTGTAAGTTGATTCTTGTTTGTTATGACTAGATCTATCATTGGGTAAAACTGCTTTTCAAGATCTGTGGCGTTTTTATAGTTTTTGAAAACTTCAGGACTTTTGAGGCAAAAATCGCATATTAGGGTTTTTGGGGCTGAAAATTCAAAATTTTTGAAATCTGGAAATTTGAAAATTCTGGACTGTTCTTGCAATTCTGGTCGCACGGTTTTTGGGGTCGTTTTGCAATTTCTGAAAACTTAGGGGCTGTTTTGCAATTACCGAAACTTGAGGGGTCAATTTGAAAAATAAAAAATTTTCAAAATTCAAAATTTTATTTTCTGGTCTGCTGCCCGAAACTGCCCAGGGGTGTTTTTGTAACTTTTTAAAAGTTTTGGGGTCAAAGTGCAATTTTCGAAAATTGAGTGGTCGAAAATGCAATTTTCAAAAGTTGAAAAACAGATTCTGAAATTGAGCAGAAAATTAATTTTTTGTTTACCCGGATATTTATTTTGTCATAATTAGTAGTGACTAAAAAGCAAGAATCATAGGAAGTTAGTTTTAAAAGGATGTTTTAAAATTAAGATAGAAGAAAGTAAAAGATGTTTACATGTTTCTTGCTCTACGTGAACTGTTTACGTGGTTTTCGATCGAGACGAGCCTTGACCTTAGGGTAGATGTGATTGGTTTAATTTATTGCTTGGTTTTTATTAGGCCTGCGAGCCTATTATTGTTTTTGGGCCACTTTGAGCCTTTGTAATAGAATAGGGCTTTACTGCTTTCCTAGTTTAGGATGGAGGCCCATTTACAAGCAAGGTGGGAGCCCAAGAAGATAAGAAGGCCATGTATGCATAGTACAATGTGTAATAGCATAGGGCCTGTTTGAGAACCCTTTAGATTGACCAATTGGGCCAACATCATTGGCTCGATGATGGCCCACATAGGAGGCTCCCGATCGAAAACATATTGTGGTAGTATGCATGCTAGGCTTGTATGGCTTTTATTTATTTGTCGATTTATATTTGGCTGCGCGCTAGAATCTAGATCGTAATAAAAGATAAAGCATAACTGAATTGGTGAGATCTCGAGGAGAGTTAGCATAACTTTCAAAACCAGAAACCCCCTCTCGAATTAAATATTAAGTCATATTGGATTAAAATAAAATGAAGTATTTATATAAATCCAAGCCTTCCATCAATAGGGACTAGCGTATGTTGTCTACTTATCGATAGAGGTGATCCAGAGTCTGGCACCCGAGTCGAAGAAAGGGACAATACGTGAAATTCCTTGACTCCTGTTTTTAACTAAACACGACAAGGGTGAGGACTGGTCGGGATGTGAGGATCGACCGATAACTAGTTACGGAGAACTCACGACCGGGCCCGTTGCTTATCATGATTGATGGGTTAGACTTAACGATTAGTAACACTTATGATGTAGCAGTGCTAGATAAGTGCGAAAACCGAGGCAAAATAAGCTTGAAGGTTGTGGAGTAACACAATTGGTAAAAAGTATACCTACCTGGAGAATTGGTTGTATGGCCACGAGTCGTGGGTGCAATTAATTGCTGCTGGGACGTCAAGACCTACTAGGA
This sequence comes from Penstemon barbatus, assembly GCA_003313485.2. Lineage (NCBI taxonomy): Eukaryota > Viridiplantae > Streptophyta > Magnoliopsida > Lamiales > Plantaginaceae > Penstemon > Penstemon barbatus. The sequence goes on along the minus strand of CM064884.1, from coordinate 41,322,371 downwards.
ATTAAATTTCCCGAGCAATCAAAGGGGTGATTGTTTCGATAAAATAGTGGGAGAACTTTTTCGAAAACAAGTCCAAATTCGATAATTATAAGTATTAGACATAAGATCAGTTAGCTAAATGTTGTCTTCTTTCCATTTGTAGATATTAAGTACAATGTCTAAGAATCCATTATCTGTTATCCTCGACGCAAACAAATTGAATGGCTCAAACTTCGTTGACTGGCTAAGAAATCTCAGAATCGTCCTCGACTCCGAGCGACGTAGCTATGTGCTCGACACACCCATGCCTGCTGCACCCGCAGCACGAGCTAGTGAGGAACAACGAACCGCCCATGCTAAAAGGGTTGATGATGATCTTCAGGTTCGATGTCTCATGCTAGCCTCGATGTCGAATGAACTGCAGAAACAGCATGCTGCAATACCGCTTGCTAGAGATACGCTTCTCCACCTCCAACAGATGTTTGGAGAGAGGTCTCGTACCGAAAGGTTCGCGACCACTAAGTAGTTGTTTCATCTCAAGATGGCTGAGGGAAGCAGTGTCAAGGATCACTGTCTGCGTTTCATCAACCTGGTTGAAAAACTAGGGTGATTGGAAGTAGACTTGCACGCTGATCTTAGCACTGACCTCCTCCTCCATACGCTGCCCTGTTCTTTTGACCAGTTCGTGTTGAACTTCAACATGGAGGATAGAACCCTCGCTCTTCACGAATTGACCAATTTGTTGGTAACGGCAGAATCGACTCTCAAGAAAGAGAAGCCGGTAATGATTGCACACCAATCGAAGACTGCAAAGCCCAAGAGAGGTAGGAAGAAGAAGAAGGTAGTTTCTTCGAAGGCAGTCACAAAGGTGGTTGAAAAGAAGCGCAAAAGACTAGAAGACGAATGTTTCCACTGCAAGAAAGCAGGGCACTGGAGAAGGAATTGCCCAGACTACCTGAAGTTGAAAATGGTAGCCAAAGGTATTTTCTTGGTTGAAGTTAATATTTCCATTAACTGTGCATCGAGGGTGTTAGACACCGCAGCAGGTTCTCATATCTGCAATGATTTGCAGTTGATGGGAGCAGTAAGATACCTGAAGCCCGGGGATAGAATCCTGCGTTTTGGAAACGGAGCTAGGATCGCCGCTGAGGCTATTGGGGACGTCGAATTGGTTTTAGGAAATTTTACTTTGGTTTTAAGGGATTGTCTGTACGTACCAACGATAATTAAGAACATCATTTCTATACCAATGCTAGACATTGATGGTTTTAATTTTTCCATTGAAAATGGAGCTTTTAGCATATTTAAAGGTGGTTTAATGTATGCTTGTGGTACTTTGATAGATGGTCTTTATTCCCTAGAACCTGTTAAATCCGACGTCATGCACATTCAATCTAGGAAAAGAAAATATGATAATCAAACTCCACAACTTTGGCACGCTAGACTTGGACATATTTCCAAGAGTAGGATTCCAAAGTTGGTTTCCTCTAAGGCTCTTGAAATAAAGAACTTGGATGAACTCCCAACTTGCGAATCTTGCCTCAAAGGAAAGATGACCAAATCACCCTTCACAGGGAATCCCGAGCGAACCAAGCAAACATTGGATTTAATCCATACTGACGTTTGTGGACCATTGAGTGTCAATGCGAGAGGAGGATTCTCTTACTTCGTAACATTCACCGATGATTTTAGTCGTTATGGATGTGTATCTTATGAAACACAAATCCGAAACTTTTGAGAAATTCAAAGAGTTTCGAATGGAAGTTGAGAATCAACTTGGACATAGTATTAAAGCACTTCGTTCTGATAGAGGTGGAGAGTACTTAAGCCAAGAATTCCTTGATTATCTAAAAGAGAATGGAATTCTCGCCCAGCGAACTCCCCCTAGGACGCCCCAACTCAATGGAGTGTCCGAGCGGAGGAACCGAACATTGTTAGACATGGTTCGTTCCATGATGAGCTTCGCTGACCTTCCCTTTTCGTTTTGGGGCTTGGCCCTATTAACTGCATCGAAGATACTAAACATAGTACCTTCAAAGTCAGTGCCGACAACACCGCACCAAGTATGGTATGGTAAGGCACCCGTGTATTCGTACTTACGAGTATGGGGATCTCCTGCGTATGTAAAGAACAAGAAGGGAGATAAGCTAGATAGTAGATCTAGTTTGTGCAAATTTGTGGGGTATCCAAAGGAATCCATTGGATACCTGTTCTTCGATCCTAAAGAACGCAATACGTTCGTAACTAGGAACGCCCACTTCTTGGAAGAGGATTTCCTCTCCAACCGAAATGGGACAATCGTAGAACTTGATGAAGTCCAGGAATCGTACCCATCCTCACAAACAGTGGGAGCTGAACCAGAATTTACTGAACCTACTAGTACACCTACTCTTCGAAGGTCTTATCGAATTCGTAAGGAGCCAGAGCGATTTGGTTTCATTCACGAAAACGAAAGAGGTGATAATGATCCAAGGACCTATCAAGAAGCGATGTCAGACATAGACTCGGGTGCGTGGCTCGAAGCCATGCAATCCGAAATGGATTCCATGCATTCCAACAAGGTTTGGACCTTGGTTGATCCACCTGAGGGAACTATCCCCGTAGGATGCAAATGGATCTTCAAGCGTAAGCTTGGAATGAATGGAGAGGTTTTAACTCACAAGGCACGCTTAGTGGCGAAGGGGTATTCTCAAAGGCCTGGAATAGACTATGAGGAAACCTTCTCTCCCGTAGCGATGTCCAAATCCATTCGGATATTGCTTGCCATTGCCGCATGGCATGACTATGAGATATGGCAAATGGACGTAAAGACCGCCTTCCTCAATGGAGACATTGACAACGAGATCTTTATGCAACAACCTGAAGGTTTTGCGTCCAAAGGAAATGAACACAAATTGTGTAAACTTCAAAGGTCAATATATGGCCTCAAACAGGCATCCCGAACCTGGAACATACGATTTGATGAGACAGTCAAGGCATTTGGCTTCATCAAAAATGTATATGAACCTTGTGTGTACAAGAAGAATAGTGGGAGCACAGTACAATTCATTGTTTTGTACGTCGATGACATTTTGTTGATCGGAGACGATATCAAGATGTTAGCGCAGACTAAAGCGTGGTTATCCGCGCAGTTCTCTATGAAAGATATGGGAGACACATCTTACGTATTGGGAATACGTATCTATAGGGATAGATCGAAGAAGATGATTGGACTCTCCCAATCTCAGTACATTAACACAATCTTGAAAAGATTCAAGATGGAAGAATCTAAGAGAGGATTGCTTCCAATGAGACATGGTATCTCTCTTTCTAAGTCTATGTGCCCTACAACAGACGAAGAAAAGACGAGAATGTCTCTCATACCTTATGCCTCTGCTATAGGGAGTATAATGTATGCGATGTTGTGTACTCGACCAGACATAGCACACGCTCTAAGTGTAACGAGCCGCTATCAGTCAAATCCAGGCGAAGAGCACTGGACTGCCGTAAAAGCAATCCTAAAGTACCTGCGAAGGACTAAGGATATGTTTTTGGTCTACGGTGGTAGTGGAGAACTGAAACTTGAAGGATTCACTGATGCAAGTTTCCAGTCTGATGAGGATGACTTCAAATCCAACTCTGGATACATATTCCGCATCAATGGAGGAGCAGTCAGTTGGAAAAGCTGTAAACAGTCTACCACTGCCGACTCAACCACAGAAGCAAAATATATCGCAGCATCAGATGCGGCAAAATAAAGTGTATGGATGAAAAACTTCATCCAAGAACTGGATGTTGTTCCTAGCATTGCTGAACCTGTAGTCGTCTTCTGTGACAACAACGGGGCGATAGCTCAAGAGAAGGAGCTGAGATCACACCATCAATCCAAACACGTACAGAGGAAATACCACGTGATCAGGGAGATCATGGGTAGAGGTGACATGAACATGGAGTATGTCAAATCGGAAGACAACGTAGCTGACCCACTAACTAAGCCACTTTCACAAAAGGCGTTCGATAGTCATCTAGAGAAGATGGGTCTTAGAACCATAGGTGAATGGCTTTAGGGCAAGTGGGAGATTGATAGGATAGTGCCCTGCAAGCCAGTTCTGTTAGCTTGTAATAGATCTATCCTGTATGAAACGATCTTTCATTTTATAATAATACGCATGTTTATTTATATATGTATAAGGATAAACAATGGCCAACTTCATCTCTCGCAAATACATTTAAGCGATTGGTTGAAACCCTTAGATTACATTTGACTATGGGACGATTCACTTCAGTACTGAGTGCAATCATGAAACAGTCTCAAAGGTCGTAATCTTAAAAGTGTTCCAAGTCGTAGATTCCAAAACGAGACGGGGTATCGTAGGAATTGCAAAGACTTGTACGAGTATGCATGATTCACATGGAGTGAATTTGTAGTGTTTCATGAGCAAGGAATTTGAGTCCAGTGCATACGAGTAGGTGGTTCAATGGAAGATTGAACGCATCGAACGACCCGAACAGAGAAACCCATTGTGGAAGCGCATGACGCATATCGGTGATGGGATGTTTCTCAAGGAATATAATAGTGTACGATTTAGTCCTTTGACTTGAGGTACTAGGGCGAATTCGGTGCATGAAAGTGCGTACTTAGATCTAGGTATAGGCCACGTAGCTTGGTCATAACATGCCTAGGTTGGGTGCGTATGGACATGTACGCGAGTGGTTAGTACCGATATGGAATCTATTGACTCGCTGCAATGGGTGAGAGAATTTCCTATACGATTCTTAGATAATATATCCAAGGAATCTGCGGCCGCAGTCGGTGATGGATTTGGAAAGGGGTTTCCAAATTTAGAAGGTCACAAAGGTATATTATCCTGAATTAGAAAGTATAGTTATCGAGACAAATTTAGAGGTGCCGATCAATTCACACACCCTAAGTCTTGATCGGGAATATTAGTCGATAGAAGGACCGTATGTACATGACAATTATATGAGACGAGGTTCACAAATATCAATTCACCTGAAATTGGGCTTCATGGGCTTGTGGCTAGACATCGACCATGAAGTGTGGGTACTCCTGAATTAATAGAGGATTTAATTCTAGGAGTGGTCAATTAAAGGTTGTTTAATTGACCGGAACAATTTATTGTTCATAAATTAAATCACGAAGGATTCGTGGGCCTGCTGCCAATTGATGGTGAACCCAGAGGGTCACACACAATACAATTGGACGGTGACTGTTATAAAAGGACGTGAAAGGAATTAATTGATTTAAAGGTAATTAAATCAATTAAATGAATTAAAAGTATTTAATTCAAGTGGGAGATTAATTAATTGGCTAACTTAATTAATAATTGAGTTGCTAATTAATTATGCAAAAGAAATAATGATTTAATTGGACTGGGCATTTAATTAAAGTAGTTAATTAAATAAAGGATTGCAAGACATGGGCTTCTATTAATTAAAGCCCATAAGGAGTCTTGCAAACCTAGGTCAGAAGGAGTTTATAAATAGAGCACAACTAGAGCTCAAATGGGTAACACCCTAGAAAGAAAAACCCTAGCCTCATTTTGCCTAAGTAGCCGCCGCCCCTCCTAGCTAGAAACCCTAGCTACCGCCGCCGCCACCTTAAGCCGCCGCCACCTGCTGTCGTGGGCTCCTTGGTGCCGCCGCCGCCATCTCCCTGTTCCATTGTGTTAGATCTTGATCTGTCAAGAGATTCAACACAATCCTGCAATAGCAAATCTCCTGTATCGAGTTCTGAGCCTAAGATCTTGAGGTGTTGCCAGAATCCAATTGGTGTGGACTGTCCCTGGAGGTGAGACACTTGGATCACTCCTGTGAACCAGATCAGATTCAGAAACGAAGCCGGAGATTTCCACCACCTTGCCTGTGGTGAGGTATATCGCAAAAACCCCCTTTGTTAATTCATTGTGTGCGTTTTTGTTCTAGCTTTTGTATACATAATGTGGAGACTTCTTTTATGGGACCATTGGATGACTCGAAAAATTTTAAATTCCGCACTTTGTTGTCTGACAAATCGAGCCATATCCCAACAACCAGATGGTCGATTTTTCCGATTTGAATGATTTCTGTAATTTATTTCCATTTAAAGATATTCTATGTTGTTGTTTGTTTTCTACATGAGACTGGATTTGATAATTGTTTATTTGGATCTTAGTTGTTTTGATTCATAATGCATGCTCTGTTTGCTTACATATTTATGGTCGTATATGTACTGTTTTGCCTTAACATGTTTGATCATCTTTTCCAGTGGGAGTTCTTAGGTTTTAGAATGACTATCACCAAGAACTTTAGTTTTTATACTTTTGATATTAAGTCCATAATTATGAGATACTTGTAAATGGATGATGATTGGGAACATTGCGTGAACTTTCGAATCCATTGCTTGTGTCAAGTCTTAATGGAGCTTAATTGACTTAGTATAAAATAAAATATGTGTATAAGGGTTTTAACATTTAATCACCTCTTACATAACAGACTATGGCATCAAAATCAATAATTGCTGACCTTAACAAAGGTGACAAACTGAACGGTGACAACTATGACATCTGGCGTCATAAGATTTGGAATGTGCTCGATGAGCAAGATGCTTTGGATGGCATCAACCGAATCATGGATGACCCAGGTGTTGGAAATAGTGTCCAACAGAGAAGGGATTAAGAGGCTTACCAGGCGTGGAAAAAGAAAAATTCCACTGCTCGTACAATCCCGGTTAGCTCTGTGATTGATGATTTGATTTACGAGTGTGAGCAGCACCCTACCGCTCATGACATATGGGTGTTTCTCAGGGAGAAATATGGGGGTACGTGTTACGCTCCAAACACGCAAGTATACGGTCGTCTACAAGTAATAAAGTGATAAGGAGTGTCAAACCCACGAGGAATTGTTCAATTAATTACCAACTAACGTCTTGTTACTTCGACTTAGATTTGTAAGTTGAGTACGGTAAAGTGGTGGTGGTTTTGATACTACAATAAATGAGGTGATTAAGAAACTAACACTTGACTTAATATATGTAAAGGCTTCTACGATTTTACGTCACCTAGTTCAATTCAAGATAAACAACTCAACAATTGACAACCACACTTATGTTTGTTGTTCAAGATTTCATAAAATATTCATACGTATCTTTCGATATCGTACGAACCTAACAAAGTAGACTAATCCAATTTATGTCTAAAAGGATTAAGCCTAAGTGATGCATTAACTCCAAACCTTGTTAGAACATGAAATGACCTAGGTATATTTCTATCCTAAAATCAATTCACAACCTAGTTTCATAATCTAATCTTTAATCAACTATGTCTAGCAATTAAAGATCAATCCATTTCATCCTATGGTTGGCCTAACCACAAGTTGACAAATGCTCAAACTAGATTAACAAACACTTGTATACAAGCATAGCAACAACCATTAACTCATCATTTAATCAAGAATCAAGAACCAAACATAGGATCAATAAAAACATAGAATAAAGGTGATTTAACCGGATTTCGTCGGGTTAATTGTATATCAGTGAATTTGTAATATCGGTGGGGTTTACGATATATGTGTATATATTTAGTAGGGCTCTGTTACTTTATTCCGGATGGATCAATCACAAAGAAAAGCAATCATCAAGAACAAGAAGTAAAACCACAAATAAAGCTAATAACACATCAATATGGAGATCAAAATACTATGAAAAATATTGAATCTTATTCCGTTGTAGTGCCTTAGGCAGAGTATATTTGTGTATTCTTGAAGTAAAGGGATTTCGTAGTTGTCTAATACCATGATTAACTAGGTATTTATACAATGTTAAACCTAGCGTTACAAGGAAACATAGTCCTATTAGGACTCGGCCCAAATATCCTTCATGGGTCCGGAGTATAATCTTCTATCGAAGAGAGCTGCACTTGGCCGGGTCTGTAAGATGATCCCGATCTGTTTGATTGGTCGAATCGATCTTATCTCTTCGTTCGATTCGAGTAATAAGTAGGGTGCGAAATAGCCCCCATCAGTACTCCCTCACTTCTTCGAGCGTATAGACAATAGAAGCTCGTAGAAGTAGATAGATCTTACGACTGTTTCTTTTCTATGAATGGAGCCTCGTTAAAAACCTTACTTAAGAAAAAACCCTGTGGGAAAAAATCTTAAATAAGGAAAAGAGTGCTACATATCATAGATAGTCGTTTTCT
>CM064884.1:41136238-41312424 GCA_003313485.2 Penstemon barbatus | reverse complement strand
TGGCGGGAATATGATTAGCTGCGATGAGTTCGAAACGTCTTTTCTTATTTCATTATAAATAGGTGACTCTTAAGTTCGCCATTCTTCTTTTATACTTCCCTACAATTCGTAGTTATTTCCTGCTTGATCGTTCATCACGCTAAATTTTTCCTTTTATCGACCTTCATTTTCCGAGAACTAGAATACATGGCTTTTGCAAGAAGATCTTCTTCTAGAGAGATTGTCGCCCCCGATAATGAGGAGGAGTTGCATTCTAGTCTGTTGGGCGAACAATCTAGTGTAACCGACTTCGTCGTCCCTGTAGAGGATACCTTCAAGGTACGAATCCTTACTGACGCGGATGTGGCTGCCCGAGCCAAAAAGGGCAAAGGTACTGTTCCTCAGATTTCTGAACCAATTGAGGACGTTGCTTGTGCGTATACAGTGGAAACATTTTCGGAGGTTGTGAATAATTATACCAAGTATTTCCCGGAAGGTTCCGAGATACTTCTTCCTTCCCCTACTGATAGGGTCACATCTCCACCGGAGGGATGTCGAGCTTTTTATTCGGCCCACTTTAATAGCGGACTGCGTCTTCCCTTGTCTCCCCTTTTTCTTGAAGTTTTGAAAACTTTCACTGTGTGCCTGACACAGCTGGTTCCAAATTCCGTTGCTTTTGTAGTTTGCTTTTCTGTTTTGATGATCGCAAAGGGGTTTAAACCTTCTTTTCGTAATTTTACGCAACTTTTCCGCTTCAATATTTCTAGTTCTTCAAATCGTGGATACTTCTTCGCTAGTCAGCGACCTAGTCGAGCAATCTTTGACGCCCCTGTTTCTAGTAATCCTTCATGGAAATCTCATTTTTTCTTCGTTCGTCCTCCGTCTAATCCTTGCTTGGCGGACAGTTCGAGCGTGCCTTTTTCATGGGATCATAGTTCCAGTTGGATTCCTGGAGGTCGCTTACCGACAGGCGAACTAGTTCCCGACGATGCTAAGTTTATCACTGAGATCTCCGAAATGCGTGCAAACAGATATCAAAGTGCTCTTCTGATCGGGGAAGCTTTCCTTACTTTGTACGCTAAACGCTTCATATTCTGACAGTCGTGTCTTTTCATATTCGCCGTAATAATTCAGACAAGTCATTTAATTTGCCGTAATCATTATATGTGTGTCTTTTCAAATTCTAGCGTTTGCTCCAAGGTCAGTTTTCCTGTTTCGCGCCCTTTCTTTAGGTCTGTCGCGTCCTTTCGTGTAGTATAAATACGAAAGGTAAAAACTTGACTTGTTTTTACTGCTATACTCCTCTCTTAACAGAGTACTCTTTCTTTAGCTAGTCGATAAACTTTCTCGATATTAATTTGTATTTTTCCATAATCCGACCATGAGCAACCTTTTTGGTAATACTTCGAAGCGACCATCCCGTGAGGGCGCTCGGGATAATAGATCCAAAAGATCTCGAAGAGATGGGCCGTCGATGGATCCTCCTCGTTCGTCCCAAACAATTAGGTCGGAGATCGATACTGGTGTTATTGCTTCTGAACCTCTCTCCGTGGTAAACTCGTCGTTTTCAGAACCAATCTTTTCTGCTTCCACTCAAGTAGGAAGCATGCCTTCCCCTGGTCGGATTGCTTTTGGCGATATGTCCAACGAGGAACCGGCTTATAATATAGCTGTTAGTTCAAATGCTCCTTCCTTTGAGCATGTTTTTCATGGAGGGGATTTTGCTATTTCCCTTCCTTTGTCTATTTCTACTGCCCCAATCGCCAGCGGAGGGCAAACTGGCGATGATTTATTTGTCAATCCTTCCGTAACACAATCTATTGTGCAGGATTGTCCTGAATATTTGTTTCATGATACCACTGTAACGACTACTTCTTTTGAATCGGGAGGACCTTCTGGAGATCGGACCAGCTCCAGGTCTGGTCGTCGGACCGTTATTTCTGCTTCAGGCAAGGAGACCTCCGTTAGCCCCGACGAGAGGGGATCTCCTCGTCTGTTAGATGATCGATGTATCTTCGAGCAAGTCAAGGATATTATGTTGTCGGAGACTCCTCGTTCTGATGGTGTCCCTTCCAATAGCGAGTTGCCTGGCTCAGTTGAGCCTGATGCTTTGTCATGGGATCTGGGTTTAAGCACTATTTTACCCGGTGAGCTAAAAAAGCTTGAGGATGCCTCCAACGTACGCCTTGTTCAATCGCTGGTGAAGATATGTGAACAGGTGGGCGAGTCTTTTCATTTTTTCATTTGTTTTAAGTTTTGACTTCCTTCTTACGTAAGGATTGTTTTCTTTTTTCCAGGGTAAGTACTTTGCACTCCAACTGGGTGTTCAAAACGATGAACTGTGGAGAAGTAAGGATGCTTATCAACGTCGTTTGGAATCGGAGTTGGCGAAGGTTGCTGGGCAGTCTCTCGAACTGCAGCTTGCCAATGATGAGCTGAAAAAATTGCAGGAGGAAGAGTCCGTCTGGGAGAAAGAGAAAAGTGACTTGGTTCAGGCTGCTGCCTTAGCGGAGGAGTCTCAACGGCGGTCCTATGAGGAAGGATATGACGCTGGTTATCTAAAGCGTCAAGAAGAGTTGATGGCTTTTGCTGGCAATATGACTCCTCGGAAGGCTGTTTCTGGTAGTCGGCCTGCTGACCGTTCTTCTCAGTGACCTTTGCTCAACCTGGCAGGCCTTGGACTGTCTTTTTTTTTTTTTTTTTTTTTTATTTGGTTGCCCGACTTTTGTGCATTTATTTGGGCTGAAATTTTTGTAATGGGAGAAGCTGTAAATTGGAAATCATTACCTTTGTAGGCAGATTCTTGCCTTGATCAATCTTCTTCAGTAGACATATTTTGTTATTCTCGTTCTTCCTTTGTGCATATATATAAAGTTTGCTTCAGCAAATCAAATCTTTATACAATGTTTGCTTCTGCAAGTCAAGTCTTTTGTTGATCAAATCCAGTATATTCCTTTGGTTTACACGCACTAGCATGTTTTACGTCATAATTTAGACGTTAGTTTATTTATATCGATAATGCCTTGTACTTTTGTCTTTTTGTGACCTAAATCTTATATAAAGAGGCCATTGTCACTTTGTTGAACTTCGTTTTTCTTTACGTCAACCTAAAGAAAAATGTCCCTTTCAATCTTTCCCAAACCCTTATGTTTCCCAGCATTAATGTTGAACAATATGTTCCTTGGCTAGTGTACCATTATATCACTTTCTTGATATGGGAGGAATTGGAAAATGTAGGTGTTTTAGCCAGATCTACCCTGTTCTGACCTTCTTAAGCAATTCTTTGGTATGTTAGGCAGTGACGTCTTTGCCGTTTTGCATAAGGAGGACTATTCTCCTGATTTCTATGTCAAATACCTTGGATTCCAGAGGGGTTCTTGTATGGCTTAGTTGCTGGTTACCCGTATGAGGTATAAGGCAGTTACGGCCCTCGCATGGTGAAGGGTTTGGTCTTTTATCGAGCAAGTGTCCTTTTCGCTGTGATTTTAAAGCTGGTATGACTTCGTTTGTGGGTTCTAGGTTTTTAAGCCATCGACCATGAAGTATGATCGTTCCAGTATGTCTGGTCCGGAGTTCTTTTAGGTTTGCTGGTGATCGCTTCGACCCCCGACCTCTTTTGTTGTCGACCAGTCGAGCCGATTAGATAGCGCCGTTCCAACTTATTTGCATTTATTACGGGAGTCAAAGGGTCGTATCCATGTCCGTTGATCAAATCACTTTTTCTGCCGTTGGATTGCTTTAGATCTACCCCTATAAATAGGGGGTGGTTTATATGCTTCATTTGCAATTTCCCAAAAAGGATGGAGATCTCAGATTTCTTAGATTTTATTCTGCCCTCTGATCCCATTGTCTTCAAAAAATCACATTATTATGATTTGTTTATTCAAAATAGTGAAATCGTTCCCAGTCTTGCATTGACGGGTCCCATGTCCGCCCTACCTTGTATCGACGGGTCCCATGAGATCTCTGCATTGGTCTTCATCATGTTAGAGGTCCGTGGTTTCTTGTTTGCACATGGGGGGTTCATACTTGCCACTCACCCCTGCCCTTCGATGTTACCTCCGGAGTGACAAATTACCAGGGGTGGGCTGGTAAGTTTTATTCTTTACGACTCCTCGAAAGAGATGCTGCTTCAGAGTAAGTCTACCCCATTGTACCAGCAGTATCTCGTTGTGGGTGAATGAGTATTGCCGTTTATCTGGCTAGTAATGCTCATTTCCTCTGGAAGAAGATTTTGATCTTCAGAGCCTGGCCGTCGAACCAAAGAAGTCGATCATCCTGAGCAGCATGCTTCTTAGGTGGTACATTATAATCGACGAGGTACTAGGGAGGAGATTGGTGTTTCCGTGGACATTGTCGTGAAGATCGCCGATCTCGGAGGATCATCTTATTTAAATCATTGTAACGATCTTTAAGTAGCATGTAGATCTTTGTAACGTGGGATTTTTGTATGTAACTGATTTGATGAATAAAATATTACTTTTATCCTTCGCATCTTCCTTGTCATTAATTCTGTCATAATTTATTTATGAGTAGCATTTTCCGAGCAGACGGTTTTACACTTAGTCTATCTTCAAAATTTCAAGGGTATTTAGCAAATCATTTAGATCGTTAGGAATAGAGCAAGGAGTTTTTATTGAGCGGATCAATGTTTACTCAACTTGTCGTAATTTAGAATTAGGTTTTTAACCCAAAAATCTTTTTTGATCGTTGAATATTTAACGAGGAGTGTTTATTGAGCGGATCAATGTATACTTGACTCGTTTTTAATTTAGACTTAGGTTTTTAACCCAAAAGTCTTTTTTGATTGGTGAATATTTAACGAGGAGTGTTTATCGAGCGGATCAATGTATACTCGACTCGTTTTTAATTTAGACTTAGGTTTTTAACCCAAAAGTCTTTTTGATTGGTGAATATTTAACGAGGAGTGTTTATCGAGCGGATCAATGTATACTCGACTCGTTTTTAATTTAGACTTAGGTTTTTAACCCAAAAGTCTTTTTGATATATCGAGGAGTTTATATTGAGCGGATCAATGTTTACTCGACTCGTTTTTAATTTAGACTTAGGTTTTCAGTGCCCGAAAGTCTTTTTGATATATCGAGGAGTTTATATTGAGCAGATCAATGTTTACTCGACTCGTTTTTTTTTTTAATTTAGACTTAGGTTTTCAGTGCCCGAAAGTCTTTTTGATATATCGAGGAGTTTATATTGAGCGGATCAATGTTTACTCGACTCGTTTTTAATTTAGACTTAGGTTTTCAGTGCCCGAAAGTCTTTTTGATATATCGAGGAGTTTATATTAAGCGGATCAATGTTTACTCGACTCGTTTTTAATTTAGACTTAGGTTTTTAACCCGAAAGTCTTTTTGATATATCGAGGAGTTTATATTGAGCGGATCAATGTTTACTCGACTCGTTTTTAATTTAGACTTAGGTTTTTAACCCGAAAGTCTTTTTGATATATCGAGGAGTTTATATTGAGCGGATCAATGTTTACTCGACTCGTTTTTAATTTAGACTTAGGTTTTTAACCAAAAAGTCTTTAGATCGATGATATTGAGCGAGGAGTTTTTATTGAGCGGATCAATGTATACTCGACTCGTTTCGTTCTAACTTCTATCAATACGACTGTGCGATTTCCATGAATGTTAACCGATATAATCGATATATAGAAAATGCCAAAGAAATCTTTAATAACTGAACTGTAGGCTAAGGCCTTTATTACAAGGATTGAAAATTGATAAAGTAAAAAGTAAAACAATGCAGTATAATCTGCTAAAATTTATTTACCATAGTATTTTCTAAGGTTGACAGCATTCCAGGTTCTTGGTAAGGCTGTTCCATCCAAGTGTGCAATTTTGTACGAACCTTTCTTCCCTACACCAATGACGATGTAAGGTCCATCCCAATTTTGTTGTAACTTTCCCACATGCTTGGATACTTCTACCTTTTTCAAGACTAAGTCTCCTTCTTTGAAGGTTCGGACGCGTACTTTTTGATTGTATGCTTTCTCCATATTAGCTTTAGTGGCTTGTAGGCGTACAGCAGCTTTATCTCTTAAAGCTTCTGTTAAATCAATGTCATTTTCTCTCAACTTTTCATTTTCTTGATCATCGAACATCTCTATTCTTGGCGTTGGGATTAGGGTTTCCACAGGGATAACCGCTTCCGACCCATATACCAAGCTAAATGGAGTTTCCCCAGTTGAGCTCCTGACTGTGGTCCGATTAGCCCATAGTACTCCTGGGAGTTCATCAAGCCATTTTCCTTTGGCGGCTCCTAATCTTTTTTCCAAAGATTTTATTATCTCTCGGTTTGCTACTTCAGTTTGTCCATTTGCTCGAGGATGTCCTACCGAGGTAAAATTTTGTTGAATTCCAAGTTTTGTACACCATTCTATTATCTGTTTTCCCGCGAATTGAGTTCCATTATCGGAGATAAGTATCCTTGGGATTCCGAATCGACAAACTATGAATTTCCATAGGAAGTTGATAACTTGGAATTGGGTTATTCGTGTGAGGGCGACGCATTCTATCCATTTGCTGAAGTATTCTACAGCGACCAGGACATAGGATTTCTTAGATCTAGCTGCTGGAAAGGTCCCACGATGTCCATTCCCCATTGGTCGAATGGCCAACAAACTGGAATAGGGTGCATGTTTTCCGCTGGTCGATGACATATGTTAGCATGGATCTGGCAGTGATGACATTCTTGGACATATTGAGCGGCATCTTTATTGATGGTTGGCCAATAGTAACCCGTCCTGAGACATTTTAATGCCAATGCCCTTGATCCGCTGTGGTTTCCTGCATCCCCATCATGTATTTCTCGTAGTATATCGACGGTTTGCGATTCAGAGACGCATTTCAGAAGAATTCCTGATACCGATCTTCGGTAGAGTTTTCCTTCTACAAGTGTATACTTCGGAGCTCGATATCTTATTTTCCGAGCTTCATTTTGGTCAGGTGGTAGTTTTCCTTCTCGAAGATAGTCTATCATCGGGGTCATCCAATTTTCTTCGGCTTCTTCGATTTCCATTATATCGACTACTGGTGTTTCATCGATGTCGATTGCTGGTGTATTAGAGATCAACCAGTTGATCACCCGTTCGGTCTTTCCGTCATGGGATCCTGTGAATCTTGATAGCTGATCGGCCCATTTATTTTCCGAACGTGGGATGTTCTGGATACTGAAGCTTTCAAATTTCTCAGCTAGTGTTTTCACTTTGGCGAGGTATTTGACCATATTGAATTCTTTAGCCTCGTATAGGCCTTCAATTTGTCTTTGCACTAATTCTGAATCAGTTAGTACTCTAAGACTTTTTATGTTGGCTTTGATCGCCATCTCCATTCCCGCAATCAACGCTTCATATTCAGCTTCATTGTTTGTTACGACGAAGTCCAATGTTATTGCGTAATTCAAATCTTCTTTATTTGGTCCGGTGAAGTTGATTCCGGCGCCTCCTCCTTCTCGGCATGAAGCACCGTCGACATGCATTAACCAAGTTTGTTTTTCTACGATTAGGATATCGTCGTTGAGGCAATTCGACGATTCAGTCGTCTGCGTTGGAGTTTCTAGTATAAAATCAGCCAATACTTGAGCTTTTATGGCGATTCTTGGTTTGTACTCAATTTCGAACTGGCCTAGTTCGATCGCCCATTTAATTAGTCTTCCTGAGGCTTCTGGTTTTGCTAGGACTTGTCTTAGCGGTTGATTTGTCAAAACTACTATTCTATAGGTTAAAAAGTAAGGTCGAAGTTTCCGTGCAGCCACCACTAAGGCCAGCGTGAATTTCTCAATTTCCAAATAATTCTTCTCAGCTCCCTGCAATAATTTGCTTAGATAATAGACGGGCTTATGTTCTGAGTCTTCGACTTTAATTAGTACTGAACTAATTGCTACGTCGGAGATGGAGATGTACATATACAATGGTTCCCCTTCCGTTGGTTTTGCCAACATCGGAGGCGTTGTCAAATATTCTTTGAGTTGCTCGAAGGCCTGATCGCATTCTCCGGTCCAAACAAAGTTCTTTGCCTTTCGGAGAGTTTGAAAAAAAGGGAGGCTTTTGTCTGCTGACTTTGATATGAATCTGTTTAATGCTACGATCTTCCAACTAGCTTTGTACTTGGGAGATGGTTTTGGGAGGTTTCATTTCAGTTATTGCTCGGATTTTTTCTGGGTTGGCTTCTATTCCGCGTTGGTGAACTAAATATCCCAAGAATTTTCCTGATTTGACACCAAAGGTGCATTTTGCGGGGTTTAACTTCATACGATATTTTCTTAAGATCTGAAAGCATCGATCGAGATGTTTTACGTGATCCGCTTCGTTCATACTTTTGACCAGCATGTCGTCCACGTAGACTTCCATCAGCTCTCCGATTAATTCTTTGAACATTAGGTTTACTAACCTTTGGTAAGTAGCTCCGGCATTTCTTAAGCCAAATGGCATTACTATGAAGCAATATACTCCCTGCTCGGTTACGAATGCAGTCTTTTCTTGGTCCCGCTCATCCATGTATATTTGGTAAAACCCTTGAAGGCGTCCATCATACTGAATAACGCGAAGCCAGCTGTCGAGTCGACCAATAAGTCAATTCTTGGGAGGGGGTATGGGTCGCGTGGACACAACTTGTTAAGGTCGGTGAAATCATTACACATCCTCCATTTATTATCTTTTTTATCCCCTTTTGCTACTAGTACAACATTGCATAGCCATTCGAGAAATGAATTTCTCGGATTTGTTTTGCCTCGAGCAACCTTTCTACCTCGGCTTTGATAATTTTATCTTTCACCGGTCCATGATTTCTCTTCTTCTGCCTGGCGGGTTTCGCCAAAGGATCTACTTTTAGGGAATGCTTGATTATTCGAGGATCGATTCCTTCAATGTCATTTGCGCTCCAAGCGAAGACGTCGGCATTGTTTCTGAGGAAGTCGATCAGCATTATTTCTCCTTCTTTGCTCAATTCTGTACCAATTCTTGTCTTTTTGGATGAGTCGCCTTCTACTAGAATTATATCTTTATGTTCAGGGGGTTTCAAGGATAAGTCTAGCGGTTCTTTCCCTTTTTGTCTAATCGATCAGTACTAGGAATTTCAACCTCATTTCTAATGAGATCGCCTTCGATCTTTCTCTTGCTCGGAGTAATAGATTTAGGGTGTTCTTTCATGGTTAATGAAGTACTGTAGCAGTCCCAAGCCATGCAATGGTCGTTTGTTATTTCTCCGATGCCTCTATCGGTTGGAAACTTTATCTTCTGATGATAAGTAGAGACAACAGCTCGGAATAGATTGAGAGCAGGTCGTCCCAATATTGCGTTATAAGCGAAAGGGGTTTCTACCACTAGAAATTTTACTAGCTTCACTGTCCGGTGGGGTATTTTTCCGAGCGATACGCTTAAGGTTATCGTTCCGCTGGGGATGATTTCGGACCCCCGAATCCTATTAATGGCGTAGCTACTTTCTGCAAGTTTATCTGCCCCAAGTCCATTTGGGCTAAAACTTCTCGGGAGATAATATTGGCTGAGCTTCCATTATCGATCAGGATTCTCTTGACATTGTAGTTTGCTATTTCTAGCGAGATTACCATCGGGAAGTCGGGGTTATCCTCTTTTGCGTCCCAGACGATATTTTTAGGTGCTTCGCCTTCATTAAAGCTGATCGGCTGATCGTTTGATGGCCTGCTTTCCAGGGTCCAAATTTCTTTTGGGTATTTTGAGTTTCCAATTATGGATCGGGCTGTTCTTCGTCGGGCGTTACGACTATCTCCACCCGCGGGACCCCCGGATATCGTATGGATAGTTCCATTGATTTGGTCGTGATTCGACTCCTGAGTAGGTCGGCGTTCAGGTGGCCTTTGATGAGAACTTCTCCTTTGACCACCGTTCCGAGGGCTTCTACTTCTTTCCCTTTTACGATTATCTCGCTCTATGTATTCGTCAAGTTTTTCTTGCTCGATTAGTTTCTCAACTTCTCTCTTAAGGTGAAAACAATTCTCCGTTCGATGACCATGTGCCCTATGGTACTTACAGTATTGATCGTAGTTTCGAGACCCTGGTCTCGGCTGCGCGATTTTCCTCGCCTCGGGAATCCAGTTATTTCTTTCTAGAACTTCCAATATTTCTTCTATTGGAATATTTAACCTTGGGTGTTCTACATGATTCATCCTGCTTCTGATTGGTTGCTCGTGGTTTCTTGGTCTTTGGTAGAAATTAGGTTGTCTATCTTGGTCGGCTTTGTTGTATTCCAGTCGCTGGAAAACATTACCTCTCCTGGAAGATCGCTCGTAATCTAAAGATTTTTGGGCAGGAAACCTGTCATGCCGCTTGGAGCCTGAAGTTGTGGCTTTGTTTTTGTTTTTATCCTTAAAGGAATTCATCTCTTCTTGGGTCATATATTTAGATGCCAAGCTCATAATGTCGGCAAACGTTCTCGGTTGTTTCGACTGAGGGCGTTTCCAAACTGCCTATTTTTAGTGAGGTCGAAGAGGATAGAAATTATGTAATCGATATTCGGAGAATCGATTTTGAGTAATTCCACGTTGAATCTCGCCAACCAATTTCTTAGGGACTCTCCCTCTTGTTGGTGTATGGTTCCTAGGTAGCTCATCGGAAGTTTTTGTCTCTTCTGACTGGCAAACTGCTGCGTTAGTTTATTGCATAATTCTCGGAAACTGAATATAGAGTTGGCTGGCTGTTTGGCAAACCAATCCAGCGCGAGTCCTTCGAATGTCGTTACCATTAATTTGGCGGTGAATTCGGCGGTGTGGGCATATAAATTCATTATGTTCGTGAAGCTAAAAATATAATCGTCCGGGTCGGTGGTTCCATCATATCGGGGTAGTCTTCCCGGGACCTGTCCCGCGGATTGTGCCTCTTTTATTTCCCTGCAGAAAGGAGAGCAAGCCGCAAGGCTTTCCTGGAGTTCTGCAGTCCGGGCCCATGGGTTTTGAACAGATCGTAATCGTTGTTCGAGTCGCTCCTGTACCATCCTTTCAATTTCTCTTTCTGAGAATTGAGTCGCTCTCGGTCGATCTGGGATTGCATCATCTACATCATCTTCGATTGGGATGATCGTTCGTTCCTTCGATCCGCTGCGACCCGCTTGTGGTAGTCTTCGACCAGGTCTTCTTTGAGGACGGTTATTGGAGGGTTTAGAATTGACCTGCTGTGGTCTGTGTAGCGAGCGTCGCTCACTTGCTGGGCTGTCAGCTTGTTGAGAGGTCCGTTCGTTTGGCCTTGGCATTCCTGGCGCAGGAGTTGTCCTGGGAGCCGTAACGTTTCGAGGAATTTGGTCTAAAACTAGCAATTCTTCTGGAGAGAGTGATTTGAAGAGCATTGCTATTTGTTTCAGTTTTTCCTGAGCGCCTGGGAGAGGAACGGGTATTTCGGGAACTTCCGGTTCTTCTTGTATTGCACCGGTAAGACCCCCTTGGGGTTCCTGCTGACGGGAACGGGTATCTGGGATATTTTCACTGGTGTTGGGATTGTTGTTATCGTTGTTGTCTTGTGGATCTTCAGATGTGTTGTGGCCGGTGGTCGTATTACTTCTCGCTCCAATGCGAGCGCTTTTCCTTGGGCGAGCCATGTGTCGATCGAATAATTAACCTAGCCCCACGGTGGGCGCCAACTGATTTAACCGGATTTCGTCGGGTTAATTGTATATCAGTGAATTTGTAATATCGGTGGGGTTTACGATATATGTGTATATATTTAGTAGGGCTCTGTTACTTTATTCCGGATGGATCAATCACAAAGAAAAGCAATCATCAAGAACAAGAAGTAAAACCACAAATAAAGCTAATAACACATCAATATGGAGATCAAAATACTATGAAAAATATTGAATCTTATTCCGTTGTAGTGCCTTAGGCAGAGTATATTTGTGTATTCTTGAAGTAAAGGGATTTCGTAGTTGTCTAATACCATGATTAACTAGGTATTTATACAATGTTAAACCTAGCGTTACAAGGAAACATAGTCCTATTAGGACTCGGCCCAAATATCCTTCATGGGTCCGGAGTATCATCTTTTGATCGAAGAGAGCTGCGCTTGGCCGGGTCTGTAAGATGATCCCGATTTGTTAGGATTGGTCGAATCGATCTTAACTTCTTCGTTCGATTCGAGTAATATGTAGGGTGCGAAATAGCCCCCATCAAAAGGAGATTAGCTACTCATATTAATCAACACAATATTCATTACATTAAACAAAGTCATAAGTGTAAATGAACAAAGTAAGAAAGAGTTGGAATAAGCTTAGTGGTTGAGGTCTTCAGCAACTTCTCCCTCAAGCCTTTTTATCTTCAATGGGGAGTCCAAGTGAGAGTTCTTCTTTCCAAAGTGCAAACCCTTCTCTTTTCTTCAAAGGAGGCAAGATGAAAGTGAAGTGAAGTTTGGTGTAAGAGTTGCTGAATGAATTCCACCTTTCTCCCCTTTAACCTAGCAAAACTCAATCCCAAAATGCCTAAGTTACCCCAAAAACTATAGTAACAAAGGCCAAAAAGTCTCTAAAGGAGGTTGTATTTACAAGTGGATGAAGTGCAAAGAAGTGAAGAAAATAAGGGAAGGTTTTGATGATTTCCAAAACGTCAAAATCAGCTAAGTATGGAAAGCTTAGTTCCCTTAGAAGAATTTTGAACAAGTAAAAGAAGACATCAGAAGAGTTCAAAGTTCAAAGCCCAGAAGACTACTGATCTCATGCTGAAACAGCAATCAGAAGGGTAGACCATCAGCTGACTCAAATCAGATTAGTTCAGTATTTGATCAGCAGAGTATCTATCAGATGAGTTGCCTCGATCAGCAGAGTAAAAGAGATCAAGAGATTAGTCCAACGGTAATAAATGCACTTGGTGTAATAAATGCTGGAAGAGAAGGGTAGTAATGGTAAATGATTAGAATTTACTCTCGGATCAGCAGAGTGCATTTAATGCAACTAAAGGAAAGTACAGTAGAGAAAGGACTGTAGCAGGGAGCCGTTCTGAATTGGGCTAAGGCTATGGATTTGAAGTGTGATTTGCTTCAACGGTCATATTTTCAAATCCAAGTATAAATAGAGTTGATTTCGAAGAGAGAGACACACAACAACAATTCTGAGATTTCGTTTTTGAAGCAGAAATTTTCTAAGTCTCAAGAAACTCAAACAGCTCACTCGTCTGGTGGAAGTCATCTGTTGACAGAAACCCAGTTGAAGAAAATAGAAAAATACGATCTGAGTGATCTTGTATTTAGCTGAGTGTTGTGCGAAGTTTAAATCCGTCTGTGTGAGTGATTTAACTTCAGAGGATAGGTTTTCTTTGTGATTTCCTATTGCGAGCTTATAGCCTTTTCATTTGTTGTTTAGGTATAAGTGGAGAAATATTGTAAACTTTGTGTTTATAGTATAACCCAGAATCTAAGTGATCTGGAAGAGTGGACTAAATGATTTTTATCCATATAACCACTATAAAAATTCTTTGTGTTAATTTTGCATTTAAGTTTTCTTGCATATTTCAAAATTGCATAAGTTTTCACTTTGAATCATCAAAAAGATTTTAAAGGAGTTTTAAACTGGGGATAAAATCTTTTAAAGGACGTAGTTTACTTGTGAAAAACACTTTCAAACATCCGCTGCAAGTATACTCTTGATAAAACTGTTTTGCTGAAAAACAGCTAAGTAACTGTAAGAAGAGTGGTCACTCTGCTGTTCAAGATTTGTTCACGATCAGCATAGTCATCTTACTGTTCTTCATCAGCTTAGTCTGCTGACAGAAGACTGGAAAGTTTTTAAGTCTAAAAATTTTCAGAGGTCTATTCACCCCCCCCCCCCTCTAGACCTCATCTGACCACTTGGGACCAACAAGTGGTATCAGAGCAGGTGGTTCATTAGAATCAGCTACTTGATCAACGAGCTTGATCCAAGTGTTTTTCAAAGGTTTTCAAAACTTTTCAAAAGAGCATCTTTTTGAAAAATTAAAACTTTTTGAAAAATGGACTGTATCCGCCAAGTTCCCCACATTGCTGGTATGTCTTTTGAAGACTGGAAGATCAGAATGGAGATCTTCTTAGCTGCCTAAAATGACAACATGTATACATGTATCATAAAAGGTCCATTCAGATTCACCAAGACGATAAAGATAAATGAAGTTGATACCGTGGTGGAAAAAGACCTTCATGAGATGACTCCAGAGGAAATAAAGCTATTTAATCTGGATAAAGTCGGAAGATTTATCATGACTAAAGCCCTGGATAATGATCGGTTTGACAAAGTCAAACATTGCAAGACTGCAAAGGAGATGTGGGATAAAGTCAGAGATATGAGCGAAGGCAATGATGCAATAAAAGAGCATCAGTTCACTGTTGCTTTGGAGAAACTGGATAACTTCAAGATGAAGTCTGGAGAGACCATTGATCAGATGGATACCACGTTCACAAGAACACTCAATGAAGTTCTAAAGTTGGGAAAGACTTTCAATGAGAAAGAGATCACTGTCAGAGTACTAAAGGCCTTACCCCCCAAGTTCAACATGAAAGTAACAGCAATGGAAGAATCAAGAGATCTGGGGAAGATTTTTCTTACAGAGCTGTTCTCCGTACTCAAGGCATTCGAGTATAAACTGCCTACAATGGGAATTGAAGAAACCTCAACTTCAGGCCCCACAGCTGCCCTGGTTGCTGCTGAAAATACTAGAAGACCAGCACAGAAAAGCAAAGAAGTGGACTCATCTGATGAAGCCACATTACTCAACAAAAAGGAGTATACAGCTGGAGATGTAGCATTGCTGATGAACAATTTCAAGAAGTTCTACAAGAGAAAAATGAAGAACAAATACAACAATGCTTCTACTTCTAAACCTAACTCTTCTTCTCAAGATAAAGATGATTACAAAGCAAAACTAATGTGTTATAACTGCAGGAAATTGAGACATTTCATCAGAGACTGTCCTTATCCAAAAGCAGAGAAGTACACTGAAGAAGAGAAGAGAATCAGAAAGGAAAGAAAACATCAGAGAGGCAAGGCAATGATGGCTGAAGAAGAAAAGCTGACTGCTGTCTACTCATCTGATTCAGATTCAGATACTTCTGATGAAGAGTCGTCTGATGAAGAGAAACCTCTACTCTGCCTGATGGCCAAGGAATCTGATAACTCTGAGGATGAGGTAACTCCTCTTGATAATGAATTATTTAATTCATTTGAACAAATGATGCTTAACAATACTACTATTGCTGAAGCATATAAAAAGCTTAAGGAAGAGATGATATTGCTAAAAGAGCAAAATAGTTCACTGAAACTCACAGCTGAAAAGCCAAGAGAATCAGCTGAATATAAACAGCTTGAGCAAGAACATGAATCTATGAAAGCTGAATGTGAAGTTTATAAAGGAAAAATCATGGAACTTGAAAAAGTTATTGAGTCTCATGAGAAATCATCTGTTGCATCCACTCACATGTTTAGTAAACAGAAGATGCCTTTAGAACAGGATAAACAAGAATTGAATCATACTGAGAAATTTATATCTGCTGACAATAGTAAGGTCATTCTGTATGTTCAAACTGCTAGACCTGCTTCACCTGAGAAAGTGGTAAAGTAGAAGAAATCTCCTAAGGCTAAAAAGAGCAAAGAGCCTAGTGTAGGTAAACAGACTAGTAAGACCAAACAGCAGAGTCCCAAGAAGTCTGCTGATAAAGCTAAACTGAATCAGACTAGTGGTAAACCTAAGTCGTCTGTTAATGAGCAAGCTACTAGTAAACCAAAGAAGCATAAGAATAAGAAAAATCAAAATGCTTGGTATGGAAATGAGTCATATTATGTGCAACCTGCTGCATATCCTCCTATGTATTATGCACCTCAATTTCCTAGCTACTATGCACCATATCCTGCTCATCCAATGCATGCATATCCTGCTTATCATGCACCTTACCCTGCTTATGAACATTATTCTTATCATACTGATCAACAACATGACTTATCTGCTAATTATGATAAAAATAAAACTGTTCATGCTCCTGTCAAAACTCAGAAGCCTAAGAAGCCTAAGACATCAACATCTTGGGTTGTCAAAGGTGGAACTAATCCTTCAGGACCCTCTCAATAAGGGTACCTAAAACAATTTTATTTTTGTTTTGTAGGTTAGGATTAGGAGTAGGAGTAAAGTAGAGAAGATCTGGTACTTGGACAGTGGTTGTTCAAGGCACATGTGTAGAAACATACATGAGCTGACTGATGCTGTTGCTGTGGATGGTCCAAAAGTCACTTTTGGAGACAGCAAGGAAGGCAAGATTAAAGCTAAAGGAAGACTGATCAGAGGAAACATAGAGATATCTGACGTCTCATATGTTAAAGGCCTCAAGTATAATCTGCTGAGCATAAGTCAATTTTGTGACAAAGGATATTCAGTCATCTTCTCAACAGATAAGTGCTACGTTGAACAGATTGGTACAAAGAAGGTAATTTTATCTGGAAGACGACAAGGAAATGTCTACATAGTCGACTGAAATTCTGCTGACAAGAATTCAAACATCTGTTTGGTGGCATCTACACCAAGTGAAGTTAGCTGGCTATGGCACAAAAGGATGAACCATTTAAACTTCAAGATCATAAATAGATTGATAAAGAATGATCTGGTAGAAGGGATTCCAAAAACAGTCATGAGCAAAGACAAGCTCTGTGACGCATGTCAGAAAGGGAAACAAATCAAGTCATCATTCAAAAGTAAGAAGCACCAATCTTCTGAAAGAATCTTGGAGCTGTTACACATGGACTTATTTGGACCCATTGATCCAGTCAGCAATGGTGGAAAGAAATACTGCCTAGCTGTTGTGGATGACTATTCAAGATATACTTGGGTGATATTCATGAAGAAGAAATGTGAAACCAAGGAATATCTTACTAATCTGATGGAACTGATCCAGAATGAGAAGAGCATAAAAATATTGAAGATCAGATCAGATAGAGGGACAGAGTTCACAAACTCTACTGTTGAAGAGTATTGTAACATCAAAGGAATACATCATGAGTATTCAGCTGCTAGAACCCCTCAACAGAATGGTGTTGCTGAAAGGAGAAACAGAACACTAAAAGAAGCTGTCAGGGCAATGATAGCTGAAGCCAAGCTGCCACAAAGATTTTGGGCAGAAGCAACAAATACAGCCTTCTTTACCCAGAACAGATGCATGATCAACAAAAATCAGAACAAGACTCCATATGAAGTTTGGAACAACAGGAAACCAAACATTCATTATTTTAAGATTTTTGGTTGTAAATGTTTTGTGTTAAATAATGGGAAAAATCACCTTACTGCATTTGCAGAAAAGGCTGATGAAGCCACATTACTCAACAAAAAGTAGTACACAGCTGGAGATGTAGCATTGCTGATGAATAATTTCAAGAAGTTCTACAAAAGAAAAATGAAGATCAAATACAACAATGCCTCTACTTCTAAACCTAACTCTTCTTCTCAAGATAAGGATGATTATAAAGCAAAACTAATGTGTTATAACTGCAGGAAATTGGGACACTTCATCAGATATTGTCCATATCCAAAAGCAGAGAAATACACTGAAGAAGAGAAGAGAATCAGAAAAGAACGAAAGCATCAGAAAGGCAAGGCAATGATGGCAGAAGCAGAGAAGCTGACTGCTGTCTACTCATCTAACTCAGACTCAGACACGTCTGACGAAGAATCTTCTGATGAAGAGAACCCTGCTCTCATCTGTCTGATGGCCAAGGAATCTGATGACTCTGAGGATGAGGTAACTCCTCTTGATAATAAATTATTTAATTCATTTGAACAAATGATGCTTAACAATATTGGTATTGCTGAAGCATATAAAAAGCTTAAGGAAGAGATAATTTCGCTAAAAAAGCAAAACAGTTCACTGAAACTCACAGCTGAAAAGCCAAGAGAATCAGTTGAATATAAACAGCTTGAGCAAGAACATGAATCTCTGAAAGCTGAATCTGAAGTTTATAAAGGAAAAATCATAGAACTTGAAAAAGTTATTGAGTCTCATGAGAAATCATCTGTTGCATCTACTCATATATCTAGTAAACAGAAGATGCCTTTAGAACATGATAAGTTAGAATTGAATCATACTGAAAAATTCATATCTGCTGAAAATAGTAAGGTGCGTTAAAGGAGACAAAAACTCCTAAGGCTAAAAAGAGCAAAGATCCTAGTGTAACTAATCCTCCAGGACCCTCTCAATAAGGGTACCTAAAACAATTTTAGTTTTGTTTTGTAGGTTAGGATTAGGAGTAGGAGTAAAGTAGAGAAGATTTGGTACTTGTACAGTGGTTGTTCAAGGCACCTGTGTGGAAGCATACATGAGCTGACTGATGCTGTTGCTGTGGATGGTCCAAATGTTACTTTTGGAGACAGCAAATAAGGCAAGATTGTAGCTAAAGGAAGATTAATCAAGGGAAACATAGAGATATCTGACGTCTCATATGTTAAAGGCCTAAGTACAACCTGCTGAGCATAAGTCAATTTTGTGACAAGGGATATTCAGTCATCTTCTCAACAGATAAGTGCTATGTTGAACAGATTGGTACAAAGAAGGTAATTTTATCTGGAAGACGACAAGGAAATATCTACATAGTCGACAGGAATTCTGCTGACAAGAATTCAAGTGTTTGTTTGGTGGCATCAACACCAAGTGAAGTCAGTTGGCTGTGGCACAAAAGGATGAATCATTTAAACTTCAAGACCATAAAACGATTAATAAAGAATGATCTGGTAGAAGGGATTCCAAAAACAGTCATGAGCAAAGATAAGCTCTGTGACGCATGTCAGAAAGGGAAACAAATCAAGTTATCATTCAAAAGCAAGAAGCACCAATCTTCTGATAGAATCTTGGAGCTGCTACACATGGACTTATTTGGACCCATTGATCCAGTCAGCAATGGTGGAAATAAATACTGCCTAGCTGTTGTGGATGACTATTCAAGATATACTTGGGTGATATTCATGAAGATGAAAAGTGAAACCAAGGAACATCTTACTAATCTGATGGAACTGATCCAGAATGAGAAAAGCACAAAAATATTGAAGATCAGATCAGATAGAGGGACAGAGTTCACAAACTCTACTGTTGAAGAGTATTGTAATATCAAAGGAATACATCATGAGTATTCAGCTGCTAGAACCCCTCAACAGAATGGTGTTGCTGAAAGGAGAAACAGAACACTGAAGGAAGCTGTCAGAACCATGATAGCTGAAGCTAAGCTGCCACAAAGATTTTGGGCAGAAGCAACAAATACAACCTGTTTTACCCAGAACAGATGCATGATCAACAAAAATCAGAACAAGACTCCATATGAAGTTTGGAACAACAGGAAACCAAACATTCATTATTTTAAGATTTTTGGTTGTAAATGTTTTGTGTTAAATAATGGGAAAAATCACCTTACTGCATTTGCAGAAAAGGCTGATGAAGCTGTTTTTGTAGGATACTCTACTGTTAGTAAGGCTTATAGAGTTTTTAACAAAAGAACATTACTAATAGAAGAATCCATTCATGTAGTATTTGATGAGCCAAGTCAATCTTCTGAAAAGAATCAAAATATTAATCAAGATCTGTCTACTGATTTACAGAAGTTGAATGTTGGAAAGAATGAAGAATATGTTTCCATCATACTACCTGATCTCAACTCAGCTGCCAACTCAAGTGTTGTTCAAAATCAGATCACTGATTGTCTAACAGACGAGTTACAAACATCTGACAGACCAGAGACTGTTCAACAGACAACAAATGTTCAACAGACTACTACTGGAACTCCAACAATAGTGTTGCAAGATCATAATCAAGGACAACATTCAGACCTGCAACTTGATCTCAGATGGCTCAGGAATCACCCACCAGAGTTAGTGATTGGTGATACTTTGGATAGAGTGAAAACAAGAAGAGCTGCTGCACAAGATGCTATGATTGCTAGTTTTCTATCTCAAATAGAGCCTAAACAAATTGAAGAAGCTCTCAATGATTCCTTCTGGATTGAAGCTATGCAAGAAGAGTTGAATCAATTTGAAAGGAATGAAGTCTGGTACTTAGTTCCTAGACCAAATCATCAAAGAGTAATTGGCACTAAATGGGTTTTCAGAAATAAGATGAATGAATATGGTATTGTTACCAGAAACAAAGCAAGATTAGTGGCCAAGGGCTATTGTCAAGAAGAAGGAATAGACTTTGATGAAACATTTGCACCAGTAGCAAGACTTGAAGCAATCAGACCGTTTCTAGCCTATGCTGCTTACAAGAACTTCACTGTCTATCAAATGGATGTGAAGTCTGCATTTTCAATGGAGAACTGCAAGAAGAAGTATCTGTTGAACAACCACCTGGATTTGAAGCTTATCAACAAGAAGACAAGGTGTATCGTCTGAAGAAAGCCCTCTATGGACTGAAACAGGCTCCAAGAGCATGGTATGATACTTTATCTGATTTTCTTTTAATTAAAGGATTTCACAAAGGTAAAGTTGACAAAACCTTGTTTACAATTGAATGGGAGAATCATATATTAATTGTGCAAATATATGTGGACGATATTATTTTTGGTTCAACTAACCAACAGATGTGTGACAAGTTCTCCAAGCTCATGCAGAATAAGTTTGAAATGAGCATGATGGGTGAACTCAATTATTTTCTTGGTTTGCAAGTTAGACAGTTGCCTGATGGTATATTAATCAACCAAGCAAAATACACAAGAGATCTGTTCAAGAAATTTGGTATGGAAACCAGCTCTACTGCTACTGTTCCTATGTCTACAAGTCTTTGTTTGGATAAAGATGAAGATGGCAAATCAGTAGACATAACCAAATACAGAGGCATTATTGGGTCACTGTTATATCTAACAGCAAGTAGACCTGATATCATGTACTCAGTTGGGGTTTGTGCGAGATTTCAATCAAATCCTAAGGAATCTCAACTCTTAGCTGCCAAAAGAATACTGAAATATATTAAGGGCACTCAAGAATTGGGATTGTGGTATCCTAGAGAATCTGGATTTGAGCTTATTGGTTATTCAGATTCAGACCTTGCTGGCTGCAAAATTGATAGGAAAAGCACAACAGGTGCTTGTCAATTTTTAGGTAGTCGTCTGATCTCATGGATGAGTAAGAAACAGACTTCAGCCTCTATATCTACTGCTGAAGCTGAGTATATAGCTGTTGGAGCTTGCTGTGCACATATACTTGGGTTGAAGCATCATCTAGAAGATTACAACATCAAGATCAGTGGAATTCCAATCTATTGTGACAATACTAGTGCAATCTCACTTACTCAGAACACTACAAGTCATTCAAGGACTAAACATATAGAGATCAAGCATCACTTCATTAGAGATCATGTGGGAAAAGGGAATGTTATGATTGAGTATGTTCATACTGACAATCAGATTGCTGATATTTCCACTAAACCTTTAAGTGAAGTAAGGTTTTCAACTCTAAGAGCTGAACTAGGACTACTTAATTTGGATGCATAAGCTGAGGGGGAACCCATCAGAAGACTGAAGTTCATCAGCTTAGTTATCCATTATTATATTCAAGGATTAACTTTCAACAGACTAGTTAACTTATGAATTCTTAAAGACAGGGGGAACGTGTAAGACTAGCGGTACTTCTGGTCTAAAGATGAAATTCGTTAATGACAGTTAGTTGAAGTTACGTTATCAGAAGATCTGTTCTTAATTCTTGAAGATTGAAGATTAAATTATCTTGCTGGATTGACAAACAGCAGAGGAAGATTACTAGCTATTGGCTTTCTCTAGTAATATCAGATAACAGATCACTCGTCTGTCAGATAAGTTAAACTCTACTCATCTGATACATTATATAAGCATAGCTATAAAATCGCATCTTTTGAAACACGCTTTTATAAGTAACAGATAAGTGCCGATTGAGTTTCCCGCCCATCTGACATTAAAATAATCAATTTGAAGTCCGCAATTCTCACCCGCATGATTTAAAAACTGTTAGATCAATCTTACGGTTCATATTTATCACGATAATCAACAACAAAAGAAACGTATAAAATCCGATCTGAACAGACCAGTCGTCTTACGCACACAAAATTCCTAAATTCTCTAACTCTCTAAGCTCTCTGTCCTCTAGCTCTCCGTTCTCTACAGATTTTCATTACTTAATCACATAATGGAGGTCGTTGAAGGAAGATATCTGAGCTATGACAAATTTTACAAATCTGGCACCGATCTGATTCGAAATATCATGAAGAAAATCAAAGAGGCATCACTAGTACCAGTTCTGGAAGCTCACGAGGAGCATGTGTACCTTGAAGATGTTGATGATTTCTACAGCACCAGAAAAATCAACAAGGAAAGAACTACTATGACTGCCACTGTTGGAGGGAAAAAGATTTGTATTTCGGCTGCTGTATTAAGTGAAGTGTACAAGCTGACTAATGAGGGAGGAGATGTTTCAGACCTAGATCATATTACTAAAGAGGCAACACTTGCCCTACCTCCAATTCCTTTTGAAATTGCTTCTACTTCTCAGAGCTTACGGCAAGCATCTCTGTTGGATTCAATTCAGCAGATGATTTGAAGTTCAATGAAGGAGTTAGAAGAAAAAGTGATTGCTAATCTGTTGACTGCTCTAAGTCAACCAACTCAGAAAGCTGCTGCTGTTCCAACCTCTCTGATAGAAGACACTGCTCAAAATGTGAAATCTATCTGTCAAGATATGGATGTCATCAGGGCAAGGACCCAAAGTACAGCTGTTGGTTGGAGACAGATTGAAGAAAGAGTTGAAATGGCCATTCAAGCTGAGGATGATACTCTGCAAAATCTGATGAAGGACTTCAAGGCATCTACTGATTGGATACTGGGAACCCAAATTCAGCTAGGTGACCAAGGAGAAGTCGTACTCAAGAAAATGGAAGCTTTTGAAGCCAATCAACTAAGACAACAAGCTCAACTGAATGCTATGGAAGAGAACATCAAACTTCTCTGTGATTCACTTCAGATTACACCAGTCATGCCACAATATCCAATCAACCCTGCTGATGATGACAAAAAGGGGGACGATAGGATACCTGTTGAAGAAGAAGATAAATCAGATGACAAATCTCTTAAGACTGATGATTTTGAAGGAACTGAAGTACTGGAAGAATCTGCCAAGGAAGAAAGTGACAATGAAAATGAAGGAAACAGCAGACCAGTAGAACAGACAGAAGAAGAAGGTGAAGCTGATGAAACTGAAGCTGAAGCAAAAGCTAAGTCTGATAAAGAGATAGCTGCTGCTAAGGACTCAGCTGAAGAACAGCTAGACCCTGATGTTAAACAAAAGAAGTTCGAGCTGTTAAAACAAAAATTCTTCAAGGATTCAGAAGCTGAGACTTCCAATCCTGCTGAAGAAGAAGAAAAGAACAAGGAAGCTGAAGAAGACAAGAAAGAAGAAGACAAGCTAGAAGACTAGTCTTGTTTAGATTACTTATGTTTATTTCCTTGTAATTTTTTTTTGCATATCTCATCTGAACAAACTTGTAATATTTCAAATCTATAAAATGTTCAAGTTTGATTCCAACAGACTATTTCTATCTCAGAAATTTTTGAGGATCAAAACTTTAGTTTAGGTACAGGTACTTAGCTGAAGTTTTGTCATCATCAAAAAGGGGGAAATTGTTGGATGAAGATGAAGATGAAGTGCAAAGAAGTGAAGAAAATAAGGGAAGGTTTTGATGATTTCCAAAACGTCAAAATCAGCTAAGTATGGAAAGCTTAGTTCCCTTAGAAGAATTTTGAACAAGTAAAAGAAGACATCAAAAGAGTTCAAAGTTCAAAGCCCAGAAGACTACTGATCTCATGCTGAAACAGCAATCAGAAGGGTAGACCATCAGCTGACTCAAATCAGATTAGTTCAGTATTTGATCAGCAGAGTATCTATCAGATGAGTTGCCTCGATCAGCAGAGTAAAAGAGATCAAGAGATTAGTCCAACGGTAATAAAATGCACTTGGTGTAATAAATGCTGGAAGAGAAGGGTAGTAATGGCAAATGATTAGAATTTACTCTCGGATCAGCAAAGTGCATTTAATGTAGCTACAGGAAAGTACAGCAGAGAAAGGATTGTAGCAGGGAGCCGTTCTGAATTGGGCTAAGGCTATCGATTTGAAGTGTGATTTGCTTCAACGGTCATGTTTTCAAATCCAAGTATAAATAGAGCTGATTTCGAAGAGAGAGACACACAACAACAATTCTGAGATTTCGTTTTTGAAGCAGAAATTTTCTAAGTCTCAAGAAACTCAAACAGCTCACTCGTCTGGTGGAAGTCATCTGTTGACAGAAACCCAGTTGAAGAAAATAGAAAAATACGATCTGAGTGATCTTGTATTTAGCTGAGTGTTGTGCGAAGTTTAAATCCGTCTGTGTGAGTGATTTAACTTCAGAGGATAGGTTTTCTTTGTGATTTCCTATTGCGAGCTTATAGCCTTTTCATTTGTTGTTTAGGTATAAGTGGAGAAATATTGTAAACTTTGTGTTTATAGTATAACCCAGAATCTAAGTGATCTGGAAGAGTGGACTAATGGATTTTTATCCATATAACCACTAAAAAAATTCTTTGTGTTAATTTTGCATTTAAGTTTTCTTGCATATTTCGAAATTGCATAAGTTTTCACTCTGAATCATCAAAAAGATTTTAAAGGAGTTTTAAACTGGGGATAAAATCTTTTAAAGGACTTAGTTTACTTGTGAAAAACACTTTCAAACATCCGCTGCAAGTATACTCTTGATAAAACTGTTTTGCTGAAAAACAGCTAAGTAACTGTAAGAAGAGTGGTCACTCTTCTGTTCAAGATTTGTTCACGATCAGCATAGTCATCTTACTGTTCTTCATCAGCTTAGTCTGCTGACAGAAGACTGGAAAGTTTTTAAGTCTAAAAATTTTCAGAGGTCTATTCACCCCACCCCCTCTAGACCTCATCTGACCACTTGGGACCAACAGGGAGATACAAGACAAAGTACAAAAAGCACCCTCTAAACATGCTGAAAAACAGAGCAGGGCTCGCGGCCGCGAGCTTTATGCCGTAGCTTGACTGCCTCACCTCGCAGCCGCGAGCTTGAATCTCGCGGCCGCGAGCTTTCTGCCGCACTTCCTTTCGAGCAGCATATCTTTTGATTCCGAACTCCGAATCTGGATCCGTAAAGTCCGTAGTTGATGAGGGGCAATTCGGATCCCCTACCTTTGCAGGCTCGATGCAGTTCGAACAACGTCATATCCTGCCCTCAGGAACCAAGAGCCGGCCCAGGGTTCTAAATAAACTATTTCGAACCTTTGAAAGGAACCAGAGGTCGAGTGATACTGTTGGGCCGAGCCTAGGCCCAAGCCCATCAATTTGGTTATAAATATCCCAAGCATTTATGGCGATGACACAACTTCCCAGGTGCTCTTCCCTTTAGACTACCGCTCGGAGTCACTTGGGAATAATAGTATAGGCTAGCTCGTACGTATTTCGCCCTCTAGCTTGTACGGCATCCAATAATGCTCGGATAGGACTCTCAATTATTGTAATCTGTACTCGATCACATTGAATACAATATCATTGATCTTTTATATCCATTTACCTACGTTGCACAGCATTTTATATTACCTTTATCGAACTAACGAAAACGCGTAAGATCAATTGGCGCCCACCGTGGGGCCTTATTCGAGTATTAGATCGAAATATGCCTACCGCGAGGAGAAATACGTACGTCAGCGGAAAGCCTTACTGACCAGAAACTCCGCCATTCACTATTCAGGGTAATCCTCCGACCAGCGGAGACTTCGTCAACTCAAGCTCGAAGATAAGATCTATAGAATGAATTTCCGACCTTAAGATTGATGATTTTATTCTATGAATGCCCAGCTCATTTATTCCTTCGATGCATATATTTTCCACAGAGGATCCATTTTCTAATACATAAGCGAATAAGGAGTTCCACAGACATCGTCCACAGCAGATTAACTTGGAATTAATCCCGTCGACTTGATCATCAGTTAACGTCAAAGGCTTAGAAAATCTATGGAATTACAGCTTATTAATGGTCGGAATTTATTTTTCCGATCATCGTACTTAATAATTTCAGAAACAAATTTCGCGAATCAATTATTTAAGAGATCAGTCGCATAATCTATATACATTATTTATCGGCTATCTGTATTTTTCTCGAGTCAATTGGAATAAGTTGAATATTTGAACGACGACAACAAATTATATATATAAATCCTCGAAGTTGCGGCTGAATATTGACAATAGTTCGACCGATAAAAGGAGTTAAATAATAAAATTCGATCAGAGAACAAAGCCTTATTAGTATTATTCAAACAAGTTACAAAGTGAAGCCCCGAATATAATTCGAGCTCAAGTAGTACAGTACGATCACTCCTACCCTATTACAAGTTCTACGAATAATTCTACCCTGTTACGTCCTCGGTCTTCATTCCCTAAGATCGCTCCAGATGCAGAACTCAGCAGTGATTCTTATAGGCAATCACTAGCCACGTGTCGCACATCCGTCTTCGAACGGGATAAAAGCCGGATCGCAGCTCCTCTCCAAGGCTTCAGACCGACCTTAGGTCTTCATCTGTTAACAATGATTGAAACAATCAATCATTAGTTACAGATTAATCCGAATCGGAGTAGCAAAGGGTTATCTCAGCAGAGGCACCCCAAGGGGGCTCGAAGGATCTATACTGTAAGAAAGCCCTCGAGGAAGCTGGTGCCTCAGATTTAAAGAACTCCTCTCAGAATAACCAGTTGCCCGATCGGATATAACGCCAGAAAACCGGAATGCTAACCCGAACCAGATAAGATATGTCTGGGAAAACAGGTTGCCTGCCGGTATTCTAAGCACAATTTCTTTTGCATGTCGATACTCTAAGCGAAAAAGATTACATCAAAGGAATCAAGATCGAAAAACAGGGTTCGAATTCTAATCTCAAACTCCTTTATCTGGGAGATAATATGAATCAAATCTAAAACTCGATCCATGGATATCGGACGAAGCATAAAGGAAGAAGTGAGGAATGTCGTATAAATAAGTGAACCTATTTATAGCGGTGAAGGGTTTTAAACCAACGGACCAGATAACAGATCGCGAACGGTTTGGATGTACATAATAAATGAACTGACCGATGCGTTTCCCGAGAAATAGGGTCCTGTTTGGTTAGGAGAATGTACGGTCTAACAACACAAAGAAGGGCTTATTCAAAACATTCATTCGAACAAATGTTTCACTTACAATCCTACTCCAAAAATAGCACGAAGATCGGTGACACTTGCCTGAGAGTTCAACCCTCATGCACTTGATACTCTAGATATGAAACCGCTATCGTTACAACCTACTAGAAATGTTCGAATCGAAAAAGCTACGTTTGATATATTCGAACATAACTCTCGAGCTGGAAAATTCGACAGCTTTTAAAATTCGGCAATAGCAAGGATCTATCACAACAAATTCTTTATTAATTTCAAATCTGCAAAGACATTAATATTCTTAGAGACCACAGTTCGGGTATCTCGTCGTTAATCTTAGAAATTCTTGGTTGAAGTTATTAGAGTATCTGGTTGTCCTTTATTCTATCTACAAGGAAAAGAGAAAATTCCATTCATGAATATTATTAAAAAGATACAAGAGTTCAGAAGGAAAATATGGAAGATACATTTCGAACATAGTACAAGCTAATATGTAACATAAGAACCCCTTTACTTTCTACAATCCTATGAAATTTTTGGTTTCCTTTCCTATTCGTTTACTCGAAGTAACCTAGCTCCGAGCAGGAAATCTCCTTTGGATTCGCAGGCTTTTAACTTTATTTGCGGTCTTCCGAAGACAAAAGGGCGAACGCACGGCTTATCGGGTAAATGTATTCTGGATCGTTCTCTCCCCAGTATGTCTTCCTAATTGCATTGTAGCAACAGGTCCCTAACAGAAGACCTGCGCGACAGCCTGCAGACTTCATGAATCTGGCATATTGGCCTTCAAGATGGAAATTGTATTTGCCTGTCGATATTCTAAGCAAGGTCGGGTCAGAAGACTGTCCCTCTTAAAAATTGTTCGAAGTCTGAGCTCAAAAAGTTGAATTAGTTGAATAACGATTTTGATTACCATGATCGGACAGATGTAATGCTGGTACAACGAATAATATAATCTCAACAATATGATAGCCTTTTATAGCGAAAGTCGAAAGAATTCAGCGGCAGAGAATTCGCGAAATGAAGGGATGAGATTTGTCGACCCTTGCAATTCTCGATAAATGAGGAACCGTTTGGAAAAAATCAAACTTGTCAAAATTGGGAATTCATAGACAAAGAATTTTCTTAACAGGGCATAAAGCTTATTTGTTAAGTCCTGAGGTTATTCACTATTTGCTGTTTCGCTATGATTCATCTATTCTCATGATTATAGATGACTATTATCTCAGCAAAATTTATTTCGATCGGGATTATATGTTCAGAGGGAACTAGTCTCACCAATATTCACATTTATTATTCATCTTATTCTGATATTATCAATCTCGTTAATCTATTATTCTATCTCTACTTGTCTCCATCTACTATTAAAAAGGGTGAAAGCTGTTGCTATGACCCTCGAAGATCGACCAAGGGTGAAAGCCGTTGCTACGCCCCTTGGATCGAAAAATAAAAATGGGTGACGACCCTCGGGCTAAAAATGCTCTGAAACGACTAAGGGTGAAAGCCGTTGCTATGCCCCTTAGATCAAAATTATTAAATGGGTGAAAGCCGTTGCTACGACCCTCGGGCTAAAAATTCTCTGAAACGACTAAGGGTGAAAGCCGTTGCTATGCCCCTTAGGTCGAAATTATTAAATGGGTGAAAGCCGTTGCTACGACCCTCGGGCTAAAAATGCTCTGAAACGACTAAGGGTGAAAGCCGTTGCTATGCCCCTTAGGTCGAAATTATTAAATGGGTGAAAGCCGTTGCTACGACCCTCGGGCTAAAAATGCTCTGAAACGACTAAGGGTGAAAGCCGTTGCTATGCCCCTTAGGTCGAAATTATTAAATGGGTGAAAGCCGTTGCTACGACCCTCGGGCTAAAAATGCTCTGAAACGACTAAGGGTGAAAGCCGTTGCTATGCCCCTTAGGTCGAAATTATTAAATGGGTGAAAGCCGTTGCTACGACCCTCGGACTAAAAATGCTCTGAAACGACTAAGGGTGAAAGCCGTTGCTATGCCCCTTAGGTCGAAATTATTAAATGGGTGAAAGCTGTTGCTACGACCCTAAGTGCAAATTATCGATTATACAAAATTCCGATACGTATCCTATTTCGAAATACAACGATCGTGATCCGCTAAGATCGCCTTTATTCATTCGAATATTATTAATTTTCGATCACGCTACCAACAAACGATATCGGCAAAGAACTTCAATTATCATTTATATCTGAATATCAAAGGTCGAAGGATGTCAATTGACGACTATTATCTAAATACTTATCAAAGTTGCTGGGGAATAGCACTTGTTCATATTTTTGAGGAATTGATGCTCGATAACAATATACAAAAGCAATTCTGCAGGTTAACAACTAAGGATGATAAAGGAAATAAATATTTCATTCATGATCTCCAAAATAGTTACAAGAGAATTCGTGATTACAGTAATAAGGAAAATCGAGCAAAGCTGAGACTTTACATTTAATGTAACCCTACTACAAATTAACCCTACGCTAGAATATTTTTGTAATCAAAGGAGGAAGGCGGGGCTAGAATAACACTTCTACCCTTCATCCATCACTTCCTCAATAATTGCTCCACGCCGGACCAGATCGAGAGATAGGGAAGCAATCCCTAGAAAAATTACTCCACGCAATCTCGAAGGCAACATTCTGCAAGAAACATCTTGAAGAAGTGGAGATCGAGAGCAGGAAAACTCCTCCAGCAGTTGACCCCCTATCCGACTGGGTGGATTGACAGGATACAGGAGGTCGAACCAGCCCTAATTGGTTGGAATCAGAGAGAGCTGGTCGCCTGTCGGTACCCCAGTCGCAATTCTTTTTGCCTGTCGATACCCTAGTCGAAGTAAATCGCCACGAGAGGCAGCCAAGATAATAATGGAAAATGGTTCGAACTCGAACCTCAAAACGCGTTATTGAAGATAGAGAACGAAACATATTAATCAAAGGAAGTAAAAGCTCAATCGTAGAGTCGATCAAAACAATTACTAAAACGTAAAAATATGAAGGTAACTATGGAGCTATATATAGCAAAGAGATAAGGCATTCGACGACTCAGATTTGATAAAACTAACGGCTGGGATACTAGCAATAAATGCGCCGACCGTTACGATTCCCAAGAATACGGAAACCGTTTGGATAAGCGAAGAATTTGTCAATATTATTCCTACTTGAGTTCATCCTGTTCGAATTCGTTATAATCTTAGTGCC
The DNA here is from genome assembly GCA_003313485.2 of Penstemon barbatus. Classification (NCBI taxonomy): domain Eukaryota; kingdom Viridiplantae; phylum Streptophyta; class Magnoliopsida; order Lamiales; family Plantaginaceae; genus Penstemon; species Penstemon barbatus. The sequence continues at coordinate 41,282,070 of CM064884.1, read as the reverse complement.
AAGTCATCGAAAGAAAATCATGAAGAAAAATTCGGAGTATGGCTTATAAAGAAAGCATTATCGGTATTTCATCCGAGAAATAATTGAGACCAAAGGAGTACAACATTTGAATAAAACGATTGTCAGGATCAATCAAAAAGACTGTTACTTTCCGAGCTTGACATATCAAGCAATTACAAATTACAAGGTATCAACTCCTATTATCAGACCAATCTTTTTATGCTAAGTGCTTTTTACAGTTTTGAGAACATGGACAAAGAACTAATCTATATATCCGAATGAGAAGGGAACTTCATAGCCAGGTAGTCCTATGAAATTTTCGGCGGACGATAATGTCCTCACTCGAATAGGAGGAGCCTGTCAAGCCAACAGGCTTTTGTCTGTATTTATAGTATCTCAAAGAGGAGAGGGGTAATGCATCTTTTTCTAGGTGTAACGTGAATACTTATTGAGAACTTCGATCCCCGAAGCTTCACCCCTAACGTCCTCAATGAAGAACCGAACAAACCGCTGAAGACCCTTAAAAAACATGATGCTTGAGCCTCTCCTAAACCACTGAAGGTCCTGAAGACTGCATGGGTCGTGGATGGTCAGCAATGAAGCTTTTTGGCCTCCAGGGTCGAGGTAGTGTTCGCCTGCAGATATCCTAGTCGAGGTTGAAGTACAAATTTGCCTATGATCTGCAAAATAAGTCCTAACTCGAAATTCGAAATATTGAATCATGCAACAAAATCTTTTAGTCAGCATGGTCGAAGGAATCTGTTTTCAAAAAGTCGCGTTTAGGATGTAAAACGAAGAGCACCATTTATAGGCTCTATTCTCAAAAATCCAACGGCTAGCAGGAGGCAAAGGCATCGGTCGAGATCAAAAGATTGTTGCACTTCCCGAGAATTTGAGCGGGAAGAGGAAGTGATCTAATTTTGGAAATTAAACAGACTTAATGTCCAAGATCGAAGATCTAGAATTCCGACCACAAGGTCAGACGAAGAGAGAAAACTAAAGCATGAATAGAAAAGAGCACATCAAATTATAGAAGAATATGCAGTCCGAGAAATAAATAGATTATTACAAACCATAGAGAACCAAAATGTCTGGAATTATTCGTGATCACACAGAAGTAAAAACAATATAGCCACACAGCAAGTCTAAATAAATAAAAGACAACATCTAGAGAAGCTTATTGTCAGAGAAAATCTTTCGAAGCTCGGCATTACGAGCCTCATATCCTGCTTCATATCCACGGTCGAAAGCCTCCTTTTCTCAGCGCACGGAGTCTTGTTTCTCCTGCTCGTGAAGACTTTTCAGTTTTTCGAGCTCCTCATTCAGCTGCTTGTGGATCTCTTCTCCATGTTCTTTAGCAGTCTTCTCCCTCTCTAAAGCAAGCTTCTCCGCGAAGACACGGTCGAATTCAGCTTTCTTCTCCTCCAGCTCAAGGGAAATAGCAGCGCGATGATTTGTTTCCCGCTCAGCAAACGTTTTAAGTTCGATAAAATCCTGTCCGGCCTGTTTAAAAGATCGGCAACGTTTAAAAAAAAAAAAAAAATATATATATATATATATATATACACCTGAAACAGGAAGTGCGTCCCAGACTCGATCAACTCTTCTATATTTCTCTCCTTGGACATGTCGGTTTTGGAAGAAGTAAAGTTGACTCGCAACAGACTATCCATGGGATCAGCCTTAGAAGCAGACCCATCTTTCGACTCCTCGGGCGGGGAAGGAGTAACTTTCGGAGGAGCGGAGTCAATGCGGGGTTCGGGAGGATTGTCAATTTTCAAAGCTTCAACAGAAGCCCCTCCACCAACTTCTAACTTGGGTTTTTTGATAAGACCTCCTGCAGGGGGAACGGCCGAAGAATCATCAGAGGATGGTTTGCTACCGATAGCAAGATTCTGCAAAGCTTCGATGGGAGTGACCCCATCGGAATAAGGCCTTTTGTTCGAAGAAGGAACGGGAGTCTTTTCTCTGACAGGATCTTCACTCGAAGAATCGACAACTTTCAGGGAAGAACCCCCGAGCGCAGCCTCGAGCTCTTCATCCAAAATGGATTTGTTGGAACTGCCCTTGGCTTGCCTTGAGGAAATGCTTTTATCTTTCTTATTTTCCCCTCCTTTAGAAGCTTTCGGGGAAGACACAGAGGTCTTGGAAGAGGATTTGGAGGGTTTGGCCTCCTTGGCAGGTTTCTGCTCCTTGGTCGGATTCTTATTCTTCAAGCCACCAAACAGCTGTTTGGGGTCGATTGCCTTGCCTAGTATGTTTTCCATAATAAACGGGGAGAGAGTTAAGAAAATTATAAGAATGCAGAATATAGAGGAAGAGCTCCGATCTCTAAGAATATTTTCTGACGAAAATTGAAGAGATCCTCATATTTATAGGCGCTAGACCCTATAATTACAATAATGGAATCGACGCGACTTTTAAGAAAAATCCTACATGGAATAAATAGATACCGAGCATAGAATTCGAAGAGATATCGAACTACAAAAAGCAAATGATGACCAAATATTTGCAACATTGGAACTTACACGTTACACGAATTAAACCGAAAGGAAAACAACTCCGATTACAAAAGTGGGTTACATACATCTAAACTTTCGATTCCTAACTACGAGACTATAAATCACCCCCTCCGGCATGACTCGAACTCAGCATTCGGACCAACGCCACCTTCTCCGCCGCCGCCTAATGGATCAATCTGATCAACGGGTTAACCATTTTCCTTATCCGATCCGTCCTCTATATTAACATCTTCATTATTCCCTGAAGCAGAAGGATAATCGTCGTTGGAGCGCTCGAGCAAATCTGGGTTAGGCATTGGAACGCCAAACTCCTCAACTAAGGGGGCAAAGCGATGGTCCTGCCAGTTCATATCTGTCTTGGGTAAAGAGGAAGCTTTGTAATCCTTCCCTTCGACATTTTTAAAAGGGTCCATATACTGAAAATATTCGTCCATCTTATCCGAAATTTTCTTGGCCGCGACTAATTGTTGAACCCCTTTATAGAAGATCGTCTGAAGAATTCCTCCCATTTTCCTTTGAACTAAAGGATCTAAGACAGGGGATTCCAAGAATTCTCGTATGGCTGGAATCTCGGCTTCTTCCCGGCCCTGGGCATATGCACGCTCGGAATCTTGCTTTGCTAACTCAAGTTCGTTCTTTACCTTCTTCAGCTCTTCCTCGAGGGCACTTCTCTCTTTAACGGATGCTAGCAAATCCTTTTCCACAGATGAGGAACGTTTCATAGTCGCTTCTTTGAGCTCCTTCTTTACTTGAGATAATTCTCGTTGACTTTTTGCTAATTGAGATCGAAGAGTTTGATTATCAACGAAAATTTGCGCATACGCGTCATGAGCATCCTGCGACTCCTGCTCCAGCAATGCTAAGCTATAGGTTTGGATAGCGAACAAATCCCCGATCTGTGAAGTAATTCAAGATAGCAGCAAAATGTTAAGGGCAAATATTTACCTCGTGATAGTCTAAAGACAAACATTTACCTCGTGATACGTTCGGGAGAAATCACTCAAAACCTCAAAATCACCTTTGACGGTATGAAGCAGAATATCCCGTTTAAACCGACTAGCCATATAGATTCTAGCGGCTTTGTCGAACTCATTCTCACCACCCGAATCCAGATCGGTTAGAATTGTACCATCTTCAGGGTATCCAGCAGCCCTGCTACCGCGGAGGTGCTCATCCATGAAATCCACCACATCGGGCTCCGACCTACCTTCTCGACATGGAACAGAGTCAGAACTCACACCAAAGGGTTTTACCCTCCTTGAGGGTCCTGGGTGGTCAGCATTTCTCTTTCGACTCAGAAGCTTCTCGTATTCATGGATACCCTGAATCCGGTTCCAGGAATGTTGACTATAGCCGACGGACGAAAGAGCAGAAGTATCTGGGGAAAACAAGGTTCGAAGAGGTCCGGCAGTGGCAGAGTTCAGGGAACTCATAGTGCCAAGCCCTCTCAAATCGGGAATCGTAGCTGGTATAACGACTGAATTTCCACCTAAATTACTTGTGTCCGCTCTTCTTTCGGAGGTATATGGTAACGGCTCGAAATAAAATGGCTTATCTTCAACCGAGCCGGCAACGGACAGTCGAAACTTCTCGACGACACGACCTGCAAAGAAAATACAAAGTATGCACGAGTTTAAACAAGAAGAATTGATCGGTCACACCTCGAAGTAGGCAGAAGCTAAGAAGCATACCCAAAGAAGGAGGGGCAAGAAGCGGAGCAGTAGGGGCTGGCAGGTCACTGATCTGCGGAAGGGACCCTTCAAAGGATTGATTGGAATATTCGATCGCCGGGGCCGAATAATCACAGTTGCTCAACCCAGCCAATCGCAAAACGCCTTCCTGAATTAGGAGCTTGGTATGGTAAGGGTTGGACCGCAACTGCTCGAGAAATTCGTTGGAAAGACGGTGTCTGAGCTTCTCTTTAATTCTACGAGAACCATACGACCAAGAGTTTGCACCATCCCATCGATACGGTCTTGTTTTTGAACTACCTTCTGATATTGGAACGTCAGGACCTTTCACAAAAAAGAATCTCCTCTTCCAACCTTTACTCTTTCCCGTTGTTATATTTGTAAGAAAAGGCCGCTTCGACCGTTGGCGGATGGACACAAACCCCGCGTTTGAACCTTTGCATAGATCCATTCGGAATATATGCCAAAAGTTGCTAAAGGAGGCCTCTCCCCCTTTTGCCTCCATAAGAGCGCTAAACGCTACTATATACGCAACATAGTGCGGGAGAAGCTGAGCGGGGGAAAGCGAAAAGAAAGTCAAGACGCTTCTGATAAGGGGAATGAACGGGATACGCAAACCACAAGAAAATTGACTCTCATAGAAGGCTTGACAGCCAGCCGGGGGCTCGGTAGCACGTTCGGTATAAGAAGGAATGACGATCGAAAACCCTTTGGGAAGAAATTTCCCGAACTCCGCCTCGAGGTAAACGCGATCCTTCTTCGAGAAATAACAGGAAGTTTCTCTAGCAGGAAGTTCTGACCTGTTCGAGGTCACGGCCTCAGAAGCATGCGTATGTTTGAAAATCCTAACGAAGGCACCCTCGCCGATGCTGCGTTTCTCGACCTCATCTTCTTCAAGATCCTCGCTTGGATCATCATCCTCGCCTCCTTGATGAAATTCTCCATCTTCGTAATCGTCGACAAGCTTTAATAAAGGGTCGAACTCTTGGTTCTCTCCGACCTTATTCTTGCCCTTTGAAGTTCTAGAACTTGACATTATGGATTCGGGAACGAATATATTAAAGTACTTTTTCGAATCGACTACTCCGAGCTCAAGAGAGAATGCGATATGGGTGACATTTTTCAACAAGTCAACATATATATACGGGGTTAAAAAGCTAAAATTGCAAACAGGTCCCCGAGTAACCGCGACGGTTGAACTTACTCTGAGTAAAATTTAAAATTATCCTTCTGGAAATTGCATCCTTGGTCCTTTACTTTCCAAATTGTAGAAGAAATTCCCTGGAAAATGTCCCCGTGGTATTCCACTGATCTCTTTGTTACGATCGAAAAATTTAAAGGGTATTCGTCGAGAAATTGAATGGAGCATCGTGGAATAATAAATATTATTAAAATTTAGAGGCCCTACGCAAATGTTGGACGACGAGGTTATCTTTACAACACACCGATATATTGTTTCTTATGTATGCACTCTTTTTCCCTGGCTCGGTTTTTATCCCAATGGGTTTTTCCGAGTTCGGTTTTTAACGAGGCATATCCGAAACACATACTGAGCGGCTCATCTCATAGTAGTGTGCGACATAACTTGTACTTCTTCGAGCTTAAGCTCCACTTCACGCTCGAGAAGTGGGGGAGTATTGATGAGGGGCAATTCGGATCCCCTACCTTTGCAGGCTCGATGCAGTTCCAACAACGTCATATCCTGCCCTCAGGAACCAAGAGCCGGCCCAGGGTTCTAAATAAACTATTTCAAACCTTTGAAAGGAACCAGAGGTCGAGTGATACTGTTGGGCCGAGCCTAGGCCCAAGCCCATCAATTTGGTTATAAATACCCCAAGCATTTATGGCGATGACACAACTTCCCAGGTGCTCTTCCCTTTAGACTATCGCTCGGACTCACTTGGGAATAATAGTATAGGCTAGCTCGTACGTATTTCACCCTCTAGCTTGTACGGCATCCAATAATGAGGACTCTCAATTATTGTAATCTGTACTCGATCACATTGAATACAATATCATTGATCTTTTATATCCATTTACTTATGTTGCACAGCATTTTATATTACCTTTATCGAACTAACGAAAACGCGTAAGATCAGTAGTGTAGCTAACTCACTCATCTATGACATATCCAAATTTCAGCTCAATTGGAGAATCCATGAAACATTTTTGCATGTTCTAGTGAGCAGCTATCTACATTCTTGTACAATTTGCTCCGGGTTCTAATTCCTTTGAAGCTCAAGCTTGACTCGCGGGGTGGGTAGAGCGACTCGCATCATTGATACGCAACTCCGAATCTCTCTAATATGTAAATACCTACAAACCACGAAGAAAACGATCAAAGCGAGAACAAAAACACAAAAACGAACAAAGGCCGAACAAAGGGGCCAAAAGCACAAAAGAAACGAAAACACGCGAAGACACACAGAAACTCGGATCAAAACAAGATGTTTTGGGCTTAAAGAGATAGGTAATAACGACGTTTTCATGGCGTTATCAACACCCCCAAACTTAAACACTTGCTCGCACTCGAGCAAAGAAAACAAAACAAGAACAAAACAAGCATGCTAAGGATCAAAATGCTAAAACTTAACACTTTCAAATTATTCTTTAAACAAGCTCCACGTGTGTGTGTGATGGCTTCGGCTAGATTCTATCTTAGGTGAATACATCCCGATAGGTCAAAATCATCGGTTCTATTTGCAAGGACTTCTAATGTTTGACAAAGAATCTCTCCTCACCGTAGATTACAAACTTAATGCTCAAATCACTTCACGAAGTTAAGTTATAGGTAATTTAAGAGTGTTGTCCCTATTTTTGAGTTAATTGACGATTTTAGCTCCTAACTCTTTTCTCACCATTCTTTGCTTTTCTTTTGATTTACAATAATAACATAGCGCTTTGTGCTTTACAAGAATATTGCGATACGATACTTGCACTAATGGCGAACTTGATGCAATTTTGCTTTTGTGGGCTACTAGCTCCACTCTTTTTCTTCTATTACAACTTTTGCACTAAAACAATGAGATAGAGTAATTACCAAAAATGATCAATGAAACAAACAATTGAAGGCTTAGCCTTTCTTTTCTCTCTTAGAAGTGCGTACATTTTAGCAACTTCTCTACTCATTTCTTTTAAGAGTTAGGTGTTCAAAGGTCTTTCATTCTCGAAAAGGGTTTACTCCCCCAAACTTAGGCCATTTATGCTCTTTTTACATTTAGATTCCAAGCTAAGGATTGGAGGGATTCTAAGTTAAGCAAAAGGAGTCCTAGATCCTATTATCGCTAAAGTTCGTTATCCACTTTAAATATAATCATAGCCATTGCCAATGTGTCTTAAACTTTGTAGAGCATGTTCAAATAATAATAAGAATTTGAAAAAATTTTGGCGGGTCGACCTAGTACGCAACAAGTGACCTTACTCCCCCAAACTTAAAATGCACAATGTCCCCATTGTGTGAATTGAGAATGATGGAATAAGGTACGACACGACAAAAACAAGAACACAACAAAAACACAAGCAAAACAAAACAAAACAAAACAAAACGAAACGAAATGATAAATGAGCGAGCACGGCTCTAATTAAGGTCCAACAAGCAAACGTTATCGATTTAAACGAGTAAACATGCCAACATCTCTCAAGAGTTAATAACAAAACCAACACAAGAAGAGAATATAATTAAAACATTGTAAGCTCAATTTAAACCGACGGGACTGCATAAATTTAAATCGAACGTCCCTTTATGTATGCTTCCCGTGGTTGCTCCTGTCTTCAGTGGTTTCGTGCATTGAGAGCACGCTCCATTGCTTTCCCGTACTCTCCCCTTTTAATTCAAATACGCAAATTTTCCCCCAAACTCATGTTGCAACTACACAACTTCAATAAATTAATACCCCGACAACTCTACAATCGAAAACTAGCAATGTTGGCAAAACTACTCTCACGAGCAATTTATCGAACACCTTCCGTGCACACCCAAAATTACTACTTTTCTTCTACTTTTACTAGAACTTCCACCCAAAAATTTTCAACACCAAATAACCAATACCATCAAGCAATACCAACAAGTAGTTTAGCCATACTTACCTCTTGATGCACAAATGTTGGGATAGTGGTTGGGTTGCCTCGATTGTCAATACAACGAAAATGCGGAATTTAAAATTTTTCGAAGCACCCAAGGTCCCATATTAGATGCTCCATATTATTTATACGCAAGAAAGAAACAAAAACACACAGAGTAATTAAACAAGGGGGTTTTTGCGATTTACCTCACCACAGGCAAGGTGGTGGCAACCTTCAGTTCTGGTTCTGAATCTGGATCTGGATCTGGATCTGGTTCACAGAAGTGATCCAAGCGTCTCACCTCCAAAGTTAGTCCACACCAATTGGATTCTGGCAACACCTCCTAGTCTTAGGCTCAGAACTGGATCTAGGAGATTTGTCGAAGCAGGACTGTGCAGATCTACTTGCCAATGCAAGATCTAACACAGTGGAACAAGGGAGAGGCGGCAGCGACAGTGCTAGGGCAGCTCACGGCAGCAGGTGGCGGTAGCTCTAGGTTGGCGGCGCAAAGGAGAGGGGGCGGTGGCTAGGGTAGAGAGGAGAGGCTAGGGTTTTTCTAGGGTGTTAGCTTTTTGAGCTCTAGTGGAACCCTATTTATAGACTCCCTCTTGACCTAGGTTTTGCAAGACTCCTTATGGGCTTTTAATTAAAGGCCCATGTCTTGCAAGCCTTTCATTTAATTAATTACTTAATTAAATGCCCAATCCAATTAAATCATTATTTCTTTTATATAATTAATTAGCAACTCAATTAAGTATTTAATTAATTAAGTCAGCCAATTAATTAATCTCCCACTTGAATTAAATACCTTTAATTCATCTAATTGATTTAATTACCTTTAAATCAATTAATTCCTTTAGTATCATTTTTCAACAGTCACCGTCCAATTGTATTGTGTGTGACCCTCTGGGTTCACCATCAATTGGCAGCAGGCCCACGAATTATTCATGATTTAATTTATGAACAATAAATTGCTCCGATCAATTAAACAACCTTTAATTGACCACTCCTAGAATCAAATCCTCTATTAACTCAGGAGTACCTACACTTCATGGTCGATGTCTAGCCACAAGCCCATGAAGCCCAACTTCAGGTGAATTGATACTTGTGAACCTCGTCTCATATAATTACCATGTACATACGGTCCTTCTATCGACTAATATTCCCGATCAAGACTTAGGGTGTGTGAATTGATCGGCACCTCTAAATTTGTCTCGATAACTATACTTTCTAATTCAGGATAATATTCCAGTGTGACTCCTAAACTTGGAAACCCCTTTCCAAATCCGTCACCGACTACGGCCGTAGGTTCCTTGGATATATTATCTAAGAATCGTATAGGAAATTCTCTCACCGATTACAGTGAGTCAATAGATTCCATATCGGTACTAACCACTCGCGTACATGTCCATACGCACCCAACCTTGGCATGTTATGACCAAGCTACGTGGCCTATACCTAGATCTAAGTACGCACTTTCATGCACCGAATTCGCCCTAGTACCTCAAGTGAAAGGACTAAATCGTACACTATTATAATCCTTGAGAAACATCCCATCACCGATATGCGACATGCGCTTCCACAATGGGTTTCTCTGTTCGGGTCGTTCGATGCGTTCAATCCTCCATTGAACCACCTACTCGTATGCACTGGCCTCAAATGCCTTGCTCATGAAACGCTACAAATTCACTCCATGTGAATCATGCATACTTGTACAAGTCTTGGCGATTCCTACGATACCCCGTCTCGTTCGGAATCTATGACTTGGAACAATTTTAAGATTATGACCTTTGAGACTGTTTCATGATTGCACTCAGTACTGAAGTGAATCGTCCCATAGTCTAATGTAATCTAAGGGTTTCAACCAATCGCTTAAATGTATTCGCGAGAGATGAAGTTGGCCATTGTTTATCCTTATACACATATAAATAAACGTGCGTATTATTACATTTATACTAAAGAAAGATAATGATAGTTCCAATACAAGCTAAATATATTGGCTTGCAGGGCACTATCCCATCAATCTCCCACTTGCCCTAAAGCCAATCACAAACGTTTCTAGGACCCATCTTTTTAAAGATGTTCTTCGAACTCATTTCCTGATATAGCCTCCTTTTAGTGGATCCGCTAAGTTGTCTTCTGAGTAGACGCGATCCATTACGCGCGTTAACTCTACCAATGATTTTTCTAATCAAATGGTACCTTTCTTTCAAATGTGTTTAGATTTCTGGTAAGATCTCGAATGCTTTGCTTTAGCAATAGCTCCAATGTTATCATGGAAGATAATCATGAGCTTCGCAATGCTAGGCACTACATCCAACCATAGGATGAAGTTTTATATCCAAACACTTTTTTAAGCCGCATTTAATGCTGCAATATATCTTGCTTCAGTGGTTTGGATGGTTACGGTGATTTGCTTGGAACCCTTTCAAATTTACCGTTACCCCATTGATGCAGGATATACATCCAAAAATGGATGTTCTTAATTCATCCACATCAGACTGAAAATTCGAATCAGTGAATCCTTCGAATTTTAATTCTCCACTACCACCGTAGACCAAGAACAAATCCTTAGTCTTTGTCAAGAGCTTAAGGATATCTTTTACGGTGGTCCAGTACTTCTTCACTGGAGTTTGACTAGCAACTGCTCGTGACACTTGAGCATGTTCTACGTCTGGTCTAGTACATAGTAAAGCATGCCACATGGAACCTTTTGTTTGAAACATAAGGTATTTGAGACATTCTCCTTTATTCTCATTTGATGTAGGGCACATCAATTTTGGAACAAGGGATATAGTGTCTCACTGGAAGCAATCCTTTCTTGGATTCTTCATACAGAATATTTCCAGTATTGATTCTATGTACTTAGATTTAGAGAGTGTTGGCATCTCTTTCCGATCTATTCTATAGATACGTATCCCAATAGGCAAGATGTTTCTCCTAAATCTTTCATGGAGAATTGAATGGACAACCATGCTTTCGTCTGTGCTAACATTCCGATATCATACCAGATAGCCAGAACATTATCGACATATAAAATATGAGCTTCATCGCGCTCCCACTAATCCTTTTGTACACTCATGGTTCATACTCATTTTGATGGAGTCAAATGTCTTGACTATCTCATCAGAACAAATGTGAATCTAAATGGATTCAGACATTGCTAATGGAGAAAATGTTTCATCAAAGTCTGTTACAGAACATTGTGAATAGCCTTTTTTACCACTAGTCAATTCTTAGAGGCAACGCCTCTCCATTCATTCCAAGTTTGAAGATCTACTTACAACTTATAACCAACTTATAGGGATAAATCCCTTGGGTGGATCAATCAAGGTTTATACCTTGTTGGAATGGATGGGATCCATTTCGGGTTGCATGGCTTCGAGCCACGCATCCGAATCTATGTCTGACATCGCTTCTTGATAGGTCTTTGAATCACATTCCACTTTCTCGTTTTCGTGAATGAAACCAAATCATTCTGGCTCCTTACGAATTCGATCAGACCTTTGAAGAGTAGGTGTACTAGTAGGTTCAGTAAATTCTGGATTAACTCCCACTGTTTGCGGGGACGGGTCCAAATCTTGGACTTCATCAAGTTCCATGACGTTTCCATTTCCTTTGACGAGAGATTCATCAACAGAGGAACGAGTATCTAGGAGAAACGATTGTTTCTCATTGTCGTGGAACAGGTATCCAATGGATTTCGTTGGATACCCCACAATTATATACAAATTGGATCTACTAGCCAATTTATCTCCTTTTTCGTTTCTACCATCTGCAGGAGATCTCCATACTCAGAGGTAAGAGCATAGAGGTATTTTGCCATACCTTTCTTGGTAAAGCTTTGTAGGCACGAACTTTGAAGGTACTTGGCTCAGTATCTTCGATGCAGTCAGGAGGACTAACTCCTAGAATGCATAAGGAAGCTTAACAAAACTCAATATGGATCGAACAATGTTAAACAATGTTAGATTCCATCTCTTCAGACACTTAAATAAGTTGAGGTGTCTTAGGAGGAGTTTGTTGTATGAGAACCTCATTCTCATTAAGATAATTGAGGAATCCTTGACAAGTATTTGCTATCTCAATTAGATCGAATAATACTATGTCTTCGTTGATTCTCTACTTCGCATTGAAATACCTTTCTTGGTTTTTCGGATATGCATCTCACTAGATTCATTTCTCACTAACGACCAAGGTCATTAGTAAAAATTACGAAGTATGAGTAATCTCCTCTCACAGTAACTTTTAGTGATCCATATTCATGGATTAAATCCAGATTTTGTTTGGTTCGCTCTGGATTCCCCGTGACGGGAGATCTGGTCATCTCTCCTTTGAGACATGATTCGCAGGTTGGAAGTTCATCCAAGTTCTATTTTTCAAGAAGCTTAGGTGAAACCAACTTTTGAATCCTACTCTTGGAGATGTGTCCAAGTCTAGCGTACCAAAGTTATGGATTATTATCTTTGTATTAATTGAATTTCACACATTAATTTAATAAGATTGATTTAATGGTTTAATTCAATTAATTTACTTCCTTTCAATTAACTTCTTTAATTGCTTCCCTTTTCCTTTTCAATTAACCCTTTAATTGAAACGTTGCTTAATTAATTAGATCATCTAATCAATTAAACATATTAGTGCCTTTCTTAGATGCAGTGGGATAATTCGACTTTTAGGCTACTTGCGTTCTTTTGACTACCTTTATGGTCGAATTTAGAAGAGAATTAATTCTTCTTCATTTTACTCTTCTTTGACTTCACAGTCCATGAAGTGTAAACGATCATGACAGGTTTATCCTATTTGCCTTTAACCAGTACTTTGGTTGATTCATGAAATGTGATCGACTTATCAAATAAGATCAGTGTATTTCAAGAGTCATTTGAATGAGCAGGAGGAGAATTTATGAGGAAGTTAATGTTAAGATCACTTGCAGGCCTACGTTCAATCGATCCAGTTTTCAACCAGATTGAAAAAACAAAGACAGTGATCCTTGACACTAGTTTCTTCAATTATTCTCGAATTTTGAAACAATTCCTTAGAAGTCTCGAATCATATTGATTCAAAACTACTTCTCAAAACAAGCCTTTTGAGGTGGAGGTTTGTTTCAGAAGTCTGGTCCTCAAAACGGGCCTTTGGAGGTGGAGGCTTCAGACATGCTCCTCATGTTGCTTCCATAGCTCGTTCAATCTTGATGCTTATTTGAGGAAACGATCATTAGGATTCCCATACTTCATAGGTGATTCGTTTCACTTTTGAGATTCATATTTATATGAGGAAACGATCATTAATATTCCCATACTCTACGGGTGATTCGTTTCTTATATATTGACTTATCTCGGAAGCGCATAAGGCATAGGCTCGTCGTTTAAGAACATCATTCCCCTTTTGGAATTTAAGAAAATTCTCAAGTTTCTTGCCTAGTCAATATTTTGATCCAGTTATTTTATTAGTCGAGGATAAATAGTAAAATGGATAATTACAGATAGCTCAGTATCCTAAAGAGAAGACAAACATTTAGTGGACTAGTTAATCAATAATACTTATAATCTACGAAGGTTGGGCTCTCTATCGTAGAAGTTCTCCCACTATTTTATCGAAACAATTACCCCTTCAATTGTTCGGGAAATTCTATTTCCTAGTAGGTCTTGACGTCCCAGCGGCAATTAATTGCACCCACGACTCGTGGCCATACAACCAATTCCCCAGGTAGGCATACTTATTGCCAATTGTGTCACTCCACAACCTTCAAGCTATTTTGCCTCGGTTTTCGCACTTATCTAGCACTGCTACATCATAAGTGTTACTAATCGTTAAGTCTAACCCATCAATCATGATGAGCAACGGGCCCGGTCGTGAGTTCTCCGTAACTAGTTATCGGTCGATACACATCCCGACCAGTCCTCACCCTTGTCGTGTTTAGTTAAAAACAGGAGTCAAGGAATTTCGCGTATTGTCCCTTTCTTCGACTCGGGTGCCAGACTCTGGATCACCTCTATCGATAAGTAGACAACATACGCTAGTCCCTATTGATGGAAGGCTTGGATTTATATAAATATTTAATTTTATTTTAATCCAATATGACTTAATATTTAATTCGAGAGGGGAATTTCTGGGTTGAAAGTTATGCTAACTCTCCTCGAGATCTCACCGTTTCAGTTATGCTTTATCTTTTATTACGATCTAGATTCTAGCGCGCATCTCATACAAGCTAAATATAAATCGACAAAATAAATAAAAGCCATACAAGCCTAGCATGCATACTACCACAATATGCTTTCGATCGGGAGCCTCCTATGCAGACCATCATCGAGCCAATGATGTTGGCCCTATTGGTCAATCTAAAGGGTTCTCATGAAGCCCTATGCTATTACACAATGTACCATGCATACAAGGCCTTCATATCTCCTTGGGCTCCCACCTTGCTTGTAAACGGGCCTCCATCCTAAACTAGGAAAGCAGTAAAACCCTATTTTATTACCAAGGCTCAAAATGGCCCAAAAACATAATAGGCTCGCAGGCCCAATAAAAACCAAACAATAAATTAAACCAGTCACATCTAACCTAAGGTCAAGGCTCGGCTCGATCGAAAACCACGTAAACAATTCACGTAGAGCAAGAAACATGCAAACATCCTTCACCTATTTCTTTCTTAATTTTAAAACTACCTTTTAAAACTAACTTCCTATGATTCTTACTTTTTAGTCACTACTAATTATGACAAAATGAATATTCGGGTAAATAAAAATAAATTTTCTGCTCAAATTCAGATTCTGTTTTTCATCTTTTGAAAATTGCATTTTCGCCCCTCAACTTTTGAAAATTGCACTTTGACCCCAAACCTTTTTAAAAAGTTACAAAAACACCCCTGGGCAGATTTGGGCAGCTACCAGAAAATAATATTTTGAATTCTGAATTTTTTTTTGATTTTTCAAATTGACCCCTCAAGTTTCGGTAATTGCAAAACAGCCCCAAAGTTTTCGGAAATTACAAATTGACCCCAAAACCCGTGCGACCAGATTTGCAAAAATAGTCCAGAATTTTGAAATTTCCAGATTTCAAAAACTCGAATTTTTCAGCCCACAAAAACCCTATATGCGATTTTTAGTTCAAAAAGTCCTGGAGTTTTCAAAAACTATAAAATCGGCAAAGATCTAAAAAAGCAGTTTTACCCAATCATAGATCCAGTCAAAACAAGCAAGAATCAATTTACAGAACATAATTATCACGTGTTTACATATACATAATCAAACATATACGATGAACACACATTATGTTTAGGCTTTTCATATAATAATGATGGAGTTGGCTCTGATACCACTGTTGGGATAGTGGTTGGGTTGCCTCGATTGTCAAGACAACGAAAGTGCGGAATTTAAAATTTTTCGAAACAAAAACACACAGAGTAATTAAACAAGGGGGTTTTTGCGATTTACCTCACCACAGGCAAGGTGGTGGCAACCTTCAGTTCTGGTTCTGAATCTGGATCTGGATCTGGATCTGGTTCACAGAAGTGATCCAAGCGTCTCACCTCCAAAGTTAGTCCACACCAATTGGATTCGGGCAACACCTCTTAGTCTTAGGCTCAGAACTGGATCTAGGAGATTTGTCGAAGCAGGACTGTGCAGATCTACTTGCCAATGCAAGATCTAACACGGTGGAACAAGGGAGAGGCGGCAGCGGCGGTGCTAGGGCAGCTCACGGCAGCAGGTGGCGGCGGCTCTAGGTTGGCGGCGCAAAGGAGAGGGGGCGGCGGCTAGGGTAGAGAGGAGAGGCTAGAGTTTTTCTAGGGTGTTAGCTTTCTGAGCTCTAGTGGAACCCTATTTATAGACTCCCTCTTGACCTAGGTTTTGCAAGACTCCTTATGGGCTTTTAATTAAAGGCCCATGTCTTGCAAGCCTTTCATTTAATTAATTACTTAATTAAATGCCCAATCCAATTAAATCATTATTTCTTTTATATAATTAATTAGCAACTCAATTAAGTATTTAATTAATTAAGTCAGCCAATTAATTAATCTCCCACTTGAATTAAATACCTTTAATTCATTTAATTGATTTAATTACCTTTAAATCAATTAATTCCTTTAGTATCCTTTTTCAACAGTCACCGTCCAATTGTATTGTGTGTGACCCTCTGGGTTCACCATCAATTGGCAGCAGGCCCACGAATCCTTCGTGATTTAATTTATGAACAATAAATTACTCCGGTCAATTAAACAACCTTTAATTGACCACTCCTAGAATCAAATCCTCTATTAACTCAGAAGTACCTACACTTCATGGTCGATGTTTAGCCACAAGCCCATGAAGCCCAACTTCAAGTGAATTGATACTTGTGAACCTCATCTCATATAATTACCCTGTACATACGGTCCTTCTATCGACTAATATTCCCGATCAAGACTTAGGGTGTGTGAATTGATCGGCACCTCTAAATTTGTCTCGATAACTATACTTTCTAATTCAGGATAATATTCCAGTGTGACTCCTAAACTTGGAAACCCCTTTCCAAATCCGTCACCGACTACGGCCGTAGGTTCCTTGGATATATTATCTAGGAATCGTATAGGAAATTCTCTCACCCATTACAATGAGTCAATAGATTCCATATCGATACTAACCACTCGCGTACATGTCCATACGCACCCAACCTAGGCATGTTATGACCAAGCTACGTGTCCTATACCTAGATCTAAGTACGCACTTTCATGCACCGAATTCGCCCTAGTACCTCAACTCAAAGGACTAAATCGTACACTATTATAATCCTTGAGAAACATCCCATCACCGATATGCGACATGCACTTCCACAATGGGTTTCTCTGTTCGGGTCGTTCGATGCGTTCAATCCTCTATTGAACCACCTACTCGTATGCACTGGCCTCAAATGCCTTGCTCATGAAACGCTACAAATTCACTCCATGTGAATCATGCATACTTGTACAAGTCTTGGTGATTCCTACGATACCCCGTCTCGTTCGGAATCAATGACTTGGAACAGTTTTAAAATTACGACCTTTGAGACTGTTTCATGATTGCACTCAGTACTGAAGTGAATCGTCCCATAGTCTAATGTAATCTAAGGGTTTCAACTAATCGCTTAAATGTATTCGCGAGAGATGAAGTTGGCCATTGTTTATTCTTATACACATATAAATAAACGGTCGTATTATTACATTTATATTAAAGAGAGATAATGATAGTTCCAATACAAGCTAAATATATTGGCTTTCAGGGCACTATCCCATCAACAAATTCAATTTAAATCCCCGAATTTCGAATTTTGAAGCTTTGGTGGGGGAATTTCAGGTTTTGTGTTTAATGTGGGGAATTTGAGGCTTTTGGAGTGAATGGGTGAGTGATGAAGGATTGAGAGTGAAGGAGAGATTGATTTTGGAGTGGGTTTGGAAGATTAAATTGAGTGAGGGACGAGAGAGATGGGAGGGAGGGATTGATTTTGAAGATTGTTTGAATTGGTGAGCCATTATATTTATTCAATTTTTTTTTTAATAAAGATGTCTCGCGGCCGCGAGAGCTGGGCAGAAACTTTCTGCCAACACTCTGCGGCCGCGAGCCTTGAGCTCGTGGCGGCGAGGATTGGACAGAAAAATTTCCTCCTTGCTTGATCAATTAATCCAACTTCTCACCTTACGCCGTTTGCAATCCATGGTTCGTTCGCTCGATCTCACTCGAATTATGCTTGTTAATCCTTGATCTTTCATGCGCGCACATTTACCTACAACACAAACGCAAAACGAAAATAAAAACGAACACAAAACACAAAACACAAACACACAACAACAAAGGAAAAGCAATAGGCTCGGGTTGCCTCCCGAGAAGCGCTTGTTTATAGTCGTGAGCTCGACTTGAAATTCCTCTTTTCTTTTAGAGTGGCCAATAATCGAATAGGATCCCATCGGGATCAAGTATGAGCCCCGGCCTCCTTGCTTCCCACGCTTTAATTTTTTCATTCGGCGGTCTTTTGGGATGGATTTGAACCTCATATCAAATCGAAAACTTTTATCTCCCGGTTCAAATCTCTTGTAATCTTTACCCATAATTATCCACGTTGCTTTGCTCGGGTGGATCCACTTGTCTTCTTTGGGGATAACCAGGTCAACATAAGAATATTTGATGACCTTTTGATCAGACCCTTCATCCATGATAAATTTATTTTCCTTTGCAAGCTCTTTCGATCCACCTTGTTCTTCCTCTCTAGTATGAAGCCCATTTGTTTCGAACATTTTACTCGGTTCATTAAAACTTTCATTAGGAGCAACTGATTCAATTGTACTCGGCAAAGCTCCCGGGGGTCTTATGCTTAAAGTTTGTGAGATTTTCTCCATTTGTGTTTGAAGATCCCTTAATGTCCCCGAGTCTTCTTGCAATTGTTTGGAAATTTCTTCCAATTTAGAATCATTGTCAACCATGTATTTGGTGGTGTGCTCCATGAACATAGTGAATGCTTCTTCCAAAGATGATTTTGCTTCTACCGGAAGTTGAGAATATTCATGATAGTTCGGTTGGATGAATGAAGTAGTCATCATCATATCCGGATGTGGTCCACCTCCCCACTCATTGTTCCTTGGATAATTCGGGCCATCTCCCCATTCGATATTGTAGCCATTGTAAGCGGGACTCGGCTCATAATGATTACCCATGTATGAATTATCATATTGAAAATGAGTTGGACTCATTGGGCAACCGGCGATTGTGCTCTCCCCCATGCAATGCATACAATAAAAGTGATCGTCCCTCGGTTGACCTTGGATAGCAATCATAGTAGGCCATCGTACCTAGGAAGACAAAGATCAAAACGTAAATAACAAATCTAAGCTAAGATATACAAGAATAAAAATTGGCAAACAATCGTTACAACTCCCCGGCAACGGCGCCAAAAACTTGTTACGCTCCAAACATGAGTACGCAAACACGCAAGTATACGGTCGTCTACAAGTAATAAAGTGATAAGGAGTGTCGAACCCACGAGGAATTGTTCAATTAATTACCAACTAACGTCTTGTTACTTCGAATTAGATTTGTAAGTTGAGTACGGTAAAGTGGTGGTGGTTTTGATACTACAATAAATGAGGTGATTAAGAAACTAACACTTGACTTAATATATGTAAAGACTTCTACGATTTTACGTCACCTAGTTCAATTCAAGATAACAACTCAACAATTGACAACCACACTTATGTTTGTTGTTCAAGATTTCATAAAATACTCATACGTATCTTTCGATATCGTACGAACCTAACAAAGTAGACTAATCCAATTTATGTCTAAAAGGATTAAGCCTAAGTGATGCATTAACTCCAAACCTTGTTAGAACATGAAATGACCTAGGTATATTTCTATCCTAAAATCAATTCACAACCTAGTTTCATAATCTAATCTTTAATCAACTATGTCTAGCAATTAAAGATCAATCCATTTCATCATATGGTTGGCCTAACCACAAGTTGACAAAGGCTCAAACTAGATTAACAAACACTTGTATACAAGCATAGCAACAACCATTAACTCATCATTTAATCAAGAATCAAGAACCAAACATAGGATCAATAAAAACATAGAATAAAGGAGATTAGCTACTCATATTAATCAACACAATATTCATTACATTAAACAAAGTCATAAGTGTAAATGAACAAAGTAAGAAAGAGTTGGAATAAGCTTAGTGGTTGAGGTCTTCAACAACTTCTCCCTCAAGCCTTTTTATCTTCAATGGGGAGTCCAAGCGAGTCCTTCTTTCCAAAGTGCAAACCCTTCTCTTTTCTTCAAAGGAGGCAAGATGAAAGTGAAGTGAAGTTTGGTGTAAGAGTTGTTGAATGAATTCCACCTTTCTCCCCTTTAACCTAGCAAAACTCAATCCCACAAATGCCTAAGTTACCCCAAAAATTATAGTAACAAAGGCCAAAAAGTCTCTAAAGGAGGTTGTATTTACAAGTGGGAGATACAAGACAAAGTACAAAAAGCACCCTCTAAACACGCTGAAAAACAGAGCAGGCCTCGCGGCCGCGAGCTTTATGCCGTAGCCTTACTGCCTCACCTCGCGGCCGCGAGCTTGAATCTCGCGACCGCGAGCTTTCTGCCGCACTTCCTTCCGAGTAGCATATCTTTTGATTCCGAACTCCGAATCCGGATCCGTAAAGTCCGTAGTGTAGCTAATTCACTCATCTAAGATATATCCAAATTTCAGCTCATTTGGAGAATCGATGAAATATTTATGCATGTTCTAGTGAGCAGCTATCTACATTCTTGTACAATTTGCTCCGGGTTCTAATTCCTTTGAAGCTCAAGCTTGACTCGCGGGGTGGGTAGAGCGACTCGCATCATTGATACGCAACTCCGAATCTCTCTAATATGTAAATACCTACAAACCACGAAGAAAACGATCAAAGCGAGAACAAAAACACAAAAACGAACAAAGGCCAAACAAAGGGGCCAAAAGCACAAAAGAAACGAAAACACGCGAAGACACACAGAAACTCGGATCAAAACAAGATGTTTTGGGCTTAAAGAGATAGGTAATAATGACATTTTCACGGTGTTATCAGTACGACAATCACTCGTCTAAGGCACCTGACAATTAAGTTTGACACTTATAAGAAATTGCCCAATCATAACATTAAGCAACACATTAAGGTGATGTCTAACATGATTAGGGAGCTTGTGTCAGCTGGCCATATACTCTCTGATGAGCAGCAAGTTCAAGCCTTAATCCAGTCACTTCCTGACAAGTCGGAGCATCTGAAAATCAATCTGACTCATAATGATAGCATCAAAACCTTTGTTGATGCTGCTCGCCACGTTGAACTTGAGGATGAGCGACTTTGAGTTGCAAAATCCATGTCAAGTGCTTACATTGCTGAGAATAGTTCCAAGAAAGCTTCGGGCTTCAAACGTAAGAGGAACTGGAATAAAGGCAACCCTGGGAAGTAGACTGGTGAGAAGAACAACAACCCCAACCATGGCGGTAAACGTAAGCGTTTTCCTAAAAAGAAGAAAGACAAGAACAAGATGAAGTGCTTCAACTGTGGAGCACTAGGGCACTTTGCTCGAGAGTGCACCAATCCTAAGAAGGATAAGGTAGCACACTATGACTCGTCTTTGTCTTTTGTTCATGTATCTAGTACTGTTTTATTAACTGAATCATATCCTGTGAGGATTGTTGACTCAGGTGCAACAGACCATGTGACTAGAGACCGTGAATCGTTGGTAGAGTTTCGTCGAGTCCCTGTTGGAACAAGATGGATATATGTAGGAAATAACGCCAGAGTGGAGGTTAAAGGGATTGGTACTTGCAAACTTGATTTGCATGGTGGACGAACCCTGATCCTACAAGATGCCTTATTCGCTCCAGAAATTTGACGGAATTTAGTTTCAGTTGTTGCTCTTCTAGGATTATGATTTAATTTGAACTTCTGTGGTAATTCTGTTCATGTTTATTTAGACAATGTTTACTATGGTTCTGGACATCTTAGAGATGGATTTATGGTTTTTGATTGTAACAGACATAATTTTAACTTTTATGTTAATAGTAGTTATGTTTTGAATGCTTGTTCCTCCAGTAATTCTATAGTGAATGTTAATACTTGGCATGCTAGATTAGGTCACATAGGACAAGATAGAATCAATCGTCTCGCTAGATAAGGACTATTGGGTCCAATATCTAAAATCGATTTACCTACTTGTCAAAATTTTCTTGCTGGAAAATCTATTCGTAAACCTTTTGGTAAGGCTATTAGAGCTGAATTTCCATTGCAATTAGTCCGTTCAGACATCTGTGGTCCGATTAGTATTATGGCGAGACATGGAGCCTCCTATTTCATTACTTTCATAGATGACTTCACTCGCTTTGGGTATGTCTATTTGATTTTGCATAAGTCTGAAGCACTGGAGTGTTTTAGACGTTACCTTAATGAGGTAGAAAACCAATTAGACAGAACGATCAAATCCTTGAGAACTGATCGAGGTGGGGAATATCTATCAAGTCAATTTAAGGACTTTTGTAAAGAAAAGGGGATAACTAGGCAATTAACTAATCCTGACACACCTCAGCAGAACGGAGTTGCTGAGAGGAGGAATAGAACATTGCTAGAAATGACTACGTCCATGATGGCGCAAGCTAACTTACCAATTTCCTTTTGGGGAGATGCTTTGTTAACTGCTGCCTATATACTGAACAAAGTGCCATCAAAATCAGTGGCTACCACTCCATATGAACTTTGGACAGGTAGGAAACCTGATCTAAGTAACCTTAGACCTTGGGGATCAGCTGCTTACGTGCTCGACTCGTCGAACAAATATGGCAAGATTGGCCCCAGAGAAAATAAATGTATCTTCATAAGATATGCTCAACACTCTAAGGGTTACGTGTTCATAGGAGAAAATGAAGAGGGTAGCACCACTGAAATCGACTCACGAGATGCGACATTCTTAGAGAACGAATTTCCTAAAAGAGGTGAGATCAAAAGTCGAGAACCTCTATTCGAATTAACTGATTCAGCGAATGGCATTGAGCTAGACGAATCGTTGGTGGAAAATGATACGACTGGACCACTTGATCCAAGTGGGAGTAATTTACCCCAGAACGATATTATTGAATCACAACTTAGGAAAAGTTCTAGAGGAAATATTCCTAGACGTCATTACGACGTAGAATGACATATTTTTAATATTTCCTCTATAGAATATGAAGAGCCTAAATCTTTTGATGAAGCTCTATCATGTCCTCAGAAGGACGAATGGAAGAAAGCAATGGAAGAAGAAATGGATTCCATGAAATCGAACCAAGTCTGGGAGTTGGTCGATCTTCCTCCTGGCAGAAATCTATCGGGAATAAATGGATTCTCAAGATTAAGCAGAAGGCATATGGAACCATTGATAGATATAAAGCTCATTTAGTAGCTAAAGGATATACTCAACTTGAGGGTATTGATTACGAAGAAACCTTCTCGCCTGTAGTGAGATTTGCCTCTATTCGTCTCCTTTTGTCCATTGTAGCTAACTTAGATTTAGAATTACATCAAATGGACGTTAAGACTGCTTTTCTAAATGGAGAATTAGAAGAAGAAATCTACATGGATCAACCAGTAGGATTTATTCTTAAAGACCAAGAACACAAAGTGTGTAAATTGAAAAGATCAATCTACGGTCTTAAGCAGTCATCAAGGCAGTGGTATTTGAGATTTCACCGAGCTGTAATCTCTTATAACTTCGTTATGATGGATGAAGACCACTGTGTCTATGTCAAACGTTCAAACAAAATTTTTGTAATACTATCTCTTTATGTCGATGACATTTTGTTAGCCGGAAATGACAAGGGATTCTTAAACACCATCAAGGAATGGTTATCGTCTAACTTCGAGATGAAATATATGGGTGAAAGCAAATTTCATACTAGGCGTTAAGATCCACAGAGATCGTTCAAAGAAACTCCTTGCTCTTTCTCAAGAGTCTTATATAAGGAAGATCATAGAAAGATTTAGGATGAATGATTGCAAGCCAATAGATACTCCTGTGATGAAAGGCGACAGCCTGAGTCTGGAGATGTGTCCAACGAATCTAGCAGAGAAACAAGAAATGTCAAAAGTACCATATTCCAGTGCCGTAGGGAGCTTGATGTATACTATGATGTGTACTCGCCCCGACATTTGCTATGCCGTAGGTCTGGTCAGTAGGTATCAATCCAATCCCGGAAGAAGACATTGGGTTGCTGTAAAGAGGATTTTCAGATACCTAAAGGGTGCTGCAGACTATTTCCTTTGTTTTCAAGGAAAGGGATTATCGCTGAAAGGCTACACTGATGCTGACTGGGGTAGAGACTTAGATCGTTGTAAGTCCACTTCCGGATATGTTTTCTTACTGAATGATGGCGCCATATCATGGAGCAGCAAGAAACAAAAGTGTGTAGCACTATCAACCATGGAATCGGAATTCGTGGCATGTTCAGCTGCAGTACAGGAAGCTGTTTGGTTGCGTAGATTTCTCCTGCATTTGGGGATAGTAAGTAACTCTGAAGGAGCTGTGACTATTTATTGTGATAGTCAAGCAGCCATGGCTTACACAAGAGATCCCAAATATCATGGACTGACCAAACACATTGACACAAAATATAACTTTGTAAGAGATATCATTAAGAAGAAAGAGGTGACTATCAAGTATATATCTACGCATCAGATGGTTGCTGATCCTTTCACTAAACCTATAGCTAAAGAGGCTTTCATAGGTCATACCAAGTCTTTAGGACTGCGTAGAATTTAATGTACTGGATTTTGTTAAGAATGTTATTGCCACTAACATTGATGTACTAATGTTTTATGAATATACACATATTTTGAGACCTATTTTAAAATGTCTTCACTAAAAAGTATGTCGGATAAGTAGAGATTGACTCTCTCACATGAGCAATCGCCTCTGGCACTGGGAGTGTGCAGAGATGAGATTTTCTCAATCAGATGAAATTGGCTCGTTCACATGAGATATCGCCTCTGATATTTTGGAATATGCAGAGATGAGGTTACTATATATAAATTAATCGAAATGAATTCCCCACTATCCATTGTACTTATCTTAAGCCAGATATGAGTTTTCTTGAGAGTTGAGCCGAGGACGACGAAAGGAGAAAAGCTCGGGTTCGGGTATCAAGGAATACTTAAACTGAGATCTGTACGATACAGATTTACAAATCCCTTTGTAAATGACATACGCTTCTGCTCGGGAAGAAAAGTATCGTAACACGTGTTTTCGTACCACGTGTGTTCGTACCACGTGTGCAAGGTGACCACAAAGGTTAATGAGCAAATGTATCCCTGCTTTCTCATTATGTGAGACCTTGAGGTTCAAGGGAATCTCAAATTAATGCCCTTAAGACTTTTGACAGTTTCTTATGGTTTCTCATTGGTGTTGCTACTTTAGCACGTTACTAATAGCCATGAATCATACGGCGATGCGGTGCGTGTCTAGGAAAGCTGCTAAAGTGAAATCAGAAGATACTTGTAGGAAAGGAAGATTATCTTCGACTTACACCCTACTTGCATTCACCAGCTAGCTAATTACATTAAACTTAATTATTTTGAGATGTAATTGTGAATACAGAGTAGTATTGGCCAAAGAGTCGAGTATGCCCTATAACCAAGGTTGGAGGGATAAGGGATACGTCGACTGGTGTAGTACGAAAGATATCTTGGGAATAGCGAGAATAGTCCTCTTCTGGAATTTGTTTCCTTGAGCAGCTATATCACCCTAACAGGTATATAGCAACGTGCTCATATACTCGCCGGGTCACACGACCTATTTGCCCATACGGAATTTCGGATGTAAATTGAATTGATCATTGAAAGCACGGGGTCAGCCCGCACGTGCGAGTGGAAGATGTTGGACTGATCCAATTGGGCCGGATCGGATCTGGTACGCCCATGTGGGCCGACCCAAACCGGATCCGGATCCAGTTGGTTAGGGGGAGTTTTAAATAACTCCCCACTCCTACTATTATGGGAAAACCTCCCCTCTCTCTTCTCTCCTGATCAGTTAATATAGAAGACGTTTTGTTTTCTATCAGATAGTTAACTCAATTGAAAAATCAGAGAAACAAAAAATACAGTGAGAAAACACTTTTGGGGTAGATAAAATTTGTTCAATCAAGAACATTGAAGTCCAGGGTTCTTAGGCTGTGATTAGTATATGCTTTCCGTTCATGATTGGAGATCGACCAGAGTATTGGGAAATTACCAGAAGTCAGAAAAAAGAGTTCGTGATTCAATTGACAGTCCCAATTGTTAAGTAAGATCATTTTTACTTTATTTGCTTTGAATATATGAATTTGAAGCATGTATGTTGTTTAAAACCAACATCTCCAGCCGAAGAGGGGGCTGTTGCTTGCCTCCTCCCTTCGGCTGGAGATGGCCTTATGGATTTAATACTTGGTTCCAAGTTCCAACTTGTTAAGTTTATTCCTTGTTTGAACTAGTCACGTTTATTCATAGACCACGTGGAATAAAATCATGAGGGAAAATGAAGATAAGATCTTAGGCCAAGAAATTTTGCTGCAAAAATGAAAAAGGAAGACTTCAATATCCTTTCCTGTTATGGGCAATGTTTTCATAACCGGACCGGACAGTGAACCGGTAAGCCGATTGATTACTGGTTTTACTGGTCGAACCGGTCGGACCACTGATCGGACCAGATGACATCATAATAATATAATAAATATAATTAATTTTAAAGTATATGTAATGTGCGTAAAATTTAAACAGTATCCTACAATTGATTAAAAATATAAAATTTGTTATATTATACTAAAATTAAATTATATAATATTTATCTAACTTATATCATAACGGTAATATGGTACTAATTTGTATGCTCATATAAATGATTATATTTCTTTATAAAAATTTAAAAGTGTAAGTTAAAATTACAACAAACTAAGAAATTCATAAATTTTAAAATATGGTTATGTATAAAAGTCTAATATTCAAAGTCAAACTTGCATATTATATCGATTTGACTCTTTATCCTAAAAATAATATTGAAAATAAATATTTTATAGAATAAATTATTAAAATTTATTATTTGAGTATTAATTTTCATTCATAATGTGTAAAATATTTATTGGAGTTAATTATCTAATTTATAAATAAATTTGGCTACAAGTTTCTATAAGTAATTTGTACTAAAAGTTCAACAAAAGTGATGTAGCTCAAATGGTAAGGAAGTCATGTTTCACTCTAAAGGTTAGGCCAACTCATATGTATCCCTCAGCCCAAGTCCAGCTTCCCCTCACTCAGTCCAGCTTTCCCTCAGAATCCAAGTCCAGCTTCCCCTTTCATTTTCATAAGTCATCTTAAATGTATCAATCTATCAATTCCATTTGATTAAAATTCTCAATTTCCCTCAATAATAATAATAATAATAATAATAATAATAAATAATAATAATAATAATAATAATAATAATAGCAATGATAATAATAATAAAAATTAACTCGTATTATAATTAAATAAATAATTAATAACAATAAGATATAATTTAACATTGACAATAATAATAACAATAACAACCAATATTTTTATAAAAAAAAAACATAACAATACAATAATTAAATAGGTGACAACCAATAATTTTTTATAAAAAGTTCTTTTAAGGTTTCATTTTTATTAATTAAATTAAATTTGAGTTTATAAATTTACTTTTAAAGGGATTTTAAAATTGGTGCACAATAATACAACAATTAAATAATTTATTGACATGATTTGAAAATCATAAAAATAATTTAATATTGACATTAATTTCCAACATAATAGTTACATTAAATTTGATTTTATTAAATAAAAGTTATATTTTATACTAAAATTAACTTTTTAAAAATAGTACACAAATTAAATAAAACTAAGATTAAATAAGAGTTATATTTTATTTAATAAGGTATTTTAATTTTTTTTTAAATTAAAAGGATTTTTTATTAAATAAAAATAAAAAACAAAAAAAAAAATAGAATGAACATGTGGCCGATAAGTGTCGACCACCTGTTGGCTAGCAAATGATAGATTGAAGAGGTGGGGCAAGTGAAGGGTCGCTTGCCTCAGCGCTTCAGTCCATCCAAGCACCCCTTGAAGCTATATATCCCTTTTTGTCCCTTGAAACATTTATTTTCACTTTTTTTATCTCCCTAGATCCAAAAACCCCCAAATCCATTCTCCCCTCTTTACATAGGAGATGCCTTTAGGTGTTCAAATTCCCACTTTTACAAGAATTTTTAACATTAAAAAAATTTTAAAAAAAAAAGGAAATTCAAAACCGGGTTGAACCGGTCCATACCGGTTCACCGGTTCGGCGGTTTCGGACCGGTTCAACCCGGTTCAAACTGGGTTTTGGAGTAAGTGGTTTTAGGGGGTAAATCGGACCGGACCAACCTCCGGTTCGTGGTCCAACCGGTCGGACCGGCCGGTCCGGTCAAGTTTTAATAACATTGGTTATGGGAGAGTAATAAGTAGCATGTAGCTAGGGGTGTAATTAAGCCGAGTAGTGTCGAACGATACACTGTTCAAGCTTAGTTTGATTTTTATTGAGCTTGAAATTTTGTGTTTGAGCTTGGTTTGGTTTTAAATCGAGCCGAGCTCAAACGAGCTTTTATCGAACGAGCTCGAGCCGAATACCGAGTAGCTTGATATTTTACATGTAGTTTTTCAATTTTTAGCTTATCGAGTCGAGCTCGAGCCGAGCTTCAAAAGTTATCGAACGAAAAATGATGTTCAAGCTTGTTTGATTAGTATGACGAATCGAACTCAAACGAGCTTTTATCGAACGAGCTCGAATCGAGTATCAAGTAACTTTGTTTGATTTTCAGCCCTACATGTAGCATTCCATTTCGAGTCATATATAGTTCAAACAAAAAAAAAAGATGTGATTGTTCTCCATGCCTTATCCTAACCAGGTAGGATAACTTGGTTTTTGCATTCACAAATTCATCTAAACACACAAAGTAGGATAACTTGTTTTTTTGCATTCACATCATCATTTAAATCACAATATGATAAATCGCGGTTTAAATTTATACTAGAAGAAGTTTCCACCTAATTTGTTCGATGTGTCGTAAAATGGATTAAGTCAGTTCAAATACTTGAATATCCCTAAAAACCAAAAAAGAAAGAAAGAAAAGGTATGTATACAATTTAAGTCTAATACTTGTCATGATAAACAAAATTCAATTTGTATCATGATTCTTTAATATGTTAAAAAATCAACTAGTTAATGAGTTGATTAATAGTATCTACATATAAATTAGAGAAAAATTGTAGAATTAATCATGTTTATAGCGCGTTGGCATTTTAGTTCTTTACATAATCAAACTTTTAGTTACGTCTTGTAATTAATTTTTTATGACAAATTTAGTCCTATGTTAGCCTGTAACTCGTAATTTCAGCATATCATGTGCGTGTTACATATCAATATGGTAATTTTGGACTAAAATTACCAGAAAAAAAATAATTTCAAGGTGTAAATATTGAAAATCTGACAAAGTGCCAACGGGCTATAGTTATAAGACTAATTTGCATCATTCCTTCATATAATTTCAGGTGCCGAAAAAGATGAAAAGGCGGAAAACTACATATTCATTTGCTTATACTTAAGCAATTAACATAATTCAACACAGATCTACCCCACAATTCAGGTTATACATGAAAAACAACCAAAAATGATTTGATACTTCATAAATTAAATACTAGCTTTCATTATCAATGTTTTTGTCAATTTAAATTTTAAAAATGAAAATCAAAGATTTGAATGAATTCTTAAAACCGGCCTAAAGGAAAATGGTAGGCCATTTTGAGTGTAAATATCATACTTATAAATAACAGCAACAACAACGCCGAAAACTTGTTGCGGATTTTACACATGCATTAAATGCAAGTGTAAGTATTGAACAAGTGATAAAGAGTAAGTATAAGAGTATCGTCTCCATATATAGGGACTTGACTAGATATCTACCAATTTCAATTCCTAATTCACTTTTAATTTGGTTACTAATTCAATTATAATTTTGAATTTTTATTAACTAGATTAACTAAATGAATTAACTAACTTAAGTACTTGAATAGAGTTCGAATAATGAGAAGAGAAACATAGAGTTATAATCCATTATGTTATCTATTGATTGCTCAATTGAGATTTCCGTAGTTATTATTGTGACCGGAGTGCTACCCATAGATTCAAGTATTTTCCTACGTATATTTCGAATTACGTAAGAATCTAATGTATTATACAAATATAATCTATTCCTAGGTGATTCATATATAAAACAAAGCATTTAACACGAACCTCATGTAACGGGTATAAACGCCTTATGTATATTCCTGTTATAAGGGAAGTTTACTATTCAATTTCTACCTAATCCTAATCTCCCATTTCCAAGTTCAAGAAGAATATTAAATCTAACAACTAGGTGATCAATCAAGTTGCAAGCATAGAGAACGAAATTAAATCAAACACAATAATTGCCCCACGATTAATTCAATAAAAATAATCAAAGTAACATAGTTTCATAAAAAACCTTAGATCCTAAAGAAATAGTTCATGATAAATATATGAAGAAAAATAAAGAAAAAAATCTGAGTTCAAGTAGTTTTATAGACAAAACGATGAATCCGAGATAAAAATCTTCAATATTGTGTTCTTCTTGCTTTGGTGATCTTCAAGACTTCTCTCTTTTCTTCTTCAGTCTTTCTCCAAGTAGATCTTTGATGTTCTAGGTGTATTCTATGAGAGAAATATGTTTAAAGCTGATCAAAGATGTGTAATTTCGCGACCTAGAAGTCCTTAAATAGATCTACCAAGTTGAGGCCTAGTAGGAGACTTTGGGCCTAAGTTTTCTCTTAAAATCTCGTTGAAAATCGCGTCAGCTTTGTGCAACAATTTTACAAGTGGCATGACTTTCACTTCCGAATTCGAAATAAAGATCCATAAAATATGTTGTGTAGCTAACTCATTCCTCTACATCATACTCGAAATTCAACTTTATTGGAGCTTCCTTGAATGAGTTATGGTCCTTGGAGTGCACAACAACATTTCTGACAGCTTTTCCCTTATTCATTCTTGAATTACTTGACTTCATTTGATCTTTAATTCGATGTTCCTTACTTCCAATCATGTCCTTAGATCCACATTAACTTAGACCTACAAATATGAACATAATATATAAGAAAATATTCCAATTCATGCACAAAACAATCAAACCAATTACTCAAGCGAACAAAACACTAAACTAACTAAAATTGTCTAATATTCTACCAAAACTATAATAAAAGTAAACGAACAAGTAAAGGAAAAAGACTTGATAACACTGTTTTCACAGAGTTATCAGGCATAAAAGTGGAGTCTCCAATTCTTGAATCTACTCTTCTTTATATTCCAACAATTCCATGAAGGAATTTAACCAAATACTGATAGATATTCATCCATAATACTCTAATCACTAAAGTAAAGTATAATCTCAAGAACAACTAAATATGAATATCTATAACATGATCATATATTATTCCTAGAATATAATGTATAAAAGACGTAATTAAATAAAGTATCTAACCTGATTCCATTAATGCAATTGTTGGATTTTCACCAAGACATAAAAAACTGAATCTTCTAAGAATGTGGATGAACATGTACGTCGTATTATTTTTGACGTGGATTGAGGAATAATCACATGTATTTATTCACTTATTAGGGAACATTGCTCTTCCAATTCATTTAGTGTCTAATATGAAAACGACCCATCAATAATAACATATTAACTTTTAGGCTTTCTACACACTCACATTAAACCGATATAATATTATATAATTAGTATTTCTAAAACCCTTCATATTCCATCAAACCACTTTAAGTAGGTTTAAGACCGTAATTAAATAGCTGAGATGACCTATATGTTATAATGAATACATGTTAGCCCACAAACTATGAAATTGCTAACATTCCATATTCTAGAACTCGGATTAGAAGAATTAACAAACAAAAATAAGTAAAGTTACAAAATTAGTCTCAAAACTATAGTTTGCCGACACTTTATTCCTTCAAAATGTCAACATTCAATTACGTCGTTTATAAGGATTTGGACGGTCTCTTAGAGAAAGAAGAGAATATGTGGCAGCAAAGGGCCAAAGCACAGTGGATGAAAAAGGGAGACCGAAACACACGGTATTTTCATAGTTGTGCCTCGGGGAGGAGAAATAAGAACAAGATTTCGAGGATAAGAAAAGAGGACTGGACTTGGTGCAAAAAGTGACGGATATTGAACGTGTGGTTGGTGATTATTTCAGTAATATTTTTACTTCTAGTCGACCATCGCAAGAAGAGTTCAATTTGGTTTTAGGCGCCATGAGATCGAGGGTGAGTTTTGAAGGTAATCTCTATCTACTTTAGCTGTACACTGCAGAAGAGGTATATCGTGCTTTTATATCTATGTACCCCATTAAATCCCCTGGTCTCGATGGTTTCCCCCCCTTGTTTTTCCAGAAATTTTGGCCTATTGTCGTTAAAGATGTCATGAAATGGGTATTAAACTTCTTAAATGAAGGTGTGTTTGATGTCGCTTGTAATCTCACGAATATTTTCCTTATCCCTAAATGCCAGAATCCTGATATATGACCCAGTTTCGCCCCATTAGCCTCTGTAATGTTGTTTACAAAATTGCGTCTAAAACATTAGCTAACCGTTTGAAACCCATTATGAATTTTGTTATCTCTGACTTCCAATCTGCTTTTGTTTCAGGCAAATAAATGACAATATTCTAGTTGCTTTTGAAATTAACCATTACTTGAAAAAACAAACTAGGAATAAGGTCGGTCAAATGGCCATTAAGTGGATCTCAGTAAAGCCTATGATAGAGTAGAATGAGAGTTTTTAAGGGCAGTAATAATCCGATTAGGTTTTGATTCACATTTTGTTAATATTATTATGATTTGCGTCTCCTCTGTGTCATACTCGTTTGTGATGAATGGCGTTCAATTTGGATCTGTTAAGCCGAAAAGGGGTATCCCCCAAGGAGACCCCCTTTCCCCTTGTCTATTTTAATTTTGTGTAGAGAGTTTGAGTTCGCTGATCAATCAAGAGGAAGAAAGGGGCCATTTAGAGGGTGTTGAGATTTGTTCTGGAGCTCCAAAAGTATCACACCTCTTATTCGCAGATGACACTCTTATTCTTTGTCAAGACACAGAAGAAGCTGCTATTTATTTTAACAACCTCCTACAGGCTTACGGGGTGGCATCGGGTCAGAAAATCAATTTTGAGAAATTAAGCGTGGTTTTCACCAAGAACACAGATGAGAGTATGATATCTTCCATTCTGAAGTTGCTTCCTATCCGTAGAGAGACAAAACATGATAGGTACCTTGGCTTACCTCTTTCTACTGGAAAATCTAAAAAAGAAATTTTTGACTACATAAGGGAAAGTGTTTGGAATCGTCTCCAAAGTCTACATACTAAGTTTCTGTCCAAAGCCGGCAAAGAAGTCTTGATTAAATCAGTTATCTAAGCTATACTTTTGTAGTTAATGAGCTGCTTTAAGCTCCCTATTTATTTGATCAAGGAAATTGAATCTATGATTGCTAGCTTTTGGTGGGATGAAAAGGATTCAAAGAAGATAAATTGGATTAGTTGGGGAAAACTTTGTGATAGTAAACGAGACGGAGGCATGGGGTTTAGGGATCTATAGTCTTTCAACTTGGTTCTTCAAGCAAAACAAGTTTGGCGCAAAGCTCGGTATTTTCCTAACAATGATATCCTGAATTCCCAATTAGGCTTTGCCCCATCACTTATTTGGCATAGTATATGGGCTTCCAAGAAGATTGTCACAACAGGCACTAGATGGAGAGTGGGTAACGGAAACAATATTAATATTTGGGGGGATAACTAGCTTCCTGGAGCACATTCTATCAAAATCATCACACACACACCCTCCTCCAGAATGATGCTAAAGTCAGTGCTCTGATTGATTTTGAAACGGGAACGTCGAAAAAAGAATTAATTGAAGATCTCTTCATCAATGATGATAGCCAGTGCATTCTTTCCATTCCAATTTGTCGCACGAACTACTCGGACAAGATGATTTGGCACTACGAAAAGCTTGGTATATTTACGGTTAAATCGGCTTGTAGATTATGTCGCCCCGTGATACTTTCAGATTCTACTTCGTCTTTGGGGTCCTCTAGTGTTGGGATTCGGTAAGATAAATAGCCTACAGGCAGCAGAATTTAAAATTTTTAAGGGCCTCTTACGGAATCTTGCCAGGATACTAAACTGGTTGTATATATATGAATAAATAAAATAATCAGAATAATTAGATCCAAATTATACCTGATTCCTTGCAAATCCAAGTAGCTAGCAAGTTGCGTTTCTCCCTCGGGTAGGTCGATCCTAAGCCCTGTTGTAGCGCCCCACGTGTTGCGCCTCTACGAGTTGATACACCACAATATCACGAAAATAAATATAACCTAATCGGCTAGAACATAGGGTATATTTAGATCTAGGGTTAGAGAACGATTTAGGAGCTAAAATCGAAAACGAAAAATTCTTCCAAGTTGGAAGAGGGTTCGGCCGATTTTACTTAGGGAGAGGGAGAGAGAATTTTCTTGACTTGGTATTTTGGCTCTCTAGTTGTGTGTATGAGTTATGATATTAAGTCTTCTATTTATAGGTATCTCATTAACCTAATCCTTCTAGGATTAGGACTCCAAGTCTCCTACATGGGGAATGGCCCACTCCTTAATTAATTTAATTAGGCTTTATTTAATTTTCCAATTAAATGGCTCAAATAATTAATTTCTATTCAAATCAATTAGACTCTAAGTCTATTTAGTTAAATCTTCCTTCAATTGATTAAATTCAATTTAATTAATTAACTTACAAATTAAATTCCAATTTAATTTATAATCTTGATCCAATTCCAATCGGATCACTTTCGCTCCAATTGGGTCGACCCAGTCGATTCGATCGACCCAGTTGTTCTTCTTTTCCTCGTTTTCGCTTCATGTGTATTGTGTATGCCCGCGTAGTTTCACCACATAATTGGCCGTGGGTTATAATTAAATATTTATTTAATTACTCGAGCATTAAATACTATAAATCAGTTGAACACTCTGTCGACTGATCATTCCAAAATTAGCAGCCCTGCCAATTTGGGAATTCTCCCACACTCCACGGTCGATGTCTGGCCACAAGCCTATAGAGCCCAATCACTGGTGCATTAATTCAGTGAACCTTTTAATCATTTACAATTTCCATATACGACATAATCTCTCCATTGATCAATCTCTCAGTCTAGACTTAAGGGTATGGACTTTTCATCGGTTCCCTTTTCTTTTGTCTTGACCTTTATGCATTCTGATCTCGAAATAATTCTCTTTGACTTAATCTTTATGAGCTACTTTCATAAAGTCGTCAGATACCTTGGCCAATGATTTTTACCAGAATTTATTTCTCACAGAAATCCATAGGAGAAATTCTCAACCTATCAAGTTGGTTAAATGGATCCTTTGTTGATGATATGAACCTGCATAAGAGTTCCTCTATACCCAACATGAGTTCACAAAGACTTTCTGGTAATCTCCAGTCGGTCGGGACTCACATCTAAGTATAGACGTTCTCGCACCAGATAAACCCTATCACCTCAAGTATTAGGGATCATTCCTCGTATACTATCATAAATTGGAATAACTTCAACCTCGATATGCGACTACCGCTTTCATGGTGAGTTATTTCCTAATTGGGGTATTCAGTGCACTTGCCATCCCAGCAAGCCACCCACTTATGTGTATCGACTATCCCAATCACGCCCGTGGATCCCAGCGTTCTCCAGTTCATCGGAGTATACACAATAGTGAGTGTCTAACTGAATCCAACGATGTCCTATCTCGATTGGATTTTACGACTCTTGAATGTGTTCTAGATCACGACCTCGGAGATCAGTCCACGGGGTGTCCCATAGCCTTGTGATCTAAGGACTTCTATCCTTATGCGTAGATAATTATTACATAAGATAAAGTTGACCATATAATAAAGTGCATTTATTAATTGAAATTGAATAGTTCATTCATTTATTACATTAAATGACAGCCATACAGTTGGCTTGCTGGACACTATTTCTATCAATCTCCCACTTGTCCTAAAGCCAACTTCTTATGTTCTTGAGTCCCATCTTTAGCAGATGTTTCTCGAATGCCTTTTGAGGCAGTGGCTTCGTTAGCGGGTCCACGGTATTATCTTCTGAGTCGACACGTTCCATCTTAATGTCTCCTCTACCAATGATATCTCTTATCAAATGGTATCGTCTGAGTACGTGCTTGGATCTTTGATGAGATCTTGGCTCCTTTGCTTGCGTTATTGCCCCATTATTATTGCAGAAGATAGTAATGGGCTCAGCAATGCTAGGTATCACATCCAATTCCTGGATGAAGTTTTTCATCCAAACACCCTCCTTTGCTGCTTCACATACGGCAATGTATTCTGCTTCGGTGGTTGAATCTGAGGTAGTGTCTTGCTTGGAGCTCTTCCAGGTTGCCGCACCACCATTGAGGCAGAACACGTATCCAGATGTTGACTTGAAGTCGTCTACATCACATTGGAAGCTCGAATCTGTAAAGCCTTCCAATTTCAATTCTCTTCCACCGTATACCAAGAACAATTCCTTAGTTCTTCTCAGGTACTTTAGAATTGCCTTTACGGCTATCCAGTGCTGCTCACCTGGATCAGACTGATAGCGACTTGTAACGCTTAATTCGTACGCTACGTCTGGTCTAGTACATAACATACCAATCATTATGCTTCCTATAGCGGAGGCATATGATACTTGAGACATTTTGCTTCTCTCTTCAGACGTCTTTGGGGCCATAGACTTAGAGAGTGCAATTCCATGTCTCATTGGAAGCAATCCTCTCTTGGATTCTTCTATACGGAATCTCTTCAGTATTTTATCTATGTACTGTGATTGGGAGAGGCCCAGCAGTCCTTTTGATCTATCTCGGTAGATCCTTATACCTAGTACAAATGATGCTTCACCCAAATCCTTCATTGAAAATTGTGTAGACAACCATGCTTTCGTTTCGGACAATACTTGATGGGGGCTAGTTTACACCCCTTATAACACTCGGAACGACTAGATAATACTTGATCGACTCGATCAGGAAAGTTGTTTTGCTAACGAGCCACGCAGTCCGATCAGAGGAATCTATCCGTAGCGATCAAGCCTGAAGTCCGAGTTCATGAAGGATTATTATATCAAGTCCTATTAGGACTATGTTTCCTTGAATAGCTAGGGTTGATAACATATAAATACCTAGTTAAACATTGTATTTGAACAACTACAATCAGAACTTACGCCTCCATACTTGGGCAATCTGATAATAAATTTATAGAAAAGCTTTTGCTATACTATATTCAATATTCATCATCTTGTGTTCTTATTTGCTCTTTACATATTGTTCTTTCTTGAGATTGATCCATCCGGAATAAAGTAACTAGGCCCTATAATACGTATAATCTAACTCCGTAAAACTCATCATTGATTTAATCAAATCATACGAAAAACGGTTAAATCAGTTGGCCCCCACTGAGGGGCCAAGTTAATTAATCGATAGACATATGGCTCGCCCAAGGAAGAATGCTCGTAACGAGGCAAGAAGTAACACGACGCATCCACATATCACGTCTGATGACTTACAGAACGATACGAATAATAACGTTCCAATCGTCAACGATGAAAATAATCAAAGAGCAAGTGATCAATTACCGAACCAGGAGGAACGTCAAGGGATCCATGTTCAAAACTCTCAAGGACAACAAGAGATGGACGCCAATGTGATACCGGAAGCCCCCGTGGCTCCAACAATCCCTGTTCCTCTGCCGGATACGTAGGAGAAACTAAGACAGATCGCTATGCTATTCAACTCATTGTATTCAGGGGAAATACTAGTCCCCGAGCAGGTGCCGAGATACCCTAGAACTACTAGGGCAAATCCTATTCGAAGAGCTCCAAGGCAGGTCGATAAAATTTTCTAGCAAGCAGATAGCCGTGTGAGCGAACAGGGATCCTTGCACAGTCCACAAAGGAGCGATACGAAATCAACCGATGAGCGGATCCGAAGAAAAACGGATCGGACAAAGCCACGACCAACCCGCCGAGGATCAAAGGAACATACCATAATTCCCATTGAGGACGACGTCGTGGACACAATTCCTAATCGACAAAGAGCTGTCCGCATCTCGGAAAGAGAGATTGAGAAGATGGTACATGAGCGTCTAGAACAACGTCTACGGACCGTTCAAAATCCGTGGGCCAGAAGCACAGAGCTCAAAGAAAGCCTAGCAGCGTGCTCCCCCTTTTGTAGGGAGATAAAAGAAGCTCAATCATCCGGCCAGGTTCTGGGACGATTACCAAGATACGATGGAACCACCGATCCCGATGATTATATATTCAGCTTCACGAATATTATGAATTTATATGCTCACTCGGTGGAATACATCGCCAAACTAATGGTTACCACATTTGAAGACTAGCTTTGGATTGGTTCGCAAAACAACCCGCCAACTCCATCTTCAGTTTTCGTGAATTATGCAATAAACTGACCCAACAATTTGCTAGCCAGAAAAGACAGAAACTGCCAATGAGCTACCTTGGAACCATCCATCAACAAGAAGGAGAGTCCTTGCGAAACTGGTTGGCAAGATTTAACGTGGAATTGTTAAAAATTGATTCCCCAAACATCGACTACATAATCTCCATCCTCCTCGATCTCACCAAAAATAGGCAATTCGGGAATGATCTCAGTAGAAAGCAACCGAGAACTTTTGCGGATATTATGACCTTGACATTGAAATACATGACTCAAGAGGAGATGAACTCTTTCAAAGATAAGAATAGAAACAAAGCTCCCACCGCCAGATCGAGGCGGCAAGATAAAGCTCATGCTTCAAGACCTACGGATTACGATCGATCCTTCAGAAAAGGAAATGTCTTTCAACGATTAGAATACAATCGGAACGATCAGGACAAAAGACCTAATGTCTATCCTAGATCAAGATCAGCCGAACCGGCTAACAGAAATCGAATAAACCAGGTAGAATACCCCCGACTGACTGTTCCTATCGAAGAAATTCTTGAAGTACTAGAAAAGAACAACTAGATTCCACCGACGAAAAGAATTGCACAACCTAGGCCCGATGCGCGAAACTACAATCTATATTGTAGGTATCACCGCGCCCATGGACCTCGCACCGAAGACTGTTTTCACCTAAAACATGAAATTGAAAGGCTAATCGAACAAGGAAAATTGGACGACTATCTAGAGCGAAACAATCGTAAGAGGGATATAAGCAGTAGTCCTCGAAACAATAATCAAAGAAGAACCCCGAGAAGAAGGTCCCCTAATAATGGTCCGCCACAAGAATTGAACAGTGATCAAATTAACGGCACCATCCACACAATCTCAGGAGGACCAGCCGGGGGAGACAGTCGTAATGCCCACCGCAAAACCGCGAGGTCTCTAGTAGGAAATGTTAGATATCCTAAAGAAGTATGGACGCTAGAGAGCAAACCACCGAAAGAACAACTCATTAGTTTCAATGAGAGTGAAGTGCCAAGGAACTTCGTTTGGGATATGAAAGAAGATAACCCTGATTTTCCGATGGTGATATCACTCGAGATAGCAAACTACAATGTTAAGAGGATCCTAATCGACAATGGAAGCTCAACGAACATTATATCTAAGGAGGTCCTAACACATATGAATTTGGGAGAAATAACATTCCAAAAAGTAGCCACTCCTTTAGTAGGATTTGGAGGCTCAGAAATAGTCCCCTATGGGACAAGAAATTTAAGTGTCTCGCTGGGAAATAAACCACAGCGCACGGTGAAACTGATAAAGTTCCTGGTCGTAGAGACTCCCTTTGCATACAATGTGATATTAAGATGACCTGCCCTCAACCTATTCCGAGCAGTTGTATCGACATACCATCAGAAGATAAAATTTTCGACAGACATTGGGATCGGAGAAATAGTAAACGATCATTGTATGGCATGGGATTGTTAAAACACCTCCCTAACGCTGGGAAACCGCTCCAAATCATTTACCCCAGCTAAAAGGAAACTCGATGACGACATCGAAAGAGCCGAGGTTGAAATCCCTAGCACTGACAGGATAGATCGGAAAGGAAATGAGCCGGTCGATTTAACCATAAAGCCGCCAGAAAATAAGGATATTATGCTCGTACAAGGAGACCCTTCGAAAACGACCAGGATTGAAACCGAACTCAGTTCGGAAGGGGAAGTAATGTTAATAAACTTTCTTAGGAATAATGTCGGCATCTTCGCTTGGAGTGCGAACGACATCGAGGGCATTGACCCAAGGGTAATTACTCATTCGCTAAAAATTGATCCAATGGCGAAACCAGCAAGACAAAAGAAAAGGAATCATGGGCCAATAAAAGACAAGATAATCAAAGCAGAAGTCGAGAGACTGCTCAAAGCTAAACAAATTCGGGAAATACACTTCTCGGAATGGCTATGCAATGTTGTCTTAGTTGCTAAAGGGGATAAAAAGGATAATAAATGGAGGATGTGCAACGATTTCACCGACCTTAATAAGCTATGTCCACGTGATCCTTACCCTCTCCCGAGGATTGACTTGTTGGTCAACTCAACTACAGGTTTTGCTATTTTAAGCATGATGGACGCTTTCCAAGGTTCCTATCAAATTTACATGGATGAGCGAGACCAGGAGAAAACTGCTTTCGTAACAGAACAGGGTGTATATTGCTTTATTGTTATGCCATTCGGCCTAAGGAATGATGGTGCCACTTACCAGAGACTGGTTAAACTAATGTTTAGGGAGCTAATCGGAGAGATAATGGAAGTGTACGTGGATGATATATTGGTCAAAAGCATGAATGAAGCCGACCACGTAAAGCATCTCGATAGTTGTTTTTAGATATTGATAAAATACCGAATGAAGTTAAATCCGCAAAATGTACTTTTGGGGTAAAATCAGGAAAGTTTTTAGGATATATGGTCCATCAACGAGGAATTGAAGCAAATCCCGAAGAATGCGTCAGGCTTTCAACCAACTAAAAGATTACCTAACCTCTTCTCCACTATTAGCCAAACCAACTTAAGGAGAACTGTTATACATCTACATATCTATCTCCGCGGTAGCCATCAGTTCGGTTTTGGTAAAGATAGAAGGCACGGAGCATAAGCCTGTTTACTACCTGAGTAAGTTACTACAAGGGGCGGAGAAAAATTACTTGGAGATAGAGAAATTTGCTTTGGCCTTAGTGGTGGCAGCACGCAAACTACGACCATACTTTTTAACCTATAAAATTATAGTACTTACGAATCAACCGCTAAGACAAGTACTGGCGCAAAGTCGGAAGCTTCAGGTAGATTGATTAAGTGGGCCGTCGAACTGGGACAGTTTTAAATTGAATATAAACCGCAAATCGCTATTAAGGCTCAAGTTCTGGCCGACTTCCTTTTGGAAAATCTGACCTCGATACAAGAATCCAACGACTTGACCAGTGCTGGAAATGATATCTTGATCGTAGAAAACCATACCTGGTTGATGCATGTCGATGGTGCCTCGAGCAGAGAAGGAGGAGGTGTTGGAATCAACTTTACCGGACCAAATAAAGAAGATATAAATTACGCGATAACATTGGACTTCGTAGTAACTAACAATGAAGCCGAGTATGAAGCATTGATTGCAGGAATGGAAATGGCAATCAAGGCCAAAATAAAAAGTCTCAAAGTATTGACCGATTCGGAGTTAGTACAAAAACAAATTGAAGGTCTATACGAGTTAAAGGAATTCAATATGGTCAAATACCTCGCTAAAGTAAAAGAATTGACTGAGAAATTTGAGAATTTCGAAATACAGAGTGTTCCACGTTCGGAAAACAAATGGGCCAATCAGCTTTCTAGATTTACAAGATCTGATGATGGCAAAACAGAAAGGGTGATCAACTGGTTAATCTCCAATACACCTGCAATCGACATCGACGAAACACCAGTCGCTGAAATAATGGAAATCGAAGAGGCTGAAAGGAGCTGGATGACTCCGTTAATAGATTACCTCCACGAAGGAAACCTGCCGCTTGACCTAAATGAGGCTCGAAAAATAAAGTATCGAGCTCCAAAATACACGATGATAGAAGGAAAACTCTATAGGAGATCGGTATTTGGAGTTCTACTAAAGTGCATTTCCGAGCCACAAACCAGTGATATACTTCGAAGAATACACGAAGGGGAGGCAGGGAATCAGAGTGGAGCCAGGGCTTTAGCGTTGAAATGCCTCCGAACAGGTTATTATTGGTTTACCATAAACAAGGATGCCGTTCAATATGTGGGAATATGTCATCATTGCCAAGTTCATGCAAATATAAGCCATCAACCAGCCGAAAAGATGCACCCGATACCTGTGTGCTGGCCGTTTGATCAATGGGGAATGAACATAGTGGGACCTTTTCCAACAACCAGGTCTAAGAAAGCGTATGTTCTAGTCGCTGTCGAGTATTTCAGTAAATGGATAGAATGCATCGCTCTTGCTCGGATAACTCAATTCCAAGTAATTAATTTCCTATGGAAGTTCATAGTATGTCGGTTTGGCATCCCGCGAATCCTAATCTCTGATAACGGAACTCAATTCGCGGGAAAACAAGTATTGGAATGGTGCACTAAATTGGGAATTCAACAAAACTTCACTTCAGTAGGACATCCGAGAGCAAACGGACAAACTGAAGTAGCAAACCGTGAAATAATAAAATCTTTGGAGAAAAGATTAGGGGCAACCAAAGGAAAATGGTTGGATGAACTCCCCGGAGTACTTTGGGCAAATCGGACAACATTCATGATCTCAACCGGCGAGACCCCATTCAGTTTGGTGTACGGCTCGGAGGCTATAATTCCAGTCGAAACACTAGTCCCGACCCCGAGGATTGAGATGTATGATAGCCAGTAAAATGAAAAAGCTAGAGAAAATGATGTCGACCTGACCGAAGCCTTAAGTGAGAAAGCTGCCATACAACTGCAGGTCGCTAAATCTAATATGGAGAAGGCCTACATTCAAAAAGTGCGCGTACGAACCTTCAAAGAGGGGGACTTAGTATTGAAAAAAATAGAGGTGTCCAAGCATGTAGGAAAATTGCAACATAATTGGGATGGACCATACATCGTCGTTGGTGTAGGAAAGAAAGGTTCATACAAAATTGCACACTTGGACGGAACACCCCTACCGAGGACTTGGAATGCGGTCAACCTGAGAAGATACTATGGAAAATGAATCCTCGTGGTTATCCTTATTAATTTTTTAAAAAATTTTTTTTTGTTTATTTTAACTTTTTTCGTGCTATCTTTGTAATAAAGGCTTTGGCTTAAGGTTTCTTCTGAAATATAATTAATGAGTTATTAGCTGAATCAGATATTCAAAAGGTTATACCAATATTTGGTAAACAACCAAACTCACAGAGTCAAGTAAAAATCGATCCGCTCGATAGACGCTCCTCATTCTCCAAACAACGCAAGGGCTTACTGGTTGATCTTACGTGTTTTCGTTGGTTCGATTAGGGTGATGTAAAATACTGTGCAACGTAGTAAATGGATAGGAAAAGATCAATAATATTGTATTCAGAGTGATCGAGTACAGCTTACAAGAATTGAGAGTCCTATCCGAGCATTATTGGATGCCGTACAAGCTAGAGAACGAAATACACATAAAAAGCCTATGCAATACTTCCTATGTAATTCCGAGCAGTAGTTTCGGATGAAGAGCACCTGGGAAGTTGTGTCGTCGTCATAAATGTTTGGGGTATTTATAACCAAATTGATGGGCTTGGGCCTAGGCTCGGCCCAACAGTACCTCTCGACCTCTGGTTCCTTTCAAAGGTTCGAAACAGTTTACTTAGAACCTTGGCCGGCTCTTGGTTCCCGAGGGCAGGATCTGACGTTGTTCGAACAGCATCGAGCCTGCGAAGGTAGGGGATCCGAATTACCCCTCATCAATACTCCCCCACTTCTCGAGCGTGAAGTGGAGCTTACGCTCGAAGAAGTACAAGCTATGTCGCACACTACTATGAGATGAGCCGCTCAATATGTGTTTCGGATATGCCTCGTTAAAAACCTAACTCGGAAAAACCCATTGGGATAAAAACCGAGCCAGGAAAAAAGAGTACATATATAGGAAACAATATATCGGCGTGTTGGAAAGATAACATCGTCGTCCAACGTTCGCGTAGGACCTCTAAATTGTAATATTCTTTATTACTCCACGACGCTTCATTCAATTCCTCGACAAATGCTTTCTAAATTTTCCGATTGCAATAAAGAGATCAGTGGAATACCACGGGGACATTTTCCAGGGAATTTCCTCTACAATTAGGAAAGTAAAGGACCAAGAATGCAATTTCCAGAAGGATAACTTTAAATTTTACTCAGAGTAAGTTCAATCGTCGCGGTTACTCGGGGACCTGTTTGCAATTTTACCTTTTTAACCTCGTATATATATGTTGACTCGTTGAAAAATTACTTCCATATCGCATTCTCTCTTGAGCTCGGAGTATTCGAATCGAAAAGGTACTTTAATACATTCGTTTCTGAATCCACAATGTCAAGTTCTAGAAGCTCAAAGGGCA
This sequence comes from Penstemon barbatus, assembly GCA_003313485.2. Classification (NCBI taxonomy): domain Eukaryota; kingdom Viridiplantae; phylum Streptophyta; class Magnoliopsida; order Lamiales; family Plantaginaceae; genus Penstemon; species Penstemon barbatus. Next base: position 41,237,614 of record CM064884.1, on the reverse strand, counting down.
AGAATAAGGTCGGAGAGAATCAAGAGTCCGATCCTTTGTTAAAGCTTGTCGAAGATTACGAAGATGGAGAATTTCGTCAAGAAGATGTGGACGATGACCCGACCGAGGATCTCGAGGAAGATGAGGTCGAGAAACACAGCATCGGCGAGGGTGCCTTCGTCAGGATTTTTAAACATACGCATCCTTCTGACGCCGCCACCTCGAACAGGTTAGAACTTCCCGCCAGTCAAACTTCCTGTTATTTTTCGAAGAAGGATCGTGTTTACCTCGAGGCGGAGTTCGGGAAATTTCTTCCCAAGGGGTTTTCGATCGTCATTCCTTCTTACACAGAACGTGCTACCGAGCCTCCGGCTGGCTGTCAAGCCTTCTATGAGGGTCAATTTTCTTGTGGTTTGCGTATCCCGTTCATTCCCCTTATCAGGAACGTCTTGACTTTCTTTTCGCTTTCCGCCGCTCAGCTTCTCCCGCACTCTGTTGCGTATATAGTAGCGTTCAGCGCTCTTATGGAGGCAAAGGGAGGAGAGGCCTCTTTTAGCAACTTTTGGCAAATATTCCGAATGGACCTGGGCAAGGGTTCAAATGCGGGGTTTGTGTCCATCCGCCAGCGGTCGAAGCGGCCTTTTCTTACGAATATAACAACGGGAAAGAATAAAGGTTGGAAGAGGAGATTCTTTTTTGTGAAGGGCCCTGATGTTCCAATATCAGAAGGTAGTTCAAAAACCAGACCATATCGATGGGATGGTGTAAACTCATGGTCGTATGGTTCCCGTAGAATTAAAGAGAAGCTCAACCACCGTCTTTCCGATGAATTTCTCGAGCAGCTGCGGTCCAATCCTTACCAAAATAAGCTCCTAATTCAGGAAGGTGTTTTACGATTGGCTGGGTTGAGCAAGTGTGATTATCCTGCCGCGGCGATCAAATATTCCAGTCAATCCTTCGAAGGATCCCTTCCGTAGTTTAGTGACCTGCCAGCCTCTTCCGCTCCACTTATTGCCCCTCTTTCTTTGGGTATGCTTCTTAGCTTCTGCCTACTTTGAGGTGTGACCGATCAATTCTTCTAGTTTAAACTCGTGCACCTTTTGTATTTTCTTTGCAGGTCGAGTCGTCGAGAAGTTTCGACTGTCCGCTGCCGGCTCGGTTGAAGATAAGCCATTTTATTTCGACCCGTTACCATACACTTCCGAAAGAAGAGCGGACACTAGTAATTTAGGTGGAAATTCAGTTGTTATACCAGTTACGCTTCCCGATTTGAGAGGGCTTGGCACTATGACTTCCCTGAACTCTGCCACTGCCGGACCTCTTCGAACTTTGTTTTCCCCTGATACTTCTACTCTTTCGTCCGTCGGCTATAGTCTGTTGGGATAGTGGTTGGGATGCCTCGATTGTCAGAACAACGACAGTGCGGAATTTAAAAATTTTTGAAGCACCCAAGGTCCCATAATAATTCTCCACATTAATTATACGTAAGCAAGAACAAAAACACACATAGGAATATAACAAGGGTGTTTATGCGATATAATCACCACAGGTAAGGTGGTGGCAACCTTCGATTCTGATTCTACAACTGGATCTGGATCTGGATCTGGTTCACAGAAGTGATCCAAGCGTCTCACCTCCAAAGTAAGTCCACACCAATTGGATTCTGGCAACGCCTCAAGATATTAGGCTCAGAACTGGATTCAGGAGGTTTGTCGAAGCAGGATTGTGTAGATTCTCTTGACAAGTCAAGATCTAACACAGAGGAACAAGAGGAGATGATTGGCGGCACAAGAGGAGCTCACGGCAGCAGGGTGGCGGCATCTCTTCGTGGCGGCGGCTAGGGCTTCTAGCACAAAGGGGGCGGCGGATAGGTTGAGAGGAGAGCTAGGGTTTTTCTTCTTAGGGTGTTAGCTTTTAAGCTCAAGTAGATCCTCTTTATATAGACTCCCTCAACTTAGGTTTTGCAAGACTCCTTACGGGCTTTTAATTAAAGGCCCATGTCTTGCAAGCCCTCTTCATTTAACTAATTACTTAATTAAATGTCCAGTCCAATTAAATCATTATTTCTTTTATGTAATTAATTAGCAACTCAATTAAGTATTTAATTAATTAAGTTAGACAATTAATTAATCTCCCACTTGAATTAAATACTTTTAATTCATTTAATTGACTTAATTACCTTTAAATCAATTAATTCCTTTAGTATCCTTTTCAACAGTCACCGTCCAATTGTATTGTGTGTGACCCTCTGGGTTCACCATCAATTGGCAGCAGGCCCACGAATTCCTCGTGATTTAATTTATGAACAATAAATTGCTCCGGTCAATTAAACAACCTTTAATTGACCACTCCTAGAATCAATTCCTCTATTAACTCAGGAGTACCTACACTTCATGGTCGATGTCTAGCCACAAGCCCATGAATCCCAACTTCAGGTGAATTGATACTTGTGAACCTCGACTCATATAATTACCATGTACATACGGTCCTTCTATCGACTAATATTCCCGATCAAGACTTAGGGTGTGTGAATTGATCGGCACCTCTAAATTTGTCTCGATAACTATACTTTCTAATTCAGGATAATATTCCATTGTGACCTTCTAAATTTGGAAACCCCTTTCCAAATCCGTCATCGACTGCGGCCGCAGATTCCTTGGATATATTATCTAAGAATCGTATAGGAAATTCTCTCACCCATTACAGTGAGTCAATAGATTCCATATCGGTACTAACCATTCGCGTACATGTCCATACGCACCCAACCTAGGCATGTTATGACCAAGCTACGTGGCCTATACCTAGATCTAAGTACGCACTTCCATGCACTGAATTCGCCCTAGCACCTCAAGTCAAAGGACTAAATCGTACACTATTATAATCCTTGAGAAACATCCCATCACCGATATGCGACATGCGCTTCCACAATGGGTTTCTCTGTTCGGGTCGTTTGATGCATTCAATCCTCCATTGAACCACCTACTCGTATGCACTGGCCTCAAATGCCTTGCTCATGAAACGCTACAAATTCACTCCATGTGAATCATGCATACTTGTACAAGTCTTGGCGATTCCTACGATACCCCGTCTCGTTCGGAATCTATGACTTGGAACAGTTTTAAGATTACGACCTTTGAGACTGTTTCATGATTGCACTCAGTACTGAAGTGAATCGTCCCATAGTCAAATGTAATCTAAGGGTTTAATCCAATCGCTTAAATGTATTCGCGAGAGACGAAGATGGCCATTGTTTATCCTTATACTCATATAAATAAACGCGCGTATTATTATAAAACCAAAAGATTGTTTCTTACAGAATAGACCTATTACAAGCTAATTGAACTGGCTTGCTGGGCACTATTCTATCAATCTCCCACTTGCCCTAAAGCCATTCACCTATGGTTATAAGACCCATCTTCTCTAGATGACTATCGAACGCCTTTTGTGAAAGTGGCTTAGTTAGTGGGTCAGCTACGTTGTCTTCCGATTTGACATACTCCATGTGCATGTCACCTCTACCCATGATCTCCCGGATCACGTGGTATTTCCTCTGTACGTGTTTGGATTGATGGTGTGATCTCGGCTCCTTTGCTTGAGCTATCGCCCCGTTGTTGTCACAGAAGACGACTACAGGTTCAGCAATGCTAGGAACAACATCCAATTCTTGAATGAAGTTTTTCATCCATACACTTTCTTTTGCTGCATCTGATGCTGCGATATATTCTGCTTCTGTGGTTGAGTCGGCAATGGTAGACTGTTTACAGCTTTTCCAACTGACCGCTCCTCCATTGATGCGGAATATATATCCAGAGTTGGATTTGAAGTCATCCACATCAGACTGGAAACTTGCATCAGTGAATCCTTCAAGTTTCAGTTCTCCACTACCACCGTAGACCAAAAACATATCCTTAGTCCTTCGCAGGTACTTTAGGATTGCTTTTACGGCAGTCCAGTGCTCTTCGCCTGGATTTGACTAATAGCGGCTCGTTACACTTAGAGCGTGTGCTATGTCTGGTCGAGTACACAACATCGCATACATTATACTCCCTATTGCAGAGGCATAAGGTATGAGAGACATTCTCGTCTTTTCTTCATCAGTTGTAGGGCACATTGACTTAGAAAGAGAGATACCATGTCTCATCGGAAGCAATCCTCTCTTGGATTCTTCCATTTTGAATCTCTTCAAAATAATGTTGATGTACTGAGATTGGGAGAGTCCTATCATCTTCTTCGATCTATCCCTATAGATACGTATTCCCAATACGTAAGATGCGTCTCCCATATCTTTCATGGAAAACTGCGCGGATAACCACGCTTTAGTCTGCGCTAACATCTTGATATCGTCTCCGATTAATTAAATGTCATCGACGTACAAAACAATGAATTGTATCGAGCTCCCACTATTCTTCTTGTACACACAAGGTTCATATACGTTTTTGATGAAGCCAAATGCTTTGACTGTCTCATCAAATCGTATGTTCCAGGTTCGGGATGCCTGTTTGAGGCCATAGATTGACCTTTGAAGTTTACACAATTTGTGCTCACTTTCTTTGGACGCAAAACCTTCAGGTTGTTGCATAAAGATCTCCTTGTCAATGTCTCCATTGAGAAAGGCGATCTTTACGTCCATTTGCCATATTTCGTAGTCATGCCACGCGGCTATGGCAAGTAGTATCCGAATGGATTTCGACATCGCCACGGGAGAGAAAGTTTCCTCATAGTCTATTCCAGGCCTTTGAGAATACCCTTTCGCCACTAAGCGAGCTTTATGAGTTAATACCTCTCCACTCATTCCAAGCTTGCGCTTGAAGATCCATTTGCATCCTACAGGGATAGTTCCCTCAGGTGGATCGACCAAGGTCCAAACCTTGTTGGAATGCATGGAATCCATTTCGGATTGCATGGCTTCGAGCCACGCACCCGAGTCTATGTCTAACATCGCTTCTTGATAGGTCCTTGGATCATTATCACCTCTTTCGTTTTCGTGAATGAAACCAAATCGCTCTGGCTCCTTACGAATTCGATCAGACCTTCGAAGAGTAGGTGTACTAGTAGGTTCAATAAATTCTGGTTCAGCTCCCACTGTTTGTGGGGATGGGTCCGATTCCTGGACTTCATCAAGTTCTATGATTGTCCCATTTCGGTTGGTGAGAAAATCCTCTTCCAAGAAGTGGGCGTTCCTAGATACGAACGTATTACGTTCTTTAGGATCGAAGAACAGGTATCCAATGGATTCCTTTGGACACCCCACAAATTTGCACAAACTGGATCTACTATCTAGCTTATCTCCCTTTTTGTTCTTTACATACGCCGGAGATCCCCATACTCGTAGATACGAATACACGGGTGCTTTACCATAACATACATGGTGCGGTGTCGTTGGCACTGACTTCGAAGGTACTATGTTTAGTATCTTCGATGCAGTTAATAGGGCTAAGCCCCAAAACGAAAAGGGAAGGTCAGCGAAGCTCATCATGGAACGAACCATGTCTAACAATGTTCGGTTCCTCCGCTCGGACACTCCATTGAGTTGGGGCGTCCTAGGGGGAGTTCGCTGGGCGAGAATTCCATTCTCTTTTAGATAATCAAGGAATTCTTGGCTTAAGTACTCACCACCTCTATCAGAACGAAGTGCTTTAATACTATGTCCAAGTTGATTCTCAACTTCCATTCGAAACTCTTTGAATTTCTCAAAAGTTTCGGATTTGTGTTTCATAAGATACACATATCCATAATGACTAAAATCGTCGGTGAATGTTACGAAGTAAGAGAATCCTCCTCTCGCATTGACACTCAATGGTCCACAAACGTCAGTATGGATTAAATCCAATGTTTGCTTGGTTCGCTCGGGATTCCCGGTGAAGGGTGATTTGGTCATCTTTCCTTTGGACAAGACTCGCAAGTTGGGAGTTCATCCAAGTTCTTTATTTCAAGAGCCTTAGAGGAAACCAGCTTTTGAATCCTACTCTTGGAAATATGTCCAAGTCTAGCGTGCCAAAGTTGTGGAGTTTGATTATCATATTTTCTTTTTCTAGATTGAATGTGCATGACGTCGGAATTTGTAGGTTCTAAGGAATAAAGACCATCTATCAAAGTACCACAAGCATACATTAAACCACCTTTAAATATGCAAAGAGCTCCATTTTCAATGGAAAAATTAAAACCATCAATATCCAACATAGGTATAGAAATGATGTTCTTAATAATGTTTGGTACGTACAGACAATCCCTTAAAATTAAAGTAAAATTTCCTAAAACCAATTCGACGTCCCCAATAGCCTCAGCGGCGATCCTAGCTCCGTTTCCAAAATGCAGGATTCTATCCCCGGGCTTCAGGTATCTTACTGCTCCCATCACCTGCAAATCATTGCAGATATGAGAACCTGCTGCGGTGTCTAACACCCACGATGCACAGTTAATAGAAATATTAACTTCAACCAAGAAAATACTTTTGGCTACCAGTTTCATCTTTAGGTAGTCTGGGCAGTTCCTTTTCCAGTGCCCTGCTTTCTTGCAGTGGAAACATTCATCTTCTGGGCTCTTGCGCTTCTTTTCAACCACCTTTGTGACTGCCTTCGAAGAAAATACCTTCTTCTTCTTCCTACCTCTCTTGGGCTTTGCAGCCTTCGATTGGTGTGCAATCATTACCGGCTTCTCATTCTTGAGAGTCGATTCTGCCATTACCAACAAATTGGTCAGTTCGTGAAGAGCGAGGGTTCTATCCTCCATGTTGAAATTCAACACGAACTGGTCAAAAGAACGGGGCAGCGTATGAAGAAGGAGGTCAGTGCTAAGATCAGTGTGCAAGTCTACTTCCAATCGCCCTAGTTTTTCAACCAGGTTGATGAAACGCAGACAGTGATCCTTGACACTGCTTCCCTCAGCCATCTTGAGATGAAACAACTCCTTAGTGGTCGCGAACCTTTCGGTACGAGACCTCTCTCCAAACATCTGCTGGAGGTGGAGAAGTATCTCTCTAGCAAGCGGCATAGCAGCATGCTGTTTCTGCAGTTCATTCGACATCGAGGCTAGCATGAGACATCGAACCTGAAGATCATCATCAACCCTTTTAGCATGGGCGGTTCGTTGTTCCTCACTAGCTCGTGCTGCGGGTGCAGCAGGCATGGGTGTGTCGAGCACATAGCTACGTCGCTCAGAGTCGAGGACGATTCTGAGATTTCTCAGCCAGTCAACGATGTTTGAGCCATTCAATTTGTTTGCGTCGAGGATAACAGATAATGGATTCTTAGACATTGTACTTAATATCTACAAATGGAAAGAAGACAACATTTAGCTAACTGATCTTATGTCTAATACTTATAATTAACGAATTTTGGACTTGTTTTCGAGAAAGTTCTCCCACTATTTTATCGAAACAATCACCCCTTTGACTGCTCGGGAAATTTAATTCCTAGTAGGTCTTGACGTCCCAGCAGCAATTAATTGCACCCACGACTCGTGTCCATACAACCAATTCTCCAGGTAGGTATACTTTTTACCAATTGTGTTACTCCACAACCTTCAAGCTTATTTTGCCTCGGTTTTCGCACTTATCCAGCACTGCTACATCATAAGTGTTACTAATCGTTAAGTCTAACCCATCAATCATGATGAGCAACGGGCCCGGTCGTGAGTTCTCCGTAACTAGTTATCGGTCGATCCTCACATCCCGACCAGTCCTCACCCTTGTCGTGTTTAGTTAAAAACAGGAGTCAAGGAATTTCACGTATTGTCCCTTTCTTCGACTCGGGTGCCAGACTCTGGATCACCTCTATCGATAAGTAGACAACATACGTTAGTCCCTATTGATGGAAGGCTTGGATTTATATAAATACTTCATTTTATTTTAATCCAATATGACTTAATATTAAATTCGAGAGGGGAATTTCTTGTTTTGAAAGTTATACTAACTCTCCTCGAGATCTCACCGATTCAGTTATGCTTTATCTTTTATTACAATCTAGATTCTAGCACGCATCTCATACAAGCTAAATATAAATCGAAAAAATAAATAAAAGCCATACAAGCCTAGCATGCATACTACCACAATATGTTTTCGATCGGGAGCCTCCTATGCAGGCCATCATCGAGCCAATGATGTTGGCCCTATTGGACAATCTAAAGGGTTTGTAAATGGGCCTATGCTATTACACAATGTACCACGCATACATGGCCTTCATATCTTCTTGGGTTCCCACCTTGCTTGTAAACGGGCCTCCATACTAAACTAGGAAAGCAGTAAAGCCCTATTCTATTACAAATTGACCCCTCAAGTTTCGGTAATTGCAAAACAACCCCAAAATTTTGGGAAATTACAAAACGACCCCAAAAAGCATGCGACCAGATTTGCAAAAACAGTCCATAATTTTGAAAATTCCAGATTCCAAAAATTCGAATTTTTCAGCCCTCTAAAACCCTATATGCGATTTTAAGCATTAAAAGTCCTGAAGTTTTCAAAAACTATAAAAACGGCACAGATCTAATATAGCAGTTTTACCCATTCATAGATCCAGTCATAACAAGTAAGAATCAATTTACAGAACATAATTATCACGTGTTTACATATACATAATTAAACATATATGGTGAAAACACATTATGTTCAGGCTTTTCGTATAATAATGATGGAGTTGGCTCTGATACCACTGTTGGGATAGTGGTTGGGATGCCTCGATTGTCAGAGCAACGACAGTGCGGAATTTAAAAATTTTTGAAGCACCCAAGGTCCCATAATAATTCTCCACATTAATTATACGTAAGCAAGAACAAAAACACACATAGGAATATAACAAGGGTGTTTATGCGATATACTCACCACAGGCAAGGTGGTGGCAACCTTCGATTCTGATTCTGCAACTGGATCTGGATCTGGATCTGGTTCACAGAAGTGATCCAAGCGTCTCACCTCCAAAGTAAGTCCACACCAATTGAATTCTGGCAACGCCTCAAGATCTTAGGCTCAGAACTGGATTCAGGAGGTTTGTCGAAGCAGGATTGTGTAGATTCTCTTGACAAGTCAAGATCTAACACAGAGGAACAAGAGGAGATAATTGGCGGCACAAGAGGAGCTCACGGCAGCAGGGTGGTGGCGTCTCTTGGTGGCGGCGGCGGCTAGGGCTTCTAGCACAAAGGGGGCGGCGGCTAGGTTGAGAGGAGAGCTAGGGTTTTTCTTCTTAGGGTGTTAGCTTTTAAGCTCAAGTAGATCCCCTTTATATAGACTCCCTCAACTTAGGTTTTGCAAGACTCCTTATGGGCTTTTAATTAAAGGCCCATGTCTTGCAAGCCCTCTTCATTTAATTAATTACTTAATTAAATGTCCAGTCCAATTAAATCATTATTTCTTTTATGTAATTAATTAGCAACTCAATTAAGTATTTAATTAATTAAGTTAGCCAATTAATTAATCTCCCACTTGAATTAAATACTTTTAATTCATTTAATTGACTTACTTACCTTTAAATCAATTAATTCCTTTAGTATCCTTTTCAACAGTCACCGTCCAATTGTATTGTGTGTGACCCTCTGGGTTCACCATCAATTGGCAGCAGGCCCACGAATTCCTCGTGATTTAATTTATGAACAATAAATTGCTCCGGTCAATTAAACAACCTTTAATTGACCACTCCTAGAATCAATTCCTCTATTAACTCAGGAGTACCTACACTTCATGGTCGATGTCTAGCCACAAGCCCATGAAGCCCAACTTCAGGTGAATTGATACTTGTGAACCTCGTCTCATATAATTACCATGTACATATGGTCCTTCTATCGACTAATATTCCCGATCAAGACTTAGGGTATGTGAATTGATCGGCACCTCTAAATTTGTCTCGATAACTATATTTCTAATTTAGGATAATATTCCATTGTGACCTTCTAAATTTGGAAACCCCTTTCCAAATCCGTCACCGACTGCGGCCGCAGATTCCTTGGATATATTATCTAAGAATCGTATAGGAAATTCTCTCACCCATTACAGTGAGTCAATAGATTCCATATCGGTACTAACCATTCGCGTACATGTCCATACGCACCCAACCTAGGCATGTTATGACCAAGCTACGTGGCCTATACCTAGATCTAAGTACGCACTTCCATGCCCCGAATTCGCCCTAGCACCTCAAGTCAAAGGACTAAATCGTACACTATTATAATCCTTGAGAAACATCCCATCACCGATATGCGACATGCGCTTCCACAATTGGTTTCTCTGTTCGGGTCGTTCGATGCATTCAATCCTCCATTGAACCACCTACTCGTATGCACTGGCCTCAAATGCCTTGCTCATGAAACGCTACAAATTCACTCCATGTGAATCATGCATACTTGTACAAGTCTTGGCGATTCCTACGATACCCCGTCTCGTTCGGAATCTATGACTTGGAACAGTTTTAAGATTACGACCTTTGAGATGTTTCATGATTGCACTCAGTACTGAAGTGAATCGTCCCATAGTCAAATGTAATCTAAGGGTTTCATCAATCGCTTAAATGTATTCGCGAGAGATGAAGATGGCCATTGTTTATCCTTATACTCATATAAATAAACGCGCGTATTATTATAAAACCAAAAGATTGTTTCTTACAGAATAGACCTATTACAAGCTAATTGAACTGGCTTGTTGGGCACTATTCTATCATAGTCAACATTCCTGGAACCGAATTCAGGGTATTCAGGAATATAAGAAGCTTCTGAGTCGAAAGAGAAATGTTGACCACCCAGGACCGTCGAGGAGGGTAAAACCCTTTGGTGTGAGTTCTGACTCGGTTCCGTGTCGAGAAGGTAGGTCGGAGCTCGATGTGGTGGATTTCATGGACGAGCATCTTCGCGGTAGCAGGGCTGCTGGATATCCTGAAGACGGTACCATTCTAACCGATCTGGACTCGGGTGGTGAGAATGAATTCGACAAAGCCGCTAGAATCTATATGGCTAGTCGGTTTAAACGGGATATTCTGTTTCATGCCGTCAAAGGTGATTTTGAGGTTTTGAGTGATTTCTCCCGAACGTATCATGAGGTAACAATTTGTCTTTTGACTATCTCTTCTTTCTTTAGAGCCGTTAACATTTTGCTGACATCTTAAATTACTTCATAGATCGGGGATTTATTCGCTATTCAAACCTATCGCTTAGCATTGCTGGAGCAGGAGTCGCAGGATGCTCATGATGCATATGCACAAATTTTCGTTGATAATCAAACTCTTCGATCTCAACTAGCAGAAAGTCAACGAGAATTATCTCAAGTAAAGAAGGAGCTCGAGAAAGCAACTATGAAGCATTCCTCATCCGTGGAAGAGGATTTGCTGTCATCCGTTAAAGAGAGAAGTGCCCTCGAGGAAGAGCTGAAGAAGGTAAAGATCGAGCTTGAGCTAGCAAAGCAAGATTCCGAGCGTGCATATGCCCTGGGCCGGGAAGAGGCCGAGATTCCAGCCATACGAGAATTCTTGGAATCCCCTGTCTTAGATCCCTTAGTTCAAAGAAAAATGGGAGGAATTCTTCAGACGATCTTCTATAAAGGGGTTCAACAATTAGTCGCGGCCAAGAAAATTCCGGATAACATGGACGAATATTTTCAGTATATGAACCCTTTTAAAAATGCTGAAGGGAAGGATTACAAAGCTTCCTCTTTACCCAAGACGGATATGAACTGGCAGGACCATCGCTTTGCCCCCTTAGTTGAGTAGTTTGGCGTTCCGATGCCTAACCCAGATTTGCTCGAGCGCTCCAACGACGATTATCCTTCTGCTTCAGGGAATAATGAAGATGTGAATATAGAGGACGGATCGGATAAGGAAAATGGTTGACCCGTTGACCAGACTGATCCATTAGGCGGCGGCGGAGAAGATGGCATTGGTCCGAATGCTGAGTTCGAGCATGCCGGAGGGGGTGATTTATAGTCTCGTAGTTAGGAATCGAAAGTATAGATGTATGCAACCCACTTTTGTAATTGGACTTGTTTTCCTTTCGGTTTAATTCGTGTAACTTGTAAGTTCCAATGTTGCAAATATTTGGACATCATTTGCTTTTCGTAGTTCGATATCTTTTCAAATTCTATGCTCGATATCTATTTATTCCATATAGAATTTTTCTTCAAAGTCGCGTCGATTCTACTATTGTAATTATAGGGTCTAGCGCCTATAAATATGAGGATCTCTTCAATTTTCGTCAGAAAATATTTTTAGAGATCGGAGCTCTTCCTCTATATTCTGCATTCTTATAATTTTCTTAACTCTCTCCCCGTTTATTATGGAAAACATACTAGGCAAGGCAATCGACCCCAAACTGCTATTTGGTGGCTTGAAGAATAAAAATTCGACCAAAGAGCAAAAACCTGCCAAGGAGGCCAAACCCTCCAAATCCTCTTCTAAGACTTCTGTGTCTTCCCCGAAAGCTCCTAAAGGAGGGGAAAATAAGAAAGAGAAAAGCGCTTCCTCAAAGAAAAACAAGGGCAGTTCCAACAAGTCCATTTTGGATGAAGAGCTCGAGGCAGCGCTCGGGGGTTCTTCCCCGAAAGTTGTCGATTCTTTGAGTGAAGATCCTGTCAGAGAAAAAACTCCCGTTCCTTCTTCGAACAAAAGGCCTTACACCGATGGGGTCACTCCCATCGAAGCTTTGCAGAATCTTGTTATCTGTAGCAAACCATCCTCTGATGATTCTTTACCCGTTCCCCCCGCAGGAAGTCTTAGTAAAAAACCCAAGTTGGAAACTGGTGGAGGGGCTTCTGCTGAAGCTTTAAAAATTGATAATTCTTCCGAACCCCGCGTTGATTCCGCTCCTCCGAAAGTTACTCCTTCCCCGCCCGAGGAGTCAAAGGATGGGTTTGCTTCTAAGGCTGATCCCATGGATAGTCTGTTGCGAGTTAACTTTACTTCTTCCGAAACCGACATTTCCAAGGAGAGAAATATAGAAGAGTTGTTCGAGTCTGGGACGCACTTCCTGTTTCAGGTTTTAACAATGATATATATAATATATATATATATATATATATATATATATATATATATATTTTATTTTTATTTTTTAACGTTGCCGATCTTTTTAACAGGCCGGACAGGATTTTATCGAACTTAAAACGTTTGCTGAGCGGGAAACAAATCAGCGTGCTGCTATTTCCCTCGAGCTGGAGGAGAAGAAAGCCGAATTTGACCGCGTCTTCGCGGAGAAGAGATCCATAAGCAGCTGAATGAGGAGCTCGAAAAACTGAAAAGTCTTCACGAGCAGGAGAAACAAGACTTCGCGCGCCGAGAAAAGGAGGCTTACGACCGTGGATATGAAGTAGGATATGAGGCTCGTAATGCCGACCTTCGAAAGATTTTCTCCGACAATAAGCTTCTCTAGATGTTGTCTTTTATTTATCCAGACTTGCTGTATGGCTGTATTGTTTTTACTTCTGTGTGATCATGAATAATTTCAGACATTTTTATCCTCTGTGGTTTGTAATAATCTATTTATTTCTCGGATTTCATGTTCTTCTATAATTTGATGTGTTCTTTTCTATTCATGCTTTAGTTTGCTTTCTTCGTTTGACCTTGTGGTTGTGGGTTTGCCCTCGGAATTCTTGATCTTTGATCTTGGTATATTAGTTCTGCTTAATTTCCAAAATTAGATCACTTTCTCTTCCATCTCAAATTCTTGGGAAGCGCAACGGTCTTTTGATCTCGACTGTTCCTCTTGCTTTCTGCTAGCCGTTGGATTTTTGAGAATAGTACCTATAAATGTGGCTCTTTGTTTTGCATCCTTATAAGATTTTTTGAAAACAGATTCCTTCGACCATGCTGACTGAAAGATTTTGTTGCATGACTCAATATTTCGAATTTCGAGTTAGGACTTATTTTGCAGATCATAGGCAAATTTGTACTTCAGCCTCGACTAGGATATCTGCAGGCGAACGCTATTTCGACCTTGGAGGCCAATAAGATTTATTGCTGACCATCCACGACCCATGCAGTCCTCACGACCTTCAGTGGTTTAGGAGAGGCTCAAGCATCAAGTTTTTTAAGGGTCTTCAGCGGTTTGTTCGGTTCTTCATTGAGGATGTTAGGGGTGGAGCTTCGAGGACCGAAGTCCTCAATAAAGTACTCACGTTACACCTAGAAAAAGATGCATTACCCCTCTCCTCTTTGAGGAACTATAAATACAGACAAAAGCCTGTTGGCTTGACAGGCTCCTCCTATTCGAGTAAGGACATTATCGTCCGCCGAAAATTTCATAGGACTGCCTGGTTATGAAGTTCCTCTCTCATTCGGATATATAGATTAGTTCTTTGTCAATGTTCTCAAAACTGTAAAAAGCACATAGCATCAAAAGATTGGTCTGATATGTAATAGGAGTTGATATCTTGTAATTTGTAATTGCTTGATATGTCAAGCTCGGAAAATAATAGTCTTTTTGATTGATCCTTACAATCGTTTTATTCAAATGTTGTACTTCTTTGGTCACAACTATTTCTCGGGTGAAATACTGATAACGCTTTCTTTATAAGCTATACTCCAAATTTTTCTTCATGATTTTCTTTCGATGACTGGAACTAAGATTATAACGAATTCGAACAGGATGAACTCAAGTAGGAATAATTTAGACATTTTCTTCGCTTATCCAAACGGTTTCCGTATTCTTGGGAATCGTAACGGTCGGCGCATTTATTGCTTGTATCCCAGCCGTTAGTTTTATCAAATTTGAGTCGTCGATTGCCTTATCTCTTCACTATATATAGCTCCATAGTTACCTTCATATTTTTACATTTCAGTAATTGTTTTGATCGACTCTACGACTGAGCTTTTACTTCCTTTGATTACTATGTTTCGCTCTCTATCTTCAATAACGCGTTTTGAGGTTCGAGTTCGAACCATTTTCCTTTATTATTTTGGCTGCCTCTCGTGGCGATTTACTTCGACTAGGGTATCGACAGGCGAAAAGAATTGCGACTGGGGTACCGACAGGCGACCAGCTCTCTCTGATTCCAACCATTTGAGACTGGTTCGAACTCCTGTATCCTGTCGCTCCACCTGGTCGAATAGTGGGTCAACTGCTGGAGGAGTTTTCCTGCACTCGATCTCCACTTCTTCAAGATGTTTCTTGAGGAATGTTGCCTTCGAGATTGCGTGGAGTAATTTTTCTAGGGATTGCTTCCCTATCTCTCGATCTGGTCCGGCGTGGAGCAATTATTGAGGAAATGATGGATGAAGGGTAGAAGTGTTATTCTAGCCCCGCCTCCCTCCCTTGATTACAAAAATATTCTAGCGTAGGGTTAATTTGTAATAGGGTTACATTAAATGTAAAGTCTCAGCTTTGCTCGATTTTCCTTATTACTGTAATCACGAATTCTCTTGTAACTGTTTGGAAGATCATGAATGAAATATTTATTTCCTTTATCATCCTTAGTTGTTAACCTGCAGAATTGCTTTCGTATATTGTTATCGAGCATTAATTCCTCAAAAATATGAACAAGTGCTATTCCCCACCAACTTTGATAAGTATTCAAATAATAGTGGTCAATTGACATTCTTCGACCTTTGATATTCAAATATAAATGATAATTGACGTTCTTTGCCGATTTCGTTTGTTGGTAGCGTGATCGAAAGTTAATAATATTCGGATAGATAAAGGCGATCTTAGCGGATCACGATCGCTGTTTTTCGAAATAGGATATATATCGGAATTTTGTACACTCGATAATTTGCACTTAGGGTCGTAGCAACAGCTTTCACCCATTTAATAATTTCAACCTAAGGGGCATAGCAACGGCTTTCACCCTTAGTCGTTTCAGAGCATTTTTAGCCCGAGGGTCGTAGCAACAACTTTCACCCATTAGATAATTTCGATCTAAGGGGCGTAGCAACGGCTTTTACCCTTAGTCGTTTCAGAGCATTTTTAGCCCGAGGGTCGTAGCAACAGCTTTCACCCATTTGATAATTTCAATCTAAGGGGCGTAGCAACGGCTTTCACCCTTAGTCGTTTCAGAGCATTTTTAGCCCGAGGGTCGTAGCAACAACTTTCACCCATTTGATAATTTCAATCTAAGGGGCGTAGCAACGGCTTTCACCCTTAGTCGTTTCAGAGCATTTTTAGCCCGAGGGTCGTAGAACCAGCTTTCACCCATTTGATAATTTCGATCTAAGGGGCGTAGCAACGGCTTTCACCCTTACTCGTTTCAGAGCATTTTTAGCCCGAGGGTCGTAGCAACGGCTTTCACCCATTTAATAATTTCGATCTAAGGGGCATAGCAACGGCTTTCATCCTTAGTCGTTTCAGAGCATTTTTAGCCCGAGGGTCGTAGCAACGGCTTTCACCCATTTAATAATTTTGATCTAAGGGGCATAGCAACGGCTTTCACCCTTAGTCGTTTCAGAGCATTTTTAGCCCGAGGGTCGTAGCAACGGCTTTCACCCATTTAATAATTTCGATCTAAGGGGCATAGCAACGGCTTTCACCCTTAGTCGTTTCAGAGCTTTTTTAGCCCGAGGGTCGTAGCAACGGCTTTCACCCATTTAATAATTTCGATCTAAGGGGCATAGCAACGACTTTCACCCTTAGTTGTTTCAGAGCATTTTTAGCCCAAGGGTCGTCACCCGTTTTTATCTTTCGACCCAAGGGGCGTAGCAACGGCTTTCACCCTTGGTCGATCTTTGAGGGTCATAGCAACAGCTTTCACCCTTTTTTAATAGTAGATGGAGACAAGTATAGATAGAGTAATAGGTGAATAGAGATAGAATAACAGATTATCGAGATCGATAATATCAGAATAAGACGAATAAATATGAATATTGGCGAGACTAGTTTTCACTGAATATATATAATTCCGATCGAAATAAACTTTGTTGAGATAATAGTCTTCTGCAATCATGAGAAAAGATGAATCCTAGTGAAACAGCAAATAGTGAATAACCTTAGGACTTAATAAATAAGCTTTACGCCCTGTTAAGAAAATTCTTTGTCTATAAGTTCCCAATTTTGACAAGTTTGATTTTTCCCAAACGGTTCCTCATTTATCGAGAATTGCAAGGGTCGACAAATCTCATCCATTCATTTCGCGAATTTTCTGCCGCTGGATTCTTTCAACTTTCGCTATAAAAGGCTGTCATATTGTTGAGATTATATTATTCGTTGTACCAGCATTTCATCTGTCCGACCATGGTAATCAAGATCGTTATTCAACCAATTCAACTTTTTGAGCTCAGACTTCAAACAATTTTTAAGAGGGACAGTCTTCTAACCCGACCTCGCTTAGAATATCGACAGGCAAATACAATTTCCATCTTGAAGGCCAATATGCCAGATTCATGAAGTCCGCAGGTTGTCGCGCAGGTCTTTGATTAGGGACCTGTTGCTACAATGCATTTAGGAAGATATACTGGGGCGAGAACGATGCAGATTACAGTTACCCGATAAGCCGTGCGTTCGCCCCTTTGTTTTTGGAAGATCGTAAATAAAGTTAAAAGCCTGTGGATCCAAAGGAGATTCCCTGCTCGGAGCTAGGTTACTTCGAGCAAATGATAGGAGAAAGAACCGAAAATTTCATAGGATTGTAGGAAGTAAAGGGGTTCTTATGTTACACATTAGCTTGTGCTATGTTCGAAATGTATCTTGCATATTTTCTTTCTGAACTCTTGTATCTCTTTAATAATATTCATGAATGGAATTTTCTCTTTTCTTTGTTAATAGAGTAAAGGACAATCAGACACGCTCTCATTTCCAATAACTCAACCGCGAATATCTAAGATTAATAGCGAACAGTGGCCCCTTGAGTAGGAATATTAATGTCTCGGTAGTTTTGAAATTAATAAAGAACTTGTTGTGATTGATTCTTGCTATCGCCGAATTTTAAAAGCTGTCGAATTTTTCAGTTCCAGAGTTTTGTTCGAGTAGATCAATCGTAGCTTTTTCGATTCGAACATCTCTGATCGGTTGTAAAAATAGCAGTTTCATATCTAGAATATCAAGTGCATGAGGGTTGAACTTTCAGACAAGTGTTCCTGATCCTTGTGCAATTTTTCGAGCAGGATAATAAGTAAAACGTTTGTTCGAATGAATGTTTCGAATAAGCCCTTCTTTGCACATTGTTAGACCGTACGTTCTGCTAACCAAACAGGACCCTATTTCTCGGGAAACGTATCGGTCAGTCCATTTAATACGGAGATCCTAGCCGTTTGCGATCTGTTATCTGGGCCGTTTATTCAAAATCCTTCACCACTATAAATAGGTCCCTTTATTTATACGACATTCCTCACTTTTTCCTTTATGCTTCCTCCGATCCCCATGGGTCGAGATTTAAATTTGATTCATACTTTCTCCCAGATAAAGGAGTTTGAGATTAGACTTCGAACCCTGTTTTTCGATCTTAGCTCCTTTGGTATAAGCCTTTTCGCTTAGAATATCGACAGGCAAAAGAAATTGCGCCTAGAATACCGGCAGGCAACCTGTTTTCCCAGACATATCTTATCTGGTGCGGGTTGGGATTCCGATTTTTTGGCGTAGTATCCGATCGGGCAGCTGGTTAATCTGGGAGGAGTTCTTTAAATCTGAGGCATCAGCTTCCTCGAGGGCTTTCTTGAAGTATGGTTCCTTCGAGCTTCCTTGGGGTGCCTCTGCTGAGATAACCCTTTGCCCTGTAAATAATGATTGAGTGTTTCAATCATTGTTTACAGATGAAGACCTAAGGTCGGTCGGAAGCCTTGGAGAGGAGCTCCGATCCGGCTTTTATCCCGTTCGAAGACGGATGTGCGACACGTGGCTAGTGATTGCCAATAAGAATCACTACTGAGTTCTGCATCTGGAGCGATCTTAGGAAATGAAGACCGAGTACGTAACAGGGTAGAATTACTTCGTAGAATTTGTAATAGGGTAGGAGTGATTGTATAGTATTTCTTGAGCTCGAATTATATTCGAGGCTTCACTTTGTAACTTGTTTGAAGAATTTTAATAATACAGCTTTGTTCTCTGATCGAATTTCATTGTTTAACTTCTTTTATCGGTCGGACGATTGCCTATACTCAGCCGCGACTTCGAGGATTTATATAATTTGTTGCCGTTGTTCAAATATTCAATGAAAAACATCAAATAACCGATAAATAATGTATGCAAATTATGCGACTGATCTCTCAAATAATTGATTCGTGAAACTCGTTCCTGAAATTAATAAGTATAATGATCGGAAAAATAAATTCCGACCATTAATAAGCTGTAATTCCATAGATTTTCTAAGCCTTTTGTTGTTAACTGATGATCGAATCGACGGAATTAATTCTGTGTTAGTTTGCTGTGGACGATATCTGTGAAACTTCTTATTCGCTTATGTATTAGAAAATGGATCATTTGTGGAAAATAAATCCATCGAAGGAATAAATGAGCTGGGCAATCACAAGATAAAACCACCGATCTTAAGGTCGGAAATTCATCCCGTAGGTCTTATCTTCGACTTTAAATTGACAAATGCTCCGCTGGTCGGAGGATCGCCCTGAATAGTGAACGACGGAGTTTCTGGTTAGTGAGGCTTTTCCGCTATTATACGTATTTCTTCTCGTAGTAGGCATATTTCGATCTAATACTCGAATAAGGCCCCACGGTGGGCGCCAATATATCTTACGTGTTTTCGTTGGTTCGATTAGGGTGATGTAAAATACTGTGCAACGTAGTAAATGGATAGGAAAAGATCAATAATATTGTATTCAGAGTGATCGAGTACAGATTACAAGAATTGAGAGTCCTATCCGAGCATTATTGGATGCCGTACAAGCTAGAGAACGAAATACACATAAAAAGCCTATGCAATACTTCCTATGTAATTCCGAGCAGTAGCTTCGGATGAAGAGCACCTGGGAAGTTGTGTCGTCGTCATAAATGCTTGGGGTATTTATAACCAAATTGATGGGCTTGGGCCTAGGCTCGGCCCAACAGTACCTCTCGACCTCTGGTTCCTTTCAAAGGTTCGAAAAAGTTTACTTAGAACCCTGGGCCGGCTCTTGGTTCCCGAGGGCAGGATCTGACGTTGTTCGAACAGCATCGAGCCTACGAAGGTAGGGGATCCGAATTACCCCACATCACTGATTAAAGCTAAAAATTTGGTAAAAAACCTAAGTCCTAAAGAGTTGAGTAAAATCGATTCGCTCGATAAAAGCTCCTCTATCTCCATACCGACGATGACTAAATAGGTTAAAACCAAAGATTTGGTAAAAAACCTAAGTCCTAAAGAGTTGAGTAAAATCGATTCGCTCGATAAATGCTCCTCGATCTCCATACCGACGATGACTAAATAGGTTAAAACCAAAAATTTGGTAAAAAACCTAAGTACTAAAGAGTTGAGTAAAAATCGATTCACTCGATAAACGCTCCTCGATCTCCATACCGACGATGACTAAATAGGCTAAAACCAAAAATTTGGTAAAAAACCTAAGTCCTAAAGAGTTGAGTAAAATCAATTCGCTCGATAAAAGCTCCTCGATCTCCATACCGACGATGACTAAATAGGTTAAAATAAAAAACTTGGTAAAAAACCTAAGTCCTAAAGAGTTGAGTAAAAATCGATTCGCTCGATAAACGCTCCTCGATCTCCATAACGACGATTAAATAGGTTAAAACCAAAAATTTGGTGAAAAACCTAAGTCCTAAAGAGTTGAGTAAAAATAGATTCGCTCGATAAACGCTCCTCGATCTCCATAACGACGATTAAATAGGTTAAAACCAAAAATTTGGTGAAAAAATCTAAGTCCTAAAGAGTTGAGTAAAAATCGATTCGCTCGATAAACGCTACTCGATCTCCATAACGACGATTAAATAGGATAAAACCAAAAATTTGGTGAAAAACCTAAGTCATAAAGAGTTGAGTAAAAATCGATTCGCTCAATAAACGCTCCTCGATCTCCATAACGACGATTAAATAGGTTAAAGCCAATAATTGGTAAAAAAACCTAAGTTCTAAAAGAGTTGAGTAAAATCGATTCGCTCGATAAACACTACTTTATCTCCATAACAACGATAAAATAGGTTAAAGCTAATAATTGGTAAAAAACCTAAGCACAGATCCAGAGAAATCAAAGCAAGAACAAGCTTATGAAGATAAAAGATGTAAAGAAATATGAAGTTTTATTCATCTGAATAAAAAGAACATTCTTTGATTTACATATCATTACAAATACAAAAAAGGAAAATCCTATAAATCGGAGTTTTTCACGACAATGTCAACGGAAACATCAATCTCCTTCCTGGTACCTCGACATTTATCTTCAACCACCTAGGAGAAATACTGCTCAGGATAGTCGACTTCTTTAGATCGATGGTCAGACTGTGAAGATCGATCCTCCCTTTGGTCGAAACGGCCATTACAAGCCAGACATTTTATAGCAATTATTCGACCAAAACGAGCTCCTGCTTGGAAGATGGGGTTGATTTTTACTCTAAAGCAGGATCTCTCGCGGACCGTCACAAAATTTACAAATTTACCAACACACCCCGGCGGTCAATCACTCCGGAAGTAACATCCAAGAACAGGGATGCCTGGTAAGTATGAACCCTCCATGTGCTAACAAAATACCATGGACCTCAACCCGATGAAGACAAAAGCTGAGGCACATGGGACCCGTCAGTACTAGGTAGGGCATCAATGGGACCTGTCAGTACAAGGCAGATGATGCTCGAGTTAATATAAGATAATGGATCACGATAATGTGACTCTTTGAAAATTATGTGATCACTGGGCAGTGTAAAACCCAAAGAAGCTGATATCCCCATTTCGTACGGTACGGATAGATATGGGAAGAAACTGAATGTCTATTTATAGGGAAAATTTTTAAGTTAATCCTACGGTTGGATAGAAATCTGATCAAGGGACGAGAATGCGACTGTTTGACTTCCCGAATTTAATGCGAGTAAGTTAGAACGGCGCTAGGATTGTTGATAAAACTGCTCGATGAGAATGAAGTATCAAGGTTGAAACGACCAGAATGGAAAATCCGTATACGTTCCAATGGATTCAGTGAGAGACAACTTGGAACTTTACGAAGAATGCTCGACCGACGAGCATAGTCCTTAAGAAAAGGAGATTTACAGCGAGGAATAATTATTTCTACCAAAAATAAATGATCTATAAGCAGGAGGACAAAATAGTTGATCGTTTTGACGACAAATAAGAGCCTGACGACACAGAATCCAGCTTTCCTCTTAGAGTCCAAGAAATCTGACGGACGAATAGAAGAGACAGTCGTCCTTATTAAGGCATACAAAATTGTCACTGCCTCATATATCAAAGAATTGCTTAAGAAGGTCTTAACAAGCTGGATCTAACTAATGGTTCTACATTTTCCGATTCCTCCCATACCAAAGATTTGACATGTTGGTACACTGGTTGTTTTATTTGAGAAAAATGAAGCTCGCAACTAGTACACAGAAACATGGAATTAAAAAAGGTGGCAGATGAGCTCTACCAAGAGATTCATTCATAAGGAAAAGTAATGCTTAAAAAAAAGTTGCAGTAAAGCCCTTATGTAGAACTTCATAACAGATAAAAATTATATCTGACAACGGTGACTGATCGATCATCGACAAGCGTGATAAGCTTACAGTTCTTTGAAAGCTGAATACAAGAAAGAAGTATAGAGAAATATTCCTTTTCGAACAATCAACAATTTCTGATGTCCAAGGCGACTAAAGGAATTGACTAAGGATTGTGCATAGTCAATCAATGGACTTAATTACTTGCTTATTTACTTACATTCCGAAAATACTCGCGGCTGGTCGGCGTCCATAAACCACTCTTTCAGACAAAGCTGATCGGCCTCAAGTCAATATCAGATAAGTCTCTATCGCTTTCTAAATGCGAATCACCTACTTACTGAAGAAGATTTGTATTTGATTATAACGGTATTGAGTTAAAGATCTATTAAGTCTAAAACTCATCTACTTGCTAAGATAATCAAGGCAATTTACTGAACAAAAAATGAAATTGTCATTAAATTTATACAGCATAATATTTCGAACAAATAACCACATATTGGTTCCAGCCAACAGACTCTGAAAAAAAAAAAAAACAATTGAAGAGCATAATATTTTCCCTGAAAAAGAGAGAACTCGTATGTAAGTATGTAATCCAAGGTAATACAAGAATAAATTAAGAAAGATAGATACCTGCTCAAATAGATTGACAAGGGACTGAACGAGGCGAACATTGGAAGTACCCTCATGGTTTTTCAACTCACCGGGCAAAATGGTACTGAGACCCAAATCCCAAGACAAAGCATCAGGTTCACAAGAATCAGGCAGTCGACTATTAAGGGGGATCTTATCATGACGAGGAGTTTCTGACTCCGTTATATCCCTAACTTCTTCAAGGATACAACGATCGTCCAACACACGCGGGGATTCCCTCTCATTGGGACTTACTGAAGTTTCTTTCCCCGAATAAGAGATAACGGTCCACCAACCGGACCTTGGTCCTGCCTGACCTCCGGAAGAACCACCAGCTTCAAAAGAAGTAGCCATAACAGTAGTATCATTAAGTAAAAAGTCAGGAAAACCCTGAGTTGCAGACTGTGACAAAGATGGATTCAAGAAGGGACCAGCGCTACCCGCTCCCACAGCAACGTCCCCCTGGCCTTCACCAACAACCAGTTCAGTAGCAGAAGAGGAAAGGATTGAATTATCAAGTGCATACTCATACAAGCTATGCTCAGAAGGAGGGACAGTGGAAGAAACAGGAATATTCAAGGACTGCTCCATGATGGACATATCCCCAAATGCAACCCGACCGGGGGAAAGTCTCCTTTCAAACTCAGAAGAGACGATAGGATTTTGTTGAGAAAGCTCCGAGCTAATATTCACATCGGCCAAATGTTCGAAAGGGACAACAGAAGTCTGAGTCCCCGACCTTTTTTTGTTCTAGAATCGAGGAGGATCCGCAGAGGGCCCCTCGTTGAGTGATCTCTTAGTTTTAGGGTTTCTTGTATTATCACGTGAAGAACGCTTTGAGGTGTTACCGAAGAGATTACTCATACTCGAAAATTAAAAAATGATTTTAACTATCGAGAAAGCTTATCGACCTCCCTTGAGAGAATATTCTATTGGAATTGAGTAAAGTGCGGCAAATAGCGAGTAAACTTTTTACCGTATGTATTTATACTGAATGAAAAGACGCGACAGACCCTAAGGACGGGCGCGAAACAAAGAACCTAGCCAATGAACAGTCGCACGAATTCGAAAAGACATAAACATAATGATTACGCCTGAGTTAAAGATTTATGTCTGAACTATCATAATTAATGGAGAAGCTGAAACATCACGCTTGAAGAATACAAATCGTCTTATTCAAAAGGACAAAAAAAAGTAATATTACAAATTATACAGTAATAATCAAAAGTTATTTTCCCCCACTATCCAATGTCCTTTGGTCGCTCCCTAGCACGACCTGATCGCCAGCCTGAACATCCTGATCGCCAGTCGTTCCTCCTTCGTCATTGGCATTATTCACAACTTCAGGATTCTCCTCCTCACTCTCTTGATCAGCAAAATTATTGTCAACTTCGGGGTTGATGTCTGAAGAAGGAGTTGGCAGAGGTTCTCCAAACTCCTCGACCAGATGAGCCAATGGAAAATGTTGGTATTTAACAATAGGCAGATCGGATGAAGAATACTCCTTGCCATAACGATTGAGGCTAACATGCGTGGCCCTGAAATACTCCCTCCGGCGGTCTTCGATCAATTCCATAGCGACCATCTGATGGATCGCTTTCTTGAAAGTGCTTTCAAGGAGTGGAACGACTTTTTGGTACACCAGAGCGGTATGGACCGGGGAACTAAGGAATGCCCGAATCACTTTCTCGTCAGGATTTCTACCGTATTGATCAGTGAGTTCGCTAAGAGGAAGATCCTTCTCATACTCATCCAAGGAAGCCTGAAGACTAGCGACCTGCGACTCCAGCTCGCTGATGCGACTCCAGCTCCTTATCCAGCTGGTTAACCCGCTCTTGGGCTCGAGAAGTCTCCAAAATGTTGTTTAAAATTTCGGGGTCATCAGTCCCCATAACATGAGAATCTGTGATTGGAAGTGGAAGAGAAGAGGACGTAGAAAGACCGGCCTCTGAAGCAGGCGCTTTCTGAAGCAATGCCTTATTCCTTTCCTCAAGAAATTCACACTGTTGCTTCTAAAGAGCAGCTTCGTAAGCGTATGACATCAGACAAGTACTAGTCCGAGGAATCATTAGAATAAATCGATGAGTAGAAAATCCATTAAGAAAGTTAAGAAGAAGTGTATGTAATAGAATATACCTTCTCGGCATAAAGAGAAGCCTTCTATAACTTCTCCAAGGGATCCTTACGGAGCAACTTATTGATATCACGTGTAAAAACACCAGAGAGAAGGATACGGGTAGCCTTATCGACCGCGTTCTCATTCTCGTCATGGATCAAAGAATCATTCTCGGGGTAACCAGCCACCCTCTTTCCCTGTAAATGATCTTCGATCATCTCAACGATAGTAGGCTTCGAGTGCTGTTCGTCAAGCAAAGAGAGGTCCTCACCGGAGCGACCATAGTATTGCTTTCTCCTTTTAACTGGCATGTCGGTAGGATGGGGCATCGACCAGCTGCGACAACCACGGATACCAAGGGAAGTATTGAACTGGAGAGGAGGATAACCCTGTCCAGTCCTCGGATGATCCGGAGTATGTGAAGGCGAAGGTTGCAGAGGAGTTTCTTGAGAAGAATCTGGAGATTCCTCTCTATCCTCAGAATCATGGCCCAAATCCAATTTTCTCTTTTTTGATACTCTTTTGTTCGATTGGATGGTTCTCCACTGTTTTGGTGGATTTTTACAGAACCATTTTTCCTTTTGAAGAGTATCGGGAATTCTCTACCATGGAAACTAAAGAAAACAAACTCCCGTTAAATAAACTACTCAAATAAAATATAAAGTAAATGTAATAATGATATATAACGCTTACTAAGCGACTTTGAGGAAGAAGAGATAGGAAAGGTGTGAGGACTCAGGCCCGCCTTACGAAGAAAGACATCTCCAATAAGAAGGGCACATTGGTACTTGTCAGCATGCATCTCCACTATCTCATCCACTAACTTTGGATCGTCGGGAATAAAGTGGCCCGTAACGGAGCGACCACCAGAATTCCACTTAGAATCATGGTCCCACGAGAATGGCTTGGTAGAACCATCTGCTAAGACAAGATACGAATGGGGACGTACAAAGAAAAAGTAAGATTTCCAAGCTGGATTGCTTGAAACGGGGGAATCAAAATTAGATCGACTAGACTTTTGACTAGTAAAGAAGTATCCGTGATTGGAAGAACTAGAAATATTGAAACGAAACAACTGAGTAAAATTACGAAGAGAAGGTCGAAACCCTTTTGCAATCATCAGGACAGAAAAACAAACCACAAAAGCTACGGAATTGGGAACCAGTTGCGTCAAAGAGACGCTGAATATCCTAAAAATATCAAGGAATAAGGCAGACAGAGGAAGACGGAGACCATGATTGAAATAGGCAGTGTAAAAAGCCCGACAACCTTCTGGCGGAGAGGTAACCCTATCAGAAGGAGATGGAAGAATAATCTCAGAACCCTCCGGGAAATATTTTGCATAATTATCTGTGACCTCATGGAAAGTCTCATCGGTTTACGCACATGAAAGGTTCTCGATCGGATCAAAAACTTGGGGGACGGTACCCTTGCCTTTCTTAGCCTTGGTCGCGACCTCGGCGTCAGAAATGATCCGCACTTTAAAAGTGTCTTTGTCAGGAATAATTATCTCAGATACTCCTATCTGTACTGATAGAGTGCTATGAGAAGCCCATGCATCGATAACAGGAGTGGCTTGTTCAACAGAACAAAAGGAGGGGTTCTTTGAAATAGAGGCCATGTTATTTAAATCCTCGGAAATTAATGGTCGATGAATACAATATATTGGAGAAATTATCGAGTATGAAAATTACTGCGAGAAAATGGGAGGTGGAAAGTAAAAAATGGTTAAAACAACGATCACCTATTTATATAGAAGGATGAAAAGACATTTCAAACTTCTTGCGACTAATCATATTCCCGCCAATCAGTAAGGAAGAATCGTCTCCTCGAAGAAGAAACAACAAAATGACTATCTATGAAGCGTAGCACTCTTTTCCTTGCTTAGGATTTTTTTGCCCACAAGGTTTTTTCCAAGTAAGGTTTTTAACGAGGCACAATTCATAGAAAGCACAGTCGTATATGACCATCTTCTTCTACAACCGTCTACTGCATATACGCTCGAAGAAGTGAGGGAGTACTGATGGGGGCTAGTTTACACCCCTTATAACACTCGGAACGACTAGATAATACTTGATCGACTCGATCAGGAGAGTTGTTTCGCTAACGAGCCACGCGGTTCGATCAGAGGTATCTATCCGTAGCGATCAAGCCTGAAGTCCGAGTTCATGAAGGATTATTATATCAAGTCCTATTAGGACTATGTTTCCTTAAAGGATAGGCTTGATTGGATAATATATTAAAATTTAATGTTGGTTCATTAGAACCATATAAACCAAGACCCAGAACTCCCATTAAAAGAAAAACAGAACCCCCCGCAAGGTTGATAACATATAAATACCTAGTTAAACATTGTATATGAACAACTACAGTTCAGAACTTACGCCTCCATACTTGGGCAATCTGATAATAAATTTATAGAAAAGCTTTTGCTATACTATATTCAATATTCATCATCTTTTGTTCTTATTTGCTCTTTACATATTGTTCTTTCTTGAGATTGATCCATCCGGAATAAAGTAACTAGGCCCTATAATACATATAATCTAATTCCGTAAAACTCATCATTGATTTAATCAAATCATACAAAAAACGGTTAAATCAATACTGATGGGGGCTGTTTTACACCCCTTATAACACTCGGAACGACTAGACAATACTTGATTGACTCGATCAGGAAAGCTGTTTCGCTAACGAGCCATGCGATCCGACCAGATATATCAATCCGCAGCGATCAAGCCTGAAGTCCGAATTCTTGAAGGATTATTACACCAAGTCCTACTAGGACTATGTTTCCTTGTATAGCTAGGGTTGTTAACATATAAATACCTAGTTAAACATTGTATTTAGACAACAACAACGATTCAGAACTTACGCCTCTGTACTTGGGCAATCTGATAATAAAAATATAGAAATGCTTTTGCTGTACTACATTCAACATTCATCGTCTTGTGTTCTTATTTGCTCTTTATTTATTGTTCTTTCTTGAGATTGATCCATCCAGAATAAAGTAACTAAGCCCTACAATACATATAATCTAACCCCATAAACCTATATTATTGATTTAATCCAACCCTACGAAAAATGGTTAAATCAGTTGGCGCCCACCGAGGGGCTGAGTTAATTATTCGATAGACATATGGCTCGCCCAAGGAAGAACGCTCGTAACGAAGCAAGAAGTAACACGACGCATCCACATATCACGCCTGATGACTTACAGGACGATACGAATAATAACGTTCCAACCGTTAACGATGAGAATAATCAAAGAGCTAGTGATCAACCACCAAATCAGCAAGAACATCAAAGGATCCATGTTCAAAACTCCCAAGGGCAACAAGAGACCGCCGCTAATCTAATACCGAAAGCCCCCGTGGCTCCAACGATTCCTCTTCCTCTATCGGATACACAGGAGAAACTGAGACAGATCGCTATGCTATTCAAATCACTGTACCTAGGGGAAATTCTGGTCCCCGAGCAGGTGCCTATAGACCCTAGAACTACTAGGGAAAATCCCATTCGGAGAGCTCCAAGGCAGGTCAATCAAATATCCGAGCAAGCAGACAGCCCTGTGAGCAAACAGCGATCCTTGCCCAGTCCACAAAGGAGTGATACGAAACCAACCGATGAGCCGATCCAAAGAAAAACAGATGGGACAAAGCCACTATCGACCCGCCGAGGATCGAAGGAACATACCATAATTCCCATTGAGGACGACGTCGTTGATGGAATACCTAATCGACAAAGAGCGGTCCGCATCTCCGATCGAGAAATTGAGAGGATGGTACAGGAGCGCCTAGATCAACGTCTTCGGACCATCCAAATTCCGTGGGCTAGAAACACGGACTCCAAGAAAGCCTAGCGGCATGCTCCCCCTTTTGTAGGGAGATAAAAGAAGCTCATCATCCGGCCAGGTCCCCGGACGACTACCATTATACGATGGAACCACCGATCCCGATGATAATATTTTCAGCTTCACGAATATTATGAATTTATATGCTCACTCGGCGGAATACACGCCAAACTAATCGTTACCACATTTGAAGGACTAGCTTTGGATTGGTTCGCAAAACAACCCACCAACTCTATCTTCAGTTTTCGTGAATTATGCAATAAATTGACACAACAATTCGCCAGCCAGAAAAGACAGAAACTGCCGATGAGCTATCTTGAAACCATCCATCAACAAGAGGGACAGTCTTTGCGAAACTGGTTGGCGAGATGTAATGTGGAATTATTAAAAATCGATTCCCCAAACATCGATTACATAATCTCCAACCTCTTCGATCTTACCAATAACAGGCAATTCGGGAATGCTCTAAGCAGAAAGCAACCAAGAACTTTTGCGGATATTATGACCATGGCATCGTAATACATGACTCAGGAGGAGATGAACTCTTTCAAAGACAAGAATAGAAACAAACTCCCGCCACCGGATCAAGGCGGCAAGATAAAGCTCCTGCTTCAAGACCTACTGATTACGATCGGTCTTTCAAAAAAGGAAATGTCTTTCAACGACTAAAATACAATCGGAACGATCAGGATAAAAGACCTAATATCTATCCTAGATCAAGGTCAGTCGAACTGGCTAACAGGAATCGAATGAATCAGGTAGAATACCCACGCCTGACTGTTCCTATCGAAGAAATTCTTGTAGTATTAGAAAGGAACAACTAGATTCCGCCGGTGAAAAGAATTGCACAACTTAGGCCCGGTGCGCGAAACTACAATCTATATTGTAGGTATCACCGCGCCCATGGAAACCGAACGGAAGTCTGTTTTCACCTAAAACAGGAAATCAAAAGACTAATCGAACAAGGAAAGTTGGACGATTATCTAGAGCGAAACAATCACAAGAAAGATAGAAGCAGGAGTCCTCAAAACAATAACCAGAGAAGGACCCCGAGAAGAAGGTCCCCTAATAATGGTCCGCCACAAGAATTGAATGATGATCAAATCAATGGCACCATCCATACCATCTCAGGGGGACCAACCGGAGGAGACAGTCGTAATGCTCGCCGCAGAACCGCGAGGTCTTTATTAGGAAATGTTAGATATCCTAAATAAATATGACACTAGAAAACAAACCACCAAAAGAACAACTCATTAGTTTCAATGAGAGCGAAGTACCAAGAAACTTCGTTTGGGATATGAAAGAAGACAACCCTGACTTCCCGATGGTGGTATCACTCAAGATAGCAAACTACAACGTTAAGAGGATCCTAATCGACAATGGAAGCTCAGCGAACATTATATCTAAGGAGGTCTTAACACAGACGAATTTGGGAGAAATAACATTCCAAAATGTAGCCACTCAATTAGTAGGATTTGGAGGTTCTGAAATAGTCCCCTATGGGACGATAAATCTAAGTGTATCGCTGAGAAAGAAACCACAACGTGCAGTGAAACTGATAAAGTTCCTGGTCGTAGAAACTCCCTTTGCGTACAATTCGATATTAGGACGACCTGCCCTCAACCTATTCCGAGCAGTTGTATCGACGTACCATCAGAAGATAAAATTTCCTACAGACATGGGGATCGGAGAAATAGTGAACGATCATTGTATGGCATGGAATTGTTACATTACGTCCTTAACGCTGGGGAACCGTTCCAAATCGCTCACCCCAGCTAAAAGGAAGCTCGATGATGACATCGAAAGATCCGAAGTCGAAATCCCCAGCACTGACAGGATAGATCGAAAAGGAAAGGAGACGGTTGATCTGACCATAAGGCCATCAGAACATAAGGATATTATGCTCGTTCAAGGAGATCCCTCGAAAACGACCAGGATTGGAACCGAACTCAGCTCGGAAGGGGAAGTATTGCAAGTAAACTTTCTCATGAAAAATGTCGACATATTCGCTTGGAGTGCGAACGATATCGAGGGCATCGACCCAAGGGTAATTACTCATTCACTAAAAATCGATCCAATGGCGAAACCAGCACGACAAAAGAAGAGGAATCACAGGCCAATAAAAGACAAGATAATAAAAGCAGAAGTCGAAAGGCTGCTCAAAGCAAAACAAATTCGGGAAATACACTTCTCGGAATGGCTATGAAATGTTGTCTTAGTGGCTAAAGGGGATAAAAGGGATAATAAATGGAGGATGTGCAACGATTTCACCGACCTTAATAAGCTATGTCCACGTGACCCCTATCCTCTCCCTAGAATCGACTTGTTGGTTGACTCAACTGCAGGTTTTGCTATCTTTAGCATGATGGACGCTTTCCAAGGTTTCTAGCAAATCTATATGGATGAGCGAGACCAGGAGAAAACTGCTTTTATAACGTAGCAGAGTGTATATTGCTTTATTATTATGCCATTCGGCCTAAGGAATGCTAGTGCCACTTACCAGAGACTGGTTAACCTAATGTTCAGGGAGCTGATCGGAGAAATAATGGAAGTCTACGTGGATGATATGTTGGTCAAAAGCATGAATGAAGCCGACCACGTAAAACATCTCGATCGATGTTTTCAGATATTGAGAAAATACCGAATGAAGCTAAACCCCGCAAAATGTACCTTTGGGATAAAATCTGGAAAGTTTTTAGGGTACATGGTCCACCAAAGAGGAATTGAAGCAAATCCCGAAAAGATTCGAGCTATAACTGAAATGAGACCACCTAAAATAATTTCTCAAGTTCAAAGTTTAGTAGGAAAAATTGTGGCATTGAATAGGTTCATATCCAAGTCAGCGGATAGAAGTTTGCCCTTCTTTCAAACTTTACGAAAGGCAAAAGACTTTGTTTGGACCGAAGAGTGCGATCAAGCATTCAACCAATTAAAGGAATACCTAACCTCATCTCCATTACTAGCCAAACCAACTGAAGGTGAACCATTATACATTTACATATCTATCTCCACAGTAGCCATCAATTTGGTCTTAGTAAAGATAGAAGGTACGGAACATAAGCCTGTTTACTATGTAAGCAAGTTACTACAAGGAGCGGAGAAGAATTATTTGGCGATAGAGAAATTTTCCTTGGCTTTAGTGGTGGCAGCACGCAAACTCCGACCATACTTTTTAACTTATAAAATAGTAGTGCTTACGAATCAACCACTAAGACAAGTCTTGGCAAACCCAGAAGCCTCTGGTAGATTAATCAAGTGGGCGATCGAACTAGGAAAGTTCGAAATTGAATATAAACCGCGCATCGCTATTAAGGCCCAAGTTCTGGCCGACTTCCTATTAGAAACTCCGACCTCGGTATTAGAACGCAGTGAGTCGACCAGTCGTGATAATGATATCCTGATGGTAGAAAATCAAACCTGGTTAATGCACGTCGACGGTGCTTCGAGCCGTGAGGGAGGCGGAGCTGGAATCAACTTTACCGGACCAAATAAAGAAGATATAAATTATGAGACAACGTTGGACTTCGTGATAACTAACAATGAAGCCGAGTATGAAGCGTTAATTGTAGGAATGAAAATGGCGATCAAAGCCAACATAAAATCTCTCAAAGTATTGACTGATTCGGAGTTGGTACAAAGACAAATTGAAGGCCTATATGAGGCTAAGGAATTCAACATGGTCAAGTACCTCGCTAAAGTAAAGGAATTGACTGAGAAATTTGAAAATTTCGAAATACAGAATGTTCCACGTTCGAAAAACAAATGGGCAGATCAACTTTCTCGATTTACAGGATCTCATAATGGCAAAACAGAAAGAGTGATCAACTGGTTAATCTCCAATACACCTGCAATCGACATCGATGAGACACCAGTCGCTAAAATGATGGAATCGAAGAAGTTGAAGGGAGCTGGATGACTCCGATGATAGATTACCTCCGTGAAGGAAACCTGCCGCTTGACCTAAATGAAGCTCGGAAACTAAAATATCGAGCTCCTAAACATATAATAATAGAAGGAAAACTCTATCGAAGATCGGTATCCGGAGTTGAGTAAAATCGATTCGCTCGATAAACGCTCCTCGTTCTCCATACCGACGATGACTGAATAGGTTAAAACCAAAAATTTAGTAAAAAACCTAAGTCCTAAAAAGTTGAGTAAAATCGATTCGCTCGATAAACGCTCCTCGATCTCCTTAAAAATGATTAAATAGGTTATAGCCAATAATTGGTGGAAAAACTAAGTCCTAAAGAGTTGAGTAAAATCGATTCGCTCGATAAACACTCCTCGATCTCCATAACAACGATTAAATAGGTTAAAGCCAATAATTGGTAAAGAAACCTAAGTCTTAAAAAGTTGAGTAAAATCGATTCGCTCGATAAACACTCTTCGATCTCCATAACAACGATTAAACAGGTTAAAACCAATATTTGGTAAACAACCTAAGTCAAAAAAGAATTGAGTAAAATTGACCTATTCGATAAACGCTCTTCTATCTCCAGAAAATGGCTTACTGAGTTAAAACCAATAATTGTTAAACATCCTAAGTAAAAAATTTGAGTAAAATCGATCCGCTCGATATACATTCATCGATCTCCAGGATAAAGACTAAAACCCGAAACAAGAAAAAGTATGCGAAGATAAGAGATTTTGAGAAATATGAAGACTTATTCATCTGAATGCAAAGAACGTTCTTCGATTTACATATCAAATACAAAAAAGGAAAATCCTATAGATCGGAGTTTTTCACGACAATGTACACGGACACATCAATCTCCTTCCTGGTACCTCGACATTTATCTTCAACCACCCACCCAAGAAAAATGCTGCTCAGGATGGTCGACTTCTTTAATTCGATGGCCACACTCTGAAGATCGATCCTCCCTTTAGTCGAAATGGCCATTACAAGCTAGATATCCTATAGCGAACATTCGACCAAAACGAGCTTCTGCTTGGAAGTTGGGGTTGATTTTTACCCTAAAGCAGGATCTCGCGCGGACCGTCGCAAAAGTTGAAAATTACCAGCACACCCCGGCGGTCAATCACTCCGGAAGTAACATCTAAGAACAGGGATGCCTGGTAAGTATGAACCCTCCATGTGCAAACAAGAAACCATGGACCCCAACCCCATGAAGACCAAGGCAGAGGTCACATGGGACCAGTCGGTACAAGGTAGGGCGTTAATGGGACCTGTCAGTACAAGGCAAATGATGCTTGAGTTGTTGCGACATGATGAATCACGATAATGAGACTTTTTGAAAATTATGGGATCACTGGGCAAGGTAAAACACAGAGAAACTGATATCTCCATTTCGTACAGTATGAATAAATGTGGGAAGAAACTGCCTATCTATTTATAGGGAAATTTTAAATTAATCCTACGGCTGGATAGAAATCCGATCAAGGGACTAGAATGCGACTTTTGAATTCCCAAATTTAATTCGAGTAAGTTGGAACGGCGCTAGGATCGTCGATAAAACTGCTCGATGAGAATGAAGTATCAAGGTCGAAACGACCAGAATGAAAAATCCATATACGTTCCAATGGATTCAGTGAGAGACAACTTAGAACTTTACGAAGAATGCTCGACCGACGAACATAGTCCTTAAGAAAAGGAGATTTACAACGAGGAATACTTACTTCTTCCAAAAATAAATAATTTATAAGCAGGAGGACAAAATAGTTGATCGTTTTGACGAAAAATAAGAGCCTGATGACATAGAATCCAGCTTTCCTCTTGGAGTCCAAGAAATCTGACGGACTAGTAGAAGAGACAGTCGTCCTTGCTAGGATATACGGACTTGTCACTACCTCATATATCAAAGAATTGCTTAAGGAGGTCTAAACAAGCTGGATCTGACTAACGGTTCTACATTTTCCAATTCCTCCCACACCAAAAAAAATGACCTGAAGGCATCATGGTTGTTTTATTTGAGGAAAATGAAGCTCACAGTCAGTACACAGAAACATTGAATTTAAAAAAGTAGCAGACAAGCCTAACTAAGAAATTCAAAAAGTAATGCTTGAAGAAAAATTGTAAAGAGGCCCTTATATAGGACTTCATAAAAGACAAAATTATGTCTGACAACGACGACTGATCGATCATCGATGAACACGATAAGCTCACTACCCAGCTTCTTTGAAAGTTGAATCATATTCCAACAATCAACAATTTATGAAATCCAAAATGATTACAAGGGTTGGCTAAGGGTCAACGAATGGGCTTACTAAGTCCAACACTTCGACAGTAAAGGACAAGATTGTAAGGAATTTCTTGATTTTGAAAGAACTCATGACTGATCGTCAGCAACAGATTTTGAATCAATACTGGTTGCCCTCAAGTCAATCCAGATAAGTTTCTATGGAGCTTTAAATTTGAATCACTTACTTAACAAGCAGTTTAAACTTGCTTACAAAAGTAATGGAATAAAGGTTTTTAAATCTAAAATTATCTACTCGATTAGATGATTCAATTTACTTCTCCAAATTAGATTGTAATTACCATAGAAATTTACAGCAAAAATATTGTGATCATGCAAAATATGCTAGGGATAAATTATCCCCTAGCGACCACATACAGGCTTTGTTCTACAATAAAAAAAATGAAAAAAAAAAGAAAGAAAGAAGTTGAATGAAGAAGCAAGTCATCAGGACTGATCATCACCAGCGGGCTTGCTCGAAGAAGCACCATTTCAAGGAGTAGTTGTATCAAGAAACGCCCTCACCTCCTCTTGATGCTTCTGATAACCTGCATCATAGCCTTCTTCAAAGCCACGCTGATGAGATTCTTCCGAATTGGCGTTCAATCGAGCCAGATCATCCCTCTCCTTCTCAAGAGCTAATTTTTCTTCACGTAACTTCTGAAGATCATCATTAAAAAGCTCAATCTGAAGAGCTTGCCCCTTGGCCTTTGAAGTCTCCGTATCTAGCCAAAGCCTCAGGTTCTCTCTACTGAGCCACAATTCATCATATTGGGCACCCAGTTGCAGAGCAAAATATTTCCCCTAAGAAGAATGAAATTATAAACGACAAGACAACAAAAAAAAAACATTATGAGAATAAGTTGAATTAGATAAGTACCTGCTTGAACTGTTTGAACAGGGACTGAATAAGACGGAGGGAAGAAGAACCCTCATGCTTCTTCAACACACTGGGCAAAATGGTACTGAGACCCAAATCCCAAGACAAAGCATCAGGTTCACAAGAATCAGGCAGCTCACTGTTAAGGGGAATCTTATCATGACAAGGAATTTCGGACTCCGTTATATCCCTAACTTGTTCAAGGATACAACGATCGTCCAACATACGCGGGGATTCACTCTCGTTGGGACTTACGGAAGTTTCTTTCCCCAAATAAGAGATAACGGTCCACCGACCGGACCTTGGTCCAGCCCGACCTCCGGAAGAACCACCGGTTTCAAAAGAAGTAGCCATGACATTAGTATCACTAAGTAAAAAGTCAGGAAAACCATGAGTTGCAGACTGTGACAAAGATGGATTCAAGAGGGGACCGCCGCTACCCGTTCCCACGGCAGCATCCTTTTGGCTTCCACTAGTAACTAATTCAGTAGTAGTAGAGGAAGGACTTGGGTTGTCAAGAGTATACTCTAGCAAACTGTGCACGGAGGAAGGGACAGTAGTGGAAACAGGAATGTTAAAGAAATGCTCCATATTGGACAGGTCTCCAAAATCAACCCGACCAGGGGAAGATCTCCTTTCGAACTCAGTTGAGACAATAGGATTTTGTTGAGAGAGCTCCGAGCTAATATTCGGATTGGATGAACGCTCGAAATGGACGACAGGAGTCTGAGTCCCCGACCTTTTAATGTTTTGGAATCGAGGAGGATCCACCGAGGGCCCTCGTTGTGTGGTCTCTTAGTTTTAGGGTTTCTGATATTATCACGTGAAGAACGCTTTGAGGTGTTACCGAAGAGATTACTCATACTCGGAAATTAAAAAATGTTTTTAACTATCGAAGAAGCTTATCGACCTCACTTGAGAGAATATTCTATCGGAATTAAGTAGTGCGGTAAATAGCGAGTAAACTTTTTACCGTATGTATTTATACTAAAAGAAAAGATGCGGCAGACCCTAAGGACGGGCGCGAAACTGAAAACATGGCCAATGGATGATTGCACGAATTCGACAAGACATAAACATAATGATTAGACCCGAATTAAAGATTTATGTCTAAATTATCATAATTGATGGAGAAGCTGAAACATCATGCATGAAGAATACAAATCGTCTTATTCAAAAGTAAAGTAATATTACAAGTTAAGCAGTAATAATCAAAACTCATTTTTCGCCACTATCTGAATTCTTTTGGTCGCTCCCTAGTACGACCTGATCGCCAGCTGGAACATCCTGATCGCCTGTTGTTCCTCTTTCGTCATCCGCATTATTCACAACTTCCGGATTCTCCTCCTCACTCTCTTGGTCATCGAAATTATTATCGATTTCGGGATTAACGTCTGAACGAGTAGTCGGCAAAGGTTCTCCAAACTCCTCAACCATATGAGCCAATCGAAAATGTTTGTTTTTAACACTCGGCAAATCGGAAGAAGAGTACTCCTCGCCATAACGATTAAGGCTAACATGCGTAGCTCTGAAATACTCCCTCCGACGATCTTCGATCAACCCCATAGCGACCATCTGATGGATCGCTTTCTTAAAAGTGCTTTCAAGGAGCGGACCGACTTTCTGGTACACTAAAGCGGTATGAACCGGAGAACTAAGGAAATCGCGGATCACCTTCTCGTCAGAATTCCTACCATATCAATCAGTGAGTCCACTGAGAGGAAGATCCTTTTCATACTCATCCATGGAAGTCTGAAGACTACCAACCTGCGCCTCAAGCTCACTGATCTGAGTAGTGCTTTGAACTTGACAATCTTCCAGCTCCTTGGCCAACTGGTTGACCCGCTCTTCAGCGCGAGAAGTCTCTAGAATATTGTTCAAAACTTCGGGATCATCAGTTCCCATAGCTTGAGGATCAGTGGTTGAAGGTGGAAGAGAAGAAGACATAGAAGGACCGGCCTCTGAAGCAGATGCTTTCTGAAGCAATGCCTTATTCCTTTCCTCAAGAAATTCGCACTGTTGCTTCCAAAGAGCAGCTTCATAAGCGTATGACGTCAGACAAGTATTGGTCTGTGGAATTAAAAGAATGAATCAATGAATAGGAAAACATTTAAAAAAGTTGAAAAGAAACATACGTAATGGTAAATACCTTCTCAACGTAAAGAGAAGCTTTCTGTAACTTCTCCAAGGGATCCTTGCGGAGCAACTTGTTGATGTCACGTGTAAAAACACTAGAAAGAAGGATACGGGTAGCCTTATCAACTTCATTCTCATTCTCGTCATGGATCAAAGAATCTTTCTCGAATAACCAGCCGCCCTCTTT
The DNA here is from genome assembly GCA_003313485.2 of Penstemon barbatus. NCBI lineage: Eukaryota > Viridiplantae > Streptophyta > Magnoliopsida > Lamiales > Plantaginaceae > Penstemon > Penstemon barbatus. Next base: position 41,199,154 of record CM064884.1, on the reverse strand, counting down.
CCCTGTAAATGATCTTCGATCATCTCGACGACGGTAGGTTTCGGGTGCTATTCGCCAAGCAAAGAGAGGTCCTCACCGGAGCGACCATAGTATTGCCTACTCCTTTTAACTGGCGTGTCTATAGGATGGGGCATCGACCAGCTACGACAACCACGGATACCGAGGGAAGTTCTGAGCTGGAGAGGCGGATAACCCTGTCCGGTGTCCCTGGATGGTCCGGAGTCGATGAAAACGAAGGCTGCAGAGGAGCTTCTTGAGAAGAATCTGGAGAATCCTCTCTATAATCCTCTTAATCATGGCCCGAATCCAATTTTCTCTTTTTGGACACTCTTTGTTCGATTGGATGGTTCTCCACAGTTTTGGTGGATTTTGACAAAACCATCTTCCCTTTTTAGAGTGCCGGGAATTCTCTACCATGGAAACTGGAGAAAACAAACTCCCGTCAAATAAACTACTCAAAGAAAATATAAAGCAAATACAATAATAAGATATAACGCTTACTAAGCGACTGTGAGGAAGAAGAGATGGGAAAGGTGTGAGGGCTCAGGCCCGCTTTACGAAGAAAGGCCTCTCCAATAAGAAGGGCACATTGGTACTTGTCAGCGCGCATCTCCACTATCTCGTCCACTAACTTTGGATCATCGGGAATAAAGTGGTCCGTAACAGAGCGACCACCAGAGATCCAATTGGAATCATGGTCCCACGAGAATGGCTTTGTGGAACCATCTGCTATGACAAGATGCAAAGGGGGACGAACAAAGAAAAAAATGAGATTTCCAAGCAGGATTGCTTGAAACGGGGGAATCAAAGATAGAGCAACTAGACTTCTGACTAGCAAAGAAGTACCCGTGATTGGAAGAACTAGAAATTTTGAAACGGAATAATTGAGTAAAATTACGAAGAGAAGGTTGAAACCCTTTCGCAATCATCAGGACAGAAAAACAAACGACAAATGCTATGGAATTGGGAAGCAAATTGCGTCAAAGAGACGTTGAATACCCTTAAAATATCAAGGAATAAGGCAGACAGCAGAAGACGGAGACCATGATTGAAATGGGCAGTATAAAAAGCCCGACAACCTTCGGGCGGAGAAGTAACCGTTGATAGAAATAGTGTCCTGCAAGCCAGCTGTATGGCTAGTATTTATTGTAATAAATGCGGAACTATTCAATTTCGATTAATAAATGCACTTTATTAAATGGTCATCTTTATCTTATGTAATAATTATCTACGCATAAGGATAGAAGTCCTTAGATCACAGGGCTATGGGACAACCCGTGGACTGATCTCCAAGGCCGTGATCTAGAACATATTCAAGAGTCGCAAAATCCAATTGAGATAGGTCATCGTTGGATTCGGTTAGACTCTCACTGTTGTGTATACTTTGACGAATTGGAGAACGCTGGGGTCCACGAGCGTGACTGGGATGGTCGATACACATAAGTGGGTGGCTTGCTGGGATGGCAAGCACACTGAATACCCCAATTAGGAAATAACTCACCATGGAAGCGGTAGTCGCATATCGGGGTTGAAGTTATTCCACATTTATAATAGTATACGAGGAACGATCCCTAACTACTTGAGGTGATAGGGTTTATCTGGTGCGAGAACGTCTATGCTTTGATATGAGTTCCGACTGACTGGGGATCGCCAGAAGGTCTCTGTGGACTCATATTAGGTATAGAGGAACTCGTATGCAGATTTATATCATCAACAAAGGATCCATTGACCCGACTTGATAGGTTGGGAAATTCTCCTATGGATTTCTATGAGAAATTAATTCTGGTAAAATCCATGGCCAAGATATCTGACGACTTTATGTAAGTAGCTCATAAAGATTAAGTCAAAGAGAATTTATTTCGAGATCAGAGTACATAAGGTCAAGACAAAAGAAAAGGGAATCCGATGAAAGACCATACCCTTAAGTGTCGACTGGGAGATTGATCGATGGAGAGATTATGTCGTATATGGAAATTATAAATGATAAAAAGGTTCACTGAATTAATTCACCAGTGATTGGGCTCCATGGACTTGTGGCTGGACATCGACCGTGGAGTGTGGGAGAATTCCCAAATTGGCAGGGGTGCTAATTTTGGAATGGTCAATCGACAGAGTGTTCGAATGATTTATAGTAAGTCTTACTCGAATAATTAAATAATATCTAGTTATAACCCACGGCCAATTATGTGGTGAACCTACGGTGGCATACACAATACACATGAAGCGAAAGCGAGGAAATAAGAAAGACCGAGTCGACTGGGTCGACTGGGTCGATTATTATGAGTGGGTCGACTAGGTCGACCCAATTGGAACAAATTGAGATCCAATTGGAATTGGATCAGGATCATAAATTAAATTGAAATTTAATTTGTGGATTAATTAATTAAGTTGGATTTAATTAATTAAAAGGGATTTTAATTAAATGGGCTTGGAGTCTGATTTAATTAAATGGGAGATTAAGTTAATTAATTGGGCTATTTAATTGGGTGATTAAATAAAGCCTGGTCAAATTAATTAACTGGGCCATGAATTAATTAGAAGACTTGGTCTTCTAATTAAAGAGGGCCATGGCCCATGTAGGAGAGAAGAGCCCTAGTCCTAATAGGACTAGGTTATGGAGATAACTATAAGTAGCTATCTTGTAGTTATTTTTCACACAACTCCATAAGCAAAAATTGAGCAAGAGCAAAATTCTCTCTCCCCTCTCCCTGTAAAAGTCGACAGAACCATGTCTTCCTTTTAGAAGAATTTTCGATTTCGATTCTTGTTCCCAAATCGTTCCTATATCCTAGATAATAATATATCTTGTGTTCTAGCTGATCAAGATTTATTATTTTCGTGTAATTGTGGTGTATCAACCCGTAGAGGCGCAACACGTGGGGCGCTGCTGCAGAGCTTGGATCGATTTGGCTGAGGAGAAATTCAGAGTTCGTTTTTTGCTAGCCGAGGATTTGCAAGGAGATAGGTATAACGTGCAAACTTATACTATCGTTTTATTTATGTTTATATATATACACCTAGAGTAGTATCCTGGCAAGATTCCGTAAGATGTCCTAAAATTTTATATTCCGCTGTGCCTAGGGCTGTTTATCTTACCGAATCCCAACAGTGGTATCAGAGCCAACTCTAGGCTTTGTATATATATAAATTTGCAAATTCTGTGTTATAAATCATATGTTTGATTTATGTGTGGCTAGTTCTTTAACTTTGCATGTTTTAGGACGTTTGTTATTTAACTTGGAGTTAATGGATAATTTTGGATTTGAAAAATTTTATCATGTTGATTTTATTTTGGATTGGGATTTAATTGACTGGATCTATTTAATTAAATCATGGGTAATCGAAGAAACTCAAAAAAAAAAATTTTTTTTATTAGTTCCGACTCGCGGTGCGCGGCAGCGCACCGCGGCTAGGCGGCCACCGCAAGCCGCTGCCTAAGGCAGCGTGCTGGCAGTACGCTGGCCGCACACGCTGCGTGCAGGCAGCAGCCTTTGGGCTGCTGCTCGCGCGCTGCTGTGCGCGGCTGCTTGCTGCCGCAGGCAGCTCACGCGCCGACCTGATGGTCGCGCGTGGGCTGTCCAACGTGGCAGTCCTGATTGGTCTCGACTGGTCGTTTTTTAGTTGGATCCTAATTCTGCCTATTTTGAAAATTCTGAAAATTTGGAATTTTGGGAGATTAGGAAACTTGGAGTTTTTGGATAAGGTAGTTATCTTGTTAGATGTGAACACTACCTTAATTAAACTAATCTAGGCAAAATAGGATTATCTTGAAAATCTTGGAGATTTGAAAACTTTGGGAAACTTAGAGTTTTGGATAAGGTAAGAATCTTAGAGATTTAGATTACCTTAATTAACCAATTTAATCAAGATAAGTTTCTTGGTTACCTTAATTAAACTAATCTAGACAAAATAGGTTTATCTTGAAAATCTTCGAGATTTGGAAACTTTGGGAAACTTAGAGTTTTGGATAAGGTAAGAATCTTAGAGATTTAGATTACCTTAATTAACCAATTTAATCAAGATAAGTTTGAAGATTACTTTGAGCTCAAGTAAGAGCTAATTAATCTTAGAGATTAATTGTTAATTCAAAATTAATTAACTTGGATGAATTTTTGCGAATCAAAATTAATGGAGCCGGTAAATTTACATGTATGCCCTTATGTGAATTTATGCATGTTCTTGAGTGAATGTGTGGATTGATCGATTTTGCCCTTAAGCCCTGTGTAGTTTTTGGTTTATTTATTTTTGGGTTGTAATTAAACGGGCCTTATTGGTGCCCTTGCTTGCGCAAACAAATGTAATAGAATAGGACCATTTAAATTATGTAAGCTAGGCTTAGATTAGGCTTGGAGCCGAGAAGACCTCATGAAGACTTGGAGATCAACATGGAGGCCCATTTACCTTGGAGGACATGGAGGCCCAATTCATTACATGGAGGCCCAATCAAGCTGGATATTACAAGAAGGCCCATGATGTATGGGTTTGAAAATTGCAATAGTTAGGACATTTAATTTCCACCCTAGACTGACCAATTGATTCATCACTTGGCTCGTGATGAATCGCATAGGATGGGCATTCGATCAATCATATCCTGCTAGGTGATGTATGTTTACTTATATTCTTTGATGTATGTCATGCATGCTTAGAATAGATCACGTAAACAAGATAAAGCATAATCTGATGAGACCTCGCACAAGGAAACTTAAAACCTCCAATTGAACTTAAAATTCAATTAGAATATTAAATCGAACCTAAGGGCGCATATGAATAGTCTCTATGGTCCGAGCCTATCCAATTACTAGGTCTTAGGCATATTGTAAGAATATATCTCGATGTCTCACGAGTCGTGGGTCGAGCTATAGGAAGATGATATGTATATTGCCTCGATGCACGAGTTTAGTGCCAAGGGAGGGGATAGCAAGGTTTTAGGCGCTGTCTCACGAGTCGTGGGGTGTCTAGGATTGAACTATTTCTCTCCACGAGTATTGGACATGATTTAACGCTAGTAAGTATGGATGTCTCACGAGTCGTGGGTCCATATCAAAATCGAGGCTAAATGAACTTAAGGGATAGCTGCGATGGTTAATCGTCGACGTAATCGACCACCAAGTGAATCAAATAGTATGGCCAACTTGTCGTGGGTACTAGGAGATTGCATTTGGGCCTTAAGCCCGCTAGGATATTTTAAATTCCCGAAACTTATGTGGGGGCATAAGATTTTGATTAAAATAGTGGGGGTAATTTACAAATAAAAACCATGTTTGTAAATTGTGCATTTTAAATTAATCTTTCGTGTATTTATTTCTTCTCTCGTCATTTTATAGATATGATGTCAAAAGAGCTTAGAGCACTTAGAGATTTGTCCATCTCATCACTTGAACGTAATATATTAACTGGACCCAACTTGTATTTCTGGACGCAGCATTTGAATGGATTATTTGAAGCTGAAAACATATCCTATGTTTTGTCTGTGCCACCACCCATTACTATTTCACATTACGTTCCTGATGAGCTCCGAAAAAGCATCACCAAATGGAAACTGGATGATGGCTTAGCTCGTGAATACATGTTGGAATATATGTCACTTGATCTACGTTTGCAACATGAGCACATGGCATCCGCGAAAGAGATTCTCTCGAATCTCAAATTCCTTTATGGGATTAGAGATGGTCGTCGCAGATTCGCGATCACGAGGGAACTCTTGCAAGCAAGAAAGAGAAAGGAAACTCCTGTCGGAATCCACGTACACAAGATGATTCGACTTCTTTCTGAACTCGATGATATGGGTGTCGTGATGGACAATGATTTCCGAGTAGATCTTATTCTACAATCTCTTCCTAGATCATATGACCGATTTATCGCGGACTTGAATCTCCAGAGGCGAGAGATCACTGTGCATGTCCTGCGACAGATGCTTGAGGAACACGAAGCTTCTTTTGGAAAGAAAGCGAGGGTTGGCGAAAGGACTGGGCGGCGTTCAAAACCAAAGCAAATGGAAACTAGAGCTCCTTACTGCACAAGGTCAAGGGAAAGGATTAAATTCGAACCTATGGAGAGTTCGAACAGGTACATTCCTTGGTGAAGTTAATTTTACAATTAACTGTGCATTTTTGGTGTTAGACACTGACTGGAGTTCTCATCCTTGTAGGTGATGGGAGCATTAAGGAAACTGGAGCCTGAGGATTGGATCCTTGAATAAGGCAATGGAGCTGGAGCTGCTACCAAGGCCGTAGGCAAAAGTAGATTTAGGTGGTTTGATAAAGTCATTAGGAAACTTTCATTTATGTACCTAGTTATTAATGAAAAACTTTTATTCATGTTAATGAATAATGTTGATTTTAATAAAAGCTCCTGTTTTAGTTTTTCATTTGGTACATTGAATTATTGACTTTACCGCCTAAGTAAGTCATGCACGTACAACAAAACAAAAGGAAACAAGATAATGAAATATCTGCCCAATTGTGGCACGCTCGACTTGGACATATATCTAAGTCTAGGATTCAAAAGTTAGCATCATCTGGCGCGATTGAAATCAATCGCATTGATGAAATGCCAACATGTGAACCATGTCTAAAGGGTAAAATGGGTAAGTTGCCTTTTAAAGGAAACCCTGAGCGAGCCAAGCAAACATTGGACTTAATACATACTGACGTATGTGGACCACTAAGAAAAAGCGCCCGAGGTGGCTATGACTACTTCATCACTTTCACTGACGACTTTAGTCGTTATGGATATGTGTTCTTGTTGAAACACAAGTCTGATGCCTTTGAGCGATTCAAAGAATTCAAGATGGAAGTAGAGAATCAACTTGGTCATACGATAAAGGCTCTTCGTTCTGACCGAGGGGGAGAATTTCTTAGTAACGAATTTCTGAATTATCTTGTAGAGCATGGAATATTATCGCAGTGGACTCCTCCTGCAACACCCCAATTAAATGGAGTAGCAGAGAGAAGGAATCGAACTTTGATGGACATGGTTCGATCCATGATGAGTGCCACTGACCTTCCTCTTTCATTTTGGGGACATGCCCTCCTCACGGCAACGAAGATACTAAACATAGTACCTTCTAAATCCGTAGGAAAGACACCATACGAATTATGGTTTGGCAAGGCACCCTCGTACGCATTCATGCGCATATGGGGATCTCCCGCTTACGTTAAAAAGCTAGTGGGAGATAAATTGGAAACTAAATCCACTTTGTGCAAATTCGTGGGGTATCCGGAAAACTAGATAGGATACGAGTTCTACGATCCTACAAGACAAACTACGTTTGTCTCGAGGAACGCTTACTTCTTGGAGAAGGATTTCTTGATGGACAAGAAAGAAAATAACGTAGAACTAGATGAGGTCACTGAAGCTGAAAAGGCCGAAGGGGTCGATCAAGCTGACCCGTCGCCACAGGCAGTGGGAGAACATGAGCATGAAAGTGCACCAGAAGGTACACCAATTCTTCGTAGGTCAAAAAGATAACGTAGAGAACCCAAGAGGTACTACGGTCTGCTGCATGAGACTGGACAGTCTCTGACCGACCCAAGGACTTACGAAGAGGCTATGCTAGACATAGACTCGGGAAGGTGGCGCGAAGCCATGGAATCCGAATTGGACTCCATGCACTCAAACAAGGTCTGGGCCTTGGTAGATCCACCAGTGGGAGTGGCTCCCGTGGGTTGCAAGTGGATCTATAAGCGAAAGCTTGGAGTGAACGGAGAGGTAATAACCTACAAGGCGCGATTAGTGGCAAAAGGATATACTCAAAGACCTGGAATTGACTTTGAGGAGACCTTCTCGCCCGTCGCAATGCCTAAATCCATTCGAATCTTGCTGGCCATAGCTGCGTGGTATAACTACGAGATATGGAAGATGGATGTAAAGACTGCCTTTCTCAATGGGGACATTGATAAGGAGATCTACATGGAGCAACCAAAATGATATGCATCCAAAGGAGATGAACACAAGGTGTGCAAACTCCAGAGGTCCATTTATGGACTGAAGCAAGCTTCCCGAAGTTGGAACATTCGTTTTGATGAGACAATCCAAACTTTTGGATTCATCAAGAACATGTTCGAACCTTGTGTGTACAAGAAGATCAGTGGGAGTACAGTTGAATTTTTGGTGCTTTACGTTGACGACATTCTTCTCATTGGAAACAATGTGAAAGCGTTGTCCGAAACTAAAGCATGGTTATCTACACAATTCTCAATGAAGGATATGGGAGAAGCATCCTTTGAACTAGGTATAAGGATCTACCGAGATAGATCAAAAGGACTGCTGGGCCTCTCCCAATCCCAGTACATAGATAAAATCTTAAAAAGATTTAGTATGGAAGAATCCAAGAGAGGATTGCTTCCAAAGAGACATGGAATTGCACTCTCTAAGTCTATGGCCCCAAAGACGCCAGAAGAGAGAAGCAATATGTCTCGAGTACCATATGCATCCGCAATAGAAAGCATAATGTATGGTATGTTATGTACGAGACCAGACGTAGCGTACGCTCTAAGCGTTCAAGTCGCTACCAGTCTGATCCAGGTGAGCAGCACTGGATAGCCGTAAAGGCAATTCTGAAGTACCTGAGAAGGACTAAGGAATTGTTCTTGGTATACGGTGGAGGAGAATTGAAATTGGAAGGCTATACAGACTCAAGCTTCCAATGTGATGTAGACGACTTCAAGACGACATCAGGATACGTGTTCTGCCTCAATGGTGGTGTGGTTAGCTGGAAGAGCTCCAAGCAGGAAACAACCGCGTATTCAACCACCGAAGCAGAATACATTGCTGCGAGTGATGCAGCAAAGGAAGGTGTTTGGATGAGGAACTTCATCCAGGAACTGGATGTGATACCTAGCATCGCTGAGCCCATTACTATCTTCTGTGATAACAATGGGGCAATAGCGCAAGCAAAGGAGCCGAGATCTCATCAAAAATCCAAGCACGTACAAAGACGATACCACGTGATAAGAGATATCATTGGTAGAGGAGACATTAAGATGGAACGTGTCGACTCAGAAGATAATACGGCGGACCCGCTAACGAAGCCTCTGCCTCAAAAGGCATTTGAGAAACAACTGCAAAAGATGGGACTCAAGAACATAAAAGACTGGCTTTAGGACAAGTGGGAGATTGATAGAAATAGTGTCCTGCAAGCCAGCTGTATGGCGAGCATTTATTATAATAAATGAGAAACTATTCAATTTTGATTAATAAATGCACTTTATTAAATGGTCAACTTTATCTTATGTAATAATTATCTACGCATAAGGATAGAAGTCCTTAGATCACAGGGCTATGGGACAACCCGTGGACTGATCTCCAAGGCCGTGATCTAGAATATATATTCAAGAGTCGTAGAATCCAATCGAGATAAGACATCGTTGGATTCGGTTAGACTCTCACTATTGTGTATACTCCGATGAATTGGAGAACGCTGGGGTCCACGAGCGTGACTGGGATGGTCGATACACATAAGTGGGTGGCTTGCTGGGATGGCAAGCGCACTGAATACCCCAATTAGGAAATAACTCACCATGGAAGCGGTAGTCGCATATCGGGGTTGAAGTTATTCCATATTTATAATAGTATACGAGGAACGATCCCTAACTACTTGAGGTGATAGGGTTTATCTGGTGCGAGAACTTCTATGCTTTGATATGAGTTCCAACTGACTGGGGATCGCCAGAAGGTCTCTGTGGACTCATATTGGATATAGAGGAACTCGTATGCAGATTCATATCATCAACAAAGGATCAATGGACCCGACTTGATAGGTTGGGAAATTCTCCTATGGATTTCTGTGAGAAATTAATTCTGGTAAAATCCTTGGCCAAGGTATCTGACGACTTTATGTAAGTAGCTCATAAAGATTAAGTCAAAGAGAATTTATTTCGAGATCAGAGTACATAAGGTCAAGACAAAAGAAAAGGGAATCCGATGAAAGACCATACCCTTAAGTCTCGACTGGGAGATTGATCGATGGAGATATTATGTCGTATATGGAAATTATAAATGATAAAAAGGTTCACTGAATTAATTCACCAGTGATTGGGCTCCATGGGCTTGTGGCTGGACATCGACCGTGGAGTGTGGGAGAATTCCCAAATTGGCAGGGGTGCTAATTTTGGAATGGTCAATCGATAGAGTGTTCGATTGATTTAGAGTAAGTCTTACTCGAATAATTAAATAATATCTAATTATAACCCACGGCCAATTATGTGGTGAACCTACGCGGGCATACACAATACACATGAATCGTAAGCGAGGAAATAAGAACGATCGAGTCGACTGGGTGAATAATCGACTGGGTCGATTATTATGAGTGGGTCGACTAGGTCGACCCAATTGGAACAAATTGAGATCCAATTGGAATTGGATCAGGATCATAAATTAAATTGGAATTTAATTTGTGGATTAATTAATTAAGTTGGATTTAATTAATTAAAAGGGATTTTAATTAAATGGGCTTGGAGTCTGATTTAATTAAATGGGAGATTAAGTTAATTAATTGGGCTATTTAATTGGGAGATTAAATAAAGCCTGGTCAAATTAATTAACTGGGCCATGAATTAATTAGAAGACTTGGTCTTCTAATTAAAGAGGGCCATGACCCTTGTAGGAGAGAAGAGCCCTAGTCCTAATAGGACTAGGTTAGGGAGATAACTATAAGTAGCTATCTTGTAGTTATTTTTCACACAACTCCATAAGCGAAAATTGAGCAAGAGCAAAATTCTCTCTCCCCTCTCCCAGTAAAAGTCGACCGGACCCTGTCTTCCTTTTAGAAGAATTTTCGTTTTCGATTCTTGTTCCCAAATCGTTCCTATATCCTAGATCATAATATATCTTGTGTTCTAGCTGATCAAGATTTATTATTTTCGTGAAATTGTGGTGTATCAACCCGTAGAGGCGCAACACGTGGGGCGCTGCTGCAGAGCTTGGATCGATTTGGCTGAGGAGAAATTTAGAGTTGGTTTTTTGCTAGCCGAGGATTTGCAAGGAGATAGGTATAACGTGCAAACTTATACTGTCGTTTTATTTATGTTTATATATATACACCTAGAGCAGTATCCTGGCAAGATTCCGTAAGAGGTCCTAAAATTTTATATTCCGCTGTGCCTAGGGCTGTTTATCTTACCGAATCCCAACAACCCTGTCAGAAGGAGATGGAAGAATAATCTATGAACCCTCCGGGAAATATTTTGTATAATTATCCAAGACCTCATGGAAAGTCTCATCGGTGTACGCACAGGAAAGGTTCTCATTCGGATCAGAGACTTGGGGGACGGCACCCTTGCCTTTTTTAGCCTTGGCCACGACCTCGGCGTCAGATATGATCCGCACTGAAAAAGTGTCTTTCTCAGGAATAATCATCTCGGATACTCCTGCCGGTATAGATGGAGGGCTAGAAGAAGCCCCCGCGTCGATAACATGATTGACTTGTTCAAGAGAAGAAGAAGAGGGGTTCTTCGAAATAGAGGGCATGATATTCAATCCTCAGAAAATAGTGATCGATGAATACAATATATTGGAAGAAATTATCGAGTAAGAAAATTACTGTGAGAAAATGGGAGCTGGAAAGTGAAAGATGGTTAAAACAGCGATCACCTATTTATATAGAAAGACGAAAAGACGTTTCGAACCTCTTGCGACTAATCATATTCCCGCCAATCGGCAAAGAAGAATCACCTCCTCGAAGAAGAAACAACATTACAGATCGAAAAATGACAAAACGACTATCTATGATGCGTATCACTCTTTTCCTTGCTTAGGATTTTTTCCCACCGGGTTTTTTCCAAGTAAGGTTTTTAACGAGGCACAATTCATAGAATAAACAGTCGCATAAGACCATCTACTTCTACAAGCGTCTACTACATACACGCTTGAAGAAGTGAGGGAGTACTGATGGGGGATGTTTTACACCCCTTATAACACTCGGAACGACTAGACAATACTTGATCGACTCGATCAGGAACGCTGTTTCGCTAACGAGCCATGCGATCCGACCAGAGATATCAATCCGCAGCGATCAAGCCTGAAGTCCAAATTCCTGAAAGAGAATTATACCAAGTCCTACTTGGACTATGTTTCCTTGTATAGCTAGGGTTGTTAACATATAAATACCTAGTTAAACATTTTATTTAGACAACAACAACGATTCAGAACTTACGCCTCTGTACTTGGGCAATCTGATAATTAAAATATAGAAAAGCTTTTGCTATACTACATTCAACATTCATCGTCTTGTGTTCTTATTTGCTCTTTATTTATTGTTCTTTCTTGAGATTGATCCATCCAGAATAAAGTAACTGAGCCCTACAATACATATAATCTAACCCCATAACCCCATAAACCTATATTATTGATTTAATCCAACCCTACGAAAAACGGTTAAATCAAATACCTTTACATTGTTTCCAGTGAGAAGGATGTCATCAACGTAAAGCACCAAAAATTCAACTGTAATCCCACTGATCTTCTTGTACAAGCAAGGTTCGAACACGTTTTTTATGAATCCAAAAGTTTGGATTGTTTTATCGAAACTGATGTTCCAACTTCGGGAAGCTTGCTTTAATCCATAAATGTACCTCTGGAGTTTGCACATGTAACCCCCCCAAAATTTCGAACCCTTTTGATTGGATTTTTATTCCAATTTATGTGCTACATTTTATTTTCAAAGTTAAGCATTGATTTGAACTAAAGCATACAAATTAATTAAATATTGTGATCTTTCGAACTTGAAATAATTAAAAATATAAAAGTTACTTTAAAATAAGATTAAGACCTTTTTGAAAAAAAAAATTGGGTTTGGATGCACAAAAATTTCTTTTAAGGGACAAAAATATAAGTTTTCAAAACTTCAGGGGGCAAAGTGTAAATTCGCCCAAAGTTGAAGATTCTCTGCAGGAGTAATAATTTCTCCTCCTAGCACACTCCAAGAGCTGCAAAAGCATGCCCTTGGGTTGAGGAACTCCTCCATCCAAGAAAATGCATGCATTGGTGAGTTTAAAGAAGACAATTATGTCTTCCCACTTTTCTAAGTAAAAGTTGTATGTATACATGTATGTATACATTTTCAAATCTGATTTCATTATCTATCTAAACACTCCATCTCAATCTTTAATTCTTTCCACATTATTACACTTCACTTAGTGAATACTTGAGTTTTAAAAAGAGAGAAAATGAGTGCATGAAGGAAATAAGGGAAGAAGGAAGGCAGACCGCCACCACTGCCGCCGTACCGCCGCCTCCACCATCGAAACCCTATCACCTGAAACCACCATGGTCATCACCGCCGCCACCCCACAGCCGCTGCAACCTCCGGCGATTCTTCTTTAAAGGACAACACTCTAGAAAGATAAATTTCGGATATACACAGCCAAGCCTTTTTTTTTCGCACATTCAGTCTTCGTCCATCGTTGGATCATGTCCAAATTTTGTGTGAAGGTCCTACACACATGGGGCTACATATTGACCGTTCGGATCGTCGCTTGGATCTCCCAAAGTTTATCTCCAATCGTTACAAGTTGGTGAAAAGTAAAGATTTGAGGGCTTTTGTTATGAACCACCACCGGAGCCGCCACCACTGCCACCGGAACCACCACCACCTTCGGAGGTCTTAAAATGAAGAGAGTTTCTTCCCCTTTGTTTCTTTGGGTAAAAATCCGTCTATGCATGTGTTCTTTAATCCTTGTGATTTTATTTTCCTTTCTTCAAAGTATATATTGAAGAAATTTAGTTTATCCTTGTAGCTTTTGTGATAAGTTGTTGAGTTTATATTTAATATTAGATATTTAATGTGACTTGCTTTGGTTTTGTTTAAATATTTCTTATATGTTTGGATCTTGATTTATTTGTGTAAGAAAGTTAATGTTTTTAATATTCAAAATTTTGGGGGTATTTTTGAAAGATTTTAAAAGTTGAAGGGTTGAGGGTTGCGATTTTTGTTGGAAGTAAAAAGGGACTGAAAATATAAGTTTTTTTTTTATTTTTGGTTTGGGTTACATAAAAATTATTTGTTTTAAAGTTGCTCCAAGTTTGTTTGCAAAAAGGGAGTTTTCAAAACTTTTGGGGTTAGTTTTGCAATTCTGAAAATAAGGGGGAAAAGGCGTTGTTTTGTCGCTATTTTACATAGTTAATTTTATCAACTTTTGATTAATTAATTTGAAGTAGTGCTTTGATCATTTGTGTTTTAAGAAATTTTTCCGAAGAAACCTTAAAATTAAAGAACTTTTTGTTTCTCATTGTTAGTTTGTGAAAAGTTATTAAAACTTATTGTTAATCTCAGTTTTATATTGAAATTATGCTTGATTATTTTTAAATATTGCTTAAATGCGTGGATCATGAATTAATTTTCAAGAAAATTGGTTTTTTAAGTTTTCAAAACTATGAGGGTATTTTTGAAAAGTTTTAAACTTGTGGGATTTTTAAAGATTTGATTTTTGAAGTAGCAAGATATTTAATACTTCTATTTGATTTTCGATATGAGTTTAGTTAAAAATCTTTCGATTTAAAATTTGTTGCAAATTTTTGCAAGATGAATATTTTTAAAAGATTAGGGATAGTTTTGTAAATCTGGAAAATGAAGGTGAAATTTTTGTTGTTTTGGCACTGTTTTACGAAATTAATATTTTGAGTTTTGAAAATAATATCTCTTAAGTTCTAAGTACTTTTGTGTGATGTGTTAGTTTAGAAAATCCTTGTGTAGGATTTTCATTAGTTACGTTTTATAAGGCAGTTAGATACATTCTTAGTCGTATACGTATTTGCTCAGGTTTCAGATACACTTCATTGTGGAATTTTGGTCGCCGTAATAAGCTATTCAGGTGAGTGTTGTGTGTTACTCGTGCGTATGTCTGAATGTGCTGTGTGTTACTGTTGCAATTGTTGTTATTGTATTGGTTACTGGTCCCTGTTACTGAACTGTTACTGTTACTGTTACTGTAGTGTTTACTGTTACTGTCTGGGGCCCTTTTCTTGGTGTACGGAATCGTGGGTAAACTTGGTTAGGGCCGGAGGGTTACCTCGATCCATCGTAGACCCGCTTCACGAGCTAAGTGTGGAGGTTACACTTGGGGAGTGAATGTCAAACTCCTGGCGTTTGACGTCAATGCGCACTGTTATGTAAGGTCGCACCTTACTTGGAGTGTTCGGTGGTGGTTTTCCTGACCGTGGATTGGAGGGTAAGAGGAGAACGACATCAACAAATGTTGGTTACTTGTTTAACTTGCTTAAATTGTTATAACATATGTTCATTACTGTACTGTTGTATATGCTCATGTATACTATGTTGCATCCACGCACATGTGCACTACAGCCTCACTAAGTTGGACGATCAACTTATGCATTCCATGTTTCAATCTTTTCAGCTACAAGTGTTTGGGGAAACGATAGATCAAGTGCGGTTAGGTCATCACGGTTGGGGTCCCACCCTAGTTTCAGAGAGTAGTAGAACTTTCGTTTAAATTCTTATTTAATTTTAAGATTTTCATTTGTTTTAAATTTCCTATAATGTATAATTTGATTCTTATTATATCTTGCTAAATATCTTGGTATTTTAGCTAATTTTATAAAATGGGAATATATATAGAAAAGGATTTTTAAATTTTATCAAATATTAATCTTAATCTTCTTGTATTCCTTTTGAGTCCCACAAGTCTTTTCTCACCACGTCATGTCATCCATTAAAATTTGATTTAATTACTTCCGCTTTAAATTTAGTAATCAAAATTGTCCTAATTTTGTTTAAACCGCTTCCGCATTTAGACTTTTAATTTATCGTTTTCTGTAAAAAAAATAAAAAAAATAAATAAATAAAGTTTCAGTATTTTAATAATTTTTCAAAATAATAATAATTTTTCGACTGTTATCCGACGGACCCGCGGAGCTGGGCCGCCATAGCACACCTTGTGTTCATCTCCTTTGGATGCGTATCCTTTTGGTTGCTCCATGTAGATCTCCTTATCAATGTCTCCATTGAGGAAGGCGGTCTTCACATCCATCTGCCATATCTCGTAGTTATACCACGCAGTTATAGCCAACAAGATTCGAATGGATCTAGGCATTGCGACGGGCGAGAAGGTTTTCTCAAAGTCGATGCCTGGCCTTTGAGTGTATCCTTTTGCCACTAGTTGCGCTTTGTAGGTTATTACCTCGCCGTTCACTCCAAGCTTTCGCTTATAGATCCACTTGCAACCCACGAAAGTCACTCCCACTGGTGGATCTACCAAGGCCCAGACCTTGTTTGAGTGAATGGAGTCCAATTCGGATTCCATGGCTTCGCGCCACTTTCCCGAATCTATGTCTAACATAGCTTCTTCATAAGTCCTTGTGTTGGTTAGAGACTGTCCAGTCTCGTGCAGCAGACTGTAGTACCTCTCGGCTTCTCTATGTTGTCTTTCTGACCTACGAAGTATCAGTGTACTTTCTGGTGCACTTTCATGCTCTTGTTCTACCACTGTCTGTGGTGATGGGTCGGCTTGATCGACCTCTTGGGCCTTTTCAGCTTCAGTGACCTCATCCAATTCTACGTTGTGTTCCTTCTTGTCCAACAAAAAATCCTTCTCCAAGCAGTGCGCGTTCCTTGAGACAAACGTAGTTTGTCTCGTAGGATCATAGAACTCGTATCCTATCGAGTTTTCTGGATA
This sequence comes from Penstemon barbatus, assembly GCA_003313485.2. Classification (NCBI taxonomy): domain Eukaryota; kingdom Viridiplantae; phylum Streptophyta; class Magnoliopsida; order Lamiales; family Plantaginaceae; genus Penstemon; species Penstemon barbatus. The sequence continues at coordinate 41,182,523 of CM064884.1, read as the reverse complement.
CCCCATGAATTTGCACAAAGTGGATTTGGTTTCCAATTTATCTCCCACTAGCTTTTTAACGTAAGCGGGAGATTCCCATATGCACATGAATGCGTATGAGGGTGTCTTGCCAAACCATAATTCGTATGGTGTCTTTCTACGGATTTAGAAGGTACCATATTCAGTATCTTCGTTGCCGTGAGGAGGGCATGTCCCCAAAATGAAAGACGAAGGTCAATGGCACTCATCATGGATCGTACCATGTCCATCAAGGTTCGATTCCTTCTCTCTGATACTCCATTTAATTCGAGTGTTGCAGGAGGAGTCCACTGCGATAGTATTCCATGCTCTACAAGATAATTTAGAAATTCGTTACTAAGAAATTCTCCACCTCGGTCAGAACGAAGAGCCTTTATCGTATGACCAAGTTGATTCTCTACTTCCATCTTGAATTCTCTGAATCCCTCAAAGGCTTCAGACTTGTGTTTCAACAAGAACACATATCCATAACGACTATAGTCGTCAGTGAAAGTGATGAAGTAATCATAGCCACCTCGGGCACTTCTTCTTAGTGGTCCACATACGTCAGTATTAAGTCCAATGTTTGTTTTGCTCGCTCAGGGTTTCCCTTAAACGGCAACTTAGCCATTTTACCCTTTAGACATGGTTCACATGTTGGCATTTCATCAATGCGATTGATTTCAAGCGCGCAACTTTTGAATCCTTGACTTGGATATATGTCCAAGTCGAGCGTGCCACAATTGGGCAGAGATTTCATTATCTTGTTTTCTTTTGTTTTGTTGTACGTGCATAACTAACTTAGGTGGTTCAATGGTATATAGTCCATCTTTTAATGTACCAGTGAAAAACAAATTATCATTCATGAATAACGAAAGGGAACCTTTATTAATTTCAAATTAAAATCTTCATTATCCAAAACAGGAATAGAAATAATGTTTTTCACCAAACCAGGTACATAAAGAACATTCCTAAGGACTAATTTATTACCACCTAAATCTAACTCCACTTCGCCTATGGCCTCGGCAGCAACTCTAGCTCCATTGCCAAATCTCAAGATCCAATCCCCTGGCCTAAGTGGTCTTGTTGCTCCCATCACCTGTAAATCATTACAAAGATGAGAACCACAAGCAGTGTCTAACACCCAAGATGCACAGTTAATTGACAAATTAACTTCAACAAGGAATATACCTTTCGAGCTCTCCAAGAACTCTTTGCAGTTCCTCTTCCAGTGTCCAGGTTTCTTGCAGTAGAAACATTTTTGTTCACCAGCGGAAGCTTCACGCTTCTTTCGCTTCCCTACGGCCCCGATGGTCCTTTGCCTTTGCTCGAAGGAGCATTTCCCTTCCCCTTCCCTTTCTTTGTCCTTTTGGACTTGGATTGGGTGGAAGTTGCAACCATCACTAGCTTCTCTCTTTTCATGGAAGCCTATGCAGTGGCGAGCATATTAGCCAACTCGTGAAGTTCAGCATCCATCTTGTGCATGTTGTAGTTCACTACAAATTGCTCGATTGATCTCGGCAACGATTGGAGGATTATATCCTGGCAGTAGGTCTTGTCCATCTTTACGTCAAATTGACCAAGCTTTTCCATAAGCCCAATCATCCTGATGCAGTGAGAATGAACATCAGTACCCTCTGCCATCCTTGTTTGTTGCAGAGTCTTGGCGGTTTCATACCACTCGTATCTACTTTGCACCCCAAATAGACCATTCAGGTGCGTGTAGATCTCAAAAGCAGACTTCATATGCTCGTGCTGCTTTTGAAGCTCATTCGACATGGATGCCAGCATGAGACAACGTGACTGCAAGTCATCGTCGAGCCATAGATCAACGGCTTCCTTCTCAATATCATCGGCATCCTGAGCAACTTCAGGAGGGGGCCCATCAAGGACAAAGCCTCGCTTTTCAGAAGCGAGAATGATCTTAAGGTTCCTGACCAAGTCATGGAAGTTGGGTCCAGTCAATTTGTTTTGTTCAAGTATGATGGAAATCGGATTTTTAGACATTATATCTACAAAAAACAACAAAAGAAATAAATACGCGAAAGATTAATTTAAAATGCACAATTTACAACAGGGGCTTTATTTGTAAATTACTCCCACTATTTTAATCAAAATCTTATGCCCCCACATAAGTTTCGTGAATTTAAAATATCCTAGCGGGCTCAATGCCCAAATGCAATCTCCTAGTACCCACGACTCGTTGGCCATACCTAGGTAACTAAATTAGCCACTCTCTCTCTTCTGCGCGCACTTGATTTGTGTACTGAGCGCGAAACCCCGAGTTCGCTATTAAATTCGCACACTCACTCAACATTAGGGGTGGAATCGGGATGGTTTTTCGGGAATTCGGGTATTTCGGTACGGGATTTTGGGTTTCGGGATTTCAAATTTAAGTCCCAAAACCCGACCGATCAACTAAGATCCTACGGGTTTCAGGTACCCGATTTAATTTCGGGATTTCGGGACGGGTTCGGGTGTCCCGGGAATCTATTCTTGAGCCGCCTCTAGCATCTCTAGCATCAGTAGATTTAGACCTGCAAAAAGACTCACTCCCAACTACTTGATTTAATTGGATTTCGTCGAGTTAATTGTATCAGTGAATATGGGATATTGGGGATTCTCAATATATATAATTTAAAGGGCTCTGTTACTTTATTCATGATGGATCAATCTCAAAGAAGAACAATTTCGAAGGAACAACAAGTAATTATGATAACCAACGTAAAAATAAAATGAATATGAAGAAAAAGCTCTTTTCTTATTGAATATTCTTGGGTTCTGCTGTTATGCAGAGTTTAGTAGCGTATTTGCCGTGTATTCAAAAGGTGTCTAATACAATGATTAACTAGGTATTTATATCATACTAAACCTAGCATTACAAGGAAACGTAATCCTAATAGGACTCGGCCCAATTATCCTTCTTGAGTCCGGAGCGTAGTCTCCTTGTCGAAGAGAGTTGTATTCGGCCGGGTCGATAAGATGATCCCGAACTGACTTGTCTGGTCGAACCGATCTTCTATTCTTCAGTCAATCCGTACATTATAAGGGGTGCGAAATAGCCCCCATCAGTACTCCCTCACTTCTTCGAGCGTATAGGTAGTAGAAGCTCGTAGAAGTAGATAATTTTCTTACGACTGTTATCCTCTATGAGTGGTGCCTCGTTAAAAACCTTACTTAAGAAAAAACCCTGTGGGAAAAAATCTTAAGTAAGGAAAAGAGTGCTACGCATCATAGATAGTCGTTTTCTCTTTCCAATTATGAATCGTCATGCGTCCCTTCGGGGAGGCTTTTTATCTTCTTCCGTTTTTGGCGGGAATGTGATTAGTTGTGACGAGTTCTAAACGTCTTTTCTCTTCTTAGTATAAATAGGTGACTATTAAGTTTGTCATTTCTACTTTATACTTCCTTATAGTTCGTAGTCATTTTCTTGCTTAGTCGTTCATCATATAAAGTTTTCCTTTTATCGACTTATATCCTCCGAGAATACGAAAATATGGCTTCTTTAAGAAAATCTTCTTCCTCCTCTAGGGAGAATGCCGCTCCCAATAACGAGGAGGAATTGCATTCTAATCCTTCGAGCGAGCAAACTGCAGTTTCTGAATTTGTTATTCCTGTTGAAGATACCTTTAAGGTTCAAATTCTTTCCGATACAGATGTCGCTGCCCGAGCCAAAAAAGGCAAAAGTACTGTTCCTCAAATTTCTGAACCAATTGAGGACCTAGCTTGTGCTTACACGGTGGATACTTTCCCTGAGGTTGTGAACAACTATGCCAAATATTTCCCGGAGGGTTTTGAGATAGTTCTCCCTTCTCCTTCTGATAGGGTTACATCACCACCGGAAGGATGTCGAGCCTTTTACACGGCCCATTTTAATAGTGGTTTGCGTCTTCCGTTGTCTCCCCTTTTTCTTGATATCCTAAAAATATTCAGTGTGTCCTTGACACAATTAGTCCCAAATTCCGTGGCCTTCGTGGTTTGTTTTTCTGTCTTAATGATCGCGAAAGGGTTTAAACCTTCCTTACGTAACTTTACACAACTTTTTCGGTTTAATACTTCCAGTTCCTCCAATCATGGATATTTCTTCGCTAGTCAGAGGCCTAGTCGAGCAATCTTCGACTCCCCAGTTTCTAGCAACCCTTCTTGGAAATCTCATTTTTTCTTTGTTCGCCCCCCATCTCGTCTTCGTTTGGTGGATGGTTCGACCATGCCCTTCTCGTGGGATCGTGGCCCCAAATGGGTTTACGGAGGTTGCCTGCTGACTGGTGAACTCATTCCTGATGATGCTCAGTTTATTGGTGAAATCCATGCTATGCGTACCAACAAATATCAGAGTGCTCTTCTGATTGGGGAAGTTTTCCTTCGTAAAGCGGGATTGAGTGCTCATGATTTTCCAATCAGTTCATCATCTGAATCACTTGGTAAGCATTTTACTTCAGCTTAGTGTTGTGATGATACCTTCTCTACAGAGAATCTAACTTTTATCTTATTTCTTTTTCAGCTCATATGGTAGAAAATTCCCGACATTCTTCAAAGGGAAAAATGGTGTTGTCCAAATCCTCCAAATCCATAGAGAACGTCCCTATCGAGCAGAGAGCGTCTCGGAAAAGAAAGCTGGAGTTGAGTCATGAGTCCGAGGAGAATGGAGAGGAATCTCCAGATTCTTCTCAAGATTCCCCTATTCGTCAAGGGACTGGATCCGGTTATCCCCCCCTTCAGCTTAGAACATCCTTGGGTATTCGTGGATGTCGCAGCTGGTCGATGCCTCATCCTAACAATAATCCGGTGGAGAGAAAGAGGAGCTACTATGGTCGTTCTGATAACGATCTTTCTTTACTTGGCGACAATCATCCAAAACCTACTTTGGTCGAAATGATTGTGGATCATTTAGAGGGAAAGAGAGCTGCTGGCTATCCTGAGAATGGTTCATTTGTCCATGACGAGAGCGAGAATGTGGTCGATAAGGCAACTCGTGTTCTTTTGTCCGGTGTCTTTACACGTGACATAAATAAGCTTCTTCGGAAGGATCCTTTGGAGAAATTTCAGCGAGCTTCTCTTTATGCTGAAAAGGTGATCTTTTTGAGTTTGCTTTATAGGATATTTTCCTTCGAAGATTTTTTTAGTTTGCTAACTCATTTCTTGTTTTGCCCCTTTACTTTTTCAGACTAAGACTTGTTTAGCATCATACGCCTATGAAACTGCTCTCTGGAAGCAACAATGTGAGTTTCTGGATGAGAAATACAAAGCTTTACTTCATAAGTCTTCTGGTTCAGAGGTTGGTCCCTCAACGTCTTCTTCCGTTCCGGTAGTAGAGACTCGGGCTGCGGGGACCGATGACCAGGAGATTATAGACAGGGTTCTGGAGACTTCCCGTGCTCAAGAACAAGCCAACCAAATGGCTAAAAAGTTAGAGGAGTTCCAATTTCAGAGTACTGCTCGGATTAGCGAGTTGGAATCTCAAGTATCAAGTCTTCAAGCCTCTTTAGAGGAGTATGAGGGGGACATTCCTCTTAGTGGACTCAGGGATCGTTATGGTAGGAATCCTGATGAAAAAGTGATTCGTGAATTCCTTAACTCTCCTGTCCATACAGCGTTGGTATATCAAATGGTTGGTCCGCTCCAAGAAAGTACTTTCAAGAAGGCGGTTCATCAGTTGGTCGCTTTTGAAATGATAGAGGATCGTCGAAAGGAATATTTTAAGGCGGCACATATTCGGTTAAACCGCTATGGCGAAGTATAGTCTCCTTCCGAGCTTCCAGACGTCGTTTATCAAAATTTTCCTTTGGCTCACCTCGTCAAAGAGTTCGAAAATCCATTGCCGATTCCTCCTTCTGATATTAATGATGAGCTCGATGACAATTTTATCGATCCAGAGGAAGAGGAAGAGGTTATTGAGCCAGCAAAAGAAGGAGACGTCGTTAGCGAACAGAAGATTCCGGAGGGCGATCAGGCTGCATGATATATTGATCCATGAAAATATCTTTGTAACTATTTATTCTAGGTCTAAATGTAACATTACACTTTCACCCCTTTGTACGTTAAACGTTTCATATTCTGTCAGTCGTGTCTTTTCATCTTTGCCGTAATAATTCAGACAAGTCATTAAATTCGCCGTAATCATTATGCGTGCGTCTTTTTAAATTCTAGTGTTTATTCCAAGGTCAGTTTTTCTATTTCGCGCCCTTTCCTTGGGTCTATCGCGTCTTTTCGTATAGTATAAATATAAAAGGTAAAAATTTGTCTCGCTATTTGCCGCCTTGCTTATATCTCAACAAAATACTCCTTCTTTATTAGGTCGATAAGCTTTCTCGATATTTTAAATTTACTTCTTGAATTCCGATCATGACTAATCTTTTCGGTAATACATCAAAGCGTCCTTCCCGTGAGAACGCTAGAAATCCCAGATTGAAGAAGTCTCGAACAGAGGGGCCCTCGATGGAACCTCCTCGTTCATCTTCTGTTAGTAGGTCGCTGACCGATACCCTTGTCGTCCCCTCCGAACCTTTTTCTATAGTTAGTTCATCCTTTGCAGGACCAATATTTCCTTCTTCCACTGAAGTTGGAAGTATGCCTTCCCCTGGTCGGGTGGCTTTTGGCGATATGTCCAATGAGGAGCAGACTTATAATATACCCGTTACATCAGGTGTTTCTTCCTTTGAGCATGCTTTTCACGGAGAGGTTGCTAATAGCTCCGTTTCTTCGTCTCTTTCTACCGCCCAGCTTGTCAGCGGACCCCTAAGGGGAGATGCAGCGGGGGCAGTTGGTGAAGATTCTTTTTTGGATTCGTCTATGACACAATCTGTGTCTCATGATTTTTCTGATTTTTTATTCCATGATACAACTATTGTTAATGCCTCCTTTGAATCTGGCGGGCCTTCTGGAGGTCGAACTGAGTCAAGGCCTGGTCGCCGGACCGTTATATCTGCTTCGGGTAAGGAAACCTCGATTAGCCCTAACGAGAGGGAATCCCCTCGTCTGTTAGATGATCGTTGTATCCTTGAGCAAGTTAAGGATATCTTGCAGTCAGCGACTCCCCGCCCTGACAATGTCCCACTTGTTAGTGAATTGTCGGGCTCTGTTGAGCCCGACGGTTTGTCATGGGATCTGGGCTTGAGCACTATTTTGCCCGGTGAGTTGAGGAAGCTTGAGAGTAATTCCAATGTACGCCTTGTTCAGTCGCTAGTGAAGTTGTGCGAGCAGGTAGACCTATCTTTCATTATTTTTCCCGTTTTCATTTTGATTGCCTTGTTACATAAGGACTGTTTTCTTTTTCCAGGCTAAGTACTTTGCACTCCAGCTGGGTGTGCAAAATGACTATATGTGGATAAGCAGAGATGCTTATCAACGTCGTTTGGAATCAGGGTCGGCCAAGGTCAGAGGGCAGAGTCTCCAACTGCAGCTTGCCAATGATGATTTGAAAAAATTGCAAGAAGAAAGTATGTCTGGGAGAAAGAGAAAAGTGACTTGGTTCAGGCTGCTGCCCTAGCAGAGGAGTCCCGATGGCGGTCCTATGAGGAAGGTTATGACGCCAGTTATCTAAAGCGTCAAGAGGAGTTGATGGCGTTTGCTGGTAACTTGACTCCTCGGAGGACTGTTTCTGCTAGTCAGCCTGTTGATAACAACCCTTCTCGGTGATCTTGTTCGACCTGGTAGGCCTAGGACTGTCTCTTTTTTTTTTTTTTTTTTTTAGTGCCTAACTTTTTGTGTAGTTGCTTGGGCTGAAGCTTTTGTACTGGGAGAACGATTTAATTAAAAACTATGATCTCTTGCAGGCAGATCCCTGCCTTGATCAATTTTATTCTGTAGATACATTTTGTTATGCACGTTTTGCTGTTATGCATAAATATAACTTCATGAAATAATCAGCATAGATTAGCATACTTATATGATATTGATCTTCGTGGAGAATATTCATAATAGAGAAAAAGGTAGCTTAATTTTGCTCAGTCAGTGTTTAAGTAACTGAATGATATAATGTTTGTTCTGCAAATCAAACTTTTTTGATGATCAACCCAGTATGGTCCCTTGGGTTATATCCAAAGTCACATTATACATCCAGATGTAGATAGGAGGTCATTCGTATCGATAATCGATTGAATAGCTGTTAAGGAATGCTCAGCATCTTGGTTGATGTTCAATCCATGCTTTGTAAATTTGTCTTTTTGTGATGTATATCTTATATAAGGAGGCTATTATTCCTTCTGTTGAACTCTGCTTTTCCTTCCATAGGACTAAGTTTGAAGAGAAGATATCCCTCTAAGTATCTTCCTAAACTTTATGTTTCTCTGTACTGACTGTGAGTTATATGTTCTTCAAACAGAACAACCAGTGTATCATTATATCATTTCTTTGATATGGGAGGAATTGGAAAACATAGAATTATTAGCCAGATCTGGCCTGCTCAGACCTCCTTCAGCAATTCTTTGGAATATTAGGCAGTGACGACAGTGCAGTCTGGCATGGTGGTATTTACCGTCCCAGTATCGACGTCAGATTTCTTGGACTCCAATGGAGTTCTTGTATGGTTAAGTTAATAGTTCCCCATATGACGTATAAGGCAGTGACGACCCTCGTATGGTGGAGGGTTTGGTCTTATATCTCTAGGCGAGCAAGTATCCTTTTTACAACGGTTTAAACTTGCATGCCTTCGTTGAGGATCTTAAGTTTTCTGCCGAGTGACTATCATATGTTAGCGTGCAATCCTTTCTGGTCCGGAGCTCCTTCAGGTCCGCTTGGATTATTCGTTTATCGCTTCGATCTAAGGTTTCTTTTGTTATCGATTGGTTGAGTCGATCAGAGAGGTGCCGTTCCAACTTACTTGCATTAATTATGGGAAGTCAAACGGTCGCATTTCCGTCCCTTGATCAAATACTTTTTCAGTCGTTGGATTACTTAGATCTATTCTTATAAATAGGGCGGTGGTTTGCGAACTTCATTTGCAATTTCTCAAAAAGGATGGAGATCTCAGTTTCCTTAAATTTTATTTTACCTTCTGATCCCATAATATTCAAAAAGTCACATTATCGTGGTTTACATCATAATGACTTAATTTTCTTTTGCCTTGTACTGACGGGTCCCATGGAAGCCCTACCTTGTACTAATGGGTCCATGAGGCCTCAATCTTTGTTTTCACAGATTTGAGGTCCGTGGTTTCTGTTTGCACATGGAGGGTTCATATTTGCCAGTCACCCCTGTTCTTCGATGTTACCTCCGGAGTGATAGACTACCGGGGTGGGCTGGTAAATGTGCTTACCGCGACAGTCCTTGCGAGATGCTGCTTCAGAGTAAAATGCCAACTCCTAACGTAGAAGCAGTATTTTGTTGTGGGTGAACGGGCATTGCCAGTTATCTGGCTGGTAATGACCAATTCGTCTGGAGGAACATTTGATCTTCCGTCTCTGGCCATCGAACTAAAGAAGTCGATCATCCTGAGTGGCATGCTTCATAGGTGGTCTATCATAATCGACGAGGTACTAGGGAGGAGATTGGTGTTTCCGTGGACATTGTCGTGAGGATCCCAGATCCATAGGATAGGATCGTTTAATAGTTGTAACGATGTGTAAATCGTATATAGATCTTTGTAATCTTATCAGAGCTATTTGTATGTAATTTATTGCATGTTCCTTGAACACAGACGAATAAAACTTTACTATTATTCTTTTCATTCTTCTTGTCATTGATATCGTATTAATCCTATTTATGAGGAGCGTTTATCGAGCATATTCATTTATACTCTACTCATTTTTTATTTAGACTTAGGTTTTTAATACCAGAAGCCTTTTTGGTCGTTGAAAAGTAATCGAGGAGTGTTTATTGAGCGGATCAATGTATACTCAACTCTTTTTTTTTTTTATTTAGACTTAGGTTTTTAATACCAGAAGCCTTTTTGATCGTTGAAAAGTAATCGAGGAGTGTTTATTGAGCGGATCAATGTATACTCAACTCTTTTTTTATTTAGACTTAGGTTTATATACCAAAAAGTCTTTTAATCGTCAAAAATAGATTGAGGAACGTTTATTGAGCGGATCAATATATACTCAACTCTTTTTGTTTAGACTTAGGTTCTTATACCAAAAGCCTTATAATCGTTAAAAACAATCGAGGAGTGTTTATTGAGCGGATCAATGTATACTCAACTCTTTTTTGTCTAGACCTAGCTTTTTAATCCATAAGCCTTATTAAGCGTTGATGAATAAACGAGGAGTGTTTATTGAGCAGATCAATGTATACTCAACTCTTTTTGTTTAGACTTAGGTTTTTAATACCAGAAGCCTATTTTGGTCGTTGAAAATGAATCGAGGAGTGTTTATTGAGCGGATCAATGTATACTCAACTCGTTGTTTATTTAGACTTAGGTTTTTTATACCAAAAAGTCTTTTAATCACTATATTTGGATTGAGGAGTGTTTATTGAGCGGATCATTGTATACTCGACTCTTTTTCATTTAGACTTAGGTTTTTATACCAAAAGTCTTTTAATCGTCATAAGTAGATCGAGGAGTGTTTATTGAGCGGATCAATGTATACTCGACTTGTTTGTTGTTTAGATCGAGGAGTGTTTATTGAGCGGATCAATGTATACTCGACTCGTTTGTTGTTTAGATCGAGGAGTGTTTATTGAGCGGATCAATGTATACTCGACTCGTTTGTTGTTTAGATTGAGGAGTGTTTATTGAGCGGATCAATGTATACTCGACTCGTTTGTTGTTTAGATCGAGGAGTGTTTATTGAGCGGATCAATGTATACTCAACTCTTTGTATGGTCGGATCGAGGAGTGTTTATTGAGCGGATCAATGTATACTCAACTCTTTGTATGGTCGGATCGAGGAGTGTTTATTGAGCGGATCAATGTATACTTAACTCCTTGTGTCTTGATCTCAACCAATATGATAGTAGAATTCCAAGGAGCGTTTACCGAAACAATCGATTTATACTCAATCTTGATTTAATATTTAAAATTGCTAAAATCTTTAATAATCGAACTGTAGGCTAAGGCCTTTATTACAAAGAACAAAACTTACTAAAAGGAAATAAAATAAAGTAGCATAATCTACTAAAATTTATTTACCATAGTATTTTCTAAGGTTGACTGCATTCCAGGTTCTTGGTAAAGCTGTTCCATCCAAGTGTGCAATTTTGTATGAACCTTTCTTTCCTACGCCAATGACAACGTAAGGTCCATCCCAATTTTGTTGTAACTTTCCCACATGCTTGGATACTTCTACCTTTTTCAAGACCAGGTCCCCTTCTTTGAAGGTTCGGATGCGTACCTTTTGATTATACGTCTTTTCCATATTTGCTTTAGTGACTTGCAAACGTACAGCGGCTTTTTCTCTTAAAGCTTCTGTTAAATCGATATCATTTTCTCTTGTCTTTTCATTTTCCTGATCGTCATACATTTCAATTCTTGGTGTTGGAATTAGAGTTTCGATCGGAATAACAGCTTCGGAGCCATATACTAGGCTAAATGGGGTTTCCCCGGTTGAGGTCCTGACAGTGGTTCGATTAGCCCAAAGTACTCCTGGGAGTTCATCAAGCCATTTTCCTTTGGCTGCCCCTAATCTTTTTTCCAAGGATTTTATTATTTCTTGGTTTGCTACCTCAGTCTGTCCGTTCGCTCTAGGATGCCCGACCGAAGTGAAATTTTGCTGAATTCCTAGTTTTGAACACCATTCTACTACCTGTTTTCCCGCAAATTGGGTTCCATTATCAGAGATTAGAATTCTCGGGATGCCAAATCGACATACTATGAATTTCCAAAGGAAGTTGATCACTTGGAACTGAGTTATCCGTGCAAGGGCGACGCATTCTATCCATTTGTTGAAGTATTCAACAGCAACCAGAACGTATGCTTTCTTGGATCTAGCTGTAGGGAAAGGTCCTACAATGTCCATTCCCCATTGATCGAAGGGCCAACACACTGGTATTGGGTGTATGTTTTCTGCTGGTCGATGACATATATTAGCATGGACTTGGCAATGATGACATTTTTGGATATACTGTATGGCATCGTTGTTGAGGGTAGGCCAATAATAACCAGTTCGAATGCATTTTAAAGCCAATGCCCTTGCTCCGCTGTGATTCCCTGCTTCTCCTTCGTGTATTTCTCGGAGTATATCATTGGTTTGAGATTCGGAGATGCATCTTAGAAGAATTCCCGATACTGATCTTCGATAAAGTTTTTCTTCTATCAGCGTATATTTTGGAGCAAGATATTTTATTTTGCGAGCTTCGTTCTGGTCGAGCGGCAATTTTACTTCTCGAAGGTACTCTATCATTGGAGTCATCTAATTTGCTTCTACCTCTTCGATTATTTGAGTGATCGGTGTTTCATCGATATCGATTGCTGGTGTATTAGACATTAGCCAAGTGATTACTCTTTCATTCTTTCCGTCGTTGGACGCTGTAAATCTAGAGAGTTGATCGGCCCATTTATTTTCCGATCTTGGAATGTTTTGTATCCCAAATTCTTCGAACTTTTCCGCTAGTTGTTTCACTTTAGCCAGATATTTGATCATGTTAAATTCATTTGCCTCATATAGGCCCTCTATTTGTCTTTGTACTAACTATGAATCGGTTAATACTTTAAAATTCTTTATGTTTGCTTTGATTGCCATTTCCATTCCTGCGATCAATGCTTCATATTCTGCTTCGTTGTTTGTCACGATGAAGTCTAATGTTATCGCGTAATTGATATCCTCCTTATTTGGCCCGGTAAAGTTGATTCCAGCACCTCCTCCTTCTCGGCATGAAGCGCCGTCGACGTGCATTAACCAGGTTTGATTTTCTACAATCAGGATATCATGTGTATGGCTGGTTGATTCAGGATTTTCAACTTCCTGACTCGGAGTCTCTAGTAGGAAATCGGCTAGGACTTGTGCTTTAATTGCAATTCTTGGTTTGTAACTCGATGTCGAATTGACCGAGTTCGATCGCCCATTTGATCAATCTTCCAGAGGCTTCTGGTTTTGCTAAGACCTATCTTAATGGTTGATTGGTTAATACCACAACTTTATAGGTCAGAAAATAGGGTCGAAGTTTTCTTGCTGCCACTACTAAGGCTAAGGAGAATTTCTCTATTTCCAAGTAGTTTTTCTCGGCCCCCTGCAATAGTTTACTTAAGTAATAAACAGGCTTATTTTCTAAGCCATCCACTTTAACTAGTACCGAACTAATGGCCACTTCAGAGATCGATATGTATAGATATAACGGTTCCCCTTCAGTCGGTTTGGCCAAGAGTGGGGGCGTCGTTAGGTATTCTTTTAATCGTTCAAAGGCCTGGTCGCATTCATCAGTCCAGGCAAAGTTTTTCGCTTTTCGAAGCGTTTGGAAGAACGGCAAACTCCTGTCAGCTGATTTGGATATGAATCTATTTAACGCCACGATTTTGCCTACCAAGCTCTGTACTTGGGAGATCGTTTTCGGGGGCTTCATTTCAGTTATCGCTCGAATATTTTCTGGGTTGGCCTCAATTCCACGTTGATGTACCAGATATCCCAAAAACTTTCCTGATTTAACCCCGAATGTGCATTTGGCAGGGTTTAGTTTCATTCGATATTTTCTTAGTATTTGGAAGCATCGATCTAGGTGCTTTACGTGATCAGCTTCATTCATGCTTTTGACCAACATATCATCCACGTATACTTCCATTATTTCTCCAATTAATTCTTTGAACATCAGGTTAACTAACCTTTGGTAGGTGGCCCCGGCATTCCTCAAGCCGAACGGCATCACTATAAAGCAATACACTCCTTGCTCGGTTACGAACGCAGTTTTCTCTTGGTCCCACTCGTCCATGTATATTTGATAGAAACCTTGGAAGGCATCCATCATACTGAAAATTACGAAACCAGCGGTGGAGTCGACTAATAGGTCGATCCTTGGGAGAGGATATGGATCTCGCGGGCATAATTTGTTAAGGTCGGTGAAATCATTGCACATCCTCCATTTGTTATCCTTTTTATCTCCCTTTGCTACTAGCACGACATTACATAGCCACTCCGAGAAGTGTATTTCTCGAATTTGTTTTGCTTTGAGTAGCCTTTCTACTTCGGCTTTAATGATTTTATCTTTTACTGGCCCATGATTTCTCTTCTTTTGCCTAGCAGGTTTTGCCAGAGGGTCGATTTTTAGGGAATGACTGATTACGCGGGGGTCAATCCCTTCAATATCGTTCGCGCTCCAGGCGAAAATATCTACATTATTTCTGAGAAAGTTGATCAACATTACTTCCCCTTCCTTGCTCAACTCCGTACCTATTCTTGTTGTTTTCGATGAGTCCCCCTGTAGTAATATGACATCCTTATGTTCTGGTGGTTTTAAGGCTAAATCCACCGGCTCTTTTCCCTTTTTATCTATTCGGTCAGTGCTAGGGATTTTGACCTCGTTTCTACCGACGTCGTCTTCGATCTTCCTTTTGCTCGGGGTAATCGCTTTTGGGGGGCTTTTCAAAGTTAACGATGTGCTGTAGCAATCCCATGCCATACAATGGTCGTTCACTATTTCCCCGATGCCTATGTAGGTCGGAAATTTTATTTTTTTATGGTAAGTTGAGACGACAGCTCGGAACAAGTTGAGGGCAGGTCGCCCTAATATTGCATTGTAGGCGAACGGAGTTTCTACTACTAAAAATTTTACCAGTTTCACTGTTTGATATGGTTTCTTTCCGAGTGAAACACTCAAATTAATTGTTCCACTGGGGACAATTTCGGGTCCTCCGAATCCCACCAACGGCGTAGCTACCTTTTGGAATGTTATTTGCCCTAAGTTCATCTGGGCAAGTACCTCTTTAGAGATGATATTTGCAGAACTTCCATTATCAATTAGGATTCTTTTGACGTTGTAATTTGCTATCTCTAGGGATACCACCATAGGAAAATCGGGGCTATCCTCTTTCATGTCCCAAACAAGGTTCTTGGGTACTTCGCCTTCGTTGAAACTAATTAGCTGGTGCGTCGTTGCTTTGTTTTCTAAGGTCCATATTTCTTTCGGGTATTTTAGGCTTCCGACTATGGATCTAGCAGTCCTTCGACGAGCATTGCGGTTATCTCCCCCTGCGGGTCCTCCTGAGATCGTGTGTATGGTTCCGTTGACCTGATCATTATTTAGTTCTTGAGGGGGACCTTCACTAGGGGACTTTCTTCGTGAATTTCTTCTTGGGTGGTTATACCGAGGACTCCCGCTTCTTTCTCGCTTGCGGTTATCCCGCTCCAAATAGTCATTTAGTTTTCCATGTTCGATCAGCTTTTCGATCTCTCTTTTAAGGTGAAAACAATCTTCCGTACGGTGCCCGTGTGCCTGGTGATACTTGCAGTATAAGTCATAGTTTCGTCCACCTGGTCTGGGCTGAGCGATTTTCTTTGCTTCTGGGATCTAATTATTTCTTTCTAGTACAGCCAAGATTTCGTCTATTGGAACGGTTAGTCTTGGGTGATCTACTTGATTGACCCTGCTCTGGATCGCTGGTTCGCTGACTCTAGATCTTTAATAGATGTTAGGTCGTCTATCCTGGTCATTTTTATTATATTCTAATCGCTGGAAGACGTTGCCTTTTCTAAAAGATCGTTCATAGTCCATGGATCTTTGGGCAGGAATTCTATCCTGTCGTTTGGAACCTGAGGTCGTAACTTTATTTTTGTTTTTATCTTTAAAAGAGTTCATCTCTTCCTGGGTCATATACTTAGATGCCAGGCTCATGATGTCCGCGAACGTTCTTGGTTGCTTTCGGCTGAGGGCGTTTCCAAACTGCCTATTCTTTGTGAGGTCGAAGAGAATCGAAATTATGTAATCGATATTGGAGGAATCGATTTTGAGTAATTCGACATTAAATCTTGCCAACCAGTTCCTTAAAGATTCACCTTCTTGTCGATAAATGGTTCCTAAATAGCTCATCGGCAATTTTTGTCTTTTTTGAAGCGAATTGTTGTGTCAGTTTGTTACATAATTCTCGAAAACTGAATATGGAGTTGGCTGGTTGTTTGACGAACCAGTCCAAAGCTAATCCTTCTAGCGTGGTCACCATCAGCTTAGCGGTGAACTCCGCTGAGTGAGAATACAAGTTCATTATGTTTGTGAAACTAAAGATGTAGTCGTCTGGATCAGTGGTTCCATCATATCTGGGTAGTCTACCTGGAACCTGTCCGATTGATTGTGCCTCTTTTATTTCTCTGCGGAAGGGAGAGCACGCTGCTAAGCTCTCCTGGAGTTCTGTGGTTCTGGGCCACGGGTTTTGAACGGATCTTAAACGTTGCTCGAGTCGTTCTTGTACCATTTTTTCGATTTCTGTTTCCGAGAATCGCATTGTTCTTGGTCGATTCGGGATCGCCTCGCCAGCGTCATCCTCGATGGGGATTATGGTATGTTCTTTTGATTCGTTGCATTGTGGTCTCCTTCGATCCGCTTTTCTTTGGATGTTGTCATCGGAGGGTTTTGAATTGCCCTGCTGCGGACTGTGTTGCAAGCGTCGCTCGCTTGCCGGGCTATCAGCTTGTTGAGAGATTTGATCGTTCTGCCTCGGCTTTCTTTGAGCGGGATTTGCTCTAGTAGTTCTAACATTTTGGGGGACTTGTTCGAGTACAAGTAATTCCTCTGGAGAGAGTGATTTAAGGAGCATAGCGATCTGTCGAAATTTCTCCTGAGCATCTGACAGGGGAACTGGGATCGTTGGAGTCACATGTTCTTCCGGTATTGTGCCAGCAGGGATCCCTTGTGGTTCCACCTGATTCTGATGATGCTCATTCTGTTGCTGGCTGTCGTTGGATACACGGGCGTTATTATCAGTATTGCCCTGTAGATCCTCAGACGCATCATACTGGTTGGTCGTGTTACTTCTTGCTCCGTTACGAGCGCTCTTCCTTGGGCGAGCCATATGTCGTTCGAATAATTAACCTAGCCCCACGGTGGGCGCCAACTGATTTAACCGGATTTCGTCGGGTTAATTGTATCATTGAATATGAGATATTGGGGATTCTCAATATATATAATTTAAAGGGCTCTGTTACTTTATTCAGGATGGATCAATCTCAAAGAAGAACAATTTCGAAGGAACAACAAGTAATTATGATAACCAACGTAAAAATAATATGAATATGAAGAAAAAGCTCTTTTCTTATTGAATATTCTTGGGTTCTGCTGTTATGCAGAGTTTAGTAGCGTATTTGCCGTGTATTCAAAAGGTGTCTAATACAATGATTAACTAGGTATTTATATCATACTAAACCTAGCATTACAAGGAAACGTAATCCTAATAGGACTCGGCCCAATTATCCTTCTTGAGTCCGGAGTGTAGTCTCCTTGTCGAAGAGAGTTGTATTCGGCCGGGTCGATAAGATGATCCCGAATTGACTTGTCTGGTCGAACCGATCTTCTATTCTTCAGTCGATCCGTACATTATAAGGGGTGCGAAATAGCCCCCATCGCTACTGAACCGCCACCTCAAGTTGAAGAAAAGCTAAAAGAAGTAGTCACTATAGTAGAAAAAGACAGCCCTTTAGAGGCTCCGCCGCCAGAACCACCACTCACGGAGGCGGATCACATCACCGTCACTGCCGCCGCCGCCACCCCAGTATCTCAGCCACTCGCGGCGGCTCTAGCTGTGCCTCAAGAATCCGAGCCTCCAAAAACCCAATTGAAAGAAGAAGTATTAGAATCTGAAAAAGGGAAACAAATTGAAAAGAAAATGGCTCATGATTCTTAGGGTTTCATTCAAATAAGAAAGTAATAAGCTTTCAGATCTGTCTGATTCCGAGCTAAAAGCATTAGAGGAGTTACAAAGCTTTTTTTTTTATATATATATAATACTATATCATATAGTATTATTTTCAGCAATCAACTTAAAATGTTAATTGGGAGTTCCCCGATCGGGATGGGGTTAAATCCCAAAACCCATCCCGATTTTTCTTGACCGGGTTTCAGGATGTCCCGAACCCGGAAAGAACCCATTTCTTCCGTCCTAAATGGGAAAACCCGATTGGGACGGGACGGGTACCCGAAACCCAGTCCCATTTACCCAGCCCTAGTCAACATAATTCGCCAACTTTATTACCGAAAGTCGTGATCTGCATTAAATCTATATTTTGAGCCTATAATATTTTGCCAAGTATGGGCTTTTATTTTTCTAATTGACCTCATGTGTCAGAAGTGACTATAATGAGCTCAGTCTACAACCTAAAATGACCGTATAATATATAACAATTCAAATTGTGGTCCCTATCATGACAAAACAAATCGAAATGGTATATACCCTCTGCAACTATTTCATATTTAGTGGAGTATAAAAATAAAAGTTGTTATTATTACCTATCAATTTTAATATGCTTAATAGGTTTGTAACTTCTTTATTTATTATATTCACGTACTTTTTTTTATTAAGAAATTTTTTTAAGTAAATTCTTAATAAAAAAAAGTGCTAAGCAACAAATTCAAAATTTTAAATTTATTTTAAACATTGTGTAATCATGTTTCTAAAAAACGCATTACTAAATTGTTAATAGGATAATGGCACTTAAAATAATTTGTATCACTATTATTGTGACATTACCAAAACTTTTGTTCTAGATGCATGCAATATTGACCACTTTGATTTAATCAAATATTAGAGTCCCATATATAGATTTTTTTCATAATGTTAATTCAAAGATATGACTTTGTGAAAGATTAATATATAATTTACACATAAATAATATTTAAATTTTCTACGCTCTAACGGCGCTCTCAAAATCAGTTTTTTCTAAATATAACGCTCTGCGCTCTGCTCGCGCTCCACGCTCGCGCTCACGCACCACGAATTAGTTACCTAGGACCATACTATTTGATTCACTCGGTGGTCGACTACGTCGTCGGTTAACCATCGCAGCTAACCCTTGAGTTCATTTAGCGTTGTTTTTCGATATGGATCCACGACTCATGAGACATCCATACTTACTAGCGTTAAATCATGTCCAATACTCGTGGAGAGAAATAGTTCAATTTTAGACACCCCACGACTCGTGAGACAGCACCTAAAACCTTGATATCCCCTCCCTTGGCACTAAACTCGTGCATCGAGGAAATAGACATATCATCTTCCTATAGCTCGACCCACGACTTGTGAGACATCGAGATATATTCGTACAATATGCCTAAGACCTGGTAATTGGGTAGGCACGGACCATAGACACTATTCTTATGCGCCCGTTATTCGATTTAATATTATAATTGAGTTTTAAAGTTCAATTGGAGGTTTTAAGTATTCTTGTGCGAGGTCTCATCAGATTATGCTTTATCTTGTTTACGTGATCTATTCTAAGCATGGAAGACATACATCAAAGAATATAAGTAAACATACATCACCTATGCAATCCATCACGAGCCATGCGATGGATCAATTGGTCAGTCTAAGGTGGAAATTAAATGTCCTAACTATTACAATTTTTCAAACTCATACATGCATGGGCCTTCTTGTATTATACTCCTTGATTGGGCCTACATGTAATGAATCGGGCCTCCATGTCCTCCAAGGTTATGGGCCTCCATGTGGATCTCCAAGTCTTCATGAGGTCTTCTCGGCTCCAATCCTAAACTAAGTCTAACTTACAAAAATGGCCCTATTCTATTACATTTAATTACGCAAGCAAGGGGCACCAATCAGGCCCATTTAACTACAACCCATAAAATAAATAAACCAAAACTACACAGGGCTTAGGGGCACAATCGGTCAATCCACATTTTCACTCAAGAACATGCATAAATTCACATAAGGGCATTAATGTATATTTACCGGCTCCTTTAATTTTAATTCACAAAAATTATCCAAGTTAATCAATTTTTGAATTAACAATTAATCTCTAAGATTAATTAACTCTTACTTGAGCTCTAAGTAATCTACAATTCTTATCTTGATTAAGTTGGTTAATTAAGATAATTCCAAATCATCCAAGATTTCTATCTTATCCAAAACTCTAAGTTTCCCAATATTCCAAATCTCCAAGATTCTCAAGATAATTCTATTTTGACTAGATTAGTTAATTAAGGTAGTCTCCAAATCCACCAAGATTTCTACCTTATCCAAAACTCCAAGTTTCTTAATCTCACACATCTCCAAGATTTTCAGATTTTTCAAAATAGGCAGAATTAGAGTCCAACCAAAAATCAACCTCATCACGGCCAATCGGGGACTGCCACATGGACAACACATGCGCGGCCACGCAATCCACGCGTGGGCTACCCGTAGCAGCCGCTGCTGCGCGTGGCAGCGTATGGCAGCAGGCGGCTGCACGTGACAGCACGCGGCAGGCAGCCCGTAGGCTGTTGCTGTGTGCCGCACGCGCGGCCAGCGTGCTGTTCGCACGTTGCCGTGGGCAGCAGCTTGCGGTGGCCGCCCAGCTGCGGTGCGCTGTCGCGTGCCACCGCGGTTGGATCCAATAATTTGTTTTCTATTTCGATTACTTATTGATTTGATTAAAAACATATCCGATTAATTAAATCCCAATCCAAAATAAAATTAACGTGATAAAATTTTGAATCAAAATTTTCTTTACTTTAACTCTAAGTTAAACAGATCTACGTTCTAAAACATAAACGGTTAAAGAACTAGACATAAATCAAACATATGATTTAAAACACAGAATTTGCAAATTCATATATATACAAAGCCAGAGTTGGCTCTGATACCACTGTTGGGATTCGGTAAGATAAACAGCCCTACAGGCAGCGGAATTTAAATTTTTTTATGGCCTTTTACGGAATCTTGCCACGATACTAAACTGGTTGTATATATATGAATAAATAAAATAATCAGAATAATTAGATCCAAATTATACCTGATTCCTTGCAAATCCAAGTAGCTAGCAAGTTGCGTTTCTCCCTCGGGTAGGTCGATCCTAAGCCCTGTTGTAGCACCCCACGTGTTGCGCCTCTACGAGTTGATACACCATAATATCACGAAAATAAATACAACCTAATCGGCTAGAACATAAGGTATATTTAGATCTAGGGTTAGAGAACGATTTAGGAGCTAAAATTGAAAACGAAAAATTCTTCCAAGTTGGAAGTGGGTTCGGCCAATTTTACTTAGGGAGAGGGAGAGAGAACTTTCTTGACTTGGTATTTTGGCTTTCTAATTTTGTGTATGAGATATGACATTAAGTCTCCTATTTATAGGTATATCATTAACCTAATCCTTCTAGGATTAGGACTCAAAGTCTCCTACATGGGCCATGGCCCTCTTAATTAGAAGACTAAGTCTTCTAATTAATTCATGGCCCACTCCTTAATTAATTTAATTAGGCTTTATTTAATTTTCCAATTAAATAGCCAAATTAATTAATTGATCTCCCAATCAATTAAACTCTAAGTCTATGTAATTAAATCTTCCTTTAATTAATTAAATTTAATTTTATTAATTAAATTACAAATTAAATTCCAATTTAATTTATAATTTTGATCCAATTCCAATCGGATCACTTTTGCTCCAATTAGGTCGACCTAGTTGACCCAGTCAACTAAATCGACCTAGTCGATCCAGTCGACCCAGTCGATTTGGTCGACCCAGTTGCTCTTCTTTTCCTCGCTTTCGCTTCATGTGTATTGTGTATGCCCCCATAGTTTCACCACATAATTGGTCGTGGGTTATAATTAAATATTTATTTAATTACTCGAGCATTAAATACTCTAAATCAGTCGGACACTCTGTCGACAATCATTCCAAAATTAGCACCCCTGCCAATTTCGAAATTCTCCCACACTCCACGGTCGATGTCTGGCCACAAGCCCATAGAGCCCAATCACTGGTGAATTAATTCAGTGAACCTTTTAATCATTTACAATTTCCATATACGACATAATCTCTCCATCGATCAATCTCCCAGTCTAGACTTAAGGGTGGACTTTTCATCGGTTCCCTTTTCTTTTGTCTTGACCTGTTTGCATTCTGGTCTCGAAATAATTCTCTTTGACTTAATCTTTATGAGCTACTTTCATAAAGTCGTCAGATACCTTGGCCAAGGATTTTTACCAGGATTTATTTCTCACAGAAATCCAAAGGAGAAATTTCCAACCTATCAAGTTGGGTCAATTCAGTGCACTTGCCATCCCAGCAAGCCACCCACTTATGTGTATCGACTATCCCAGTCACGCTCGTGAACCCCAGCGCTCTCCAGTTCATCGGAGTATACACAATAGTGAGAGTCTAACCGAATCCAACGATATCCTATCTCGATCGAATTCTACGACTCTTGAATATGTTCTAGATCACGGCCTTTGATAATGTTGTGAAAACGTCATTATTACATATCTCTTTAAGCCCAAAACATCTTATTTTGATCCGAGTTTCTGTGTGTCTTCGCGTGTTTTCGTGTCTTTTGTGCTTTGGGTCCCTATGTTCGACCTTTGATCATTTTTCGTGTTTTGTTCATGTTTTAATTAAGTTTATCGGTGATTTGCAGGATTCGACGCATTGAAGCGATTTCAGAACATTTCTTGCGTGAATTGCAAATCGCTTTCGACCGCGGGAGGGACCTAATGTCAATGAAAGAGCAAAGATCAAGGAGTTAGGGCATGCCTAACCTCGCCGCCGCGAGGTTCAGGCTCGCGGCCTCGAGGTAGTTGTAACGAACCGAGCCAAAGCTATGGCACAAGTCTCGCGGCCGCGAGATACTAACCGACTGAAGGCTCGCGGCCGTGAGCTCAGGTCTCGCGGCCTCGAGACCTGTTCTGTTTTCCTGCGGGTTTTTTAGGGGCTTTTTGTACATGGCCCTTTTCCCCCACTTGTAATTAAAACCTCCTTTAGGGACTTTTTGGCCTTAGTTACTATAGTTTTTGGGGTAACTTAGGCATTAGTGGATTGTAGTTTTGCTAGGTTAAAGGGTCGAAGTGGAATACATTTTACAACTCTTACACTTCACAAAATATCTCTAGCCTCCCTTTGAAGAAAAAGCTCTTGATTGGAGCTTTGGATTGAAGACAAAAGTATTGGTTTCCATTACATAAGCTTATTCTTAACATTTATCTTGTACTTATGACTATGTTGAATGTAATGAATATTTTGTTGATAAATATGAGTAGTTAAGCATTTAACTCCTAGGTTTTCATGAAGCTTTAATTGATCTATGATTGAATGATGAGTTAAGCTTGTTGCTATGCTTACAAATGTTTGTTAATCTAGTTTGAGCTTTTGTCAACTTGTGGTTAGGCCAACCATAGGATGAAATGGATTGACCTTTAATTGCTAGACATAGTTGATTAAAGATTAGATTATAAAACTAGGTTGTGATTTGATTTTAGGATAGGAATATACCTAGTTCATTTCATGTTTTAATAAGGTTTGGAACTAATGCATCACTTATGCTTAATCCTTTTAGACATAAATTGGATTAGTCTACTTTGGTAGGTTCGTACGCTATCGGAAGATACGTATGAATTATTTATGAAATCTTGAACAACAACATAAGTATAGTTATTAACGTGTAAATCATTCAAGATTGGATCACACTTAGTGACATGGAAATCTAGGAACCTTTATTAAAAGAATCAAAGTATTGCACTCTTTACTCATTTCACTTTTAAGTGTTTAAACAAACTACAAACTCACTACTTTCATTCACATAAGTTCACGTAAGATATTAGAATAGATCTTGACAATTATTCATTAGATTCCTCATGGGTTCGACACCCCTTATCACTTTATTACTTGCATACGACCGTATACTTGCGTGTTTGCGTATTCGTATTTGGAGCGTAACAAGTTTTTGGCGCCGTTGCCGGGGACTGTAACGATTATTGCCAACTTATATTCTTGTGTATCTTAGCTTGAATTTATTATTTACCTTGTGATCTTTGTATTCATAGGTGCCTTTCTCTTAGTGTATGCCAAGAGCTTCGACATCACCCCTAGCTCTTGTTGATCCGGAGATTGAGTGGACTTTTTGAAAGCGAAGAAAAGCAAGGAAGAAGAAGGGTAAATCTCTACCCATGGACAATCAAGGAGTTGATCCGGCTATGGTTAATCCTATACAAATAGCTCCCGTTGAGCCGAACAATAGGAACCGGCCTATCAATGAGTATGGTACGCCTAAGTTGGATGAACTAGGTTCTAGTATCATCATACCTACAATTACGGCACCTAACTTTGAGCTTAAGCCGGTTATATTTAACATGCTAAATGTTACGGGTCAATTTGGAGGTCATTCGAGTGAAGATCCTCATGCCCACTTGAAAACGTTTATGATGATTAGTGATTCATTCATCATATCGGGGGTAACAAAGGATGCGCTGAGGTTGATGCTATTTCCCTATTCGTTGAGAGACCTTGGGAAAGGTTGGTTGGATTCTCTCCAACCCCAATCTATTACTTCGTGGGAAGATCTAACTGGAATGTTTTTGAGGAAGTTTTTCCCTCCCCCGGAGACTACCAAATTGAGGAATGATATTCTAGCATTCCGGCAATTAGATCAAGAATCGTTGTACGAAGCTTGGGAGAGATTCAAGGAATTGTTGAAGAAATGTCAACACAATGGCATAGCCAAGTATATTTTAATGCAAACATTTTACAATGGTTTGCACGAACTTACTAGAGCTCTTGTTGATGCCACTGCGGGTGGTGCTATGCTTTCCAAGTCCTAAGATGAATCGTGGGAAATTCTTGATACTATGGCTTACAACGATCACTCTTGGACATCCGAGAGAGAAACTTTCGCTAAATCTACTCCCGGAAGGCTCGAATTGGATGCAATTACGGCATTAAGTGCCCAAATGGCAATTTTGAGCAACAAAGTGGATAAACTTGGCCAAAAGCCGGAAGTAGTACAACAAGTACAATCTATGCCGCCGAGTTGTGTGACGTGTGGGGGAGCTCACACCTATGATATGTGTCCCGGAAATCCCGAGGCGGTGAATTACCTTGGGAACAATTATCGAAACAATCAAGGAAACCCCCCTATCAAAACAACAACTACGTTCCTCATTGGCAAAAGCACCCCAATTTCTCTTGGAGTAATCCAAACAACGCCCAACAACAACCATATCAAGGAGGTCATCAATTCTCCGCTCCCCCCGGGTTTCAAGATAGACAAAAGCAACCCGTAGAGTCGAAGCAATCGTGGGAAGATGCATTTGGTGATTTCATGAAACATACCACCAAATATATGGTAACCAATGACTCTAAGTTGCAAGATGTCTTCAAAAATCAACAAGAATTATCAAAACATCAACAAGAACACTCGATTGCTTTGAGAAACCTTCAAACACAAATGGGGCAAGTCTCACAAGCTTTGAGTGTAAGTCCTCCAGAAGCTTTACCAAGTACAACCGAGTCACCTAATCAAGGCTCGAATGAACATTGCAAGGCTATTTCTTTGAGGAATGGAAAGAGGTATGAAGGTCCGGCTATGCCTAATGAAAATCCAATGGAAGCCGAGGAGGCTCAAAGTGGAAGTAAAGAATCTTTGGTTGAAGAAGTGGAGTCGGAAAGGAGGTGCCTAAAGAACCAATCATTTCGACACCAATTCCGGCAAGTAAACCAACTCCTCCGTTCCCTCAAAGATTTCTAAAGAAAAAGGATGAAAAGAAATTTGAAAAGTTCCCAAATATCTTGAAGCAATTGCACATAAACATCCCTCTAGTGGAAGCATTCAAGCAAATGCCTAAGTATGTCAAGTTTATGAAAGACGTGCTTTCAAAGAAAAGTTTGAGATGGTTGCACTAACCGAGGAATGTAGTGCTATTTTACAAAATAAATTACCCCCAAAGCTCAAGGATCCGGGGAGTTTCACTATCCCATGTACTATTGGCGATAAATACTTTGGAAGAGCTCTTTGTGATTTGGGTGCTAGTATTAATCTTATGCCTAAATCAATCTTTCAAAAGCTTGGAATTGGAGAAGCACGACCTACTACGGTCTCTTTGCAACTTGCCGACCGTTCCATCACTTATCCGGAAGAAAAAATCGACGATGTCTTGGTAAGAGTTGATAAGTTCATATTTCCCGTTGATTTTATTGTTCTTGATTATGAGGCGGATGTCAATGTACCTATCATTCTTGGGAGACCATTCCTAGCTATGGGTAGAGCTTTGATTGATGTACAAAAAGGGGAACTTACTATGAGAGTACATGATGAAGAAGTGAAATTCGATGTATTTAATGCCATGAGATACCCGGACGACGAGAAAGAAATCTCTTCCGTTTGTATGCTTGATTCATTGGTGGCTAGTACATATGAGGAGAATCACTACGAGAATCTAATTGAAGGAGCTATCTTGAATAAACTTGATGAAGAAATTGAGGAAATGGCTCAAGTCATCTCACAATTGGAAGCTAATTCGGCTGGGGAAAACTATAGAAAAATATTTGAATCTCTTGACTTGCCGTTGTCAAGCCCCAAGCCATTAAAATCGTCTATTGAGGAGCCTCCAATCTTGGAGTTGAAACCACTTCCATCTATTTTGAACTATGCTTATTTGGGAGATTCTTCTACTGTGCCGGTTATTATTGCAGCGGATTTAACGGATACTCAAAGGGAGAAACTATTGAGAGTTCTCAAAAGCTACAAGAAAGCCATCTGGTGGATTATTGCCGACATCAAAGGGATTAGTCCCACGTTTTGCATGCATAAAATCAACTTGGAGGACAAATTTAAAGAGTCCGTTGAGCATCAAAGAAGACTGAATCCAATTATGAAAGAGGTGCTCAAGAAGGAAATAATCAAATGGTTAGATTCGGGGATCATTTTTCCTATCTCGGACAGCAAATGGGTGAGTCCAGTTCAATGTGTTCCAAAGAAGAGTGGAATGACGGTGATAACCAATGAAAAGAATGAGTTGATACCTTCTAGAATGGTCACCGGGTGGAGAGTATGCATGGACTACCGGAAACTGAACCAATATACGAAGAAAGATCACTTTCCGTTACCTTTCATTGATCAAATGTTGGATAGACTATCGGAAAGAGCTTTCTATTGCTTTTTGGATGGATATTCGGGTTTTAATCAAATCGTCATCGCCCCCGCGGATCAAGAGAAAACTACTTTCACATGTCTGTATGGGACGTTTGCTTTTAGAAGAATGCCTTTCGGCTTATGTAATGCTCCCGCTACTTTTCAAAGGTGTATGATGGCTATCTTCACCGATATGATCGAGAAGTTCGTAGAAGTCTTCATGGATGACTTCTCTATCTTTGGGGATTCATTTGATGAATGCTTGGGTAATCTAGAGAAAGTGCTTCAAAGATGCGAAGAAACGAACTTGGTATTGAATTGGGAGAAGTGCCATTTTATGGTAAAAGAAGGCATCGTCTTGGGTCACAAGATCTCGAGCAAGGGTATCGAGGTGGATAGAGCAAAAATCGAAGAAATAGAGAAGCTGCCTCCACCTATATCTGTGAAGGGAATTCGGAGTTTTCTTGGGCACGCGGGCTTTTATAGAAGGTTTATCAAAGACTTTTCCCAAATTTCCAAGTCTTTGTGCAATTTATTGGAGAAAGACATTCCTTTTGTCTTCACGGATGAATGCTTGCAAGCCTTCATAACTTTGAAGCAAATGCTAATCTCGGCACCAATTGTTGTGGCACCGGACTAGAGCTTACCTTTCGAATTAATGTGCGATGCGAGTGATATAGCGGTTGGGGCTGTTCTGGGACAAAGGCAAAACAAAATTTTCCATTCCATCTACTAAGCTAGCAAGACTTTGATCGACGCCCAATTGAACTACACAGTTACTGAAAAGGAGCTTTTAGAGGTGGTGTTTGCTTTTGATAAATTCCGAGCTTATTTGGTTGGTACTAAGGTGGTAGTCTACACGGATCATTCGGCCATTAGATACTTGATGGTGAAGAAAGATGCAAAACCCCGACTAATCCGTTGGATCTTATTGCTTCAAGAATTTGATTTGGAGATCAAGGATAGGAAAGGGTCCGAAAATCAAGTTGCCGACCACTTATCAAGGCTTGAGAATGCAAAAGCTGAGGAAGATCCCGAACTCATTAATGAAGTTTTCCGAATGAACAACTCTTTGCCCTCGCACTATCTCCAACTCCATGGTACGCCAACTATGTGAACTATCTGGTATGTGGCTTACTACCCCCTGATTTTACTTATCAACAAAAGAAAAGGTTTTTACATTATGTAAAGAGTTTTGTATGGGATGAGCCGTTTCTTTTGAAGATTTGTGCAGACAGGGTCATTAGGAGGTGCATTCCCGAGGAGGAAACACATGCAATTCTAAAAGATTGTCATGCTGCACCTTATGGAGGACAATTCAAAGAAGATCGTACGGCCGCAAAAGTGTTGGAATCGGGATTCTACTGGCCTACCTTATTAAAAGATGCGCACATGTTCGTGTCCCAATGCGATCGGTGCCAAAGGGTAGGAAGCATTTCCCAATGAAATGAAACGCCATTAACGCCATTCTTGAAGTGGAGTTATTTGATGTATGGGGAATAGACTTCATGGGACCTTTTGTACCTTCTAAAGGGAACCAATACATTTTGGTGGCCGTTGATTATGTTTCCAAGTGGGTCGAGGCAAGTGCATTTCCAACGGATGATTCGAAAGTAGCCATGAACTTTATCAAGAAGAATATCTTCAATCGCTTTGGCACACTAAGAGAAATAATAAGTGACGGCGGTTCTCACTTTTGTAACCGTTGGCTTGATATTCTTTTGGCAAAATATGGAGGGAAGCACAAGGTAACGACTCTGTATCACCCGCAGGCTAATGGAAAAGCCGAGATATCCAACCGTGAAATAAAGAGTGTCTTAGAAAAGACGGTATCTCCTAACCGAAAAGATTGGTCGCTAAGACTTGACGATGCTCTATGGGCTTATCATACCGCGTACAAGACGCCAATCGGGATGTCTCCCTATAAGCTCGTGTTCGGAAAATCTTGCCATCTACCGTTGGAATTGGAACACAAGGCTTATTGGGCTGTCAAGAAGCTAAACATGGATGCAAGTCTAGCCGGAGAGAGACGGTTGTTACAATTGAATGAACTTGACGAATTTCGGTTGGAAGCTTATGAGAATGCCAAGTTCTATAAGGAAAGGATGAAAATATGGCACGATCGACGTATAGTGGAAAGGAAGTTCGAACCAGGCCAACAAGTGCTACTCTTTAATTCGAGGCTTCGATTATTTCCCAGAAAACTTAAGTCACGTTGGTCGGGACCTTTTCAAGTTGTTGAAGCATTCCCTTATGGAGCCGCGGAGATTTCTGATCCCTCAACTGGAAATAAATTCAAAGTGAATGGACAGCGCCTCAAACACTATTGGGGCGGAGAATTTGAAAGAAACAGGACTTTCGTGGTCCTATCATGAAGTTATCATGTCGTATCCAAGTCGAGCTCACAACTATGAACAAGCGTTTCTCGGGAGGCAACCCGAGCCTATTGCTTTATCGTTTTGTGTTTTTTGTTGTCTCCGCTGTTGTTTTGGTTTTTGTTTTCGTGTGTTGTGTTGTAGGTAAATGAGCGCGCATGAAAGAACCAGGATTAACGAGCATAAATCGAGTGAGATCGAGCGAACGAACCATGTATTGTGAATGATGTAAGGTGAGAAGTTGAATTAGTTGATCAAGTAAAGGGACAAAAATTTTCTGTCCAACCCTCGCTGGCACGAGCATAAGGCTCGCGGCCGCGGAGTGTTGGCAGAAAGTTTTGCCAACTTTCTGCCTCAACCTCGCCGATGCGAGCTTAATGCTCGCGGCCGTGAGTTGTTGGCCTCGCGGCCGTGAGGTTCAATCTCGCGACCGCGAGACGTGAGATGATATAAGTTCCTTTGTTTCAATTTCAGACACACTCCCACATTAAAAAACCCCTCTCACTCTCAAAACCTCTCCCTCTCACTTACCTCTCACGTAAGTTCTTCTCTATATCCCCTCCATTCCCGAGTACCCAAATCCGACCCTCCTTCACTCTCAATCACCCAATCACCCAAAAAGCTTCAATTTCACCCACACAAACACAAAATCACGAATTCTTCCCCAATTATCAAAAGGGCCGAAATTTTTGAAATTCAATCTCCAATGTGCATCAAAAAGTAAGTATGGCTAAACTCTTTGATGGTATTGCTTAGTTGGTGTAGATTGGTTGGTATTGATACATTTTTGGGTGGAAGTTGTTGCAAATATTGAAGAAAATTGGTAAATTGGGGAGTGCACACAAAGTGTTTGATAAATTGTGTGTGAGAAATTCTTGCTCCTTTTGTTAGTTCTTGATTGTGATGTTGCCGGGGTATTGATTTGTTGAAATTGTGTGGTTGAAACATAAGTTTGGGGGATTTTTTGCATTTTGATAAAAGGGAAGAATACGTTTGAAGCCAAATGACGAGAAAATCGAAAATCGCGAGTTCAAGTGAACCTCCTAAACGGAAGAGGGAGCCGAAAGGAAAGAAAAAGGTGGTCGAAGAAGAATATGACACTTATAGGTTCTTGAATAAAGACGCCTCGGATGCATATACGAAAGACGAATGCCAGTCGTTCGTTTCCGAAAGGTTCTTGAACTACGAGAAGGAGGCATTTCCTTATTTACAGGACCAGATTGGTGCCAGAGGTTGGACTGAGTTCTTGAAAAGGCCACCTCGTGATACCTACGCAGAGATTGTTAGAGAATGTTATGCTAATGCCGGTTGGAAAAGGGACGACAATGCCACATATGTGAGGGGTAGGGAGACAAAATTCGATCCGGACAACATTGACGCCTATTACAGGATCGAATGGCCTGCTAACCAAGAGGATGAGCTTTAAGAAATGTTAGAAGACATCAGGAGAGGTTGAAGAAGAATGGATCAATTGAAAGAGTTCATCACCTTGCCCGGAACCGTCGTTCAGGGCATTCCGAAGGTGACACATAACCGGTTGACT
The DNA here is from genome assembly GCA_003313485.2 of Penstemon barbatus. Taxonomy (NCBI): domain Eukaryota; kingdom Viridiplantae; phylum Streptophyta; class Magnoliopsida; order Lamiales; family Plantaginaceae; genus Penstemon; species Penstemon barbatus. Next base: position 41,151,702 of record CM064884.1, on the reverse strand, counting down.
CAGGAGGCAAAAGTCTGGTCCTTAGTCTTGCTTTCTTACTTTCGTCCGAGCAAACACAACAGTAATTACGAAATGCGGGGGTTGACTTCGGGGAGATTACTAAAAAGACTAAGTTGACTGGCGCGATAAGCACGCTAACTATCTGCAAGACTTTGAAGTTAGACTTCGAGAGTGCTTACACGGATAAAAAATACAAGTACAGTCAGGCAGATCAAGAGGGTCCACCTGATGAAGAAGGTCAACCGGATCAACAGGCTTAGGATGGTCAAGAGGAGGAGCAAATCGAAGAGCAACCGAGCAGTCAGGCACAGATGGGTACTCGAGATGATATTGGTAGATTGACTCATCTTGTCCAAGCCATGGACGACAGAGTCCAAACCATATGCGACATGCAAAACATGCTGGCTCGGTACGTCTATGCCATGAGTGATAGGCATGACGCTATGTTCCGTGCAGTGGTCGGAGATGATCGATACAATGCCGTTCAGCAGCCTGCCCTTCCTAGGCGTATCAACCTACCTCCACAGGTGCCGAGAGGTCAAGATGATGAGCTAAACTTTGATGAGGAAGAAGAGCAAGCCCTTAATGCACGAAACAGCTAAAGACTGGAAGCAACCACGGGATGTATACATAAAGGGACGTTGGATTTAAATTTACGCAGTCCCGTCGGTTTATTTTATGCTTACAATGTTTTAACTATATTTCCGTCTTGTATTGGTTTTGTTTTTAACTCTTGAGAGATGTTGGCATGTAGACTTGTTTAAATTTGCGTTGTTTGATCGTTGAATATTATTAGAGCCATGTTCGCTTATTCATCGCTTTATTTTGTTTTGTTTTGCTTGTGCTTTTGTTTTGTTCTTGCTTTTGTCGTGTCGTACCTATTTCCGTCATTCTTAATTCACACAATGGAAACATTGTGCATTTTAAGTTTGGGGGAGTAAGGTCGCACTTGTTGCATGCTAAGTCGACCCGCCAAAATTTTTCAAATTCCTTTTAATGAAATATTCAAAGTATGTTAGGTAGGACACTACAAAAAAAGGCATTTCTTGTGACAATTTCTTATGACAATATCAAATTTCGTCACATAATAAATGAGCTATCGAGACGAGTTCTGATCTCGTCATATAAAAGACATTTAATACGACAAAATCAAAATTTGTCACATAAAATTGAACCCTATGTGACAAAATTAAGATCGTCGCATAAAATGTATTCTTATGTGACAATATTCACTTATTGTCACGTAAAATTAATTCTTATCTGACAAAATTTAAATTGTCACATAAAATATATTCTTATGGGACAATTATGATAAAACGTCACATAAAAGTTGATCTATGTGACAAAGTTCTTGTCGTCATATGAACAAAATTCATTCAATAATTTTTATTTAATTATAACAATATGATTCCCTCCACTGTTTCCCAGTTTTTTTAGTTTCCTCTTCTATTTTTATTTTTATATAATAAAATGACTACTTTGTCCCTTAATATAATAAAACTACGTAGTATTAGGAAAGTTTTCTATTCTCAAACTATTACTCTTCCACTCTCTTTTCTCTAAAAATTATCAAGCCTACTCCAAATCAGTACATCGCTCTATAAACTTCACAAAAGAAAGGAAATCCCATCAGCATATACTTACTTTCTGGTCAAATTTCTGAAACTAAGCAACGCATGAAATCAATTTTTCATTCATTATAGTTGCAGATTTTTTAGTCTTTGGGTTTCACGATCTGAACTTTTTATTTGTAGGTGGGTTATCATCTAATTGAAGGAAGGAGTCCTTTTCTTTTATAATCAGAAAACTCCCAGCCGTACTCTATCAGGTATTGTAAGTCAATTTGGCGAAAATATTCGAAAAAAATTAGGTTTTCCCCCTCTGTTTTGCTTAGTTAATTCAACAATTTTTCTTGTTACTTTGTGTTGAAGATGTTTTTTGCTTTTCAAGTATTAATAAATTATTTGCTTATGTGAGTGGTGAATATTGAGGCAGCCATAAAATCTCTGTTTCTTTGTAATCTTCTTGCTTATAGGAGTGACTGCTGTAGATTTACTTTGTTAATGAATGATTGTATCAGATTGTGTAAGTTCTTATACCCCTGCAAATGTATTTTCAGCTACACATTCATCACTTCCATCAGGTTCAAATTCTGGAAATGCTTCTGAATCAGCAACAAATCTTAATTTAGAAGGACTTGGGAGCCCAAGTAATCAGGCCACGCCGTGTTCTGAGACATCGGCACCTAATTCAAATTCATCGACCCCCACTGATGGTAACATTTATCTTACTTATATTCCAATTGTTTCTTCTTGGGATCAATATTATTTTATTTCACTTTCGATCATCAATTTTTTACTCTTTGATAGTATTATTATGATATTTTCCTTATGTTTCCTTTATTAGGATCTATTGCTAAACGAAATGTTCGTGGTGTAAGTAGAGGCATAAATCTGGACAAGATAGTGCAGCGGGTATGTAATATAGCCTTGTTAAGTAGCATGATTTAAGATGCTAATCTAATACAAATTGGTACCTTGTAGAATGGGAAGATAAAAATCACGTTCAATCCTCGTGAGAAAGTACCAGCACAAAATGAGGGATTATTTGCTGAGGGCATGGAGTTGCTATCATAACATGTGCAAATCTTGTTGGTGTGTCTATGTGGAGAGAAATTGATGAAACAAACAAAGCAGTGTGTCGTAGAAGATTATTAGCTAGCCATTTACTTCCTTTCTTCACACTTCAACTAATTATTATTTTATAATAATAATTACCTATTTCGATGCAAGTAATACAATTTTTTAATATCAAAGCAATGGTTCGAAATTGAGGATTGGACCTCTGAACGAATCCAAAGTATTGTTGATAAAAAGTTTCAAGTTATCTATAGACGTTGGAGGAACACGTTGAGTGGATACTACAAAGATTTTGTGCAAAAAGGGAAGAATCCAAGGGAAAATAGTCCATGTCGGGAGGTACATATTGGTACATGGAAACTAGTTTGTGATTGGTTGGAGAGTGAAGATTTCAAGGTTATGCAACTTCTAGTAATTTTTACTATGTATTTTCATATCTTATTTTGTATACCTCAGCATGCAAATATTTGGATTTATCTCCTATGCTTGGATTTGGTATGAATTGTAGTATTAGAAAAAAATATGACTGTACATTTACATGTTAATGTGTAGGAACGTTCACTTATCAATTCGACAAACAGACAGAGTTTGCCCTACAACCACACTTCAGGGAAGATAGGATACCTTTCGCGCTATAGGAATATGGTCTACAATGTTTACTTTTTTTTAGCTAATAATCCTATCTAACATAGTTTGAATATTTCATTATTAAAGATTGTGTTTTTCAGTACTTCAGTCTATACAGGCTATTCCAAGCAAAGTTCAACTCTGGAAGGATACTCATATTGACAAAACTGGTCAATTTGTGAATGTTGAAGCTGCAGCCACATATGTAAGATACTAAATTCTGGTTAATTATAACTAGAATGTGTTACTTTTATATTTTAATTGTTACTCAAAAACTACATTTGTAGGGCAAAATGATTGAATTAGAGGAAAAATCAATGGAGGAAGGAGAAACTCCAATGTCAGAGGATGAAATCCTTGTAACAACACCTGGTTATAGATCAGGGTACCAAAAAGGTATGGGGTATGGAGTAGAGGTGATGCGTGGCTCTAATTATTCGTCAAATGCACAACAAAATACTCAAATGGAGCTTGAGACTGCAAATAACAAAATCAATACCCTTACCACTGAACTGGAAGAGCAAAAGGAGAAGAACAAGAGCAATGAAGAAAAAATAGAGGCTTTGCAATTACAAATGCAACAGATGCAACAAATGTGGCAAAGGATGCAAGGGAATAACATTGGCCCGAATTTTTCATGGTAAGAACACTTATCTTAAAGAAATTGATTATATTATTTACTTGGTTTATTTGTTACATTCATATTGTAGGATTGTTATTAAATGAATTTTCGATCATATGTTGGGACAAAATATTTCGTCATATGAATTTTTACACTTTTTTTAAAGATTTTTTGTGACAAAAAAAAAACGTCACAGTAAAAACAAGCATTTAATGACGAAATAAGGCGTCACAAAAAGTCAAAATAATTAAATATGTATTGTGACGAAATGATTTGTTATGACGAAATTAAGTTCTTTATGTGACACTGGTTTCGTCACGAAAGGTAAACTTTATTGCGACAATTTGAAAATCGTCGCAATCAATTGTGACGAAATGCAACATTGTCGCGAAAACCCTTTAGAGACAAGCCCTACGCGACGATTTGTACGACGAAAAAAATCATCCTGTGAAGATATTGTGACGAAATTGAACTTTATGCGACGAAAAAATTCGTCACTTGAAATGCTTTTTTATGTAGTGTTATTCTTTCAACATGCTCTACAAAATCTGAGCACATTGGCTATAGCTATGATTCTATTTAAAGTGGATAATGAACTTTAGCGATAATAGGATCTAGGACTTCTTTTGCGTAACTTAGAATCCCTCCAATCTTTAGCTTGGAAATGTAAATGTGAAAAGAGCATAAATGGCCTAAGCTTGGGGGAGTGAACCCTTTTTAAGAATAAAATATCTTTGAACACCTAGCTCTTAAAAGAAACGAGTAGAGAAGTTGCTAAAAGAAAGGCAAAGCCTTCAAACGATGAGATTCACGAATCATTTTTGTAATTACTCTATTTTGTTGGAATGGTACTAGTAGCCCAAAAAGTTAAATGTTTAGAAGCACAAACAATCATCATAATGATGGAATAGTGCCAAGCAAGCCAATATTAATTAGCTTGTTAAAGTACTGTTTTCTTATGGTTTATAATTAATACGCCCGTTCATTCATAGTACGTGAATTGAACAATGGCCAACTTCATCTCTCGCGAACTTATCTAAGCGATTAGATGAAATCCTAAGGTCACAATAGACTATGGGACGATTCACTTCAGTACTGAGTGTAATCATGAAACAGTCTCAAAGGTCGTGATCTTAAAACCGTTCCAAGTCATAGATTCCGAACGAGACGGGGTATCGTAGGAATCGCCAAGACCTGTACAGTATGCATGATTCACATGTAGTGAATTTGTAGCGTTTCATGAGAAAGGCATTTGAGGCCAGTGCATATGAGTAGATGGTTCAATGGAGGATTGAATGCATCGAACGACCTGAACAGAGAAACCCATTGTGGAAGCGCATGTCGCACATCGGTGATGGGATGTTTCTCAAGGATTATAATAGTGTACGATTTAGTCCTTGGACTTGAGGTACTAGGGCGAATTCGGTGCACGAGTTTGCGTACTTAGATTTAGGTACTGGTCACGTAGCCTGGCCACATAAGTGCCTAAGTTGGGTGCGTACACAACTGTACGCGAATGGTTAGTACTAAGAAAGGATCTATCGACTCATCCTGATAAGGTGGGAGAATTTCCTATACGTTCTTAGATAATTGATTCCGAGAAATCTATGGCCATAGTCGGTGATGCATTTGGAAGGGGTTTCCAAATTTGGCAGTCACACTGGAATCATTGTCGGGAAATTAGAAAGTATAGTTATCGAGATAATTAGAGGTGCCGATCAATTCACACACCCTAGGTCTCGGCGGGAAATCAGTTGATTGAAGGACCGTATGTACATTGCAATTATAAGAGGTGAGGTTCACAATTATCAATTCACCTTTAATTAGGCTTCATGGGCTTGTGGCTAGACATCGACCATGAAGTGTGGGTACTCCTGAATTAATAGGAAAATTAATTCTGGAGTGGTCAATTAAAAGTTGTTTAATTGATCGGAGCATTTAATTGCTCGTTAATTAAATCACGAAAGTCGTGGGCCTGCTGCCAATTGATGGTGCACCCAGAGGGTCACACACAATACAATTGGACTGTGACAGTCATGAGGGATAAAAATGATTTAAAGTTGTTAAATCAAAGAAATTGAACTAAGGTAATAATTCAATGGGAGAATATTAATTAGATATATAATTGATTAATGTTCAATTAATTAATTAGAGTTATCTGATTAATTATGAAATTAATTAAAGTAGTTAATTAATGTAATTGGAAGATTAAATAATTAACCAATTTTAGGTTTGGATAATTATGTGGGTTGATTTGTAATAATCCTAAAGTTGGGACACATAGGGGCGATTTTGTGAGATAAAAGAAAAGGAGTTTTATTCTTGGAAAACAAGTAAGAAGAGATCTATCAAATCTTGTATTCCTAAGTTGATAAGGAATGAAGATTTGATTAGATAGGAAAGAAGATATCTTCTAGGAGAAGGACTCTTCTCCTATATATACTTCTTCTCATCTCTTCTTCAAAGACACAACAAGAAAACCCTGTAAGAAAACTTTTGAGAGAAAAATATTTTGCAAAAAATTAAAGTGAGTACCCGATTTTTACAAGAAAAGAAATCTGATTTTTCACCAAGAAACTTTATTCGCGAAACCGCCCCATTACTTTCGTCCCTAACCCAAAGTCGCCCGAATCAAGGTTGGCCGAACCCAAGTTAGCTGAACCTGACTTGGCCGAGATTGCTCTGATCACATAAGTCCTGTGATTGGTCTTCTTCCATTAGATCTCCGAATCCGGATCCAGATCTACAGTCCTTTGCTGACAAGCCATCAAGATCCAGTTCGTAGCCTAAGACTTGGAGGTGTCACTACAATCCAGTTGGTGTGGACTAAACTTTGGAGGTGAGACACATGGATCACTCATGTTGTGGATCGAACGAAACGCCTGGAGGTAACCACCACCAAGCTGTGGTGAGGTAAATTGCAAAAACCCCCTTCTTAGTTTATGTTTTGTTTGGTTCAACCTTTTTGTATAAAAACTGTGGAGAAAGATTTATGGGACTAATACGGAACTCGAAAAATTTTAAAATTCCGCACTTTGTTGTATTGACAATCGAGCCCCAAAAGTTAGAATATCCCAACAGTGGTATCAGAGCCAACTCCATATGTTTTATACGAAAAGGCCTGAACATAATGTGTTTTCACTGTATATGCTTGATTGTATGTATGATAACGCGTGATAATTATGTTATGTGAGTTGATTCTTACTTGTTATGACTAGATCTATGATTTGGTAAAACTGTTTTTTCAGATCTGTGGCAAATATATAGTTTTTCGAAAAATCAGGACTCTTGGTGCAATTAATCGCAAATCTCAAAATTAAGGGCTGAAAATTAATTTTTCTGTTTCTGGAAATTTTTGAAAAATCTGGGCCGTTTCTGAAAATTAGATCGCACGGGTTTTAGGACCATTTTGCAATTTCTAAAAATTCAAGGACTATTTTGTAATTTTCAAAAGTTCAGGGGTCAGTTTGCAAAATTCAAAAAAATTCTGGATTTCAAGATTTTATTTTCTGGTCCTTCTGTCCGAAAACTGTTTTGGGGGTATTTTGTAACTTTTCAAAAGTTTTGGGGTGAAAAATGCAATTTCTGAAAGTATAGGGGCCGAACTGCAATTTTCAAAAGTTGGAAAATCAGAATCTGAGTTTAAGCAGAAAACTTGTTTTGTTTATCCGAGAATTTATTTTGTCATAATTAGTAGTGATTAAAAGTAAGAATCATAGGAATTAGTTTTAAAAGGTAGTTTTAAAATTAAGAAAGAAATATGTAAAAGTAGTTTGCATGTTACTTGCTCTACGTGAACTGTTTACGTGGTTTTCGATCGCGCCGAGTCTTGACCTTAGGTTAGATGTGATTGGTTTAATTTAATGCATGGTTTTTATTGGGCCTGCAAGCCTGTTATTATTTTTGGGCCACTTTGAGCCTTTGTAATAGAATAGGGCTTTACTGCTTTCCTAGTTTAGGATGAAGGCCCGTTTACAAGCATGGTGGAAGCCCAAGAAGAATTGAAAGCCATGTATGCATGGTACATTGTGAAATAGCATAGGTCTTTTGAGAACCCTTTAGATTGACCAATTGGGCCAACATCAATGGCTCGATGATGGCCCGCATAAGAGGCTCCCGATCGAAAACATATTGTGGTAGTATGCATGCTAGGCTTGTATGGCTTTTATTTATTAGTCGATTATGATTGCTTGTGTGTTTGCGCGCTAGAATCTAGATCGTAAATAAAAGATAAAGCATAATTGAAGCGGTGAGATCTCCAGGAGAGTTTCCTTAAACTTTCAAAATCGAAAATCCCCTCTCGAATAAATATTAAGTCATATTGGGTTAAATATAATATGAGGTTTTATAAAATCCAAGCCTTCCATTAATAGGGACTAGTGTATGTTGTCTACTTATCGATAAAGGTGATCCAGAGTCTGGCACCCGAGTCAAAGAAAGGGGCAATGCACGAAATTCCTTGATTCTAGTTTTCATAAAACTTAACAAGGGTAGGGACTGGTCGGGACGTGAAGATCGACCGATAACTAGTTACGGAGAATTCATGACCGGGCCCATTACTTATCATGATTAATGGGTTAGACTTAACGCGTAGTAACATTTATGATGTAGCAGTGCTAGATAAATGCGAAAAACGAGGCAAAATAGCTTGAAGGTTGTGTGCTAGACACAATTGGCAATAAGTATGCCTACCTAGGGAATTAATTGTATGGCCACGAGTCGTGGGTGCAACTAATTGCTGCTGGGACGTCAAGACCTACTAGGAAATAGATTTTTCCCGAAACCATAAATGGGTTATTGTTTCGATTAAATAGTGGGAGAACTTTTTCGATAAAAAGTCCAAATTTCGTTAATTATAAGTATTAATATTAAACATGTCTGCTTATAGTTGTCTGTTTTATTGTTAGCCATTCACCATCAACTGTTCCGTTCAAACGAGTATTAATGAATGTTAGAAGCGAAAATACTTTGGGGGCTATGATGTGCTATTATCTTCAAGAAAAGACCATGGCTAAGTTTAATAATGTTAAGGAATATTGTTGTTACTCACCAAGATGTTCAAACGACTCAAAAGGCTTGGAGCCCGATTGATTCTCGAAGATGAGATAGAAAAAAAACCACACATGGTCTTTCTGACATCTTCACTCATTTCATGCAACATTGTATTATTCCGCCTGATGGAATTAAAACAAAACAATTGCATGAGTTGTTAGACAAATATGAAGAAGCTCATCTGAAAGGTCTTGGACTATATGAAGAAAATTGCCCACTGTGTAAGCACGAAAAGAAAATAGGAAAGCTTACTGAAAAGGAATTCCTGGATAGACTTAACTAAGGTAATGAGGGGTAATTTGGATCCCCTGCCTTCGCAGGATCGATGCAGTTCGACCAACACCAGATCCTGCCCCCAGGAACCAAGAGCTGGCCCTGGGTTCTAAATAAAGTGTTCCAAGCCATCGAGAACCCGAGCTCGAGAGATGCTGTTGGGCCGAGCCTAGGCCCAAGCCCATCAATTCTGCTATAAATACCCCAAGCATTTATGACGACGACACAACTTCCCAGGTGCTCATCCTTCGAGACAGCTGCTCGGACTCACTTGGGAATAATAGCATAGGCTAGCTCGTTTGTATTTCGCCCTCTAGCTTGTACGGCATCCAATAATGCTCGGATAGGACTCCCAATTATTGTAATCTGCACTCGATCACATTGAATACAATATTATTGATCTTTTATATCCATTTCCTTACGTTGCATTGCATTTTTACATCACCCTCATCGAGCTAACGAAAACCCGTAAGATCAATCGGCGCCCACCGTGGGGCCTTATTCGAGTTTTAGATCGAAATATGCCTACCACGAGGAGAAATGCGTACGTCAGCCGAAAGCCTTACTAGACAGAAACTCCGCCATTCACTATCCAAGGCGACCCTCCGACCATCGGAGCGTTCGTCAATTCAAGGTCGAAGATAAGACCCATACGATAAATTTCCGAGCTTAAGATTAGTGGTTTTATTCTATGATAGCACAATTCGTTTATTTCTTCAAGGGATTTATTTTCCATAGAAGATCCATTTTTTTCTAATACATAAGCGAATAAGAAGTTCCACAGATATCGTCCACAGCAGATTAATGTAGAATTAACCCCGTCGACTCGACCACCGGTTAATGTCAAAGGCTTAGATAATCTATGCAATTACAGCTTATTGATGGTCGGAATTTATTTTTCCGATCATCATATTTATTAATTTCAAAGACAAATTTCTCGAATCAGTTATTTAAGAGATCAGTCACATAATCTATATACAGTATTTGTCGGCTATTTGTATTTTTCTCGAGTCGGTTGGGATAGGTTGAATATTTGAACGACGGCAACAAATTATATATAAATCCTTGAAGTTGCAGCTAAGTATTGACAATAGTTCGACTAAGTAAAGGAGTTAAATAATGAAATTCGATCGAGAGAACAAAGCTTTATTATTAGTATTCTTCAAACAAGTTACAAAGTGAAGCCCCGAATATAATTCGAGCTCAAGAAGTACAATACAATTACTCCTACCCTATTACAAGCTCTACGAATAATTCAACCCTGTTTCATGCTCAGTCTTCATTCCCTAAGATCGCTCCAGATGCAGAACTCAGCAGTGATTCTTATTGGCAATCACTCGCCACCTGTCGCACGACCGTCTTCGAACGGGATAAGAGCCAGATCGCAGCTCCACTCTAGGGCTTCAGACCGACCTTAGGTCTTCTTCTGTTAACAATGATTGAAACACTCAATCATTATTTACAGATTAATCCGAACAGGAGCAGCAAAGGGTTATCTCAGCAGAGGCACCCCAAGGGAACTCGAAGGAACAATACTGTAAGAAAGCCCTCGAGGAAGCTGGTGCCTCAGATTTAAAGAACTCCTCTCAGAATAACCAGCTGCCCGATCGGATACAGCGCCAGAAAACCAGAATTCTAACCCGCACCAGACAAGATATGTCTGGGAAAACAGGTTGCCTGCCGGTATTCTAGGCGCATTTTCTTTTGCCTGATTCTAAGCGAAAAAGCTTATGCTTAAGGAGCTAAGATCGAAAAACAGGGTTCTGAATCTAATCTCAAACTCCTTTATCTTGGAAAAAACATGAATCAAATTTAAATCTCGACCCATAGTGATCGAAGGAAGCATAAAGGAGAAAGTAAGGAGTGTCGTATGCATAAAGGGACCTATTTATAGTAGTAAAGGATTTTGAATCAACGGCACAGATAACAGATCGCGAACGGCTAGGATGTCCGTATTAAATGGACTGACCGATACATTTCCCGAGAAATAGGGTCCTGTTTGGTTGGAAGGACGTACGGCCCAACGATACAAAGAAGAGCTTATTCGAAACAGTCATTCGAACAAATCTTTCACTTACAATTCTACTCCAAAAATAGCACGAAGATCGGTGACACTCGTCTAAAAATTCAACCTTCGTGTACTTGGTACTCTAGATATGAAACAGCTATCTTTTCAACCTACTAGAAATGTTTGATCTATTCGAGTATAACTCTCGAGCTGAAGAATTCGACAGCTTTGGAAATTCGGCGATAGCAAGGATCGATCACTACAAGTTCTTTATTAACTTCAAATCTACCAAGACATTAATATTCTTAGAAACCACTGTGCGGGTATTTCATCGTTAATCTTAGATATTTGTGGTCGAAGTTATTGGAAATGAGAGTATCTGGTTGTCCTTTATTCTATCAACAAGGAAAAGTGAAAATTCTATTCATAAATTTATTTAAAAAAGATACAAGAGTTCAGAAGGAAAATATGGAAGATACATTTCGAGCATAGTCCTAGCTAATATGTTACATAAGAACATCTTTACTTTCTACAATCCTATGAAATTTTCGGTTTCCTCTCCTATCGTCTACTCAAAGTAACCTAGCTCCGAGCAGGGAATCTCCTTTGGATCCGCAGGCTTTTAACTTTATTTATGATCTTCTGAAGACATTGGGGCGAGCGGAAAATATAGCGAGTAACTGTATTCTGGATCGTTCCCTCCCCAGTATGTCTTCCTAAATGCATTGTAGCAACAGGTCCCTGTTCGAAGACCTGCGCGACGATCTGCGGACTCCATAATTCTGGCTTATTGGCCTTCAAGATGGGAATTGTATTTGCCTGTCAATATTCTAAGCGAGGTCGGGTTAGAAGACTGTCCCTCTTGAAAATTGTTCGAAGTCTGAGCTCAAAAAGCTGAATTTTGATTACCATGATCGGACAGATAAAACGCCGATACAACGAATAAGGAAATCTCAACAACATGACACCCCTTTTATAGTAAAAGATGAAAGAATCCGGCGGCAGATAATTCGCGAAATGAATGGATGAGATTTGTCGACCCTTGCAATTCTCAGTAAATGAGGAACCGTTTGGAAAGAATCAAACGTGACAAAATTGGGAACTTATAGACAAAGAATTTTCTTAACAAGGCATAAGATTTATTTATTAAGTCCTAAGGACATTCACTATTGGTTTTTTCTCTATATTCATCTTTTCTCATGATTGCAGAAGACTATTATCTCATCAAAATTTATTTCGATCAGAGTTATATATTCAGTGGAAACTAATCTCGTCAATATTCATATTCATTCATCTCTTTCTGATATTATCGATCTCTGTTATTCTATCTCTACTTGTCTCCATCTACTATTAAAAAAGGGTGAAAGCTGTTGCTATGACCCTCGAAAGTCGACCAAAGGTGAAAGCCGTTGCTACGCCCCTTGGATCGAAAAATAAAAATGGGTGACGACCCTCGGGCTAAAAATGCTCTGAAACGACTAAGGGTGAAAGCCGTTGCTATGCCCCTTAGATCGAAATTATTAAATGGGTGAAAGCCGTTGCTACGACCCTCGGGCTAAAAATGCTCTAAAACGACTAAGGGTGAAAGCCATTGCTATGCCCCTTAGATCGAAATTATTAAATGGGTGAAAGCCGTTGCTACGACCCTCGGGCTAAAACTGCTCTGAAACGACTAAGGGTGAAAGCCGTTGCTATGCCCCTTAGATCGGAATTATTAAATCGGTGAAAGCTGTTGCTACGACCCTAAGTGCAAATTATCGATTGTACAAAATTCCGATATATATCTTATTTCGAAATGCAGCGATCATGATCCGCTAAGATCGCCTTTTATTATCCGAATATTATTAATTTTCGATCACGCTACCAACAAATGAAATCGGCAAAGAACGTCAATTATCATTTATATCTGAATATCAAAGATCGAAGAATGTCTATAGTCGACTATTATCTAAATACTTATCAAAGTCGCTGGGGAATAGCACTTGTCCATATTTTTGAGGCAAACAAATTGATGCTCGATAACAATATACGAAAGCAATTCTACAGGTTAACAAGTAAGGATGATAAAGGAAATAAATATCTCATTCATGATCTTCCAAACAGTTACAAGAGAATTCGTGATTACAATAATAAGGAAAATCAAGCAAAGCTGAGGCTTTACATTTAATGTAACCCTATTACAAATTAACCCTACGCTAGAATATTTTCGTAATCAAAGGAGGAAGGCGGGGCTAGAATAACACTTCTACCCTTCATCCATCACTTCCTCAATAATTGCTCCACGCCGGACCAGATCGAGAGATAGGGAAGCAATCCCTAGAAAAATTACTCCACGCAATCTCGAAGGCAACATTCTTCAAGAAACATCTTGAAGAAGTGGAGATCGAGTGCAGGAAAACTCCTCCAGCAGTTGACCCACTATCCCGACTGGATAGAGGACAGAGTACAGGAAGTCGAGCCCACCTCAAAGACTTGGAATCAAAGAGAGATGGTCGCCTGCCGGTACCCCAGTCGCAATTATTTTTGCCTGTCGATACCCTAGTCGAAATGAATTGCCATTAGGAGACAGCAGAAATTATAAAGAAAGATAGTTCGAAGTCGAACCTCGAACCGTTTGGTCGGGGATAACAAACGAAACATGATGGCCAGAGAAAGTAAAATCTCAATCATAGAGCCGATCAAAACAATTACTGAAATGTAAAATTTGAAGGTAACTACGGAACTATATATAGTGGAAGGAAAAGGCAATTAACGACTCAGATTTGATAATACTAACGGCTGAGATACAAGCAGTAAATGCGCCGACCGTTACGGTTCCCGAGAATACAGAAACTGTCTGGGGTAAGTGAAGAAAATGTCAAATTTATTCCCGCTCGAGTTCGTCCTGTCCGAATTCATTATAATCTCAGTTCCAATCGTCAAAAGAAAATCATGAAGAAAAATTCAGAATACAGCTTATAAAGAAAGCGTTATCAGTAATTAGCCCGAGGATGACTCAGACCAATGAAGTACAATATTTGAGTAAAGCGGTCGTAAAGATAGATAAAAAAGACTATTAATTTCTGAGCCTGACATATCAAGCAATTACAAGTTACAAGAAATCAACTCCTATTACATATCAAATTAATCTCTTAATAATAGTACTTTTTGCAACCTTGGGAGATTAATGAAGAACCAATCTATATATCCGAACGTGAGAGGAACTTCATAACCGGGCCATCCTATGAAATTTTCGGCGGGCGATAATGCCCTTACTCGAATGGGAGGCGCCTGTCGAGCCAACAAATTTTCGTCTATGGTTACGATTCTTCAAAAAGGAGAGGGGTAATGCATCTCTTTCCTAGGTGAAACATGAATGTTTTCTTAAAGACGTCGATCTTCGAAGCACTACCCGTAACATTTTCAAGAAAGAACCTAACAAATTGCTGCATACCCTCGAAAAACTTGACGCCTGAGCCTCCCTAAACCACAAAAGGCCATGGGAGCTAGTTGGGTCGTGGATGGTCAGCAATAAAGCTTATTGGCCTTCAGGGTCGAAATAGTGTTCGCCTGCAGATACCCTAGTCGAGGTTGAAGTACAAATTTGACTATGATATGCAAAATAAGTCCTAACTCGAAATTCAAAATATTGAGTCATACAACAAAATCTTTTAGTCAGCATGGTCGAAGGAATCTGTTTTCGAAAAATCTTATAAGGATGCAAAACGAAGAGCCCCATTTATAGGTACTATTCCCAAAAATCCAACGGCTAGCAGAAAGCAAAATGAACGGTCAAGATCAAAAGACTGTTGCGCTTCCCGAGAATTTCGACGGGAAGAGAAAGCGATATAATTTTGGAAATTAAGCAGAATTAATATACCAAGATCGAAAAATCGAGGATCGCGAGCACAAGGTCAAACGAAGAAAGCAAACTAAAGCATGGACAGAAAAACACATCAAATTATAGGAGAACATGCAATCCGAGAAGCAAATAGATTATTACAAACCATAGGGGATAAAATGTCTGAAATTATTCATGATCACACAAGAGTAAAAACAATATAGCCATACAGCAGGTCCGGGTAAATAAAAGACAACATCTAGAGAAGCTTATTATCGGAGAAAATCTTTCGAAGCTCGGCATTACGAGCCTCACATCCCGCTTCATATCCACGGTCGTAAGCCTCCTTTTCTCGACGCGCGAAGTCTTGTTTCTCCTGCTCATGAACACTCTTAAGTTTTTCGAGCTCCTCGTTCAGCTGCT
>CM064884.1:40918976-41056314 GCA_003313485.2 Penstemon barbatus | reverse complement strand
AGTTGCAATTTTCCCAGTCCTTTTTCTTCTTGATTCAGGACTTTCAACTGCTTGAATTGGAGTTGCAGCAACAGGAGTAGGATGCAGAAGGAGTGTCTCTCCTTCACCTGTTGTGGCAGTCTGCTGATCTTCTCCAGCTTCAGCAGATACTACAGCAGAAGAGTCTGTAGTAGGAACTCCAATTGTGGAAACAACTTCTTCAGTAGATGAAACAACAGGTTCTTTAATAACTAATGGTCTCTCAGCTGATGTTGTTGTTTCTCTTACTGTTTCCACTGGTTCTTCAGAGAAAGTAACCTTTCTCTTCACCTTAGATTTTGCAATCCTTTTGGTAGGGGGGTTGGCAGTGGGAGGTCCCCTTGCCTCACTTCTAGTTCTTAACCTTTTCAATCGTTGAAGAGGCATCTCTTCCTCTGATTCAGTCCTTTCAGGAGAGGAGTCAGTCTTCATCTGCTCAATCTCCTTGGTGAAATCTTCAATTACCTTATCTGGGACTGCATCTTCAGATTGTGCTGATTCAGTCTCAACAGCAGACTGTGCTGTTGGCTCAGCAGGTTGACTAGTCTGGCCCTCCTTCTTGCTCTTCTTAGAAGGACCCTTTTTGGATTTTGCAGGGGCTTTTCTTTTAGGTTTCTCTACTATTTGTCTGACTGGCTCGTAGAGTTTGAACTCTTTACTGCCATGAGTTTGCTTCCCACCACCCATAGGGCATTGTAGTGAGGCAAACAGATTACTTAGTAAAATGGCATGAGAATGTCTCTTATCACTTAGTATCTCATAAACATGAGCAGCCCAGTTAACCTTTAAGCCGTAGTAGATACACACCATTGTGTGATATCTCCTTCTGGGTAACCCGTCCAGAGAGCTTGTGCTGCAATCCAGTATCTTGGCAATAATATCAGCAAACCTCTGATATTCATCCTTCAGCTGGGTCTTCATCAAAGTCCCAGTCATCTCCTCTCCTTCCTTAGCACAAACAGTCCAAAATTCCTCTTCCTTTTCAGACCCAAGGTCTGTCACATCTCCTCCCTTGTTCGTCAGCTTATAAATTTCACTAAGAACAGCAGCAGATACAGCAATTTTCTTACCACCAATGACAGCAGTCATAACAGTGTCATCACTGTTGAATTTTCTGGTCATGTAGAAATGGTAAACATCCTCTAAGTAGACTCTATCTTCGTGAGCTTCTAAAACAGGAACCAACGATGCTTCTTTGATCTTTTCCAGTAATGAACGCATCAAATCAGTGCCAGAGAAATGGAATTTGCTGTAGTTGAAGTACCTTCCCTCAATAATCTTGTCCATTTCAGAGATTAGTGAGTAGATTCTGCAAAAGAACAGTGAGCTTTCGAAGCAATAGGGTTTGAGAGTTAGAGAGTTTGAGAATATTTGAGTGCGTAAGACGACTGTACTGTTTAGATCGGATTTTATAGGTTTCCTTTTGATTAGGTTTCCGTGATTTATCTGAACCGTTGATCTAATCTGACAGTTTTAAATCGTGTGGTTAGGAGAAGCGAATTTCAATTTTATTATTTTAATGTCAGATGGGCGGGAAACTCTATCGACACTAATCTGTTACTTATAAAAGCGCGTTTCTTATGATACGATTTATGACCATGCTTATATAAGGTATCAGATGAGTAGAGTTTAACTTATCTGACAGACGAGTGATCTGTTATCTGATATTACTAGAGAATGCCAATAGCTAGTAATCTTCCTCTGCTGTTTGTCAATCCAGCAAGATAAAATAATCTTCAGTCTTCAAGAGTTAAGAACAGATCTTCAGATAATATAACTTCCACTAACTGACATTAACAGATTTCATCTTTAGAACAGAAGTACCGCTAGTCTTACACGTTCCCCCTGTCTTTAAGAATCCATAAGCTAACTAGTCTGTTGAAAGTTAATCCTTGAATAGAATAACGGATAACTAAGCTGTTGAACTTCAGTCTTCTGATGAGTTCCCCCTCAGCTTATGCATCCAAATTGAGTAGTCCTAACTCAGCTCTTAGAGTTGAGAACCTTGCTTCACTTAGAGGTTTAGTGAAGATATCAGCAATCTGATTGTCAGTATGAACATACTCTATCATAACATTGCCTTTTTCCACATGATCTCTAATGAAGTGATGCTTAATCTCAATATGTTTAGTCCTTGAATGACTTGTAGTATTATGAGTAAGTGAGATTGCACTTGTATTATCACAGTAGATTGGTATTCCAC
This sequence comes from Penstemon barbatus, assembly GCA_003313485.2. Classification (NCBI taxonomy): domain Eukaryota; kingdom Viridiplantae; phylum Streptophyta; class Magnoliopsida; order Lamiales; family Plantaginaceae; genus Penstemon; species Penstemon barbatus. The sequence continues at coordinate 41,054,093 of CM064884.1, read as the reverse complement.
TGATTTTGATATTGTAGTCTTCCAGTTGATGCTTCAACCATAGTATCTGTGCACAACAAGCTCCAGCAGCTATATATTCAGCTTCAGCAGTAGATATAGAAACTGAGGTTTGTTTCTTACTCATCCATGAGATCAGACGACTACCTAAGAACTGACAAGCACCTGTAGTGCTTTTTCTATCAATTGCAGCCAGCAAGGTCTGAATCTGAATAACCAATAAGCTCAAATCCAGATTCTCTAGGATACCACAATCCCAATTCTTGAGTGCCTTTAACATATTTCAATATCCTCTTGGCAGCTAAGAGATGAGATTCCTTGGGGTTTGATTGAAATCTTGCACAGACTCCAACTGAGTACATTATGTCAGGTCTGCTTGCTGTTAGATATAACAGTGACCCTATAATGCCTCTATATTTGGTTATGTCCACTGATTTGCCATCTTCATCTTTATCCAAACGAAGACTTGTAGACATAGGAATAGTAGCAGTAGAGCTAGTTTCCATACCAAACTTCTTGAACAGATCTCTTGTGTATTTTGCTTGATTTATAAAGATTCCATCAGGTAGCTATTTGACTTGTAAACCAAGAAAATAATTAAGTTCACCCATCATGCTCATTTCAAACTTATTCTGCATCAGCTTGGAGAACTTATCACACATCTGTTGGTTAGTTGAACCAAAAATAATATCGTCCACATATATTTGCACAATTAATATATGATTCTCCCATTCAATTGTGAACAAGGTTTTATCTACCTTACCTTTATGAAATCCTTTAATTAAAAGAAAATCAGATAGGGTATCATACCATGCTCTTGGAGCCTGTTTCAGTCCATAGAGGGCTTTCTTCAGACGATATACTTTGTCCTCTTCATGATAGACTTCAAATCCAGGAGGTTGTTCAACATACACTTCTTCTTGCAATTCTCCATTGAGAAAAGCAGACTTCACATCCATCTGATAGACAGTGAAGTTCTTGTAAGCAGCATAGGCAAGAAACAGTCTGATTGCTTCAAGTCTTGCTACTGGTGCAAAAGTTTCATCAAAGTCAATTCCTTCTTCTTGACAATAACCCTTGGCCACTAGTCTTGCTTTGTTTCTGGTAACAATACCATCTTCATTCATCTTATTTCTGAAAACCCACTTAGTGCCAATTACCCTTTGATGACTTGGTCTTGGAACTAAGTACCAGACTTCATTCATTTCAAATTGATTCAACTCTTCTTGCATAGCTTCTATCCAGAAGGAATCATTTAGAGCTTCTTCAATTTGCTTAGGCTCTATTTGAGATAGAAAAGTGACAAACATAGCATCTTGTGCAGCAGCTCTTCTTGTTTTCACTCTATCTAATGGATCACCAATCACCAATTCTGGTGGATGGTTTCTGAGCCATCTGAGATCAGGTTGCAGGTCTGAATGTTGTCCTCTGTCTTGATCTTGCAACACTACTGTTGGAGTTGCAGTAGTAGTCTGTTGAACAGTCTCTGGTCTGTCAGCTGTTTGCAACTCGTCTGTTAGACAATCAGCACTGTGATTTTGAGCAGCACTTGAGTTATCAGCTGAATTTAGATTAGGTAGTATGATGGGAACATATTCTTCTTTTCTTCCAATGTCTAACTTCTGTAGATCAGTAGACAGATCTTGATTAACACTTTGATTCTTTTCAGAAGATTGACTTGGCTCATCAAATACTACATGGATAGATTCTTCTATTAGTAATGTTCTTTTATTGAAAACTCTATAGGCTTTACTAACAGATGAGTATCCTACAAAAGCAGCTTCATCAGCCTTTTCTGCAAATGCAGTAAGGTGATTTTTCCCATTATTCAATACAAAACATTTACAACCAAAAATCTTAAAGTAATGAATGTTTGGTTTCCTGTTGTTCCAAACTTCATAGGGAGTCTTGTTCTGATTTTTGTTGATCATACATCTGTTCTGGGTATAGCATGCTGTATTTGTTGCTTCTGCCCAAAATCTTTGAGGCAGTTTAGCTTCAGCTATCATGGTTCTGACAGCTTCCTTTAGTGTTCTGTTTCTCCTTTCAGCAACACCATTTTGTTGAGGGGTTCTGGCAGCAGAGTACTCATGATGTATTCCTTTGATATTACAGTACTCTTCAACAGTAGAGTTTGTAAACTCTGTCCCTCTATCTGATCTGATCTTCAATATTTTGATAGTCTTCTCATTCTGGATCAGTTCCATCAGATTAGTAAGATGTTCCTTGGTTTCACTTTTCTTCTTCATGAAAATCACCCAAGTATATCTTGAATAATCATCCACAACAGCTAGGCAGTATTTCTTTCCACCATTGCTGACTGGATCAATGGGTCCAAATAAGTCCATATGTAATAGCTCCAAAATTCTTTCAGAAGATTGGTGCTTCTTGCTTTTGAAAGATGACTTGATTTGTTTACCCTTCTGACAGGCGTCACAGAGCTTGTCTTTGCTCATGACTGCTTTTGGAATCCCTTCTACCAAATCATTCTTGATTAATCTGTTTATGGTCTTGAAGTTTAAATGATTCATCCTTTTGTGCCACAGCCAACTAACTTCACTTGGTGCAGATGCCACCAAACAAACACTTGAATTCTTGTCAGCAGAATTCCAGTCGACTATGTAGACATTCCCTTGTCGTCTTCCAGATAAAATTACCTTCTTTGTACCAATCTGTTCAACAAAGCACTTATCTGTTGAGAAGATGACTGAATATCCCTTGTCACAAAATTGACTTATGCTCAGCAGATTATATTTGAGGCCTTTGACATATGAGACGTCAGATATCTCTATGTTTCCTCTGATTAATCTTCCTTTAGCTTTAATCTTGCCTTCTTTCCTGTCCCCAAATGTAACCTTTGGACCATCCACAGCAATTGCATCAGTCAGCTCATGTATGTTTCCACACATGTGTCTTGAACATCCACTGTCCAAGTACCATATCTTCTCTACTTTACTCCTACTCCTAATCCTAACCTACAAAACAAAAATAAAATTGTTTTAGGTGCCCTTATTGAGAGGGTCCTGAAGGATTAGTTCCACCTTTGACAACCCAAGATGTTGAAGTCTTAGGCTTCTTAGGTTTCTGAGTTTTGGCAGGAGCATGAACAGTTTCATTTTTATCATAGTTATCAGATAAGTCATGTTGATGATCAGTATGATAAGAATAATGTTCATAAGCAGGGTAAGGTGCATGATAAGTAGGATATGCATGCATTGGATGAGCAGGATAGGGTGCATAGTAACTAGGAAATTGAGGTGCATGATACATAGGATGATATGCAGCAGGTTGCACATAATATGACTCATTTCCATACCAAGCATTTTGATTTTTCTTGTTCTTATGCTTCTTTGGTTTACTAGGTGCTTGCTCATTTGATTTTGACTTAGTTTTACCACTAGTCTGATTGACTTTAGCTTTATCAGCAGACTTCTTAGGACTCTGCTGTTTGGTCTTACTAGTCTTATTTCCTACACTAGGCTCTTTGCTCTTTTTAGCCTTAGGAGATTTCTTCTCCTTTAATTCTTTCTCAGGTGAAGTAGGTCTAGCAGTTTGAACATACAGAATGACCTTACTATTGTCAGCTGATATGAATTTTTCAGTATGGTTCAACTCTTGCTTATCCTGTTCTGAAGGCATCTTCTGTTTACTAGATGTATGCGTGGATGCAACAGATGATTTCTCATGAGACTCGATAACCTTTTCAAGTTTCATGATTTTTCCTTTATAGACTTCACATTCAGCTTTCAGAGATTCATGCTCTTGCTCAAGCTGTTTATACTCTGCTGATTCTTTAGGCTTTTCAGCTTTAAGTTTCAGTGAGTTATTTTGCTCTTTTAGCAAGCTCATCTCTTCCTTAAGCTTAACAAATTCTCCAGCAATAGTAGTATTATTTAACATCATTTGCTCTAGAGAATCAAACAATTCATTGTTTTGAGGAGTTACCTCATCCTCAGAGTCATCAGAGTCCTTTGCCATCAGGCACAGGAGAGCAGGTTTTTCTTCATCAGAAGATTCTTCATCAGACGAGTCTGAATCTGAATCAGATGAGTAGACAGCAGCAAGCTTTTCTGCTTCAGCCATCATTGCTTTCCCTCTCTGATGCTTTCTTTCTTTTCTTACTTTCTTCTCCTCTTCAGTGTACTTTTCTGCTTTTGGATATGGGCAGTCTTTGATGAAGTGTCCCAATTTCCTGCAGTTGTAACACATTAGTTTTGATTTATAATCCTCTTTATCTTGAGAAGAAAAGTTAGGTTTAGAAGTAGAAGCATTGTTGTATTTGTTCTTCATTTTTCTTTTGTAGAACTTCTTGAAATTATTCATCAACAGTGCAACGTCTCCAGCAGTGTACTCCTTCTTGTTGAGTAGAGTGGCTTCATCAGATGAGTCCACTTCTTTGCTTTTCTGTGCTGGTCTTCTGGTGTTTTCAGCAGCAACTAAGGCAGCTGTGGGTCCTGAAGTTGAGGTTTCTTCAATTCCCATTCTAGGCAGTTTATACTCGAATGCCTTGAGTACAGAAAACAGCTCAGTAAGAGAGATTTTTCCCAAATCCCTTGATTCTTCCATTGTTGTCACTTTCATGTTGAACTTTGGAGGTAGGGCCTTTAGTACTCTGACGGTGATCTCCTTGTCAGTGAAGGTCTTTCCCAACTTTAAAACTTCATTCAGAGTTCTGGTGAATCTGGTATCCATTTGATCAATGGTTTCTCCAGTTTTCATCTTGAAGTTGTCAAGTTTTTCCAAGGCAACAGTGAGCTGATGCTCCTTGATAGCATCATTGCCTTCGCTCATATCTCTGACTTTGTCCCACATCTCTTTAGCAGTTTTGCATTGTTTGACCTTGTCAAACCGATCATTGTCCAGGGCTTTAGTCATGATGAATCTCCCAACTTTATCTAGATTGTAAAGCTTTATTTCCTCTGGAGTCATCTCATGAAGGTCTTTTTCCACAACCGTATCTACTTCATTTATCTTTATGGTCTTTGTGAATCTGAATGGACCTTTAATGATACATGTGTACATGTTGTCATTATAAGCAGCAAGGAAAATCTCCATTCTGATTTTCCAGTCCTCAAAGGACATACCAGCAATGTGGGGAACATGGCTGATACAATCCATTTTTCAAAAAGTTTTAGTTTTTCAAAAAGATGCTCTTTTGAAAAGTTTTGAAAACCTTTGAAAAACACTCGGATCAAGCTCGTAGATCAGGCAGCTGATTCAAATGAACCACCTGCTCTGATACCACTTGTTGGTCCCAAGTGGTCAGATGAGGTCTAGAGGGGGGGGGGGGGTGAATAGACCTCTGAAAATTTTTGAACTTAAAAACTTTTCAGTCTTCTGTCAGCAGACTAAGCTGATGAAGAACAGTAAGCAGACTAGTCTGATCGTGAACAAATCTTGAACAGACGACTGACCACTCTTCTTTCAGTAACTTAGCTGTTTTTCAACAAAACAGTTTTTCAAAGAGTATACTTGCAGCGGATTGTTTCAAAGTGTTTTTCACAAGTAGACTAAGTTCTTAAAAGATTTTATCCCCAGATTTTAACAAACTCCTTTTTAAAATCTTTTAGGTAATTCAAGGTGTTTAAATATGCAAACTTTAAATATGCAAGAAAACTTGAATGCAAGATAACACAAAGAATTTTTATAGTGGTTATATGGATAAAAATCCTTTAGTCCACTCTTCCAGATCACACAGATTCTGGGTTATACTATAATCACTTAGATTACAATATTTCTCCACTTACACCTAAACAACTAATGAGAAGGCTGTAAGCTCACAATAGGAGTTCACAAAGAAAACCTATCCTCTGAAGTAGAATCACTCACAAAGATGGATTCTCACTTCGCACAACACTCAGCTATTACAAAATCACTCAGATAATGTTTTTCTGTTTTCTTCAACTTGGTTTCTGTCAACAGATGACTTCCACCAGACGAGTGAGCTGTTCGAGCTTATGAGACTTAGAGAAATTCTGCTTCAAAATTTCGATCTCTGATTGTTGTTGTGTGTTTCTCTCTTCGAACTTTGCTCTATTTATACTTGGATTTGAATTTATGACCGTTGAAGGAAATCAATTCTTCAAATCCATTCTTCAGCTCTTTTGAAACGGCTCCCTGCAGCAATCGTACAGTGTACAGTACTTTTCTGTCCATCGCATTTAATGCTGCATTTAATGCACTCTGCTGATCCGAGGATATCTTCAATCATTTGCCATTACTACCCTTCTCTTTCAGCATTTATTACACCAAGTGCATTTATTACCGTTGGACTAATCTCTTGATCTCTTCCACTCTGCTGATCGAAGCAACCCTTCTGATAGGTACTCTGCTGATCAAATACTGAACTAATCTGATTTGACTCGGCTGATGACCTACCCTTCTGTTCGCTGTTTCAGCATGAGATCACTAGTCTTCTGAGCTTTGAACTTTGAACTCTTCTGAAGTCTTCTTTTACTTGTTCAAAATTCTTCTAAGGGAACTAAGCTTCCATACTTAGCTGATTATGATGTTTTGGAAATCATCAAAACCTTCCCTTAATTACTTGTCTTCTTTGCACTTCATCTTCATCTTCATCCAACAATCATTATATTTGTGGAGACAAGAATCGTCTGTCATAATTTACATAAATATATATTTTTTTGGGGGGTGTTTGACAGGACACGCAAGTTCTGATAGCAATAAAGCTTATAAATAATTCAACTAATATTTAATCGTATCACGGCCAACATCAATTAGTATCGAAAATTTAATTTCAAACTCGTCTGACGACATAAAACATTAAGTGTCCATATAACATGATATATACTCGTTTGACATACCTAGGTATTCCAATCTGTCCATAAATGTACTCAGCAAATACAAATAAAAAAGTTAGTTTAAATATTTTTTTATTGAATGTTATTCATTATTTTTTTTAAGCTAAAATTTTAAATATTACAAAACTATTAAATTGTTAGTTAATTTAAAACAATTAAAAATCCTGATCTGAACTTTGCTGATATGTTTACAGATTTACAAGATGCATTTATTTAAATTAATATTCTATTATTGAAGAATGATATTGACAGTTTAATATTTAGATTAAAATATAAACAAAAATATTTGTGTAAAATCTGTTAAAATAAAATATTTAGGTAAGAGGGAGATTAACAATCACAAACAAAATAGTATTTGCTTATTTATTTTCACTATGTTTTATTGGATAGGCAATGCTTGATAATAATAAACCTTTTATATAATTGAACTCTATCAATAATACGAGAAGCTGTAATTTGTTTTATATAAAAAAAAAAATCGTGTCCTCATTTGTCAAATCAACTTTCATTATTTGTTCCAATAAGGAAAGCAGATCAACCGTCATAAAGCAAGTTAATATTTTGTTTTTGGGTGTGTCATATACATTTATTTATCTTGTTTACATATATAATTTTGATTATGATTAAATTTGAAGTTTTTATCTTTCTATTATTTATATAATTAAAGAAGCTGCTTTGGAAAACGGAGAGAGTAGATTGTTCTTGTCTCGAGGTCTGATACAAATCCACAATCACTAAAATGGGGGCCAACGCAAATTCCAAAAATAATTTTGTAATAATAAATAAATATAGATCACTTATTCAGAAAACGACAGGAACATACACCTTTTCTTTCTTTATCACTATAATTGAATGATTTGGAAAATGTACTCTGCATAAGTTATCCTATCTGTCGTACCGCCATTTTTGATTCTTTTATTTTGTTTTTATTATAAATAACTTATTTTTTTGCCCTACTTCCTATAATGGAAAAAAATATGTACACGTTGTTGATTAGTGCAGGAGGAGTCTTTGTAGATGGCAAACGAGGCATTGAATATGAAAATTTTAGCAAATGTAGGGTGCTTGACATTGATAGAGACACTTTCAACTACTACCACATCGTTGATGCACATTTAAAGTTGAAACTTCCGGCACCAGCCGGTATTTGGTATCGCTTACCAAATACGAACTTTCGTGAAGGACTGCGCTGTATCAATGGTGATGAAGATATCGTGCCCCTATTTGATATTTTTCAGTCAGCTGGCTTAAGAGAAATAAAAATTTACTCGCAATCCCAGAAAACACATTGTTGGGCACCCAAACTAAGTGTGCGGGTGACAGCAATTGTCCTGTGGCATCCAAACTGAGTGTGCGGATGGAGACCCAAACTGAGTGTGCGGGTGGAGCCACAATCGAATATCGTGGGCGCTTGCGTGAATGCACTATAAGGGAAGGGTATGCGCATTCCCTAACACCAATTGGTTTTGGGGCAAGTGGTAGCGCCTGAGGTCCTACAAGTGGTATCAGAGCCAAGGTCACGTGCTCGATTCCCAGCAGGAGCAATTGCTGAGGGGGAGATTGTTGGGCACCCAAACTAAGTGTGCGGGTGACAGCAATTGTCCTGTGGCATCCAAACTGAGTGTGCGGATGGAGACCCAAACTGAGTGTGCGGGTGGAGCCACAATCGAATATCGTGGGCGCTTGCGTGAATGCACTATAAGGGAAGGGTATGCGCATTCCCTAACACCAATTGGTTTTGGGGCAAGTGGTAGCGCCTGAGGTCCTACACACATCTGCCTATAGGAGTGCCAATGCCAAAAACTTGCTTGGACGAAATGCTAATGAAGAAGGCAATTAGAAACTTGAATGAAGGCTCGTCGAATGGATTTGCTATATTACGGTCCGACACCCGTAAGCTGTATAAGCCATCTCGAATTATTATCGGCGTAAACAATCTTCATCCAGTTCTTCATCCGTTTCTTCTTCCGTTTCTTCATCCGGATCTAACTATAATTATTAAGTGGTTTATTTATTTAGGAAGTCTTATGTAATTTTGTCAGTTAATTTTTTTTTCTGAAAGTTAATTATGTAAATCAAAATATATGAAAATAGTACGACATGCTACCAAGCACCATGACCATTCTGCAAAAAAATTAACTTTCAAGTACCTTGTTTTCCCACAAATCTGTTTAACAATTTAGGCTTATCCAATTAATCTTGTCAATTCAAACATCAAAAATTACTATATTTGTTCAGTCTTCAGTAACGCACTGACGTTAACAAAAATTACAATATTCGTTTTGCTTCCGAAGGATTTCGTATATAATCTAATTTGATTCTACAATTTTTTTTTTATTGTTGACACGATATTAATAAAGCATTTTAAACAAAATTTATAAATTATGTTGTTTGTATATTCTTATAGTATCTAACTTAAAAGTTGTTTTCATTAATTCTTTTAGTATATTGTTTTCGTAAATATTTAATTTAAAAATAATTTTTTGACAAAATTGAGTTCATCATTCTTTTCGTATATTTAACGCATGGTTACAAAATATGCACATCTGGACTTTCATGAAACGTTCATTTAATTGTAAAAAAAAAAAATCAATCCTTTAATTAATATAATCTAATGATTATATAACAAAGTGTAATATTGTCTTATAATATTTCCATAATATATAGTTAAGAAGTTATTTTTTATTAAATTGTTTTGTTAATTAATCATAATATTATAATGCAATTGGATTAATTATATCTTCACTTTCTCATTATTCAATAATTTTATTTATCGGAGATGTTGTAGATAATAAAAGCTCGAAAAATACCCTTTCCTCAATATAATTTTTGTATGTTAAAATATATTTTCTATTATCTAACATAAGGTTTTGCTTTCACGTGATGTAGTAGCATAGTTTAGAACCAATGTATTTGTTCTACATTTGCATCGACCTGATATATTTTACAAAAAACAAAAAAAAAAAAATTCGGTCGCTGGAGGATCAGTAATATTAATGGTGTGATCTTGGCCGTTTATATATGATAATTCAACCGTTGGATTAAAATTTTTTTTGCTATAAATTAGTTATCTTACTTGAGCAGAATGAATTATCACTTTACAGAAATTTATGAATATGGTTGTTTCTAACTTATTATACACCCCGCTATCTCCTAAACAACTGTTTGAAATCCGTATCCATACTATTTTACAAGCAGTACGATATTGTATATTTTGCTATTCGTCTGGAATACCAACAAATGATAAGTAATCCGATCCCTTCAAAATGGGATCACATCTAGAATACCAACAAATGACGACCCGTATATTGTATTTCTTTGAGGAGGGTTGTCATTGTGGTTTTTTCAGATAGTCTTCCAGAAGTGGAAAGCTGGTCAGAACTCAGAACTCGAACGAAAACTGATCGCTTCTTCACATCCATCTTCGTGTACTATAATTCATTCTGCAAGAATAGGTGTATAATTAATTATTTTTATATATCTTGGTACTTGTAAGTGTTGTAAAAAATTACCAAATATGTTTTAAGATATTTATTTATATTTATACGTCTTCACATCCATGTTCGTGTACTGTAATTAATTCTGCAGGAATAGGTGTATAATTTGTAGTATTCTATTTTGTTAAGGTATCTTGTGATTCCAAGTTACTCGATATTTTATGTAGGTAACGTATACCGAATGTTTGTTTGTCTCTTGTAAATGTTAGAAAAAATCAAGAAATATGTTTTTTGATATTTATTTATAGGTTAATATAACTATATAAGTTAACCTATACTAAACATATATTTAAGAAGTTATTTTTTTATAAAAAAAATTGCTTCGATAATAGAAATATTCTATTCAAATTATAAACTATATTATTATTTCAATATGTACTTAAATAAAGTATTATTTATTATTGGAAAAATATAAATTTTCGATTAAGTTAGTATAGGATATGCTTCTATATTTATTTAAAATATGTTAACCTTTGAAATAAATCGCCTCATCATGGTCAAATCAGTATTCATCATGACTTTTTTGGGAAACGATAGATGTGCAGTTTATTTTTTTGGGTATATCTAAGTAGACACGTAGGCTATATAATGATGATGTTTTGTAAATCATTATTCGTCTGTTCAAATAAATAATTCAATATTATGAGAAAAGGAAGAGTAAAATTCATGTTATTAATTTAAATATTTTTAGGTGTTTCTTTTTAACAATACAGGCATGTTTAGATGATAATGAAACTTAAATAATACTTTTAACTTTTTTTTATTATTCTTAATTGGTAATATAAGAGGATATCTATATATATGTAATGTCGAATTAAGTGATATTGTTTTAGATGTAAAATCAATTGTTTTTTATAGGTTGATACCTTAGCTTTAATATTTGTTTAAATTTTTTTTTTATTATACTTATATTAATAAAGAAGTTGAGTCTATCTATAACACAAAACGAAAATTGACCAGACTGAATAATTTGTATAACCAATTATGCTGACAACGATTCTGAGTGACAGTTAAACCATATATATATTTTTTTCTCATCAGCTTGTTTACTTATTAATTTGCATATATTATTAGGTGTGTTATTATTATTTTTGTTTTATCTTTTTTTCTTAGTCGATTATCTTAAGGATTCGGACAAGAATAAACATCGTCTTATCGACAAAGCGTACAAACAAAATTAAGCAAACTCAAATTTTCCAACTGCTCATATTTATAACGAAATTTATATTTAAAATATAATTTATTTAATAATTTGCACCATAGAATATGTTTTACTGATAAAATTCATCAGAAGAGTAGTGTGTTTATTTTCTTTTATTTGACTTTCTAACTTAGCAATAAAATATTTGGTTCCCTACAGATTTAGTAGGCTAGGATTTTGCTCTCCTTGTTATAAAATGTTGGTGATTCTCGCCCCAAATTTTTCTCTTCCAATACTTTTCAATCTACAAATATAATTTATACGACATATTGAATTCTTAATATATTTCTGTATATCTATATTATTAAGATTATCGTATTAAGTTGAAGTTGAAAATTGGAAGAAACAGTTTTTACTAAAAAATAACCGAGAAAAAAAAATATGCAGGATGAAAATCAACAAGAGTTACGAGTTACGAAGAAAATTAACAGTAAGAGTGCTAAAAATTATGCAAAAAAAAATGTTTACTAATAGCAAAATCTAATTGTATGATTCATATATGCAAGTATTTAAGAAAAAAAAATTACAAATATCATTGTTCATAATCATTACGAAAATATGTAGGTTTATCGAGGTAATCAAGCATTTCCGCCGTCCTTGTTTTATATCCACGAGAAAATCCTTCTTCATAACTTTTTTGCTTTTCTTTCTCGATCTGCACATTCAGAGTATCTTTTAATTTCTGGTTTATAGTACAAAGACGATCTTTTTCCTTCAATATATTACTGTTTTCGATTTCCATATATGCTTTTTCCTTCAGCAGGTTCTCATTTTCTGCTTTAAGTTTTTCTAGCTCTTGAAACATATGTTCATTGAATAACCCAAGCCAAGCAATTCGATGCTTTGTCTAATAAATATAAATTCCAACAGTCAAGACTTTAATATAAGTAAAAGAAAATAATAAAATAAATAAGGATTTAGCAAATACCAGTTCAATATGTTTAAAGGTCGATTGGACAAGCTCCAAAGGACCTTTGTTTTTCAACTTGTCTATTTCACCGGGCAAAATAGTACCCAGCCCTAACTTCCATGATACCCCATCTACCTCGGTGGAAGCGGGTATCAATGCATTGTTGGATACTCCCCCAGAACGTAGATTTTCCGATCTCTTAATATCTTCAATTTGAACACTAAGAGGACGTTCATCTATTAGCGAAGGATTATCAGGAGCATTTGAAAAAATATTCCTCAGTTGAATACATGGCGCAATATTTGAGGTTAGGTCATTTGGAGATTCCATTAAATAAGAAATGTTTTCTATCTCTACCTGGTTGCGGTAAACAGAGTACAAGTTCATCGTACTCCAATATGATTCCTCTTCGCTGGAAGTTATATTGGTGCTTATGTTGCTGTTTACATTGCTTAAATTTTGTTTTGTGGAGTCATAATCTGAGATCGAATCCATGTTCGGCTGCAATAAATCTTTTGATAAAAAAATTTCGAATATCTATAAAATAACCGCTTCTTGTAGAAGTAAAATAAGGATGTTTAACCACTCACAATAATAAAGGTTAAACAATTTCTAAATAATCGAATTAAGTTAATTGAATGACAAGACATCTGTTTCTGTTACTATATTTTATTCCGTTTTCCGATACACGCAAATACGAATAATGATTTCACGTCTACAGCAGTGTGTATATATATATATTTATATATATTTTATATATTATACAAATGTTTTAACATGTAATCAAATATTAAAGGAATATATTTTATATACTATCTTAATTTTTTTTTGTTTTCAAACAATTAATTTGTCTAATTTAACATGTAATCAAATATTTGTGGAATATAAAAGTCCTTGGTTAATATAAGTACGTTTTAAAAATTATCTGACCGCATATATTATATATTTCGAAATACAACTTAATTTAAGGAACAGAGTTAACTATATTGGTACATTTCCCTGTAATGTATTCTATAACTAAATGTATATAAAAAAAGCTTGGTTAATATGTGAAGTATAAAATAATTATATCACTGGTGTTTTATTGCTTTTTAGTATAAAAAATTTCTACGATTGTCATGTGTTTTATTGCTTTTTAGTTTGTACAAATTAAAACATTTTGTTTCATGACTAAATTTTTGGAAGAACATTTTAATTGTAAGTTAGGTAGAACAAAAAATTACTATCTGGGTTAGTAGTTCATCAGATATATATATGAACATATCTTTTCAAACAATGAAGATATTAAAATTATTGGCGTCGAAAAGTAAGTTTTCCATAATAAAAAAGAAATCAGACGAGTATGCTGGTAAGTGCGAAACACTATTTTAAAAGCACTAAAGTCAAAGCGTAACGGTAAATGTCTGCACGCATTAAATTTTTACGAGCTGTTCTTCATAAATATATACGGAGATCTCCCGTCAAACGATAAAGATATTGGAATTATTACTATAAAAATGTATGTTTCCGACGATCAAGAAATATGAGACGAGTACTTTTTCTGCTGCCTAATTGAATGATAGAATTGGACGTAAAGAGTAATAGTATACCTATATTATTTAATTAATAAAGAATGTCTGCGGATATTAAATTATTTATATGAAAAACGTTGTCGTAATGCTTCGTGCAAATAAAAGTTTTGTTTACTTTTTTTTTTATATACAATATATTTATATTAAATGTTGTTTTGCTATGTTTCTCTAACAATGTGCTAAATATATAAAGAAACTATAATATATCTCTAGACCGTGCTTACTTCTATATAGATATGCTATATACCATACTTTGTTATGCAAAAAAATATAATGTTAACTTAAATACTATAAATCAGACGAGTATTTTTATATGCAATGCGTGTAATTTCTGGGAGCATTAATAATATTTTTATATGCTTTTAAAAAAAATTATTTATTAAATGATTTGCATTGATATATATACTACAAATCAGTTTACTTAAATTATCTACTGTAAAGATTTAAAATATATTATTTATACAATTACTTGACTGTTTAAATTATATACTATTATTATTATTAGAAAATATTGTTGCATATTTTTCTTCAAATGATTGATGAACCATATGTCGATGTTGTATAAACTTATGGGTATGTTGGCTGGGTTAAGGATTAATACATGCAGAGTGAATTTGCTTAATTATAAAATTATCGAATGATTATTTGCATGCTTAATAAGATTAACGTAATATATCTTCCTCTCTATAAATTTACTATATTGACCGAAATATTGCGATTTTATAAATGAATAGCTTGTCATTTACAAATCAAATTATTTAGCGTAGCCATTTAATTACGTTAATAAAAAAAAATGTTCGTTCACTATTAATGTATTAAAATACTGGAACAGTACATATAAGCATAAAAATATTATAAAATTAAAACGTTAATTATCAAAATACTCTATACAATAAATCATTATGAATGAATCAACCAACAAGAAAAAAAATATTCGATCTATGAAACTTATTATATTTCTTGTACCTATAGTCGTCTGAAGACAAATATCTTATAGGATATTTTGTGCGAACTCTCTTCTTATAATAGTCTTGTTTTGATTAATTATATCATACTAACAAAGTTATATAAATTATATCATAACAATGCTGCCATAGCTCCACTATTTTACCGATCTAAAAAAATCAATAAAAATGGAAAAAATAAATATACTTTACGAATTCAGTGCTCGTCCACCATTACTAAAAAACTAACCACCGCCAATTCTAAAGAAAATAATAATATATTTACTAAATAAATATAATTTACTAAATTTAATTAGAATGTTTTATTTAATCGACACATAAAAAACTTAGCGTCTACCAGGAGAAAATATTTAGCTAATATAGTTTTTGATATCTTTATTACTAAAACAATAGTATTTAGTAAAAACTAATCATTTAACTTCAAATATAACTTTTCATTATAACATATATAACAAATATTTTTTTAATCGTATCGATAAAATAATATTTCGTCCTGTATACCATCGTATATTTTTCTGTTGATCTACATATATATAAATTAAGTACGACTCTTTTGGTAAATATGTTATAATATTCAGATATACACTATAGTGTTATCGATCCCAATGCGTTGAATCACCAATCTATTGTAGATTATTATTATTTTTTTTATTATTACTATATATATATATATATATATATATATATATATATATATATATATATATATATATATATATATATATATATATATATATATATATATATATATATACAATTATTTTATTATCTGAATAAACATAATTTACATAAATAAATTGTTAAATTTTTTTTCTGAATACATAAACAATACAAAAAAAAATTGTGTGCAAAATGATTTCAATTATTTCACTTCATCAAAAAATTAATTAACGTAAATGCTATACTGACACATAACTGCAGATTATTATCAATATAAATAGAATTATTAATATTATTATTGTTATTATTATTATGATTATTATTATTGTTATAATTATTAAAAATATTTAACTTCAGCAAAATGAATAATGCTTTTCAGCTTAATTAAAATATTTTATTAATTATATTTTTAGTTTTTAGATATTTCTTATATTGTAGGTTGCGTCTTACATATTGCTGTGTCTAATCTATATTCTCTCTTATCATTACGTATATACTCTGTATATATTTTATTCTTATCACTCGTGTAAAAATCTTATGCTCTGTTTTTTGCTATCAAGGTTTCTTCCTGATCTTTCATTAGTCGGTATGTTGTTGAACTTTGGTTAATATTTTGCTTTAATTTTTTGCACTTGTATGTTCACGAGATAAGTTATCTGAAATGATTTGAATTTCTATTTTATCAAATTTTTTCTTTAATAGCATTTATTCCTCATTTCCATTTGATATTATGATTCATTGTTTCATGTTTTAATTTATTACTGTCGCTTTCAATGTTTTCGTTTAATGCTGAGTTGTTTAATTTGTAATTTAATTTTCTGGTAAAAAAACATACCAAGCGGTCAAAAAATATTCTAGGCTAATTTTATTTTCTTTTTATTTTAACATAGTTTAAGCACAACCCCTTTTTTTTTTTTTTTTTTCCTCTATTCTACTAAATTATTTGCTCTCTCTTTAATATGGATTTTCTTTTTATATATGTTCTGACTGGAACATGTGGGCTCGCAATAAGACTTTTAGTTTGTGAGATTTTTGCGTTACCAAATTGTTTATGTTCAAAAATTTTTTATATTATTTACGAAATAATTTATTTACTTTAGTACAAATTCTTAATACCTAATATTGTTTTAGTAAGATAATTACTGCATATATATATATATATCTAACTAAACTACTTGAATAAATATTTTTTTAAATATAGAAAATGAGCATAATTGGAGGCCAAGGAATTACATATGAAACATGCATAGTTCAAGGATGCTGTGTTGAGCCGCATCAACAACTTCAGCGGGAATGCCATTCATGTGTTTATATGGAACTCCTGAAAACCGAATTTCTCCATTTCATAAAAAACATTATTTCTCAATTTAACGGTCTAGAAATCTGGATACGCCTCAACCTACTTGAACAAAATTTATGCATGTTTCAAAAATTCAATCTATCAATGGCTTTCATCAAGAGACTACACGAGCATAATACACAACTAATTATCAAGTAAGCATTCTAAATAAATTTATATAGATATATATATTATCATACTACTTTACTTAATAATCTAAATAATTCCATAAATAGTATTGATGCGGAGAATATGCTATAAACCAGTGCCGATGTACCAGAGTCTTCAAATTACGGTCTTGGCAGAACAAGGTAAATTTATCTTTTAAAGTATTTTTAAAAATAAAAAATGGTTAATCGTTAACAATATTAATTGAATTTGTAGATATTCAGAGCCAAAGTTTTTAAGTTCAGTATGTGACAACACTAAATTTTCGAGTAAGATAAGAACATGTTTATATATGATTATAAACGATGGTGAAATAGCTGAAGTAGTTCGATCAAAGTTGAATGATGATAAAACATATACTCTTCTTCATTGTATATGGCAAGAAGCAGAGAGCATGATATCTTCTGTATCAGCATAGCAATTAATCGAATAAATTTAGTACTGTTACTAACTTTATTTATATATCGAACATGTTTGCAGTTTAGTTAATATATTAATAATATCCTTTCATTTATTGTCACTCAGCAATAGTTCAGTATGTTAAAACAGTTATACTATATGTTATAATAAAATAACAAGACGTTCTACTAATTTTTTAAAATTTTACCTAAAGCTTTAACAGATACTCCCGGAATTAATATACTACAAACTTATGTACGACTAGCAATATCAAAGAAAGTAGATAAGTCGAGACTACTGAAAAGTTCAAATAAAATAATACTACTAGATCACGGTATTAAATGAAACTAACTAATACATGTCAAATCAAATTAAAAAACAAATTGTTAAATTGTTAAACAGAAAATTTAAGAAATACAACAATCACAGTTCAAGATTATTATCAGGAGAAATAGCTTAACCAAGATAAGTAACCATTTCCTTTGTTCTTTGCTTATATCCTTGTTGAAATCCCTTACTAAATTCAGATCTCTTTGCTTGCTCGATCTGCTCTTTTAAATCGTTGTTCTCTTTCTGCTTCTCGGAAGATATATCAGCGTTCAACTTCAATAGCTTCTCATTTTCCGCTCGGAGTAATTCCACTTCGGTTATCATTGCTCGATGAGAATTATTCATATTAGCCAGTTTAGTATCTGCAATAGACCGAGAAAATGAAACATCTTCGACTAGCTTCCCAAGCTGCGCAATTTTATGCTTTACCTAAGATAAATAAATTAAAACATTTTAGGCAAAAATGAAGATATGTATAACAGGATACTTAAAAACAATAATTTTAAAAATACCAGTTCTATTTGCTTAAAACTTGATTGAACAAGGTACAAAGGAGAATGGTCTTCCAACTTTTCCATTTCGCGAGGCAAAATAGTGCCAAAGCCTAAATTCCACGACACTCCATCTAGCTCAGTAGAAGAAGGGATCATTGCACTGTACGAGACTCCCCCAAAACGCTCAGTTTTAAGTTCCTTAATCTCCTCAATTTGAACACTAAGAGAACGTTCATCAATTATCGAAGGATCATCAAGAACATTTGGAAAATCCCTTTTTACCTCAATATCTGCCACGATACTTTTATTTTTTTGGTTATTACTCACAACCGATTCAATAAGTTGATTTGTTTGCGAATTCTGCTCGGTTTCAAAAGTCCGACTTGCAATAGCATATACATCCGCCCAATTTTCGGAACTTCTTAGGATTTCCTCGTTGTGAGAAACAACATCAACCGAATTAATCTAAACCGAAGGGTTATTCAGCTCAATTGGGGATTTTACAGGGGGAGCATTATTTTCATCCACGGGCTGTTCGATGACAGCATAAGAGCTTTCTGTGGTCCTTGTATTGCTAATGGCATTCAAAACATCCTTCTCACCCAGAGAAGTTACAAGATTTGTAGGAGACTTGGTCGCAATATTTTCTTGCGAAGACACTTCCTTTCCAATTTTATCTGCAACTATTGTATTTGCATTACTTGGCTCCTCTATCCTGGCTTTTTTCTTGGGAAGATTATTCGGACTAGTGGTTCGGATACAACCTTTTTTTGCTTTAGCAAAGAAGCTGCCCTTGGAACCGTTCGACCCGTTCGAATCGTTCTTGATATTCGTTTATACTCAAAAAATTTCAATTTACCGACCTTTATTCTGTACTTTTACAGGGGATTGCTGCTTCACAAAAGAGGCGTACAGATATAAAAAACATTAACCGCTATTTATAGAAGCCGAAATAAGCGTGCAAATTTTTTAATTTAACCAGCTATTTATAGAAGCCGAATTGACAAAAATATCCTAAACGTAGCGGGAATGATAAAAAAAAAAAAAGTTGAGGACGTAATACATAATTTGATTAATATATTTCACTAATAAGTGGATAATATCATATGACGTCGTATATATTAATTATTAATTATTAATATGTTTATAATACACAAAATATGTGAATCATTTATAATATGATAGGTCACTTAGACTTTGACCTAATGCTATAGCAAAGGGACCAAAATAAATATATTTAATTGCTTTGTAATTTATGCTCTATAAATTGTATCTAATATTTAATTGTTACTGAAATCATTAAAATATTTAATTTTGAAAAAAAGTATACGTTAGCGTTGTATTCGATAAGAATCGGGAAAATTGCTTTTTTGGTACCATAGGTTTATTCCCCTATGTTAAATAAAATAGTTTGCATGCATATTCTAAATTTCAGCAAATGAGTTATAATCTCCGGCTGAATGGAGTAAATTGTTTCATTAAAATTTTATAGGGGGTAAATTGATTTTTTTCAAATTATAGAGAGATAAATTGGACATTATGCATTTCATAGGGGGTAAATGGTACAAAAAATTAAATTTTCCCATATGTTATTCTACCGAACGTTTCCTTTGAATAAGAATATGCTTTTCGACAAACAAGCTAAGTCACAGCTTCTTTGTTATTTTTATGCAACATGTTAGTTGTTTATTTACTTATACTACCAATTTTACCCTAAGCTAATTAAAATTGGATGGCTAAACAATATAGATTCATTATATTTTATTGTTGGGTAAACAATACTTCTGGTCCCTCTTATCGTTAACTTTTTGCAGAATAGTCTCTCTTATGTTATTTTTCCCACTTTATTCCGTACTATTAATTATTTGTTTCACTTTAGTACTTTTCAAGCGATCCTTGAACATTTTAAAATTAGGTATTGTTTGACACATTTCAGTAAACATAGTATTTCTGTCAACCTAAACGGATAATCTAAAATTACGAGACCATTAAATAGTTTCATTTATGGTATGGTTCCGACTTGTACTTTTCCATCTTGTCTGTGCATAATTTTTTTTTTTTAAATTCCCATTATCTTCGAACTAAATTCAATATTATATATTATTATTTTGTGTACAACAAAATTATTACTACCTATATTTAATAACAACAAATTAATTTTTTTTTCTTTTTTTTAAAGGCAGCGACTAGCGAGAAATAATTCTGAAGAACATAATAATAAAAAATTATTATTTGTACAAACATTTTAGGCACATATTATAAAACAAAATCCAAGGCTCGTATATTAGTCCGGAATTAATTAATCTTGCTTTTATTTAACTGTTTTCGTTTATACCTGTGTTTCGATAAATTATATTCGACCTAATTTTCCAACAAAATAAAACTTTTTTTTCTAGTGATTTCAATTATTGTTCAACTTGTTTTCTATTAATATTTATTAATTAACCGTGTATTTTTTGTTTGTCTTCTAGCTCGATATCCATTTTCTCCGCCGACTATATGAGCCAGGAAACAATGCATTTTATATTGTAGGGTAAAAATATCTGCTGGTCCTACTTATCATTAATAAACAATTTGTACAAGACCAAATTATTAAATGAAAAGTATAACAATATTGAGGCAAAATCAAATAAATTTGCTTATATATATATATATATATATATATATATATATATATATATATATATATTTTCTTATGTATTATTAATATTATCGTTAGTATAATTTATAAATATATTCGTATCAGATACTCTATTTTATCGACCTATACATATGAATACACCACGATTGCAGAACATGTCACAATAAACCTTTATCTATAAAGATTATTTAGGTATTACAGATTTTCTTACCTATTATACTTAAACAATTATATTTAGAAAAAATTATCATATAACATATAATTAAACTATTTGCAGATTCAGATAATGGAAATATATATTTTAACCATATAATACATTTGTATTTAATAATTAAAAATACTTATGTTATTCAGTCTCGTTTTCCAAGAAACATAAATTGCAGATTATTATTATTATTATTATTATTATTATTATTATTATTATTATTATTATTATTATTATTATTAATACTCTATATATACAATTACTTTATGGTTACTTCGATACTACACTGCTGGAGTCATTCCAGCCCTTCCTTTATTTGACATCTGGCCAGTGGAAAATAACTGAGTTGTTCCTGCCAAATGCAGGCTTGACCAATTACTTGCTGCTACGTGGCAGCGAATTTTTTTTTTAAAACTTCTCGAAACCATGGTTAGCCTCTGGACATATTCAAAATTTTCAGCAACAACATGAGCGGGATTTAAAAATTTCAGATTTGAAATTTGTATAATTTCTAATTTCTTTCCAGATATTAAAATTAGTAAATGACTATTTAATTCTCCATTTCTCCTCCACCTTCCAAATTTCTGAAAGCCGGTTATTTCCATCGCAACCACCGCCACCTTCCCCACGCTGGCGCTGCACTGCATCTACCGCCACCTCCTACTCATAGTGGCGGTCGAGCCCGAAGCGGCAGCCGAACCCGAAGTGGAGGCGCAGCCCGAAGCAAGCCTTTTCTCCATTTTTACCGGCGGATCTGGATGGGGATGGTGGGAGCAAGCTAGCTAGCTGGAAGCCTAGTTCGGGTTCTAGATCGGGTCGAAGGTTCCTAAATACAGTACCAGATCCGACAACCACGGTTCAGTCATCAAGCCGCAGCCGCGCAAATCCTATATTACCCGTTCAAGATCCGACGTGCCACTATATTGCAGTACAAGACTGGGCTTGTTTAGCCCAATTCAGGCAGCCATCGATTCAACACAAAAAGAAACAGAAACCTTCAAAATTAGCTCAATGTTGTAATTTTTTTTATAACAAAGCTCAATATTGTATTTTATTTATATTTTTCTTTTAGAACTAACCTCAATATTGTGATTATATGATCCCACCAGTGAATTTTTTGTTTTGTTCATATCCATTTTTTTATTG
Source organism: Penstemon barbatus (assembly GCA_003313485.2). Lineage (NCBI taxonomy): Eukaryota > Viridiplantae > Streptophyta > Magnoliopsida > Lamiales > Plantaginaceae > Penstemon > Penstemon barbatus. The sequence goes on along the minus strand of CM064884.1, from coordinate 41,031,752 downwards.
TTATTCTTCTCATTACACCAGCTATTTTTCAAAAAATTGAGTAATTATTAAGAAAATAATTCTGGTTTAAGATTATGAAATTGGACTGAAATAATTTTGTTAGCGTAACTGAAAGGGTGCTATTTTTAATTATGAAAAATAATCAATAATTCCCATTGTGTATTGTCCAAAAAAAAATCAATATTTTTCATATGCAAATTTGTCTCCTTTTAAAAATTCTGAGTGTTAGATATTCAAACACACCATAATATTTCCACAAAAGAAAAAAAATACAGTACCAATCTACCAAATAGTAACACAATCTTAGTTTATTAAATTTTTTTCTTTCTGCTTATTTTAAATATGATATTGATCAATAATATATTAAACATATTACTTTACTATTATTTATTTCTCGTGTTAAATTTTCAAATACTTTATTTTCAAATCTGAAAAAAAAAACTGATTGCAAATTTTACAATAGAACCTCATTTTTTGTCAACTATAAAATAAAATAGATCTCATTTTTTGCCAAAAAAATTGATTACCAAATAAAATAAAAACATGTAAGCTTAATGACCACTATAAATTAATTTTGTCATGAAATTATCTTTACAACAAATGTCATCCCCGAAGGTAAGTTGTAAAAATTAGAGTTTTACTTAAGTTTATTTTTATTTTTTATTTCAGTTATTTTAAATGGAGAAACCATGGTTAAACCATTGTTTCACCCAGGTTTGAAATTTTTTCTTTTTTTAATTAATGTAGCTACAATTTGCAGGAACCATTCTAGTGGGGCTTTACTTGCCAGATGTCAAACAAAGAATGAGCTGGAATGGTTCCAACGGTGTAGGCACGAAAATTCCTTACTTTATTATCTAAATATACATAAATGTAATTATTTATTATTGTCCAAATACATAACAAAACCAATATTTATTTTGTTTACTAAAATGATATAAAATATTTAACTTTGTAATTTGTTCTGATCCATATAGTTGGGAAAAAGGATGAACATCGAGGTAAAAGACAAACAAAAAATACACAGTTAGTTAAGTAGAATAAAATAGAATGTGACCCGACCGATTCTGATGATGAAGCTGTACTTATAGTTGATGATTTTGTTCCAAAAAATTATGTTAAACTTAAGTTTAGAGGATTGCACGGTCATAACACAGGTGTATGTGACTACTAATCGTGGCTGAGCCAGGATGGTGGCGGCTAACATATGTCAGCATATTCAGAAAATTTCATAAGTGACCCTATTTTGTCATTTTCTCTGTAGAAGATAGTAATAAAAAAATATTATTTGTACAAACATCTTAAGCACATATTATATAACAAAATCTAAGACTCATATATTAGTCCGGAATTAATTGATCTTGCTCTTATTTCACTGTTTTCGTTTATACCTTTATCTCGAACATAATTTACTTTCGATTTTTGTTTCGTTAAATTTTTTTCTCTTTTTATTTAAATGAAACAATATTCGTAAAACAGAGTTATTTAGTTATTTATTGTCGGTGCGTTTAACAAGATATGCAGATCCAATTAGGTTAAAGCATTTAAGTCATCTTACTTTATGTATATAATTATAACTACCCCCATAACTATGAGTAGTTGAAAAGATGGGAACGTTTCCCATTATACAATCTACACCGTTTATCTTATAATATTATGGTCGTTGGATCTTTACCATAGCTACTATAAATTGTCTCACGTAAATTATATTTTCTTATTGTTCCAAAGGTGAAATCGCTCACCCTAGGCGCATAAAATTAAATTTTCTATTTAAATCCAACTTAAAAACTATGATAATTTTTTCTAGAGTTAATTTGGTATGGGTAGAATTGAAAATTTTGGGTACAAAATTTTATGATAAAACTTTGAAGGATACCAGGTTGGCTCTTACTGAAGAAGACAATTATTGTACCCTTGCTGATGCTATATACGAGGCTGCCCAAAATAAGGTATCTATTTTGAATTTTTGTTAGTTATTTCACAAAAAATCTATAGATCTTCTCTCTAGGATAATTTGTGTTAAATTTTTTATTGTTTTCTGATAAGCAATCGATCGGTTATATTGGAAAGTTCGAGCAAAATCTCAACATTTCCGTTTTAAAAAAATGTATTCATCGGAAATATAGTGTTTGTTTCTAATCGAGAGGAGAGTATGAACAGAAAAATATATACTTAATTATTTTACTATATTTCTTAAAAAAAAATTATTTTACTATATATTTACTATAGAGGATTATTGGTTCCATTTTTCTTTTATTCTAATTTATTGCTTTAGTGATGTTTTCTGTTATTAATTAATTTTTAGGGAAAATAGAGGATTCTTGGTTCCAATTTAGTGATGTTTTCTATTATTAATTAATTTTTTGTGAACATTTTTTTTTTGTTTGTAATACTACTAACACAATATACTTTCTATTATTTTTGTAACAGTATATTGGAAAACGAATTAATGTTGGTCAGACTTAACCACGTCATATTTTAACGAGTGTATCTTTGGTAAATATATATTTTTTTAAATATATAGTCATAAAACGGCACCGTTTTGGCTGTTGGTCTCGGATATTTAGTTCGTGCTTTAGATATCGATTAAAACAATGTTGCCCATTAAGATTGATATATGTAATGTCGACGTAATGTCGATATAATCTACTATAGCAATGACACACATATTATTTCCTCTATTGTTTTATACATCGATAATGTTATTATCGACTACGTACTTTACATTTATCTCCGAGTTTACTTACCAATGTTAAGCTGTGTATTGAATAGTTACTAAATACTTAGATATATCTAAGCATGACATCACTCTTGCCCGTCATCTTAATTAAAATATTTTATTTATTTATTTATTTTTTTTTTATTTATTGTAATTCTATATGGCGGTTGTTTTGGTTTTTATTCTATTCTCTTCTCTTACTTTTTAGATATTTCTTATATTGGCGGTTGCGTCTTACGTATTCCAATTTTTTATCTATATTCTTTTTCATCTTCACGTATTCGTCATTTATTATATTTGTATTAACCATTTCGAAGGTTTTTTGTTCTTTTGCTTTTTTTTTTTTTTGTTTAGATTTTGTGCTGATCTTTCGTTATTCGGTACGTTGTTGGTTTCTGCTTGTTTTATCTTTCTTGATTGGTTAATATTCATTTCATAATTTGATTCAATGTTTCGTGCATGATGCGAATCAAGAATATCCACTTCCTTTGACGAACCCAACCTTGCCAGAGGGCAGTAATACTCCACAAGGCTTTTTGGGGTATGCTGTTAACATGAAAAGCATTGAACCAAGTCTTCCACATTGGAGAACTAACAGCGGTTCATCACTTCGTAGCTTTGGGATACCTCCTTAAGCTTCCATCTCCTTCATGTCCACGATGATTTCGATATTGATAAATTAGTTCGGAATGTTAATTTGAGAACCGTTAATAGAAATGTTTAGGTTTATGTTCAGACCAACTATTGCAATGGTTACTATTTATCGTACTACAACCTTGATAAGACAATGTTAATTGCCTCATTGAATAGTCGTATATTTGTGAGCATCTCTGTCTTAGCAGTATAAAAATAAATGTAAAAAGATAAACGTTTGTTGCTAAAATTTCAAAACTTAAACTTTTCTGCTTGGATCATCAGATTAGTATTCGTAATAAAATAATCAAGGAAAACGATCTTCCTTTCTAAACATAGGAAAGAAAAAGGAATAAAACGAATACAAGTATAACATATATAAGATTAGATAGATTTTATTAACAATATATAGGTCCCGACTCCAATTTGGATTTTCTTTCCATTTTCCTAAGTCACTGCTACTTTACTCATCCAATCTCGTCTGTGTACGTACTTTTAGTGCTCTATAAAAAATTAGGTAAAGTATTCCTTATTTCGTTTTGCTTATATATCAATATATTATATTTATTTCGAACACAGTTGTTTCTTAACATAAATAACTAAAAAACATGAAGAGAAATTAGATCGTTAATTCGATGGTATTTACAAAACATATAGATAACATTACATAACATAAGTTTGTTGGCAAATCTCTCTCTTCAAATTAATATCAATGTTTGTATGTACTAAGTATGTTACTCTTAATATATTATTGGAGAATGCTAGCTGATTAACATGAGTTGATTTTCAATTAGCACGGTCGATTACAATATTATTGTACTGGTCGATAGTTATTTATCAACCATTGCAATAGTTGGTAATAACAGAAAATGTTGCAAGAGTCATTTATGTTCGTTGTTTTCCGTCTAATTGCATAGCCACAACAGTTTGCAATCATACATAGATTTGACAAGAATTAAACATGAAATAAAATCGAAATGAATATATTAAACTTTCAAGCAAGAGTAAATAATTCGGAAAAGTATATTGCGTTGTAATAACCTTTTTTTAAAAATATGATTTAAGTAAATTAACTAATTATTTTTCATGAATTATGGAGATAATAAAAAAATAATATTGTTAATTGAAAATAAAGTCAATAAATATACGCTATTTGTTAATTTACTACTATTTAATTCATATATCAACAGATATGTCCTATAAAAATCTTTAAACATATTTGCTGTCGCAGTAAGTTTTACAACACAGTACATTTTGGGAAATTTTTTACGTTATACAGAGAAAACGAAACAAACAGTCATAACATAAAACGTTATTTGCTTATTTATTGTCATTGCGTTTTACAAGACATGCTGGTGGACATTATGTTTAAGCATTTAAGCCATCATACTTTATGTATCTAATTTAAAACTTCACCCATAAATTAGAGTAATTCAGAAGGTCGGAACATTTCCTCTATTTATTTAGTATATAGTTGTATTGATGATTCAGTAGTATATAATCTATACATTCAACAGATAAGTTGTTGTGTGTGGAATTTGAATTATATTATAATCCAAGATTTGCCAATTAACTTGTATGAGTGGAATTGGGTATTTTGTGATAAAAAATTACGTTGAAGCTACTTAGAGGTCAAAGTATATTGCGTTGTAATAACCTTTTTTTAAAAATATGATTAAGTAAATTAACTAATTATTTTTCTTGAATTATGGAGATAATAATAAAATAATATTGTTAATTGAAAATAAAGTCAATAAATATACGCTATTTGTTTATTTACTACTATTTAATTCATATATCAACAGAAATGTCCTATAAAAATCTTTAAATATATTTGCTGTTGCAGTAAGTTTTATAACACAGTACATTTTGGGGAATTTTTTACGTTATACAGGGAAAACGAAACAAATAATGAGAAAAAAGCATAGGAGCGGTATGCAAATGTTTGTGAGCAAAATCAATGAGTTGAAGAGTAAACAATTGAACAATGAGCGTATGATAGGAAAATATAAGGATAAACTTAATATTTTCGACATAGGAAGACGACACAACCGCCAATGAAAAATATTACGTTCGTTTTGCAAAGAATTAAACATGAATTCAAATCGAAATGAATATATTAAACTTTCAAGCAAGAGCAAATAATTCCGAAAGGTATATTGCGTTGAAATAACCTTTTTTTAAATATATGATTAAAGTAAATCGAAAAGCATATCGGAATTACACTCTAAGCGAAATAGAAACAAGAGCAAATAAGTCGATATATATTATATTTATTATTTTTATGCGACGAAGGATGATATAACGCTCACAAATATCTGACTACACACCGCGTTGTGAAGGCTGTAGTGCATGGTCGAAAACAATATGATTGTACCGGTCGATAGTTATTTATCAACATCCATCGCAATAGTTGGTCATAACATAAAATGTTGCAAGAGTAATTTATGTTCGTTTTGCAAAGAATTATATATTCGTCCTACCTTCCCAACCAGCGTCGTTTATTGTATTTTGTTTTCTAGTGCGTTCTATTATTGTTCGGCTCTGTATACTTTTGCCCATTTTTTAAAAAAGTATCATCATAAAACGTCGCTGTTTTCATTTTATAATTTATTTCGAAGGTTTCACTTTTTACTTTGAAGGTAACCTGTTGTGCGATTTCCCGATCCGAAGCGGTCAACAAACAGTATAACATAATTTACTTTCGATTTGTGTAAATTCGATTTAACAGGTATAAGAGTCGAATATATTACAATCGACATTTTTACTAAATACTGAAAACCTATTACAATCTATTACAACTGCAGACCAAATAACTCTATCGTTTTTTTGTACTATCTGATCGTCTTAGATTCCTACAAATTCGACAACCATAGTCCTCTGATATCAGTTTGATGAAGACCTCTGACGACACCAGAGCACGTCTTCCTCAATGCACCGATCAATGAGAGATAAAGCTAAATCAGCTTTATCTCTCACTGACCGACGCATTGTGGGTACGGGCCTTGAGACCCTCGATAGTCTTAGCAAAGGCCAGGGGAATCTCCTTCCTTTTATGCCAGTAGCTAGCTCGAGAAGACACACCATCTCAGTTAATGTTATGACCATGGGTGTTCGGTCTCTCTGCATTGACCGAGAGATAGAAGAGGAAAGAAGCGCTTATTAATATTTTTGCGCCTCTTTATTGTTGGATTATGTTGAATGACGAATTGAGGTAACTCATCTTTTCGATAAGTAATTCTAAATTCTTCAACAGAGTAATTGTTACCTTGTTTCTTTTCTTTTTTAACTTTACATCAATTACTTTGTGTAGATTATTCTATGCATATATATGTAATATATAATATTAATATAGATTTTCATATTCGACTGTTGAATTGTGCTACAAGAATACCTTCGAATAAAACTTAGTGAAATTGTCCTTAGTTTAATACATTAGCACTGGGCAATATCCTCCGCGCGGGAGCGTGGAGCAATTGACCTAGTATATATATATATATATAGATGGAGAGAATTGCACTTGTGTATCAAATTATGTGTCGATTCTCACTTATGATACCATAAAAATTACAATGGTACCACAAGTGAGAATTGACACATTTGGTACCCCATTTTAAGAAATCGATCACTTTTGGTACCGCCATTAAAAATAGTCATTAAGTGAGGATGTGTCAGTTAAGTCTTGTTGTAAAATTGATGACATTACTTATGTTGACTGACAATTCTACTCCATAATATTTCAGGTTGACAAAATAACCTCACATTTTCAAATTTACTGACGATTTTAGTCCACATTGTTGCCAGAATTTAGAATTGACTCAAATAACACCACGTGCGGACCAAGTTAGAGATTTTACTTATTATATTTATATAATTAATTTGATATTATAAAGAATATTAATAAATAAAATAATACATGAATATAAATTTATTTTACAAAAAAATTCTTTTCAAACCTAAGATTTATATATGATGGGGGTTGTTTTACACCCTTTATAATACTCGGATCGACTCGAGGACATCAGATCGGTTCGACCATACAAGCTCATTCGGGATCATCTATCGACCCGATCAGAGACGATTCTCCTCGGCGACCAGACTACAATCCGAACTCAAGAAGGAAAGATATGTTGAGTCCTAGTAGGATTATGTTTCCTTGCATGTTTAGAGTTTATATCTTATAAATACCTAGATCAACATTGTATTACAGGGGGAAGAAGAGGGCTTACGCCTACATACTTTGTAAAAGAGTAATTGTAATATCTTTACTCTAATAAAATAGCTTTTGCTCTCCATTAATTCTACGTTATTATCGTCATTCTTATTTTTCTTTTTCTTGTATTGCACCATCCTAAGTAACTTAATTTGCCCTCAAATCTAATCCGATAATATTGATTGAACCTAACAAAAATCGGTTAAATCAATATAATTGTTTATTAAAATAATAAATCTTATAATATTAAATAAATACTTATAATTTAAAAGAAAAAACTAAAACTTACGTTTAAGGAAACCCATGTCACGGGCAACTAATTCCATGGGATTCCAGATTTCACGACCGTTTGAGCTCCACTTATTTGCGTGGTGCGTTTAGTTCGTAAACCCTGATTTTTACGTTTTTTCAATTTCTTGCAAATTTTTTCAAGTTAATTGTTCTCTTGCTGTTATTGAGATCGTTATTCACTTTTGGTGGTGTCAAGGGTTAGTTGTTGATTTTGGTTGGTCGATATTCACCTTCTTCACGAACAAGTTCACGCATGTAACACTGGTGATTTTTTGTAAATCACAAGAGCAGTCCAAAACTTCTGAGCAACAAACAAAACCACCCCAAAACTTTTGGTCCATGAGAATCATTTAATTTTGAAATTTGACAATTAAATGGACTAAAAACGTCGGTAATTTTGAAGATGTGAGGTTGATTTGCCAACCTGAAATGTTATGACATAAGCAATGTCATCAATTTTCCAATAAGACTTAACGGCCATTTTTTACGGCGGAACCAAAAGCAGTGCCGGCCCAAGTGCTAGGCAACTTGGGCCGGCACCTAGGGCCCCCGGTTTGGAGGGCCCCAAAATTTATATATAGGCCTTAGGAAAATTAAAAAGTTAAATATGTTAAATTTTATTAATTTTATGTACATAAGATGTGTCTTGGCTCACTTGGTAAGACTTTCTATTCATGAGTGGGAGGTCTAGAATTGATGAGTTTTTTTCTTATATTTTGATTGTTTTATGTTATTTAACCTTTTTTTTTTGTAATAATGTTCGTCTTTTTTATTTCCCATTCGTAGTAATTATTCTTTTAATCCTTTTTCTTATTTAATGATTTCTTGTCAATTTTTTTCTTAATAAGTGCTTTAAGAAAATTCTTTCTTAATTATTATAAAAAGAATACATTTTTTTCTTTATAATATGATTTTTCTGCTTATTAATTTCTCACTTAGTACATTGTAAAAGAGAATTTTACCCACAATCCCCGTCCATATTTTTATATGTATGTGTCTTTTCATAAGTGATGTATAACTTTTCATTTACATGATAATATATAATTAATATAGTTAATAATGTCACGAAATGAAATAAAGTCAAGCAATCAATGGTGATATTTGTAAAAGAATGAAATAGAGTTAAGGATGTACATATACTTGCAAAATTTGTTTCGACTAAAATAATATTTTTAATATTTTATACAAAAAAATTCACAGTTGAATCTTTTAAAAGTTAAATAAGTTTGTTATTTAATTATCTATGTAAAAATTAATATGTTAAATTAAATTATCTATCTAAAAAATAATATGTTAGAGAATATAATATGTCAATATTTAATTAATATTTAATTAATGTCTAGGGCCGGCCCTAACCAAAAGTGATTCGATTTCTTAAATTATGGTACCAAATATATTGAACTCAATTTTTATGGTACCATAAGTGAGAATCTAACGTATAGTTTAATACTACAAGTGCATTCTCTCTATATAGATGTATTCTTATACTGGATATTTATTTTGTTAGGGTGTGAGGAAATTCGTGACATTTGGGCTTTCTGGCCACGTTGGAAATTTCGTTTTGTTTCCCGTAATGCTATTGGGCTGCTCATAACTTAGCAGCATGGGCTTTTTTGTCTTTTTGGTCCGCCGCCCTTCACCCGGATTCCTTACCTATTTCTATTTTTTGTGATGGGGTCAGCCCCTCATCAATTGGAACAATTGCTTCGTTTGATTTTATACATATATATTTTGTTATAAAAAAAAAAGGGTGTGAGCCATTGGATATATGAAGAAATTATGGCAAGTATGAAAATCATAAATATCAGGCAGAGGCAGCTGCCGATATTTCTTGAGAGGATGTGTTCGTCAAAATATTTGATAAAAATTTGTGATTTCAGTGGGTTTGGGAAGCTGCAAATGTATGCAGCAGAGTTATCTTGAGAGGATGTTTTCGTCAAATTAGAACCGGATATGGAATACCCATGCCGAAATAAAGTCATTGTCGGACTAACCACCGTTGATCGGCGTTGACCGCGCCGGTGATCGGAGTTGACCACCATTGACCGCCGTCAAAAAAGTTAGCATCCATCATTAATACGCTCTCCTCTTCGCCTATAACACCGTGGTGAAACCCGATGGTCGAAGACATGACCAGAAAATGAGCATGCAAGGAAACCCACTTAAAACTGCAACTTCCACCTCAAATTTTCCTATTCTTTCAATAACCACCACCATTGTGTTCCTCTCGTCGAGTAGATCAATTCTGACTACTCATTTACTTGATTTAATTAAGAAATGAAGAAGTTATGAGCTTAATAAGAAAGAGAATTTTTGTGTGAGTAAAAAACACTTTAGTGTGTGTTGGATGGGGAAGATGAAGAATGAGAGAGCGGAGCTGCAATTTCATGTCTTTAAGGGCATCTCCAGTGTTGCTTCAGTCCAAGTCCAGCTTCCCCTCAGAATCCAAGTCCAGCTTCCCCTTTCCTTTTCATAAGTCATCTAAAATGTATCAATCTATCAATTCCATTTAATTAAAATTCTCATTTTCCCCACTCTCACTTAATAATAATAATAATAATAATAATAATAGCAATAATAATAATAATAATAATAATAATAATAATAATAATAATAATAATAATAATTAAACAATAATAAATAAATAAATAATAAATAACAATAAGATATAATTTAAGATTGACATTAATAATAACAATAATAACCAATATTTTTTAAAAAAAAAAACACAACAATACAATAATTAAATAGTTGACAACCAATAATTATTTTTAAAGTACATAATAATATAACAACTAATTACTCATATAAGGAAAGCCACCCTCCCCGCCATCGTCGTTATCACCGTTTTTTAAATTTAAATTAAATTTGATTTTATTAAATAAAAGTTAAATTTATATATTAAAATTAACTTTTTAAAAATAGTACACAAATTAAATAAAATTAAGATTAAATAAGAGTTACATTTTATTAAATAAGGTATTTTAATTTATTTTAATTTAAATGATTTTTTATTAAATAAAAACAAAAAAACAAAAAAAAAAAAAAAATAAGATGAACAGGTGGCCAACAAGTGTCGGCCACCTACTGGCCAGGAGTGATAGACTTCGAGCGGTGAGGCAAGCCAATGATCGCTTGCCTCACCGCTTCAAGCGGTCCAAGCAACCCTTGAAGCTATATATCCCTTTTTGTCCATCGATACATTTGTTTTCACTTTTTCACCACATAGATCCAAGAACCCCCAAATCCACCTTCCCCTTGATACACTAGAGATGCCCTAATGTGTGTTTTGCAATTTACACCCTCAAATTTTGAATTTTCCTTTTTAGTCCTCAAATTCTTGGGGCAATTCAAGAAGTCCCCCTTTTATTTTTCTTTAGCATTTCAATCCTCAAAATAACACAAGAGTGAGCTCTATGTAATACATAATTTGCACACCAATAATAATTCAAGTGAATATTAATTTAAATCACTTCAAATTTAAAAATATGCTCACTCGTTGAATTTTTAACAACATCTATATGAATTTTAATTTTAATTATTAAATCCACATAATTAAAAATTATCAATCCACATGTCCCAAGTGTATTGATGAACTGCACCACGTGTACTTGATAACGTGGTGCAGCGGTTGTACTAAATAATCTCTCCTCATTGCGTATGGGTAAATTCCCCAACCCTTGCCCACCATTTTCAACTCTTCCAATTTCATAATAAGCAATAATCTTGTATAATACTTTGTTATCTCATCTTAGAGACTATCACGCACGGATTTGCTGCAAATAAGTTCAGCCGATTTGTCTACGTTCTGTTCAATTTCAAAGTACATTTGCTTACATCACATCTGGGCTCTGGCTAGTAAATTAATAATTTGGGTGGAATTAAATATCACTTGAACTGGATTTATCATTAAATGTCATCTTTTTATATGTTTACATAAATAGATTAAAGAGCACGGATATTGCAAAAGTGACATGTGGTGTATGTAAAGCCAGAAGATCTAAGAGAAAAATATAGCACAAAATTCCATTTCTACCAGACTTATTCCTACCCACACAATTCTTCATTCTTCCACCACACTGAGGCAATTTCAATCTCTCATTTAATTTCTCTTCATTCTTCATATAATGAGCACAATTACAAAATGTATCTGTAGATTTCCATATCAACATTTGGGTGCTCAATCTTGTAAAGAAAAATGGCACTCAAGATCAATAAGAGCATTTGCTGCTTGCTTGCTCTAAAGAAAATGATGATTCATCTTTTACTTTTTTAAGGGATTAATGACAATTTATCCCCTGTAATATTCACAATATTCAATTTATCCCCTATGATTTAAAAAGAAGCAATTTAAAGTAATATTTTTAAGAAAAAATAGTATGTAATTTTGGAAATTCCCGTGCCAGTTCATTAGGAAAAATTTGTGCATTTGTTATTAATAAATAATAAATATTTATAATTTGTTTGCAACAAATTTTTGTTCCCATGTCATTTCAATTACAGGACGGAAGTTGGCTTGTTGATATAGTTTGAGACGAAAAATCAAAATTCATAATTAGTTTGGAACGAATTCTGCAATCTTGTATAATTGTTCATGCTAAAATTTACCACTTCTTAACATGTATGCAACCATGTGGCAAGTGGGACGATATTCCAAAAGAATATAAAATTACGGGACGAATATCTTGCAGGTATTTCACGCAATAAAAATTTCACAGGATAATTTCTTGCAGGTTTAGCATAACAAAGAAGAATATCTTGCATTTTCCACAAAATATTCACCTAATTTCACAATTCAAATTAAACAAAAGAAAAACTATATAACATCCCAATATTTTTCCATGAAATGTTTGATTTGTCTTTAAATTATTTATGACCAAATGTGAATCGATTTTTATTTTGTCCCCTCACATTCAAGATAATGTCCATTAATATATTTAATTAGCTTAATCGTCGATTTATTTAGCATAATAATATCATCACGTGTTCTTTAGATTATTATCTTTTAGTTTATATGTGCATTACATTTTATTGTCCTTATAATGCTCGTTTAAATAAAAAATGTAGCCCGCTGACATTTCTATCCGGTATCTTTTTTAGCGGGCACATTTGGTGCCACAACTTCAACATCGGTTATCATTTCGATGCCAATTGAAGCCCAATTTCAAAATTGACCCGAGATTTCCCATATGTGGGCCAATTTTTATGTCACCTGGCCTGCAATTATGCGGCTGGACTTTGGATGTGGGCCCCTCTGCATCAATTATACTATTATTACCTAATATCGATTACCATTTTGGTGTCAATTGAAGTCCGATTTCAAAATTGGCCCGAAATTCTCCATATACAGGTCAATTTTTATGTCACGTGACCCGCACATGAGGGATTTTTGCGGCTGGACTTTGGATGTGGGCCCTTCTGTATCTATTATACTATTATTTCTCCCGACGCCTAAGGATAAGCCTTCTTCAAAAAGATAAGGACAAACCCAATTTCACCTAATTCTCTGTAAAAACTCTTTCATTTATTTAAAAAAAGGTAAAGACTCTTCATGTAATTCAACTGTTAACTCTGATTTATTCTCTTTCTCTACCTTTTCTACAAAATCGATATTCTCAAGAAAAGGCGGATAGGTTTTTGATATTTGATCGAATGAGTGAGTTTTTAAAGCAACCCGAAGGATTGGGGTATAAGCCTTGTTCGGATTTCAATGGAAGGTACGTAAAAGAGAGTGTTCAAATTGTGAAGGACAACATTGATAATTGTTGAAAGGAATCAGATTGTTGATGGTGTTGTAATTGCAAGAATTTCAGCTTTGGTTGTACCAATCTGCAAGCTAATGTTATTTGAGGGAGGAAAGGTTTTTTTGTTTTGGTAAAATTGCAGAAAACATCCCAAACTAATTAGTGATTTTGAATTTTTGTCCCAAATTATATTAACTCACCGAATTTCGTCTTGCAATTTAATATTTGTTTGAAATATCGTCCCAAACTAATTATTAATTTTTATTTTTCGTCTCAAACTATATCAACTCGTCCAATTTCGTCCCATAATTTACTATTTTGTATGAATTTAGTCCCAATGGTAAATTTCTAATTTAATAGAAATGATGGTTCAATCTTGTAATTAGTTTGGGACGGATTCAGCAATATTATATAATATTCATGTTAAAATTTACCACGTCATGACACATAAGCAGCCATGTGATAATTTAACGGCAAATCCGCAATTTCTGTCTTATAATTAACGGCGGAACGATATTACAAAAAATATTAATTTACTGGACGAAATTCGCCAAGTCTAATAATTTGGGACGAAAATTCAAAATCAATAATTAGTATGGGACGATTTTTGCAATTTTGCCTTTTTTTTTTTTTAATCTACTTTTGTTAGGTTATGGAGTATTATATTCTTTATAATAATTAATATGGGTAGACTTTGTTTGTTATTCAGAAAAAGTCGCATTTAAATAAAAGTGCGACAATATCTTTGTATTTTATTAAAAATTCTTCTCGAAGACGAGCGAGTGTACGGATAGATAATCCATCCAATCCAGTCATTGTTGCCTGCCATAAACACTTGAAATGTCTCTACCCAACAAATTATTTTTATTATCATTCTCGTCTTTAAACCATCCCAATAGTTTCGTGGCCTATACTACAAAACCCATTTCAAGAATTTATTTTTATAACAAATTGAAATGATTTATTGAGATAAGTTTCTTGGGCCGACATAAATTGAAAAGTAGAATTTTTGGTTATTTTCTGGGATTGGGTTTGAAGAAAATAGTTTCAACCCAAATTCGGCCCACTGGACCAAAAGGGTTCGAAACAGAGCCCAAGTTTGCATATTGAAGTAGGTCTTCTGTGTTTTTCTCATTCCCTGTCTCTTTCTCTATGCTTTTCTCTCTGTAACTTCGATTTGCCAGTTTTGGGTCAGGATTTTGAATAAAAAAGCTAAAAAAAAATGGAAAAAGGAGCCACTGGTCAGCGAGAGATGAAAAGGAAAGATGAAGAAAGTAATTTGGCTAGAAAGAAATTGAAAGAAAACGTACAGAGTCATTCAGGGGCTTCACTTTCACCTGGACCTACAGAAATTTTATGGTCTACTTCAAGTGAGGTGGATGGTTGCTCAAAAATGATAAATGATATTAAAAAATTACTAAACAAGATACAGAGGTATGTGTTGCTATAGTTCTGTCATTAATGCTTAGAGTTGGTTTTCCTTTCACTATTGCTTATAGTTGGTTTTTCTTTCATTAATAGTATTCGTTATTCCTTCATATTTTGTAGCTTGGAAAATGGGAAGCTGTCTAGTGATAATAATAAGGATGTGATTTTAGTTCACAAGGCGAGAATAAGAGACATTATGAAGGGCCTTGATTCATACCTTGCTTCCCAAAAGCTTCCGTTTGATAATTCCTTTGTCGACATTGCAGATGTAAGTAATTCCGTGTGATTTGTAGCTGTATATATTTTTTGTCATTATAACTAAGAGTCTGGATAAGTTGAACCTAATTGAACTTTGTGCTCCTCATTGCAGGATTATTGTTACAAATGTCCATTGAAGAAAATGCCCAAGGACAATATTATCATTATGTGCAAAGGTGGCTGCGAACGTGGATTTCATCAGTCATGCTTGGAGACATCTCCAAGTAATTCTCCACGCTATGTTTGTTTCTCTCACTCTTTTTTGCGCAAAGTCGTTTGTATATTAATTTCTTCACTCTTTGACTGTGTATTTATAGATCTGGAAGATGAATGATGGACTTGTTATGGATGTGATTTCAAATCTCAATGCTTTACTTTGCTTCAGAAATATCACAAAACAGAGTTTTCTACTGCCGACAGTTGGGAGAAGGTCTTTCCTAAGGTTGAGGAATATGGTCCTCCTTCAGATGATGATCGTAATAAAGCAGATGTGGAGAAGGTAATTCGAATATAAGGTGTCACAAGTTAATGATTATTTCACATAATAATTAATGATTATCACAACTAATTGCATTAGTAAATTTTTCACAAGTTAAGGAACCAATATCTGATGAACTTAATGATTATCGTCCTTCTTCAAGCTATACCTTTGATCCCGTTTCTCAATATGTATCCAACTTCTATGGTAGTTTGAATAGCTTCATCTATTCTATGGTGTCACAATTTATGATAACCAATACGAGAGTTTTTTTGAATTATAGCTCTACTCAGAGTACTATTAGAATACAAAAGGATCTAAAGTTACCGTAGACCTTTGTCACTAATAATAATAAGAATAAGGTTCTAACTATGAAACTGTGTTTTATAAGATTTAAAAATATAATAATAAAAAATGATGATGTAATTGACTGCATTGATACTCATAATTCAAAGACATGAAATCTGTTTCGGGCTTTACTTTGGCGATTGCGTATATTTTTTCGTTTTGACAGTTATACAAAAATGGAGTTTCAATTTTGAATCTAGTACATTAGTTTATTACATCTTTGTGTATATGATTCTCCCCCTTCCCCCTGAATTGGCTTTTGCCTTAAATAATGTTGTATTTTGTCAAAAGAAAACATATGTGAATCCTCCTGCTCTTGTCGAAAGTCAAAAACTTATGGTCGAAAAAGGATTGATTGATGATGAAGAACTCCAGTCTAAGGAGTGTGAGAAAACAGAGTCAGATTTAAGTCAGAAAAATAATGCTGGTGGAGGCTCAAAAGGGACAACCACCAAAGTCAACTCTCCTAGTGCGAGTACTAGTGAACAACGTACCACAATTTCTACCTCAAAAGTTGACATTCCTATGTATTCTGGTACGCATCATATCCTCTTGGAAGTTTATCGTTTTCAGTGCGTAAAATTTAAGTCGAAATCACTACTGCCCACTGATTTTTAGTTTCAAAATATATTTTTGTTAATAATATATATGCCATAAATTGCAGAATATGTGCTGTCTGCTAAAGTTAGGGACTTTGAGTTTAAAGGTGAGAATCTTGGTCTACCCATTGATGTAAGGAGAAAGTACCATGAGCTTTGTTGCATCCTTAAGATAATGCCTCATGAGAAAGTTATTGAAAAATGTAACCGAGATCTAGTTTGTGCCATGGTGGTTCAAATAACTGAAATTGTTGAGCAAATCAAATCTTTCCGCCTCTCCATCGCATCTATCGACGATCTTCAAAGTTGTAAAAAAATATTAAATTCTTCAGCTATTTTAGGAATGGATGTAGATTTTTTGTTAACTAAGATAGATAATCTGATCAAGCACTTAATGAGTTACCAAGCTAATAGAGATAAGGAGAAAAAAATGAGCAGTGAACTTGATGCCCTTGATTAACTTCATCGTCAGAAAGAGGGGGAGATTATAGAGATTGAAAGTTTAATAGATACTTTGGTGGATGAATATGGTGATATCTTACTCAATTATGCGATGCTTAATTTCGAGTTTTCGAAGGAAGCGAAGAACGGATTGGGACCGTAGGACTGATGGAAATCTTGTTTATTTTTTTTGTTGATATAATCTTACTGTCTGGGGTATACTCTTTCATTTCCCCTTTAGTTTTTCTTGGATTTTTAGCATAATTTTGTGACTTAACTGCGTTGGATGAAGTTATTTCTATTGTTTTTTATGGAATTTAGTTTTAAGGACTTTATCTTTTGCATGTCATACAATTGATAAAAGTTGCACATATTTGTTAAGATGAATGCATGTTCCAATTGTGATCTTATGTCGACAATATGGATCTATTGAGGTTACCACGTTTAAGATAATAGACTTTTTAAATTTCCACATGATCTATGTATTTTTGTTTCTATAAATGGAATACACCGTGGATTCAAAAATTTATACCAAACTATTTTCCTGTATAATACCAAACCAAACTTGAAAATTAAGATGACGGTTAGCCCATCAAGTGCATTTGCACTAAGTTTAGTCTTTCTTTGTTTTATTACAAATGTAAGGTTGGATTTTGAAATTAGTCATCCAAAAAGTGGCAGTGAAATTCCCGACCAAAGACTAAAAGACTGTCAAGACTACTATTCTGGATCTCCTTATCCCAGCGCAAAATGTTGTTCAAGTGCTAAATATTTGCTTGAACTTACATATCCTTCGTTTATTTGTAAGGGTTACAAATCGTCACCTTGGAAGCTGCCTTTTAAACTCGATAGACATAAAACACTAGCCCTTCCAGTCAAATGTGGTCTCAATAACTTTCCGATGGATGTTGTTTGTTTCATATTGTAAGTCTTATATACACCTCTATGGATCTATTATTCCTCGGATTCTTTTTCTAATAATTTTCAATTTGCATTTTCCTTTCTTTATCTTTCTCCAATATTATTTAGTAGATCCTAACTCTGGTGCAATGCTCTGGTAACACTTGATCTTTATCTCGTTCTGGAAATATTGATAAAACTTTATACCAATTAAAATTAATTCGTTTCTTTGATGACAGTCTTGAACTAGCCATATTGATTCTTTTGACCGGGAACTTGAAAAACGCTCAGGTTGAAATTGATGCTCTTTCTATCTGGTATATACCACTCCACCTATTCCTCTTCGTTATTATAAAACAAAATGCTAAATAATTAAAAATAAAAAGAATCTTTACTTTCATCAAATGACAATTTTCATTTTTATCATTAATTGTTACCTTGCTAATTAACTACTATAATTTAAGTTCCAAACACTAGTTAAATGACAGACGGGGTTTATTTTTCTTGCAGTCTTAACATTAATGGTTGGGAAATGATGATATCTCTTGGTTTCTTGGCTGCAGCAAGGTAATAACATGCTGATTTTTATCTTGGGCTACAAAAAAAATCATAAAATTTGGATTCTTTTTACTAATATAAGGTTCCTTTTGTATTTGAAGTGTTCGAGTCTCGAATGAGTTTGGGAGAGGGGACCTTATGTAATATATATTTAGTTTACTTTTTATTCCATATTAAAATAAATAATGATATCTACCTCTTATGCAAGTGTTCAAGTAAAACCATAGTATTAATATCATAGGTAAAATTTTTGGCCCTATACAGATTTTCAAGCGTTTTATGTAGATTTACTTTGATAATATACATAACCTAGAAATTATTTGTAGAAATACATGCTCTCAAGTATTCTGCGTGTTTCCGATATGCATTCCTTTGTATCCGATACGTATCTTTTTTATTTTTTATTTTCTTATTATTGAAATCGACACGGTGGAGTATTACACAAGTATCGTACGAGTATCTAAGTATCCGAATATCCAATACGCATATGATGCTGCACGGTGTATAACTTCGGAGTATTCGTGCAACCTAGCACCTATTCAATTTGCAACTTCCCCTCACCTTTCTTCCATTTGTTTGTTCTCTTCTCCAAATCTATTATACAGTAATAATTAATTTATTCTAAGCAAAAAAAACTGGAGAGATAGAGAGGGTTTCTAAAGTCTCTCTTATTTTTGTTTTTGCGTAAACTAATTAATCTATTTATATATGTTGGCAAAAACCGGTTTTAAGATTATCAAAACTTGAATACAAAATTGAAATTGAAACAAACAAACCAATATGAACAATAAACGAAAAATATAATCAGTTATATAAACCAAACAGATAAATTGAAATCAACGTATCTCACAATTCTGTATAGTAACAGAATTGACCAAACCAAATCGCAAAATTATTTCTGCTTGCCTTGAAGAAATTATCGACCCACTTCCGGTGCAATTGGGAATCACGAACACTTCTTCCAGGATAATTTGGTTACAAGAATTCCTCCACTGCACAGTAGCAGAAATTCCACCTCGAAGAACACTCAGAAGCAAAAATAACCCAGAAATATTTTTCTTAGAAAGGATTTCGAGTGAGAGAGAACAGATTGATGTTTCTGTTGGTGTGTTTTTCAGAGCTGAAAAGCACTCATATTTATAGTAGAATGGGAAAGCCTTGGGGAGCCTTGCAATTTAATGCTGGCCATTAAATTCGAATAAAACTGCTGCAATGATGATAAAACGTTTTTATCAATTCAATTCTGCAACTGAAACGTTACACTCTCAGCTGGATTATTCAAATTTTGAATTAAAATTAAAATTCGAGCTACATAATTTTAATTTCGAACTTTAAATTAGTTAATTCAAAATTCTCCCCAAAAAGATAAGTCCGAGACAATTCGCCCAAACGCCCGAGCCCAGCCCAGCCCAGATCAGATCAGATCCGAGCCGAGCCGAGCCGAGTCGAGTCGGGCGAGCGGCGGCGGCGCGCGTGTGGTGTATTCATATGATCTCCTTTGTAAAGACTTATACCAAGTATAAACACTTAAGTTCATATATACTAGTACACACAATTAACATAAGTTAATGTGGGACATATTAAGAGTTTGAAACTCTTCAACTTCCTCACAAGGCCTTTATAATTAGTCTTGGACCAATGAGGGACAAGCCCACATACAATTATCTTTATTGAATATTAATTTCCCCAATTTATCTATATATATATAACATTTTATCTATGGATTCCAACCTTTTAATTAGGTATCCATCCACATAATTACAACAATCCCCCACAAATCCATAGAAAAATAATCTACTCGGATTACCGCAATGTGCTTTCAGCAATGGTACCTTCCGGTTTGAACCACTGCCTAAGTTATCCAACTTATGCTACCACAGGGACAAATGGATCTAAGCCTTGAATTTGGACCTTGAAGTGGTAGCGTCCATTGGTAACAACACATTACTTGCTATGTGTTAATCTTTAGGTTTGACACTATAGGCCATGTGTCCCGATCCTGTATCATGAATGTTGTTGAGGAATAACCCTATTTCCTCTAGTCGCGGCCAAACAACTACATTCACTTAGTTGAGCGTCTTAGGATGTACTGCTAGCATCCCGTCTTACAGACTTGACCTCATTCAGTGTTAATACACTTACTAGATTAGCAGTAGTCAGCTCCTATCAGGTATATCAGGGGATAGACTCAGATACTTAGTATTAGTCTTAGTTAGGAGCAACTTTTATATACCCAGCAGTTTGTTTATACCACATTGAACCTTCCTTGTGGGATCTCCACTTGGTAGGTTGGGTTGCCACTGCTTGTATATCAATTTAGGGTTTTCAGTCTCATCCCCATCCTGGATTTCTGTACTAAGGACAAATCTAGTCCTTTAGTTGAAGGGTCTGCCACATTGTCTTTGGTACCAACAAAGTCAACGACTATGACCCTATCAGACACAAGTTCCCTTATAGACTTTAGTCTAACTTGGATGTGTCTCTTGGTCTTTTGATTATATTTTTGGCTTTTAATCTTTGCAATTGTGGTTTGAGATTCACAATGCACCACGACTGCTGGAAGAGGCAAGCTAATCATGGGTAATTGGATCAATAACCCATGTAGCCATTCAGCTTCAATCCCTGTCGTGTCTAAAGCACATAATTCGGCCTCAAACGTAGACCGAGTCACCAAGGTTTGCTTGGTTGACTTCCAATAGATAGCGCCCCCACCAAGGGTAAAAACGTAACCCGTACTCCCATTGCTTCCGGAGTTCTTGGCTATCCAGCTGGCGTCACTATACCCTTCAAGTACTGCAGGGAACCTGCCATATTGAAGAGATAGTGATAATGTGCCCTTCAGATACCTAAGTACCCGGTCAAGAGCTCCCCAATGGGTTCGATTTGGACAACTTGTATATCTTGCTAACTTCGAGACTGCAAACGAAATGTCTGGTCTCGTGCCATTTGCCAGATATTGCAAGCTTCCAATAATTTGTGAATATCTTAATTGAGAGACAGGAACACCACTTTCATTTTTAAAGAGAGCCACTGAAGGATTATATGGTGTTTTGGCAATTTTACATTCTTTATAGCCAAATTTCTCAATTATCTTCTCAACATAGTGAGATTGAGAAACTGATATACCCTCAGTTGATCGAGTCAACTTGAGTCCAAGAATTACATTTGCCACACCCATATCCTTCATTTCAAATTTACTCTTTAAGAACGACTTGGTTTCATTTATTATCTCAATATTAAATACAATCAATAGAATATCATCAACATACAGACATAAAACAATACATTTATCACCTTTAACTTTACAGTAGATGCACTTATCATTATCGTTTACAACGAAGCCAAAAGATAAAATAGTTTTATCAAACTTTTCATGCCATTGTTTAGGAGCTTGTTTCAAACCATATAGTGATTTAACAAGCTTGCAGACTTTTCGCTCATTGCCAGAAGCTACAAATCCCTCTGGCTGATCTATATAGATTTCTTCCTCGAGATCACCATACAGGAATGCTGTTTTAACATCCATTTGGTGAATCGGAAAATCATATATAGAAGCCAGTGATATTAGCACTCAGATTGTAGTCAAACGAGCAACAGGGGAATATGTATCGAAAAAATCGATTCCCTCTTTTTGCCTAAACCCTTTGGCAACTAATCTGGCTTTAAACTTATCTATGGTTCCATCAGATTTAAATTTTTTTTTAAAAATTCATTTACATCCAATCGTATTACACCCCGGAGGGAGATCGACTAGTTCACATGTCCCATTAGAGACAATGGAGTCCATCTCACTTTTGACAGCTATCTTCCCATGCTTTGCTTCTTTCGAAGTCATTGCATCTTTGAAGGTTACAGGATCACCCTCGATGTTGTAAGTGATAAAATCACTTCCAAAATCCTTGGCAATTCTAGCTCTTTTACTCCGTCTAGGTTCATCTGATTCAATTGGTACTGAATCAGAACTACTTGGATTAACCCCCACATTTGTCATCTTTTAAACATGATCAGAAATTGATGAAGATGTAAGGGCTGAATCTAAAGAATTTTCATTAGGCATTCCCATTTTCATGGGAAAAACGTCCTCAAAGAACGTAGCATCACGATATTCAACTATTGTGTTAACCTCTATGCCAGAGAAATTTTATAACCAGAAACCTGAGAGCATAGCTTGTTTCCACATAGCCTATAAAAATTGCATCAACAGTCTTTGGACCCAGTTTCTTTCTTTTGTGTTCTGGAACTAGAACTTTTGCAAGACAGCCCCACACACGAAAGTATTTTAAACTAGGTTTTCTGCCTTTCCAGAATTCGAACGGAGTGCTTTCATTATGTTTTAGAGGAACTCTATTCAGAATATGGCAAGCCGTATTCAAAGCTTCTCCCCACATATATTTAGGCAATCCAGAATTCAAAAGCAAACTAATAATCATATCTTTAAAAGTTCTATTCTTTCGTTCTGCTATCCCATTCGACGAAGGGGAATATGGAGGAGTCTCTTCGTGAATAATGCCAAAATTTCGGCAATATTCATCGAACAAATTAGACTCATATTCTCCACATCTATCTGATCTTAACCGTTTAAGTTTCTTACTAGTTTGAGTTTCTGCTTCATTCTTAAACGTTATGAATTTTTCAAGTGCTTCAGATTTATGTTCTAATAAATAAACATAACAATATCTACTGCAATCATCTATAAAAGTAATAAAGTATTTCTTATTATCTTTAGTTAAAATTCCATTGAATTTACAGATGTCCGTATGAACCAAATCAAGTATTTCAGACTGCCTTTCAACCGATTGGTATGGCTTTCTTACTTGTTTTGCTTCAACACAAATGTGACATTTGTCTTTATGGTTTATTTCATGTTTGGGGATTAGATTTAAATTCATCATCCGTTTAACAGAACCATAATTTAAATGTCCTAATCTATCATGCCAAACATTAGAAGTTTCAATTGCATTTACAACTAGAAATTCAGAAAATTTATTAGAACCAACATTTTCAACTCTTAATTTAAATAAACCATCATCTAAATAACCTTTACCAACAAAAGTCCCATAATACAGAATTACGACTTTATTGGATTTAAAGTTCATTTCGTAACCCTCCCTAACTATTACAGAACCACTTATTATATTTCTCCTGATCGTTGGAACATGATGCACCCTTTGTAGTGATAGTATGCGCCCTGAAGGAGACTTCAAGTCCACGCGTCATATCCCTAACACTTTTGCACCACTTGAATTTCCCATCGTCACGGATTTTTCATCAACAGGCTGATAAGACACAAATAGCAATTTATCAGCACATACATGCACATTTGCTCCAGTGTCTATTAGCCAATCAAATGGTTCATAAATAGTAAGAATTTCAGGTTTCAAGGAAACATACCCATCAACAGAGTTTTCTGGAGCTTTGGTTTCACTAGTATCCCCAATAACCATGTTTACCATAGCCGGAGCTCTAGTTTCACCAATGTC
The DNA here is from genome assembly GCA_003313485.2 of Penstemon barbatus. Classification (NCBI taxonomy): domain Eukaryota; kingdom Viridiplantae; phylum Streptophyta; class Magnoliopsida; order Lamiales; family Plantaginaceae; genus Penstemon; species Penstemon barbatus. The sequence continues at coordinate 41,007,662 of CM064884.1, read as the reverse complement.
TCCCACAACCATGTTGACTGTAGTCGGTGTAGTAGACTCAGATTTGGCTTTGGATTTTTTAGTAGGACACTCCTTAGCCCAGTGACCCATCTGTCCACAAGTCCAGCATGGTTTGTTTGCCTTTGGTTTCTTTTTATTTTTCGGTTTATTTATAGATTTCGAGTTGGGATTTACATGATTCACTTTTTTCTTTCCAGTTATCATATTTGCCTTAGGCTGGTACTCAACAGGAACACCATGAGTTTGGTTTTTGTGTTCCTCTTCGATACTTATGGCAATCATAAGATCATCAAGAGTCAGCTTTCCCTTTTGATGTTTCAATGTCATGCCAAAGTTTTCCCAAGATTTGGGAAACTTATCAATGATTGACATAACCAGAAATTTATCTGGAAGTTTCATTTCAGCATCAGAAAGAGCGTGCCCAAGATTTATCAGTTCATGCATTTGTTCAGTTACAGACTTTCCTTCAACCATCTGAAACTTCAGGAACTTGGAAACATAATACTTTTCGAGCCCTTGCTCTTCAGTATTATATTTCCTGTCCAATTCGTCCCAAAGAGACTTAGCTGTGTATGAATCTGAACAGTACACGTCAAAGAGTACATTCGATAAAGCAGATAGAATGACTCCTCGACCAATTTGGTCCCGTTCTGACCATTCAGCTATTTGATCAGTCTTTGGATCGGTTTCAGTTGGTTCAGGTCTAGTCACCTGAATAACCGACAAAAGTCCCTTCATCGTAAACCAAATTTTCATGCGTTGTTGCCAACGCTTAAAAATTGGCCCGAAAACTTTTCCGGTAAACCGGATAAGTCGACTTTTGTGGGTTGCATGGACACAGTACCGGAACCTCCTGCAGATGACATGATAATTTTAAAACACGAAAATAATTTCTTCAAGATTGTTGGCAAAAACCGGTTTTAAGATTATCAAAACTTGAATACAAAATTGAAACTGAAACAAACAAACCAATATGAACAATAAACGAAAAATATAATCAGTTATATAAACCGAACAGATAAATTGAAATCAACTTATCTCACAATTCTGTATAGTAACAGAATTGATCAAACCAAATCGCAGAATTATTTCTGCTTGCCTTGAAGAAATTATCGACCCACTTCCGGTGCAATTGGGAATCACGAACACTGCTTCCAGGATAATTTGGTTACAAGAATTCCTCCACTGCACAGTAGCAGAAATTCCACCTCGAAGAACACTCAGAAGCAAAAATAACCCAGAAATATTTTTCTTAGAAAGGATTTCGAGTGAGAGAGAACAGATTGATGTTTCTGTTGGTGTGTTTATCAGAGCTGAAAAGCACTCATATTTATAGTAGAATGGGAAAGCCTTGGGGAGCCTTGCAATTTGATGCTGGCCATTAAATTCGAATAAAACTGCTGCAATGATGATAAAACGTTTTTATCAATTCAATTCTGTAACTGAAACGTTACACTCTCAGCTGGATTATTCAAATTTTGAATTAAAATTAAAATTCGAGCTACAGAATTTTAATTTCGAACTTTAAATTAGTTAATTCAAAATTCTCCCCAAAAAGATAAGTCCGAGACAATTCGCCCGAGCCCAGCCCAGCCCAGATCAGAGCCGAGCCGAGTCGAGTCGGGCGGGCGGCGGCGGCGCGCGTGTGGTGTATTCATATGATCTCCTTTTTAAAGACTTATACCAAGTCTAAACACTTAAGTTCATATATACTAGTACACACAATTAACATAAGTCAATGTGGGACATATTAAGAGGTTGAAACTCTTCAACTTCCTCACAAGGCCTTTATAATTAGTCTTGGACCAATGAGGGACAAGCCCACATACAATTATCTTTATTGAATATTAATTTCCCCAATTTATCTATATATATATAACATTTTATCTATGGATTCCAACCTTTTAATTAGGTATCCATCCACATAATTACAACAATATATACAGGACTTTTTTCAGTCCTCTGCTTTACAAAAATTTCCGAATTAAAAAAAAAAAAAAAAAAAGAAAAAAGGGCTTCCGTCTAAGAGAAAGTAATAAAGGGTAATCAATGGAAGGAGACAACGGCCAGAAAGAAAAAATTGCCCGCGAGAGGAACTTGGAGAAGATGAAAGGCCAAAAGGGTATTATATATATATATATATATATATATATATATATATATATATATATATATATATATATATATATATATATATATATATATATATTAATAATAATATTTTTATAAAATCAATTATGTTCTTATTTTTAGTGTTAATGTATGAATGATCAAGAAATAATTTTGTTAGTTTGATAATTTTTAAAAAGAAAAAATGTTAGTTTGATTGAGTCCTAGGTTGCACGGGTACTCTGAAATTATACGCCGTGCAGTATCGTATGCGTATTGGATACTCGGATACTTAGATACTCGTACGGTACTTGTGAAATACTCCACCGTGTCAATTTCGATAAAAAGAAAATAAAAAATAAAAAAGATACGTATCGGATACAAATGAATGCATATCGAAAACACCCAAAATACTTGAGAGCATGTATTTCTACAAATAATCTCTAGATTATGTATATTATCAAAGTAAATCTACATAAAACGCTTGAAAATCTGTATAGGGCCAAAAATTTTGCCTATGATATTAATACTATGGTTTACTTGAAAATTTATATAAGAGGTAGATAGCATTATTTATTTTAATATGGAATAAAAAGTGAAATAAATATATATTACATAATTTTTTTAATACATTTTTAAAAAAATGATTTCTTATTATAATATATTTTTAAATGTAGAGACACATATTTTTGCCATATCGAATCCTATAATTTTGAAAATCCGTATCGCCGTACTCGTATCGTATTATACCATATCGACGTATCCGTATCCGTACAATCTAAATTGAGTCAGAGCTGAATTTGATGGAAAAGGGTTTGTTGGTCTTTGATTTTTAATTACAGGAGTCAACTTGAAACCAACAAGAAGGCCATGTCAATTCACAGTTTGTTCTTTCAACTGAATTTTCAGTGATCTATTACTTGCCGTTTCTTTTGTGTGCTGTAATTAATACTGGTTGTTGGATAAACTTAAAAGGGGGTGATCTTGAGTGTAAGTTCTAGGACTATGCTAGCCTCACAGCTAAGCATTACAGCCCAACATCACAGCCCATTATATAAAATTGCAAAAAAACCCACAACTAATCATAAAATAAAATAAATCCAATTTATAAAATAAACCCTAAACCCTAAAACCCTAGACCCCTAAACCCTAAACCCTAAATCTAAACCCTAAAACCCTAGGCCCAAAAATCCTAAACCCTAAATCAAACCCTAAATTAAATATTATGTCATAAACTCTAAATTCTAGGCATTGCAAATACTTTTAAATTATGAGTTTATATTTTTATTGTAATTTTCGAGATATTTTATATTCAGATATTGATAAATGATAAATTAACATTCGAAAAGTAATGAATTATTTTTTATATGAGTAATATCGTATAATTTAGGTGTTCTTTTGTAATTTTTAAAGTTGAGATATTTATATCAAATATTGATGAATGTTCAATTATCATTTGGAAAGTATTGAATTATTTTTTATATGAGATATCGGAAAGTTTTGGTTTCTTTTGTAATTTTTAAAAGTTGATTGGGTTGTTAATAGATTAAAAAAATTATTTCAAAAAACCTGTTAAACATGTAACAGGTAACACAACTAACTTTAAATATATAAAACATGGGCTGTACAATGGCTGTAAAACTAAGGGCTGTCATATAATCATTTTCCTAAATTCTATGTAAAAACTCTTTCAGTTATTTAAAAAAAAGGTAAAGACTCTCCATATAATTTCAACTGTTTACTCTGATTTATTCTCTTTCTCTACCTTTTCTACAAAACCGGTGTTCTCAAGAAAAGGCGGATGGGTTTTTGATATTTGATTGAATGAGTGAGTTTTTGAAGCAACCCGACGAATTGGGGTATAAGCTTTGTTCGGATTTCAATGGAAGGTAAAGAAAAGAGAGTGTTCAAATTGTGAAGGACAACATTGATAATTGTTGAACGGAATCAGATTGTTGATGGTGTTGTAATTGCAAGAATTTTAGCTTTGGTTGTACCAATCTGCAAGCTAATGTTATTTGAGGGGATGAAAGGTTTTTTTTTTTGGCAAAATTGCAAAAAAGTCACAAACTAATTAGTGATTTTGGATTTTCGTCCCAAGCTATATCACTTAGCAAATTTAGTCCCGTAATTTTATGTGTTTTTGGAATATCGTCTCATTTGCCACATGGGTGCTTACATGTCATGGCGTGGCTTATTTTATCATAACCAATTATATAAGATTGTAGAATTCATCCCAAACTAATTATAAATTTTGATTTTTCGTCTCAAACTATATTAATTCGCCGAATTTAGTCTCACAATTTGTCATTTGGCATGAACTTAGTCCATTATTAAATCTTAATCTTATGGAAATGATGATTCATCTTTTACTCTTTTAAGGGACTAATGATAATTTATCCCCTATGATATTCATTATGTTCAATTTACCTCTTATAATTTGAAAAGAAGCAATTTAAAGTAAATTGAATATTATGAATATTACATAGAAGTACATTGCCAATAACTTTTTTTTAGGAGAAAAAAATATTGATTTTTGAAATTCATGTCTGCTTTTGAGAAAAAAGATCTATCTCAGTTTATTAGAAAAAATTTGTGCTTTTTTTATTAATAAATAATAAATATTTATAATTAGTTTGGAACAAATAAATTCCCATGTCATTTCAATTACGGGGTGGAAGTAGACTTATTGATATAGTTTTGGTCCAAAAATCAAAATTTGTAAGTAGTTTGTATTTATAATTAGTTTGGAACAAATAAATTAGTTTGGAACAAATAAATTCCCATCTCTGACCCGAATACACTACCCGAATCGAAACACTTATCCCACCCTAACCAACACCAAGCCCGTTCGGGAACACTTAGTCCACACCAAACCAGCACCTGTTCGAAACAGACCACCAACAAGCAAACCTCGTCCACCCCAAACCCGATCTCCGATCAACTACGCCCACCACCAGCGCCTCAGGCCACCGGAAAAGACAGCACTTTAACCACGATTCAGCCATCTACTCCACTCACCTCACTCACACCGTCCACTTTCCAGCCACTACTACTCCCTACGCCGCTTGTTAATGTGCCGATTAAATTGGAGAAAAAATCACCTCGCAAAACCAGCACCACCTCGAACCGCAAACGACCTCCTGGTAAGGAAAATGTTCCAATTTCGAAACCTAATTTGAGCTCAAAAAATTCCGGGCAGAACCCCTCTTTTGCTAATCATATGGTTAATATGGATTGTGGTAATACTTTGAAAAGGAAACGAACTTCGGGCATTGTTATCAGGGATACTCTTAGCGATATTTCAAATCAGATTCAGCAAGTCGATGATTCTTCTGTTGTTCATTCTAGACCTTCGAAGCGAATTCTTCTTGCTACTTCACAGGCGGAGGCTGTCGAACAGCCCCGCCCAGCGCTATGAATTGTTTAGCATGGAATTGTCGGGGGTTAGGGGGTCGCCCGATAGTTCGTACTCTCGGATTTCACATTCGAGATTTTAACCCCCAAATTATCTTTCTGTCGGAAACAAAATCAAAAGGCAGGAAGATAGAGGTACTTAAACAACAATTTGGTCTAAATGGTACTAGTGTTAGTGCGAGAGGCAAATCAGGTGGTTTAGCATTGTTATGGAGTAAGGATTTGATTGTTGATCTGCAAAGCTTTTCGTTCAATCACATTGATGTCCACGTATTTGAGAATGGTAATAGTAGTGGATGGCGCTTCACGGGCTTTTATGGTGAGCCAGATACATCTCGTAGGAAGATCTCATGTGACTTTCTTCGTACGCTTTCTAGGAGGAGTAATAAACCATGGATTTGCATGGGTGATTTCAATGCTCTACTGAGTCATTCAGAGAAAGAGGGGGGTAACATCACTCCGAGTTATCTAATTAGAGACTTTAGATCGGCTCTCCTTGATTCGGGACTTTCGGACTTGGGTTTTTCTGGCTATCCATTCACTTGGTCGAACGGATGGGATTCTCCTTACACAATCAGTGAAACATTGGACAGAGCATGCGCGACAGACAGTTGGGTTCAGCTTTTTCCTTACAGTAGGGTCGAGCACTTACAATTTAGCAATTCTGATCATTGTCCGATCTTGCTCCGGATCCTTGATCACGAACCAGCTCCACCAAAAGGTTATCAACGCAGATTTATGTTCGAATCGATGTGGCTCAATTCGGAAGAATGTTCTAATATTGTGCAGAATTCATGGGGGGGCTTTGGTGATGCTATTCGAACGGGTAATGCACTAGATAATCTCAAATACTGTCGGAAGGACCTGGAGCACTGGAGTAGAACATCTTTTGGGGGCGTTCTTAAGAAGATTAAATCATTACGTGGGAGAATCCATGTCCTTCGAACTAGTATAGTTACCGCCGCCTCTAAAGAGGAAGAAATAGCCCTCACTTGTGAATTAAACGAATATTTAGACAGGGAAGAACACATGTGGCAACAAAGGGCGAAAGCTCACTGGATGAAGGAGGGAGATCGCAATACTCGGTATTTTCACAGTCGAGCTTCGGGGCGGAAGAAGAAGAACAAAATCAGGTGAAGTAAACGGACAGACGGGACTTGGTGTACGGCTGATCTAGACATCGAGAAGGTGGTTGTTGACTATTTTCAGAATATCTTCACTTCGTCCCATCCTTCGAGCGAGGAAATTGATATGGCTTTGAGTGCGCTGGGTCCAAGGGTAAGCTTTGAGAATAATCAGTACCTCCTCCAACCATACACTGCTGATGAGGTATACCGTGCTTTAATTTCTATGCATCCCTTGAAATCCCCCGGCCCTGATGGGTTTCCCCCTTTATTCTTTCAGAAATATTGGAAATATGTGGGGTCTGATGTCACAAAATGGGCTCTTGATTTTCTAAACAAGGGGATTTTTTATGAAAACTGCAATTTTACTAATATTGTCCTCATCCCTAAATGCCATGAACCCGAACTAATAACACAATTCCGCCCTATAAGCCTTTGTAACGTGATTTATAAGATAGCATCAAAAGCCATAGCCAACCGTTTGAAACCTATAATGAATTCAGTAATCTCTGATTATCAGTCAGCCTTTGTACCGAATAGACAGATTACCGATAATGTCCTTGTTGCCTACGAAATAACCCACCACATGAAAACTATGACTAAGGGTAATGTGGGCCAAATGGCCATTAAGTTGGATATGAGTAAAGCCTATGATAGAGTAGAGTGGGAGTTTCTTAGAGCAGTTATGATCCGGTTAGGTTTTGATGAGAGTTTTGTGAGGCTTATTATGCGTTGTGTCACTTCAGTTTCATATTCATTTGTCTTGAATGGTTCTCAATTTGGCTATGTAAATCCGGAAAGGGGAATCCGAGAAGGAGACCCCCTCTCCCCGTACTTATTCCTTTTCTGTGCAGAGAGCCTTAGCTCGCTTATTTGGCAGGCGAAAATGGATTGACATCTTACCGGGATTGCGGTTTGTGAGGGCGCCCCACAGATTTCTCACCTCTTTTTTGCTGACGATACTCTTATTCTTTGTCAGGCCACTAATTCAGCTGCTCTGTGTATCCGTAACTTGTTGGACATATATGGCAGGGCATCGGGGCAGAGTATTAACTTCGAGAAATCTGGTGTTGTGTTTACCAAAAACACCCCTACTAGCAATATTGACTCGGTTTTATCTGCATTACCAATCCGTATGGAGACTTCTCAAGAGAAATATCTTGGCCTTCCTTTATCTATCGGGAGGTCCAAAAGGGAGGTGTTTGACTTTGTTCGTGAAAGAGTTTGGAACCGGGTGCAAGGACTACGAGTTAAAATGTTATCAAAAGCATGTCGTGAAGTGCTTATTAAATCCGTTATCCAGGCCATTCCTTCCTATATCATGAGCTGCTTCAAATTACCGGGTTACCTTATTCATAATATTGAATCATTAATAACATCTTTATGGTGGAACGAAGCAAACAAGAAGAAGATTCACTGGGTGAGTTGGGATTCCATGTGTCGAAGTAAGAGAGACGGGGGCTTGGGCTTTCGCGATTTGGACTCTTTCAACACGGCCCTTCTAGCTAAACAGGGTTGGCGGATCCTGATGCACCCGAACTCACTGATCAGCAAGATATTCAAGGCGAAATACTTTCCTCGTTGTGGATTTCTTGAGGCACAGTTAGGATAGAGACCCTCATTGACATGGAGGGGTATCTGGGGCTCAAAACAGGTTCTACAAGCAGGTCTTAGATGGAGGGTAGGGGACGGACGTTCTATTAAAATATGGAAGGACAAATGGATCCCGAATTCAAGAGGCTTTGGAATCTCATCTCCTCCTTCGGTACTCCCTTCCGATGCTACTGTTTTCTCCCTTATCGATGAAGATTTGAGATCCTGGAATAAAGAGCTAGTAGATTCTATTTTTTGGGAAGAAGAAGCTAAGTGCATCCTTTCAATTGTGGCACTATGAGCGCTCTGGCTTATTTACTGTCAAATCAGCTTATCGACTTCATCAAAACATGAAGGTTGCCTTGCGTGAAGCACAAACAGGTGGGCCGAGTACTAGAATCCCCCGCGACTGGAACTGGATTTGGAAGGTTCTGGCGCCTCCAAAAACTAAAATGTTCCTCTGGTTTTGCTGTTCTAATTCGCTGCCAGTTTGTGATCGTCTCCGGCAACGTCGAATAGCATTAAATGGCAGCTGTCCGCGATGCGGTTTCGAGTCCGAATCAATCATCCATTGTATCCTTAAATGCTCGTATGCTAGACAGGTTTGGGCTCTCTCCGACATCCCTTTTGCTAAGTATGATAGCGATCTAAATGACATTGAACTCTGGTTCAATTTCGTTCGTTTGAAAACAGATGCAAAAGAATTCGGACGCTTCTCCATCTTCTGCTGGTGGATTTGGTACAGTCGCAACAAGTTGGTTTGGGAGAATTCGGACCTTCAACCCCATCAACTTTGTGTGCTAGCTTCTAACTTTGTCGCGAGATTCCTAAATTCAAGGCCACAAGTTTCTTCTCAACTCCCTAGTCCCCTTTCCCATAGCTGGGTTCCACCACCTAACGGTTTTTGCAAGATTAACATGGACGCCGCTTTTAGCCCTAATGGTGAAGTTGTTGGAATCGGCCTTCTTGCAAGAAATTCAGTTGGTGAGTGCATTGGTTGGAGCACTAAAACTCTTCGACTACCCCTTAACCCGGAATCAGCCGAAGCTCTTGCTGCGCTTAAGGCAATGGAATTAGGACTTGCTCTTGGTTTGAATAATCTCATTATCGAAGGGGATTGCTTAGCTGTTATACAAGGTATCCGAAACACTTCTTCTTCCTTATGTGCTCTTGGTCCTATTTACGAAAATATTAGAAGACTTGCTTATGGGTTACAATCTTTCCAAGCCTTTCATGTTGTTAGGAATCATAATAGCACTTCTCATGGATTAGCCAAGCTTGCTGCTAGTGAGTTTAGTTTCTCCTCTGTTCTCCCTGATTCCATAGCTTCTATTGTAATCCTTGAACAATCTCATTAATTGATATTCAGTTTGATTCTCAAAAAAAAAAAATTATTAAAAATTCTTCTCGAAGACGAGCGAGTGTACGGATAGATAATCCATCCAATCCAGATTATCCGGTCATGATTGCCTGCCATAAACACTTGAAATGTCTCTTCCCAACAAATTATTATTATTATTATCATTCCCCTCTTTAAATCATCCCAATTGTTTTGTGGCCTATACTACAAAACCCATTTCAAGAATATATTTTTATAACAAATTGAAATGGTTTATTTTTATAACAAATTTCTTACACCCTTTTGTTGTTGTTGATAATCAAAAGCTGACATCGACGAGGCAACGGGAGAGAGGGCTGAACTATCGACGAAGCAGAAGCTTAAAATTGAGGCCCTGGGAACATATGTTGATTCTTGTACACCTGGATTGTATGACCTTCTATATTGTCCAATGGTATTTTTTTTTTTTTGATAAATATTGTCCAATGGTATTAGTATAATATAATCCTTTCCTTTGCATATTTTTCTTTCTCGTTCTCTAATAACATTGGCATTACAGAATACTGTATTTGTATTAGTTTTGAGTGAATAGCAAATTAACTCCTTGTGATAAATAAAAGGGCAAAATGTCTCCCTATGATATCTTAAATATACAATTTAACTACCTTTGACGAGAAAAATGGCAAAATACCTCCCTGTATTTTTATAAAAGAAGCACACTACTTCCTCTAAATTGCTTATTAATTCCTATCACAGGGAGTTAAATTGCTCATTATTTCATTTTATAGGGAAGTATATTGCCTATTTTTATATCACAAGGAGGTAAATTCCTCATTATTTCATTTTATAGGGAGTTAATTTGCCTATTTTTATTTCACAGAAAAGTAAATTGTCCATTAAACATATCACATGGAGTTAGCTTGCAAAAAACCCTATTAGTTTTAGTGAATGTTTTCGGGTTATTGGAAAATTAGGGACGATTTTTTGTTTGGTGCAATTTTGTATATGTTTCTTTAATCCGATGTACGCCTAATTTTGAGTTAAGAGTTATTGAACTTTAACATGTTCTTTATATCTTTGTCTTCAAGTATACCATGTACTGATGGCATGGAATTGCTTATTTCTATGTTTAAGGTTAAACTATACGATGATCCAAATCGATGGGTAAATAATTTGGTTTTTAGTTGTTCATTCACTTTCACTACTGTGTTATGTATCTTTTAGATGTTAACCTTTATTGGAATTCACCACATGGGTTCGGCTAAGTCCACTTATTTGGTTTGGGCATAACTCAATCTTAAAAGCTAGCTTATAAGGCACTGGATTAATATCATATTGAAATTCACCACATGGATTCGGCTAAGTCCACTTACTTGGTTTGGGCCTAACTCAACGTCAAAAGCTAGTTTGTAAGGTGATGATTGTCCAATATCTTATAAGGTGGACTTAACTATTGTTTTCAACCAATGTGGGACATCTAGTCTCAACAACTTTTATTTTTTTTATAGGGGTTATGGCAGAGTTGCGTGTTCGGTGCATTAGGGATAGGCTTCTTAAATCAGCTGTATATCTAATCGGGAAAAAAAATCAAGAATATTTTCTTTAAATATGTGCTCATTGATTTTCATTTCTAAGTTCAATTATAGAAAGATCCAAATTGATGTGCAATAAATTGTTGTTTTTTTTTATCTCATTGCACTACTCTGTTATGCTTGTATTTGCGTATTTGCCTTTGATAGTTTCTTCTTTTTGATTTAGTGCAAAGGCGCGCAATCAATTCAATTGACTCTCATTTCATATAAATCGAAACTGGTATACAACATTGGACACTTAGTTTTTAGATTCTTTTATTCCTCAGGATCCTTCAGTCAATTCATTTTCCTCAAAATATCAGGAATTATGGTACATGGAGGTGTAATCATGTACAATGTAGCTAGGCAGGCCAGGTGACGTGACGTTGGTTTAGAATTAGAATTCTTTTCCCTCTTCTCTACCCTTATGAAGTCATTTTCCATTTCCGCATTTGGTAATTTTTATTGCAGGTTTTTGCAGAAACTAAAAAGGTTTATAATGGTATCAACCTACATAGCGAAATCGATTCATCTCAGCCATTAACCGAGGAAAATCTAAGGCTTGAAATGCTTGGTGATGAGGTAAAACAATAATTTTTTTTTCTTGTTAATATGATGTTCTTATCTTGCAATTACCAGAAGGGGGAAATACAGTTTTCCCCATCAAAGTATGGGGTGGTATCAGTTAGCCTCCTAAAGTATCAATTGTAACACTTACCCCTCTCTGTTATAGTTTTGTAATTTTTATTCCAGAAATACCCCCGTCCCTTTCATAAATAAAAATATATTTATTAATTTATAAAAAGAAAATTGTCTCTTTATTAATTATGAATTCATTCATCCACCAAACAACATTATGTTTTAATTTCTTCTTATTATTTTTTTTATAACCAAAAGAAGCTAAATAAATGAAGAAATTGAAATTTAATATTGTTTGATAAATGGATGTATTCATAATTAATAAAAAAATTAATGAAGAAATAAAGAAATTAAACATAATATTGCTTGGTGTCAACCCTGAATTTTGCTAAAAGAATTCGAAGGAGAAATACTCAATATTCTCAATAATAATTCTCGTACCGAAAATAGATGAGATAATTATCACTAAATAAAAACATATAAAAATATAAAGAAAAAAATTGAGATAGAAATATAAAAATTGAAACATAAAATAAAGAAAACAAATTGAAACATGAATCAAGAAAAAAAATGAGACGAAAATAAAGAAAAAAATTGAGACCATAAAATCGAAGGAAATCGAAAAAAGGAAGAAATTGAAATATGATATTATTTGGTGAATGGATGAATTCATAACTAACATAAATATTTTTTGATAAATTAATAAAGAAATAATGTACTTGTTTCAGAGTGGAATAAAATGTTTAATACTATAACATAGGGGTAAGTGATGCCACCCCTATACTTAGGGGGGAAGTGTATTTCACCCTTACTACAAATCACAAGATTTGGAAGCTAAAAATTGGAATGTTTATGTTTTGTGTTTCTTGATTAAGGGTTTGTTTTTGTTCTTCTTGTGGATGTCTTATTCAGTTGCTTACGTACTTTGCTGAGAGAATGATATCGAAGAAAACACTGGAGAGAAAAATTGGTAGTCAAGCACAATGATGCCAGTTGCAACAACGTCTTTGGAGAGAGCATTGTCTACTATGAAGTATGTAAAAAATCATCTGAGGAATCGGATGGGAAATGAATGGTTAAATGACTCTATGATTACTTATATAGAGATGTATTTGATATCGTTACAGATGATTCAATCATGCAACGATTTAAGTCTATGACAAATCGACGTGGATATTTAAAAAAAAAATAAAGAATTATCATTTCATTTAATTTATTTTGAGTTTGAATTATTTGGTTATACTTTTATTTTTGTAGCTGTTTTTTTTTTTAATTTAAATTATACTCGTTAATTTATACGGACCCCGGTGAAAAAAATTTCTGGCTCCGCCATTGGACGAGAGTGAGATTGACTTAAGCCGATTTCTCAAAATTTTCGGCTACCAAACGAGTTCTTGCTACATTTGTTTTTGTATTCCTCATTAGGAATCTGATTTATCCTAGCAACTGATAGTGATATCCCCGATCAAGCTTTAGCTGAAGAGCTTTCTCGTCGCCTTGGGAGAGAAAGGTTGTAGCATAAAAATAAGCTTGTTTCCTTTCTTGATATTTTATTGCATCTCTTTTAATTTATCCCTTTTGTTAGAGTTATGGACTCAAAAGTCCATATGTGGGGACCACCCACTCAAGTGCAATTGCAAGTTGAATTTGCAAATTCAACATCTCTGCAGCACATTAAATGTTTTGTCCAATTGAAGGAGTTATCGCCCATGCTGCAGAAGAAATTGAGATGCAATATTTCAGCAGATTTCAAGGATTGGTGCACCGGGTTTCACGTGAGATTTTTGCTGGCTTGGAGGCTATAAATAGCAGCTTCATTCAGCTAAAGAAACACACCATCAAAGAGTTACAACAACAATATACACGAGAGCAATTATCAAAGTGAGGCTAAAATTGAGAGTAAATTTTAGCAGCTTCATTTGAGAGATATTGTGAGAAAATTGAGTGAGCAATTTTCTTAGTGTAAAAGAGTTGTAAGTGTTGAGTGTTTGTAAACACTGTGTAATTATCTCCCTTTAGTGAAAGATCTGCAGCAGCCCGTGGACGTAGCCTATTTTGGGTGAACCACGTAAATCTTGTGTCAATTATTTTTGCTATTTCATTAAATCTGGTTGTAGGTTTATTCCTAACAACTGGTATCAGAGCCCAGAAATATTTATTCCGGGCCAACCAGATTTAAGTGGGAGTAATGGCGGCAGACGAAGGGAAAGTGAAACTCGAGAAGTTCGATGGTGCGGACTTCGGATTCTGGAAGATGCAAATAGAGGACTATTTGTATTAGAAAAATTTATTCTTGCCACTCGGAGAAAAGAAGCCAGAATCCATGAAGGATGATGAGTGGAAACTCCTTGACAGACAAGCTCTCGGAGTTATCCGTTTGACGTTATCTCGCAATGTTGCATTTAACATAGCGAAGGAGAAGACCACGGCGGGTCTTATGAAGGCGCTCTCAAATATGTATGAGAAGCCTTCGGCCTCAAATAAAGTGCATTTAATGAGGCGGTTATGAGCTGAGTACAATCACGACCCAGTTAAGTTCGGTCAAGATTGAATTCGACGATGAAGTACAGGCGTTGTTACTTTTGTCCTCTCTTCCAGAAAGTTGGAATGCTACGCTCACGGCTGTGAGTAGCTCGTCGGGAAGCAATAAGTTGAAATTCAACGATGTACGTGATCTCGTTCTGAACGAAAAGATACGACGGAGAGAGTCAGACGAAACTTCGACCAACTCTGCTTTGTCGACAGAGTCGAGAGGCCGATCGACAAATAATAATCATGGAAGATCAAACCACCGAGGAAGATCAAAGAATGGGATATCCAGATCGAGAAATCCCAAGAAATCCGGAAACTCAAAGACTGTTGAGTGTTGGAATTGCGAAAAGGTCGGACACTACAAAAATCAGTGCAAGAGTGCACCGAAGAATCAGGCAGCGAAGACCGAAGCTAATGTTGCTTCGATATCAACACAAGATGATGTGTTGATATGCTCTTTGGAGAGCAAGGAAGAGTCTTGGGTGTTAGACTCTGGAGCATCATTTCACGCTACTTCGCAGAAAAGACCCTTTGAGGAGTATGTGTCAGGAAACCTCGGTAAAGTATATCTTGGCGATGACCAACCTTGTGATATTGTTGGTAAAGGAACAGTCAAAATTAAGTTAAACGGGTCTGAGTGGAAGCTGAAGGATGTCAGGCATATTCCCGACCTGAGAAAAAACTTAATCTCTGTGGGCCAGCTAGCCAATGAAGGCTATACTACAATCTTCCATGGAGATGATTGGAAGATTTCAAAGGGTGCAATGGCAGTTGCACGAGGAAAGAAGAGCGGCACTCTTTACATGGCAGCAAAAGGGTGTTGTTCGATTGCAGTTGCAGCAATCAACCAAAATCCAAACTTGTGGCACCAAAGACTTGGTCACATGAGTGAAAAAGGAATGAAGGTTATGCACTCCAAAGGAAAGCTACCAAATTTTCAGTCCATTAACATCGACATGTGCGAAGACTGTATACTTGGAAATCATAAGAGAGTCAGCTTTCAGACAAGTGGCAGAACCCCAAAGAAGGAAAAGCTGGAGCTTGTTCATTCTGATGTTTGGGGTTCAACGACTGTCTCATCGATTGGTGGGAAACACTACTTTGTGACTTTCATAGATGATCACTCTCGAAAAGTATGGGTTTATTTTTTGAGACATAAATCTGAAGTGTTCGACACTTTCAGAAAATGGAAAGCCATGATTGAAAATGAGACAGGTCGCAAAATAAAAAGGCTGAGAACCAATAATGGTGGAGAATATGAAGCCTCCAAATTCAAGAAGTTTTGCTATGAGCATGGGATCAAGATGGAAAGAACTGTGCCGGGTACACCTCAACAGAACGGTGTAGCAGAACGCATGAATCGAACGTTGACCGAGAGAGCTAGAACAATGCGTATGCAGTCAGGCCTACCCAAGATGTTTTGGGCAGAAGCAGTCAACACAGCAGCTTATTTGATTTAATCGAGGTCCATCGGTACCATTAGAGCATAAAATTCCAAAAGAGGTATGGAGTGGTAAAGATGTTAAATTATCACACCTCAAAGTTTTTGGTTGTATGGCATACGTGCATATCAGTGATCAAGGCAGGAATAAGCTTGATCCAAAATCCAAGAAGTGTACCTTTCTTGGATATGGTGATGATGAGTTCGGGTATCTCATCTGGGATGATGCAAATAGAAAGATAATCCGCAGCAGAGACGTAATCTTCAATGAAAGAGTTATGTACAAAGATGGGCATTTGGCAAATGTCACTAACCCACTTGATATTGAGCCAGTATATGCAGAAGCGGATGACGTTCCCGTTAGTCCTGAGACAAACCAAACAGTGGAAATTCCCGAGCCAGGGGAACGTGTTGAGCAGGAGAATGCAAACAACCTCATTCTCCAACTTCTATATTGAGAAGGTCTTCTCGACCACATGTGCCTAACAGGAGATAAATGAACTATGTGTTGCTGACAGATGGAGGAGAACCAGAGTGTTATGATGAGGCTTGTCAGATAGGAGATGCCGGCGAGTGGGAGCTTGCCATGAAAGACGAGATGAAGTCTTTGATCTCCAACCAGACATGGGAACTTGTTGAGTTACCCAGAGGAAAGAAGGCCCTTCATAACAAATGGGTGTATCGTGTGAAAGAGGAGCAGGATGGCTCGAAACGATACAAAGCTAGACTAGTAGTCAAAGGATTCCAGCAGAAAGAAGGAATTGACTACACCGAGATCTTTTCTCCAGTTGTGAAACTTAATACTATCAGGACGGTATTAAATATTGTTGCTATTGAAAATCTCTACCTAGAACAGTTGGATGTGAAGACCGCGTTTCTTCACGGAGACTTAGATGAAGAGATTTACATGCGCCAGCCAGAAGGTTTCTCAGAGAAAGAGAAAGAAAATATGGTGTGTAGACTCAAGAAAAGCTTGTATGGTTTGAAACAAGCTCCAAGACAGTGGTACAAAAAGTTTGACAACTTCATGCACAAGGAAGGCTTCCAGAAGTGCAATGCCGACCACTGCTGCTACTTCAAGAGGTATAACTCAAGTTATATCATTTTGCTACTTTATGTCGATGATATGTTAGTAGCTGGTTCAGATACGAATGAGATCAAAAGTTTGAAGCAACAATTATCAAAAGAATTTGACATGAAAGATTTGGGTCCAACAAAGAAGATTCTTGGGATGCAAATCACTCGAGATAAGCAAAAAGGAGTTTTGCAGTTATCTCAGGCAGAATACATCAGTCGTATTTTGCAAATGTTCAATATGGGCAGCAGTAAACTAGTCAACACACCCTTGGCTAGTCACTTTCGACTATCCAAGGACCAGTCTTCTCAGACAGATGAAGATAGAGACTTAATGGCGAAGGTTCCTTATGCCTCAGCCATTGGGAGTTTGATGTACGCAATGGTATGTACGAGACTAGACATTGGCTATGCAGTGGGAGCTGTTAGCAGGTTTATGTCAAACCCGGTTAAGATCGACTGGGAAGCAGTGAAATGGATCTTGAGATATCTACGAGGCACTCCAGATAAGTGTTTGTACTTTGGCAGAGGAGAAGTCAAAGCGCAGGGGTACGTAGATGCTGATTTTACTGGAGAAGTTGATCACAGAAGAAGCACCACAGGTTATAAATTTACTATGGGATCAACGGCAGTCAGTTGGATGTCACGGTTACAAAAGATTGTTGCATTGTCCACGACGGAAGCAGAGTATGTAGCAATGACAGAAGCCAGTAAAGAAATGATATGGCTTCAGGGTTTGTTAAATGAGCTGGGATTCATAAAAGAGAAGAATGTTCTATACAGTGATAGTCAGAGTGCAATACACTTGGCAAAGAACTCTGCATTTCACTCCAGAACAAAGCATATTGGTCTCCGTTATCACTTCATCAGATCTCTATTAGAAGATGAAGTATTAACGCTTGAGAAGATTCAAGGGAGTAAGAATCCAGCAGACATGCTAACCAAGGTAGTAACTGTTGATAAACTGAAGCTATGCTCAGCTTCAGTTGGACTCCAAAACTGACTAGATTGGGAACGGCTGTTGCATCGATCAGGTGTGAAGACAGATTGAAATCGGTCTTCAAGTGGGAGATTGTTAGAGTTATGGACTCAAAAGTCCATATGTGGGGACCACCCACTCAAGTGCAATTGCAAGTTGAATTTGCAAATTCAACATCTCTGCAGCACATTAAATGTTTTGTCCAATTGAAGAAGTTATCGCCCATGTTGTAGAAGAAATTGAGATGCAATATTTCAGCAGATTTCAAGGATTGGTGCGCCGGGTTTCACGTGAGATTTTTGCTGGCTTGGAGGCTATAAATAGCAGCTTCATTCAGCTAAAGAAACACACCATCAAAGAGTTACAACAACAATATACACGAGAGCAATTATCAAAGTGAGGTTAAAATTGAGAGTAAATTTTAGCAGCTTCATTTGAGAGATATTGTGAGAAAATTGAGTGAGCAATTTTCTTAGTGTAAAAGAGTTGTAAGTGTTGAGTGTTTGTAAACACTGTGTAATTATCTCCCTTTAGTGAAAGATCTGCAGCAGCCCGTGGACGTAGCCTATTTTGGGTAAACCACGTAAATCTTGTGTTAATTATTTTTGCTATTTCATTAAATCTGGTTGTAGGTTTATTCCTAACACCTTTCGCTTTGGAATACTATATTATTAAACTTAAATTCTTCTTGTTTCGATGATTGTTAGATGTTGGGTAGTTCGTTGGCCGAAGAAAGACGAGTTCAGCTCTTTCAAAGATGCAAATGAGGTTCTCAAGAATCTGGGAGCAGATGCATTAAGTGATGCTATCCGCAAAGCTGAATTGTCTCGGGTTCAGAATTTGAATTGATTTATTTGAGAATAAAGACAATATAGCTATACTTTTTTTTTTTTTTTGGGGAGTGGAATATATTCGTTAATTCAAAGGACACTCATTGGTAGGTAAGTGAAACCATATCCAAACACTCAAAAACTCATAACACTGCGAAAAAGAATAATTATGCCTAAAAAGAATAACAACTCAAAAACAAAAAGTGATTATTAATCATCAGAAACAGGCCTTTTTGACCTTGTACCGATAAGAGACACCCTCTTCTTCTTCCCAGGACACTTCTCAACTGTAAGAACAATTTTCCCTGGTTCATTGTTCTTGAATAATGTCTTACGAATTGGTGCTTCAACTGATATTCTTGGAAAATCCATCGAAATTTTACCTTTTTTAGTAGTGAAAATAAGGTGAATATATTGTCAATGATAAGGTTAAATTGGTCATTTTTTACTTGAAAATAAAGTCTCAGTCGCATTATAGGGTGTGTGCGCAATATCCACACTAGCAAGGAGGTAAATTGTTCATTATTTCTTATCACATGGAGGTTAATTGCTTATTATTTCATTTCACAGGGAGGTAAATTGTCTATTTTCATATCATATGAAGGTAAATTGTCCATTAGACATATCACAAAGAATTAACTTGAAAAAAAAACCCGGATAAGATTACATAACTTTTATAGGATAATTTCAACATAGATTATACATGAAAGCAAAATTCAAATTAGAATAATCGCATTTTTTCCGATCTCGACTTGCACTACTATGGGACCAACAGTGCTAAATGAAGACTATTCAATGAGATGAAAAGTGAAGAATATTATAAAAAATAATTGAGACCAAAAAGGCAAGTTAATTTGTAATTAATGCATGGGTGGGAAAATAATTGAATATTATAAAAAATATGCATGGGTGAGAACATTATTTCCCCTCAATGTAGTACATGAACAATCTAGTTAAGTACAATACATTTATTTGTTCATGTATTGAACAAGAATCTTTATGTAATCTTCTAATCAAAATATTATAAATTGCAAATGCTTATTTTCAACGGGAACCACATTGGGGGAACTATATCATACAATTGGAAATTAAAAAATCAAAAGTAAAACTCTTGCTTTTCCAGCCGGTGTTTATCCGACTGTAGGCATTGGCGGCCACTTCAGTGAAGGAGGATACAGCATGATGGCCCGTAAGCATGGACTCGCAATCGATAACATCATCGACGCAATCGTAATAAAGGCCAGTGGCCAAATTTTGTACCGATATTCAATGGGAGATGATCTTTTTTGGGCTATAAGAGGAGGAGGAAGTAGTAGTTTTCGAGTTGTAGTTGCATTGAAAGTGAAATTAATTAACGTGCCTAAAATTGTGACCATTTGTGTTGCTCCCAAGTGGTCAGATGAGGTCTAGAGGGGGGGGGGTGGGGGGTGAATAGACCTCTAAAAAATTTTTACTTTTATAACTCTTCTGTCAGTAGACTAAGCTGATCAAGAATTGTAAGCAAATTAAGCTGATCGCGCACAAAGCTTTGAACATCAGAGTTGACCACTCTTCTAATAGTAACTTAGCTAATTTCAGGAAAATTAAACTTTTAATTCTTTTGTACATTTAGATTTACATGCAATTTGATAAAGTCAACTACCTTGATTGTCTCATCTAGTCACATGTTCCAGGTTCGGGATACTGGTTTAGAGCCATAGATTTACCTTTGGAGATATATCCAATGGTTATGCTTCGTAGTCATACCAAGCTTCTATGGTTAAGTGTTTCCAAGTGGATTTTGACAATCCATTTAGATAACATGTACATGTCGTAAAGCTATGTGCCTGAGTTTATGTTGCTATTTTTTGCAGGTCCTTGGATCACTATCCAACTGATCATCTTTGTAAATGACCAAGTCCTTTACGAATTTGATCGGATCTTCGAAATTTTGGTGTACAAAATTTTGGTCCAGTTGGTTTGGAAAGATACTCCCACTATTTATAGGTACGGGTCCGAGTTCTAGGACTTCATCCAGTTCTATGATAATCCCATTTCTATTAGCGAGGGAACCACCCTCTAAGAATTGGGTATTCCTAGAAACGAACTCCTTTCATTCTTTAGGATCATAGAACAGGTATCCAATGGATTTCATTGGATACCCTACAAATTTGTTCAAATTGGATCCACTATCCAATTTATCATTCATGGGTGATACACCATATTTTAATTAGTACGGTGTTGTAGGAATTGACTTTAAAAAATACTAGACTAAGTATCCTTAAAGAGTCAGAGGTTTGAAACCCAGAATTAAATGAGGAATTTTAGCAATACTAATTGTGGAATAAATCTAGTCCTACATAGTTCGATTCCTTCTATTAGATTTAACTTGCTATTCAAGAATTCTATTCTTGATTTAGATAATTGAGTAATTTAGGGCTTATGTATTTACCATTTCGATCATATCAAACGACCATACTTTAATGCCCTTATTTGCTTCGATTTTGGAACTCCTTTGAACCATTTCAACATTTTCATATTTGCACTTTTACCAAGTACCTATATGGAACTCTTTTGAACCCTTCAACATTTCCAAAACTTGTACTTCACAAAGCACTTATATCCTTAAAGCTGTTAGGATATTTCATGAAGCAATTTATTTCTCACACTAATGCTTTAGTGATCCACTCGTGTCTTTGTGGATTAAATCCATTGATCACTTGGTATGCTTAAGATACCTTGCAAATCGATCATTTTTCCCTTTTCCAGACAGGATCCGCAAGTTTAGAGTTCATCAAGGTTCTTTATTTCAAGAGACATTTAAATGAAAACAATCCATTGAATCCTTCTATGGGAAATATGTTCGGTTTTAAGCATGCCATAATTGTGGATAATTATCTAGTTTGTTTTACTTTTCTCGATTTAGCATAAATGTCATTAGGTTTTATCATCGTTCATTCTTTGCTTTAAATACATTCCATTCAAAATGGTAAAGCAATTTTGTACTAAATAAATGCTTTAATAAAAAATTATTCCATTCACAATGGTAAAGCAAAAAGTGTTTCGTACAAAGTTCGAAATAAATCTCAAATAGAAAACTATAACTAATGCTTAATGAAAAATTCAAGTAAACCACTTGCTAAAAAGAAAAGTCTAGGTGCGTCTTGACCCAACTCCTAAAGCATTTTTCCCTTATTTCTCGAAGCAAGTCTTTCCTTCGTCTTACAAAGTATGCCCTTCTTCCCAAGGGCAAGGGAATGCCATCATCACCTGCAAACACTTTTACAGAATGAACGATGATAAAATAAAAAATTATTCCATTCACAATGGTAAAGCAAAAATTGTTTCGTACAAAGCTCGAAATAATTCTCAAATAGAAAACTATAACTAATGCTTAATGAAAAATTCAAGTAAACCACTTGCTAAAAAGAAAAGTCTAGGTGCGTCTTGACCCAATTCCTAAAGCATTTTTCCCTTATTTCTCGAAGCAACTCTTTCCTTCGTCTTACAAAGTATGCCCTTCTTCCCAAGGGCAAGGGAATGCCATCATCACATGCAAACACTTTTACAGATGTGAGTGACTTATTTAGATGTCATACATCAAAGAATAACTAGGTTATACCTTTGTTCATTCTCTTCAGGAATTCCTTTCCAGCAAGTACCCTCAACTCTTCGTCTTTCCCACACAATGGGCAATCCTTCCTTCACTCAAACCCTCTCCTCTTTCGAGGGCTTTCTCATATTTGTCCAACAACTTATGTAAATCATTGGTTTTAATTCCGTCACTTGAAATGTCACAATGTTCCATAAAATGAGAAAATGAGTCAGACAAGCCATTGATGATAATCTCTATTTCATCATCTTGAGTTAAATCAACTCCAAGCTTTTTGATTCATTTCATTATCTTGATTAGGTAAGAACAATATTCACTAACATTGTTAAACCCAATCATTCTTGTCTCGTGGAGTGAATTCATCATGAGTTGTGTTAATGTTTGTTCGTACATGATTGTGAAAATTGGCATGGCTAAAATAAATAGTAAAAGACAACAATAAGCAGACAGGTTTAAGATAAATACTTATAATTAACGAAAGTGGTCTTTCTATCGAAAAAGCTCTCCTACTATTTTATCGAAACAATAACCCCTTTAATTGTTCGGGAAATCCTATTTTCTAGTAGATCTTGACGTCCCAGCAGACATTAACTGCACCCACGACTCGTGGCCATACAATTAATTTCCTAGGTATGTATACTTTTACCAAATGTGTCCCTACATAACCTTCAAGCTATTTTGCCTCGATTTTCACATTTATCTAGCACTGCTACATCATAAATGGTTCTACTCGTTAAGTCTGACCCATTAATCTTGATGAGCAACTGGCCTGAACATGTCAATCCCTGGGACTCCCAGTCGATTGCATGCCCCGACCAATCCCCACCCTTGTCAAGTTTATTTAAAAACGAGAATCGAGAGATTTAGCATATTGTCCCTTTCTTCGTCTCGGGTGCCAGACTCTGGATCACCTTCAACGATAAGTAGACAACCTACACTAGTCCCTATTGATGGAAGGCTTGGATTTATAAATCTTCATTTTATAGTTAACCCAATATGACTTAATATTTAATTCAAGAGGGGATTTTTCATTTTTAGAAATTTTGAAGTAACTCTCCTCGAGATCTCTCCGCATTAATTATGCTTTATCTTTTATTTAGT
Organism: Penstemon barbatus; assembly: GCA_003313485.2. Taxonomy (NCBI): domain Eukaryota; kingdom Viridiplantae; phylum Streptophyta; class Magnoliopsida; order Lamiales; family Plantaginaceae; genus Penstemon; species Penstemon barbatus. The sequence continues at coordinate 40,984,321 of CM064884.1, read as the reverse complement.
GATCTAATTTCTAGCGCGCATCACATACAAGCCAAAATAAATCAATAAATAAAATAAAATATTTACACCTAGCATGCATGCTACCACAGTATGTTTTCGATCGGGAGCCTCCTATGCGGGCCATCATCGAACCATGATGTTAGCCCAATTGGTCAATCTAATTGGGTTCTTAAAGGATCTAACAAGTTACATAAGTACCATGCATACATGGCCTTCATTCCTTCTTGGGCCTCCATTTTGCTTGTAATGGGCCTCCATCCTAAACTATTTAAATAAAGCCCTATTCTATTACAAAGGCTCAAAGTGGCCCAAAAACTTAAGGCACGTAGACCCAATAAAAACCAACAAAATTAAATTAAACCAATCACATCTACCCTAGGGTAAAGGCTCGGCACGATCGAAAACCACGCAAACAGTTCACTTTGAGCAAGAAACAAGCAAAAACACATTTTCTTATTTCTTATAGTATTTTAAAACTCCCTTTTAAATTAACCCAAGATTCTAATTTTAAAACCCCTTTTAAAACAATCTTTGACTTTTATTTTAAATCCCTTTTAAAATAAAATACTATCTTTATTTTAAAACCCCTTTTAAAATAACTCATGATTCTCGCTCTAGTCTCCATCAATTATGATAAAATTAATCTTTTGGATAAACAAAACTCCTTTTAAGCATAAAACAGGTTCTGGAATTTCAACTTTTGAAAATTACAGTTTGGTCCTTCAATTTTTGAAAAATACATTTTGACCCCAAAACTTTTGGAAATAACCAATTAGCCCCAAAAATTTCAGAACATGCAAATCGGCCCAGAAAACATAAATTAACACTTTAATTCCAGAAACTTTCGTTAATTGCAAAACTGGCCTCTAAAGTTACGTAAATAACAAAACAGCCCCAAAACTTTCGGCATATGCAAGCAGACCCCAATTTTCAGAAAAAGCAAAATTACAGTTTCAGCCCAGAATTTGCAGAAAAATAAAATTTTAGATTCTGTCCAGATTTTTGAAAAATCAAAATTTGCAGTTTAGTCCAATAAGTTTTGGAAATTGCAGATCTAGCCCAAATAGAATTATGCTATTTACTCAAACACATAATTAATCATAACAAGCAAGAATCCATGCATAGAACACGACAAACAAATATACACATATATTTTGAAGTGTTCAGGCCTTTTTCGTATGAGCGTAATAACTTTGGCTCTGATACCACTGGTGGGTTTTCACGTGTACGATTATCAAACAACATGCAGAATTTTAAAATCTTTCATACACATAAACCCCGAAGCCAGGAAAAGTATATCTAACTCATACAAAAAGGGATTGAATCATAAATTCTATAATAACAAAAAAAAAAGGTAAGTCCGAAAATTACCTCACCACAAGCAAGGTGGTGATTTTCTCCGGTCTTCTAATTGTTTACTAGAGCACCCCAAGTGTTATGCCTCTAGAGATAGTCCACACCAGATGGATTGAGTAACTCTTTAAACCTCAGGCTAAGAACTAGGGTTAAAGAATTGTCAAAAAGAACTTGATCTAGATCCTGATCTAGATGGAGAAGAAGCAAGGAGAACGAAGGGGGCGATTTTTGCAGGGTTTGACCGATCAGGGAGTGAGTGGCTAGGGCTGGGAATTTTCGGTCTCTCTTTTTCTTGGGTTAGGGTTGAGCATTAGTTCTTCTCTAGTTAGAGATTATGATATATGTATATCTATTATATTAGAAGACACCTTCTTCTAATAGATATATCATATATCTTTGGCATATATTTCCTTATCACAAATAAGGATACAAGATATGCGATATCTCTTCCCCACAAGATAAAACCTTTTCTAATTCCCCTAAAAATCGGCCATGCTCAACTAATTAATCCAAGATTAATCAATTTTTATTCCCTTGGCATAAATCGGCCATATCTTTATTAATTCAATAATCAACTATTATTTAATCAATATCCCCTTTATCATGAACTCGGCCCATTTAGCTTGATTAATTAATCTATCATTAATCAATCATTCCTTAACTTAAAATCGGCCTTTGAAGATTAATTTATTAATCCACTAGTAATCAATTAATCTTTCCTTTTAATTAACACTTTAATTAATAACCTTAATCAATTAGATATTTTAATCGATTAATTAATTAGACATTCTAATTAATAATTCTCCATTTTGAATTAACACTTTAATTCATGTTTAATTAATTAATTAGACTATCTAATTAATTATTTTTCTCATTGATTAACATTTTAATTCACTTATTGATTTAACTCCTTTAAATCAAATGTTTCCTTTTATGACTGTCACTATCAAATTGTATTGTGTGTGACCCTCTAGGTTCACCATCAATTGGCAGCGGGCCCATGACTCTCGTGATTTAATTAGTGAGCAATTAATTGCTCCGATCAATTAAACACTTTTAATTGACCACCCCAGAATTAATCTCCCATTAATTCAGGAGTACCCACACATCATGGTCGATGTATAGCCACAAGCCCATGAGGCCCAACTTCATGTGAATTGATATTCGTGAACCTCACCTCTTATAAGTGTCATGTACATATGATCCTTCTAGCAATTAATTTCCTGATTGAGACATATGGTGTGTTAATTGGTTGGCACCTCTAATTATCTCAATACTGTACTTTCTAATTCAGGATAATAATTCCAGTATGACTGCTAAATTTGGAAACCCCTTTCCAAATTCGTCACCGACCACGGCCATGGGTTTCTCGGAATCTATTATCTAAGATTGTACATGAAATTCTCTCATCTTATCAAGATGACTCAATAGATCATTTCTTAGTACTAACCATTCGCGTACACGATCGTATGTACACAAAGTAGTCGCACACTGATCAGGCTACGTGATAGGCTCCTAAATCAAAGTGTGTATTCCCGTGTACCGAATTCGCCCTAGTACCTCAAGTCTGAGGACTAAATCGTACACTATTATAAGTCTTGAGAAACATCCCATTACCGATATGCTTAATGCACTTCCACGATGTGTTTCTCTGTTCGGGTCGTTCGATGCGTTCGATCCCCTATCGAACCACCTAGTCCTATGCACTGGCATCAAATGCCTTGTTCATGAAACTCTACAAATTCACTCCATGTGAATCATGCAGAATTGTACAAGTCTTAGCGATTTCCTCGATACCCCTTCTCGATAGGAATCTATGACTTGGAACAATTTTAAGATCACGACCTTAGAGACTGTTTCGTGATTGCACTCAGTACTGATGTGAATCGTCCCATAGTCGAATGTGATCTTAGAATTTCATCCAATCGCTTAGATAAGTTCGCGAGAGATGAAGATGGCCATTGTTTAGTTTACGTACTATAGATAAATGGGCGTATTATCTTTTGAACCATAAGAATGTCATCTAAGAAAGTCCTCTTACAAGCTCGTATTGTTGGCTTGTTGGGCACTATCCTTTCACCTTCACCCAAGAGAGAAAATGGCAGCTCTTAGATTTTCAAGGAAGGGAACCATAATCACTTTGCTGCAGAATTGAAAAGATTGGGGCGATTTTGCACTTTGCCACCTGAAGTTTTGGGAAAGTGCACACAATTAAGTCCAAAAAATTTATAAAACGACCCTTATTCTTCTTAAAAGGAATTTACCACTTTATAAACTATTTCCAAGTCCAATATGCTATAGGAAATAACTAATGCACACAAAGAAAAAAAGAGAGTTCAATTTTTGTGCTCGAAAATTTTTAATTGTACGTTTAAGCTTAAAGAAATACTAAATAAAATACATCACACAAAAATCGGATTAAAAATTCAATAACTTCATTTGAAAATAATTTTAAATTTATGGGATGTTACATTCTTTCTAACAGATGTCGCAAGAATGACATAAAAAATAAACGAACTGAGCCATGCGCTAAATCGTAAAGTACCTTATTCAATCAAGGTTTCCTGGAAATGTGGTACAGTCAAGTTTCTTTAGTCGCCCTTACTAATGTAATTTAAAGATCACATCATCTATGTCAAACAATTGCTCATCCTGAGGAAATAAAACATAGAAGAAAAATATAGAAGGTGAGTCCTAAATGACTCAGTGGGGGTATGAGCATAATAATGTTCAAAGAAAATGGTGAATAGAATATTGAATTTAAGATGAGCAATTGATAACTATAATTCGTATAACTACACAAGAAACTAACTTAATGATGATTAAAATGAGATAAACGAAGATAGGAGAATAACATTAATGAAAGAAGTATTAAACTGTAAAAGTATCCGTATGACCCGAGATATGTTGATTACGAGATATATAAGATAAATGAGATTATGAGCACGTTTACCAAATATCACCTTGTATATATATATATATATATATATATATATATATATATATATATATATATATATTCCATCGAGTAGCGACCTCCTAGCTTGGCGTTTAACTTGTAAGCTTCTAACTTTTGAGCTTATAACTTGTAACTGGTTTACATGCTCGATATTTGGAATAAGAATTCGTAGTTATGTAAAAGACAAGATATAAACTTTTTGTATCAAATTCCACAAGATTTGAGATAACATTTATAAGAGTTCAAGTCAGATTAGCAGTACAATAAAATGCTAGAATTCAGCCGAATAGGAAACTCGATAGGATACGAGAAAATCATTCCAAGATGAAATCCAATATGCCAGTAAAAGTCATTCGAGCAAAGAGTCCAACAAGATAAAGGGAAATCATTTGAACTAAGGTCCAATGAGTTAACGCAAAGACGTTCAAATTAGAAATTCATTAACAAGAAGAAAGTCGAAGATGGGTAGCAAGCCTTCAAAGATGTTTCAATGATCGAAATATCAATTGAAAAGGGCCGAGTCAAGACTTTATGATCAAGAATGAGTATTATCAAAATACAATTTAGAAAGAGTTAATATCAAGAATAAGATTCAATGGAAGTTCAAGGAAATCTCAATCAATTTCGCATATGAGTGAGGTTAATAGCTTTAAAATGAACAATGGAATGACTTTGATGCTCAAGGATAAGTTAAGACATTTTGATCGTTCCACCTTCAATTCAAGAGGAGTTATCGACTCATGTAACCAAATGAATGAATACTTCATAATGACCGAATCAAGAGTTTCTAGAACAATCATGATAGAAATAGCCAATCAATGAAAATAGTAAAGACAATGAGATCGTTCTGCAACAAAAGCAACTATAGAAGACAACAAATGATCAAGTTCAATTTCCTCAGGACCTTGTGCCAAAGCAGTGCGGAAGGAAAAACAGAACCCTCACCTGATGTCCGACGATGCGCTACATGTCAACTTCAAGCTCTATTTGAGTGTGGGTGTCAATATTTTCAACACCTACATAAGTCGTTAATACTTAATGAGATACTCACTGTTGGAATTTAAGTTTTTAAAACATCAAATTAAATTAATTTTGTAACAATCAAAATTAATTGTGAAATAAAGTGAAATAGTTCCCCTTAATATGCCATTATATGGCTCTTAATGATTTTGACCATTAAGGTCTCATGAACACACTATAAATAGGTGTTATGGGTCATAGGGATTTCACACACTCACTAGTTGCATCCACTAAAATATTTTCATACATTGTTCAAGGGGCACTTAAGATAAGATCTGGTTCTTTGTCTTCCTGTGAACGTGCTCATAGATGAAGACGCAGCGTGGTCATATGGGTTTTATATTGGGATTGTGATCAGCCGCCAATACCTGCACGAGGGGAGGCAATCACTTTCTTAGGACGAGCATCTAGTGGCATGACTCTCATCAGGCCAGTCGTTTTACATTTTTTATTATTTTACGTCATATATCGTATTATAAAATTATATGAGTTGTTTATTTAAAACTATGAATTATTTAAATCAAGTGTAAAACCAAATTTCACAAAAATCTAAGAAAGTGATTTTGCTTAATTTGGTTAGCTACAATATATTTAAAGTTGATCAACGAATTGCTCATGAAGATTTGAAGTCTGTCATGACCATGGAGTTGATTAATGATGGATTTATGATGAAAGGTGGAATCTTGAAATCAATTGAAGAGTTGTCTGTAGAAATGGGTAAAAATGGAGGCTTTAGGAAACTGGGAATTGCAAAAGTAAGTAGGGATTTAACTGAAGAAACAGGAAGTGGGAAACATTCTCTGGACTTATAACTTGAAGATTACGTGGCATTATTTGAAGAGTATATTTAGGCTAATGTTAAAAGCCAATATTTTATATTATTTGTTTACTTTGTTTCCTAAATTATATTTAGGGTTAATTAAACGCATGTAACACACTATATAAGTGTGATAAGTTTAATCATTGATTTTTATCTAGAAAAAGTTACTCATTCTTGCCTCCTTCGTTCTTACTTTCTCTGCTATTATTTCTTGTTCACCTCAATTCTCTTTAAGTTCTGCAATTATCATTATAAAATTAGAAACAATTACAATAAAATTACAAAATTGCATCCTGAGTCCTTACATTTGGTACTCAGAGCAAGGTTCATAATACCAAAAAATCACATTTTTTTTCTCTATGGCGGATGGCACTAGACTTAAGGAGTTACAGGATGCTCAAAAACGGATTGAATCTACACTGCTGGTGGAAAGTGAACGACGTACTGCAGTAGAGGAGAACCTCCAAGAGCAGATTTCTTCTTTCTTTGTGGATTTGTCAACCAAACAGGATTCATTAAACAACACTTTAACTGCTCTGCAATTGCAACTATCTACTATTGCTGAACGTTTAGATGTGTACCACAGGGATAAACCAATAATTGGTACTGCTAATCAGCCAAGTTCAGTACATGTTGGCCAAGAATTTTCTGCCCCACGATTTTCTCCATCACACAATGAGGGAGGTAATTCTAATTCTTTAAATTTTGGGGGTCACCATATTCCTAGAATTGATTTTCCTCGTTTTGATGGTAGTAGCCCTAGGTTATGGATGCTTAGGTGCCATAATTATTTTTAGTTATACCCTTCTATTCCTGATCATCAGAATGTCACTTTTGCATCTTTACATTTTGATGGTAAGGCTGCGGTTTGGTTTCAGAAAGTTGCACAAAGAAACGTGCACCTATCTTGGTCTCAGTTTTTGGATTTGGTCTCTGCTAGATTTGAGGAGCTTAGGGAAGCTAAGGTTATTGCTGAGTTCAATAAACTCAGGGTCCAGGGCTCTATTGATGATTACATTGAGAAGTTTGAGGAGTTAAAGGCCATGTTGTTAATGTTTAATTCGAGGGATTATGATGATTCTTATTTCATTGCCTGTTTTGTGAGTGGCTTGGGAGATGACTTACAGGCTTTCTTTGCTCTTTTTGAGCCCACTACATTACAACATGCTTATCAACTGATCAGAAACCAGGAGACTGCCATTGAAGCTATTTCCAAAAGATCCAAGGGATCTTTTAGGCCTAATCTCGCCAGTGGTTCTAGTTTTCAAAAGAAGTTGCCTCATGCCCCTACTTTTGATCTACAGGTGAGATCTCTCTCACAGAATCAACAAGTTTCATTCCCTCCTAGAAAATTACTTACGACAGCTGAAATGAAGGCCAAGAAGGATAAGGGCCTCTATTACAATTGTGATGAGCTATTTACTGTGGGACATCGTTGTAAACAAAGACAACTCTATGTTTTGATGTCTTTGGAGGAGAAAGAAGCTTACACGTTGGCCACCTCACATAATGAGATTGCTGGGGAAGAATTGATCTCTGAAGATATACAGGTTTCTTTAAATGCTCTAGCTGGTAGTATTAGCAACAATACTATTAAGCTTCAGGGGGATGTTGGGAATCATAAACTTCATATATTAATTGATACTGGGAGTACTCATAGTTTTTTGAATGAAGAGTTGGCCTTTGTGGTGGGTTGTAAGGTTCAAGAAACTACTCCTATGCTTATTAGTGTGGCTGATGGTAGTAAGATGATTAGCAAGTATACAGTCCCTGATTTCACTTGGACTGTGCAAAATTATGTTTTCACTTTCCCTGTTCGACTTTTGAAGCTTGGAGGATTCCATATGGTTCTGGGTGGAGATTGGTTGAGGGAGACTAGTCCAGTGACTTTTGACTATAAGAACATGACACTGGGACTTAGAATTGGGTGTTGTTGAAATCCAGTTGCAAGATATGAATAATATTGCAGAGTGTAAACTCATCTCTGCTCAATCTCTATACAAAATGATTTGTGAAGGACCTCAGGGTTCTATTGGTCACCTTTTCTTTATTCAAGATACTACTATCACTGAAATCTCAAGTCCTGCAGTTGAATCACTTTTATGAAAATATGCTGATGTGTTTAGTGAGCCTGTGGGATTACCACCTATAAGGGGTACTGAACATCAAATCATTCTCAAGCCTGATGCTACTCCTAAATTACAATATCCTTATAGGTACTCTCATGCTTACAAGGGAGAAATTGAGAATATTGTTCATGAGTTACTGGAAAATGGTACTATAAGGCACAGTAAGAGTTCGTTTGCCTTTCATGTGATCCTTGTAAGGAAGAAAGATAGCTCATGGCGTATGTGTGTGGATTATAGGTATCTGAATAGCCTTACTATTAAGCATGATTATCCTATTCCTGTTATAGATGAGCTTCTAGATGAACTGAGCGGAGCTGAATGGTTTACTAAAATGGATTTGAGATCTGGCTATTTTCAAATTCGAATGAGAGAGGAAGATGTTTATAAGACTGCCTTCAAGACCCACCATGGTCATTTCGAGTTCATGGTGATGCCTTTTGGGCTTTGCAATGCCCCTTCCACTTTTCAATCCTTAATGAATCAGGTTTTTGCTCCATACCTCAGAAAGTTTATTTTGGTTTTTTTTTTATGATATTTTGGTATATAGCAAGACTCTTCATGACCATTTGGATCATTTAGAGCTAACTTTGGGATTATTAAGGACTCGCACCTTGTTTCCGAAGAAGTCCAAATGCCAATTTGCTCAGTCTCAAATTGAATACTTGGGCCATATCATTAGCACTGATGGCGTGGCTACTGATCCTACCAAAATTTCTGCAATGTTGGATTGGCCTAAGCCCAACAGTGTTAAAGGGTTGAGGGGTTTTTTGGGCCTTACCCGTTACTATAGGAAGTTTGTAAGGAATTATGGTTTAATCAGGAAACCTTTGACTGATATGTTGAAGAAGGATTGTTTCTTTTGGGGCCCAGATTCTTTGGCTGCTTTTGATCAATTGAAGGAAGCTATGGCAAGTTCTCCTGTTCTTGCTCTACCTGATTTTACTAAGCCTTTTATAGTGGAAACTGATGCTAGTTCTAAGGGTTTGGGTGCTGTTTTAATGCAAGAATCTCGACCTATTGCTTATATTAGCAAATCTTTGTGCCCCAGAAATCAGGCTCTTTCTATTTATGAGCGAGAGTTTTCAGCTGTTTTATTGGCTATTAAAAAGTGGAAGCATTATCTACAGGGTCAACACTTTATTATTAGAACTGACCAGCAGAGCTTGAAATATATTTTGGAGCAAAAGGTTGTTTCCGCTCTCCAACAGAGATGGATTACTAAGTTGTTGGGTTTGGATTATGAAATCCAGTATAAAAAAGGCTCAGAGAACAAAGTTGCCGATGCCCTCTCTAGGGTGGGGATGGATTCTGGCCAGTCTTTGGCCATTTCTTGTGTGCACCCAGTTTGGGTTAAGGAGATTTTAGATAGCTATGATGGGGATGAGGAGATACAGAAAGTTTGTGCTGCTCTGCTTTTGAATAGTACTGACTTTCCAATCATGTTTTAACAAAAGGGATCCTTAGATATAAGGGAAATATTTGGGTGGGTAAAATCACAACTTTGAGGTCCAAAGTAATTGACTCTTGCCATAATTCTGCTATGGGGGTTCACTCGGGTATACAGGGCACTTACCAGAGAATTAGGTCTGTTTTTTATTGGCCTAAATTAATATCTGATGTTATTACATTAGTTCAGTCTTGTGATGTTTGCAGGAGGGCAAAACATAAAAATAATCCTTACCCTGGTTTACTGGAACCATTGGAGATACCAAGTCAGGCTTGGTCTCACATTTCTATGAATTTTATTGAGGGTTTATCTAAGTCTGAAGGGAAGTCTGTTATTTGGTAGTTGTGGATAGATTCACAAAATTTGCTCACTTTTTGGCTATTTCACACCCTTTTACAGCAGCTTCTATTGCTAAAATCTTTTTGGATAATGTGTTCAAATTACATGGTCAGCCTATCAGTATGGTAACTGACAGAGATAAGATTTTTACAAGTTCATTTTGGAGTGAATTGTTCAGGTTACTGGGAACTAAATTGGATATGAGCTCGACCTATCATCCTCAATCTGATGGACAAACTGAGAGACTCAACCAATGCTTGGAGACATATTTACGGTGTTGTACTAGTGCACATCCTAAGAAGAGGATCCATTGGGTCCCATTGGCTGAATACTGGTATAACACCAGTTATCACTCTGCTCTCAAGATGAGCCCTTTTCAGGCTCTTTATGGTTATGCTCCTAACCATTTCTCCCTAAATCCTTACTTGGATTCCGACAACCCTTATGTCTTGGACACACTTCAACAGAGAGAACACATGATAGACATCATTAAAAATAATCTCAAACAGGCTCAGGGACGAATGAAATTTTTTGCTGATAAACATAGATCTGAGAGGCATTTCGAGGTGAGAGACGAGGTTTATCTCAAACTACAACCATATCGGCAGAAATCAATTTCTTACAAGGAGAATAACAAACTAGCAAACAAATATTATGGTCCTTATCAGATTTTGGAAAAGGTGGGGAAAGTTCCTTACAAATTGAACTTACCTACTTCTTCTACCATACATCCAGTGTTTCACATTTCTCTCTTGAAGAAAAAACTCAGCGCTCGTCATGTTCCTTGCCAGCATCTACCTTTAACTAATTTTGACGGTCATATGGAAGCAACGCCTTTACGTGTTTTGGACAAACGATTGGTCAAGAGAAACAACGCTGCTGTTACTCAATTGTTGATTCAATGGTCAAACTCTGACGAAGCTTCGTCGACTTGGGAGGATTTTTATGAGCTGATTAAGAAGTACCCTGGTTTTGATCCTTGGGGACAAGGATCTGGTTCGATGGGGGGTAATGTCATGACCATGGAGTTGATTAATGATGGATTTATGATGAAAGGTGGAATCTTGAAATCAATTGAAGAGTTGTCTGTAGAAATGGGTAAAAATGGAGGCTTTAGGAAACTGGGAATTGCAAAAGTAATTGGGGATTTAATTGAAGAAACAGGAAGTGGGAAACATTCTCTGGACTTATAACTTGAAGATTACATGGCGTTATTTGAAGAGTATATTTAGGCTAATGTTAAAAGCCAATATTTTATATTATTTGTTTACTTTGTTTCCTAAATTATATTTAGGGTTAATTAAACGCATGTAACACACTATATATATAAGTGTGATAAGTTTAATCATTGATTTTTATCTAGAAAAAGTTACTCATTCTTGCCTCATTCGTTTTTACTTTCTCTGCTATTATTTCTTGTTCACCTCAATTCTCTTTAAGTTACGCAATTAACATTATAAAATTAGAAACAGTTACAATAAAATTACAAAATTGCATCCTGAGTCCTTACGTACAAAGTCTGACATATATGTGTTTATGCGTGATTTTTTGGTATAGAATATTGAATGTGAATTTGAACTCAATTGCAAACATGTATACTGAGACTTAATTTTCTTAAAGGATGAGTTGATACAAAATGTTTAGTTCGATTACAAAACCTGCGCGGGTTGATATGAATTTTGTCATAATTAGTCTATATGATATGCTCACCTACTTGAACACTGATGAAGATCTTAAATTGCAAACATGTTTTCCAAAATAAATATAAATATTTGCTAAACTATTATAATGCTACAGTGTGGTATATGGAAGATAGTATCATTAAAATATTTTGTGGTTCAATTTTGATTTGGTAGTATTTAAATACTCTTCATCCACTCAAATTTTAAATTCATTATATTTATGTGGATTGTAGTTATGTGGTAGCGTTTTGATGCATTTTGAAAACTAGTGATTACACATAACTTGTTTTATGTTTTGTGCATGTGAATTCAATATTGAGAATGGAGTGAAAGGAGCATCAATGGTCAAAACTCAAAATATCTACACTTGTGAAAGCTTATGCTTATGAAAATGAGGTACAATTCATGTGCTCAATATACTTTAAGGTATATATTTCTCTATTTGACAGTACCATAATTTCTCTTCTAATTATTTGCCATGTTATCTATGATATATATGGTTAAGGACCTTGATGTTAAAAGGTTTTATGAGCATAAAAGAGACTAAGTTGGTGATTTCCAGATCATGAACGTTTTACAGTTCTTCATTTAATATGAAAAAAATAAAGGTTACAAAAAGTGATGTTTTATTATAAATTACTTTTCAGTTACTATTTCAAAAGAAAAATAAAGTGGTTTTTTCTTATAATTGTAGTGAATACATTGCTTAATGATAATATTAATGATTTTCTTAAAAGTGAATAAAATGAAATACTCACTGATTTGATTCTAATATTATGGATCTATAAAGATAGATTAAATATATGTTGCTATTGAATAAATTGCAATTTTGGCATGGTTAAAAAAATAAAAAAAAAACGTGTGTATCATGTGCTTAATGCATGCAATATAAAATTTACTGTCCGGGAATTATTGTATGTTTTCAATTACTCAAAGATTATAAATATAATGATGAAATTGTTTTGTTTGATAGCCATCAATGTATTTAGTGAATTATTATGAACCACTACAACATTTCTGGCTTTTCCCGTCACATTTTTTCGGCGCTTTTGTAACCGCCGGGTATTAATATCATACTCGGCGCTTTTTCTTATTCCGGCAGTTTATATGTGCTGGAAATAACTCCAACATTCCCGACGAAATTTCAGCGGTTTTAAAGCGCCGGGTATAATCTGACATACCCGGTGCTTTTTTAATTGTACCTGACTGTTTAGAAAATGCTGGGACCTTTTACTTATTTTATTTTTTTCCTTTCTACGATTCTAGCTAATCCTTAATAAAGTTTTAACGTTTAGTTTTTTCTTCACGAACAAATACTTTAGCTTTCAATCGCATCACTAATTTTCGAAATTCCTTCATCGATCAAAAATTAAATTTGAGTAATCTTCTTTTCTGAGTCTCGATTCTGTACGTTTTCCTCAAATTATTCTCGTTTTCGAATTGTTCATCAATTCAGGTTTCTGATTTGGTAAAGCTGCGTGAAAATTGGACGATATGGCGTCTCCTCCACCGCTTGACTCCGACAAGGCGAGAAAGTAACGGTGAAAAACCCTAGGTTGTTATTTTGCAGGAATGATTTGGTAAAGTTTTTCTACTTTATTGTATCTTAAAATTTTGGCTAATCTCTTTGTGATTCTGGAATTTTGCAATAATATATTAAATTTAATAGGATTTAGATGTGTATGATATGGATTTTCTGTAATATTTCACCTCAATGCTAGAAAGTACCTGAGTCTATTTTCGCCTACTCCCAATTTGTTATTGTAATTAGTCAATCGGTGTCTTCTTCTGGACTACAATTTGCAGCCTTTGAGCAGAATTCACACTCGAGCTGTTCATGCTTCAACTTTTCTAGAACAAGGTCAAATTGTAAAGTTTGATTTAGCTCAGTTTCAGAGTAATGTACAGAATTTAGTTAAGCTTTGTTTGTTTCAATGATATACCACTGGTAACTGAGTCTTATTTTTTTCCAAAGAAGCTGCTTGGTTGAGGTGCGAGCAGTTGGTGACACAAAGGTAGGTACACTATTTGAAAATTCCAAACAATTAATTATTTACTTCTTTGATTTTATTAATACTCATGTGTTGATGATGCATGTTAAGTGTGAGTTGTATATACTTAATTCATATTCATATTTACAGAATGAATGGTTGCTATATTTTATAGTTCTATGCTGGAGCTTTGATTAAACTCTTATATTTTCTCTACTTGTTTTCCCAAGGGATTGGTCTTCTTCAAGTTGTAATGTATAGCATAGAGTAATTTAAATTTTTCTTTCTTTTAATTTTTATGTTTACCTTTATTTATCTTGGCTGCTCTTTTAATTCTTGAACTACCTTTCTACTCAGGATATTATTGGGAGAATTATGCTAGATTCAGGTATATTACTGGGATTTGAATGTAAAAATACACAGAAAATTTACAATTCATTAAAGAAACAACATAATGAGCTTTAGAAGCAAGGAAAAAATTGATCCTCGACAACATAATGAGCTTTATACTCACTAGTCTAATTACTTTGTATAATTTGGGCATGATATAATATCCGCCTAGAGACCACGGAACGGTTTATGTAGAGAGTTTTGGCATTAATTTAGCAGGGCATAGTTTTAATTTCAAGAATGATTGATTATTGCTGATTATTATGTTGGTTTTTCATACAGGCATTCTTGTCTCAGTGGATTTCTTGGAGCCCTCCATTTTGTAAGCATATACATTAAAATTAGTCCTTTGATTTTGGTAAATTTATTGATAAATACAAAGTTCGTCAATTATGTGTGGTAATTATATTCACGAGAAACCTCGAGGAGGACTTCTTGGATAATTTTCATCAGTTTGTGAAAGTTACTGTGCTGAACTCTTTAATTGGTTTGTATTTGTGTAGTGAAGATGACATAAATTTCTTGCTTTTTTCTATACTTAGAAGAACATATTTCAGTTTCGATATTGTCTCTTTGTTAAAATCTGTTAAATGGAGAAATACACAAAATGGATCTCATATTGTAAAAAAATCTAGGAATTGTTAGAACCGGTGCTTTTGTGAGTTACCCAATCCATTAGTATTATTATTATTTTGCATATAGTGCTGAGAGCTATCTATTTTGATTATGTGAAATTGTGCAGTTTGTTAGTGCCAGGCAACCTAGAAATGATTTAGCTTTCATCTTTGATGGTTTCCATTATGGTGTTTTAGATTTTCTTTATGTAGCATATTCATTGGTAGGTTTGTATTCACTTAGTTGATTCTGTTATCTTACTAAAGTCTATAGTGTGAGATCATCTTCCATGCTTTTTTTTCATCAAGCAATTCTACTAAAGAAAATTCAGGCGGCCTGAATGCTGTCTCTTCTTATGAGAAAGGAGGCTGATATGCAGCATGCTAGTTACTACATTTTATATCCTTCTTCCCGCATATATTATAACAAGAGTTTTGTATTACTACATTAAGGGCCCTAAAATTTTGACAAGCAGTTGCCAGTGAGAACAACATTCAGCTATGCAAGGACATGTTCCCCTTTCTTACTTTTCGTCGACGAGGTACTTTTTGTATTGGTTGTTATAGTAATATTCATCTTGAATTTCATTGGCATTTTCGTTTTGTGCAGCTTAAGCAGCTTGAGTCAGATAACATGCTCTATCAAGAGATACCCTTCTCAGTATCTAAGCTTAAGCAGCTTGAGTTATGGTAAGTAATATTCGTAATACTATTCATTTAATTCTTATTTTTATCCAAGGACTTTTGTACTAATGTTAATATGCATCAGGAACACAAAAAAATTCCAATTAACTGGCCCAATTCCTTCTACACTAACACAATTCCCAATATAAAGACACTGTAAGTGACCTTAACTATTTCTTTAGTGATTTTTTTTTAAACTTTTATTTTAAAATCTAGTGTAAACTGTCATTTTGCTTATAGAGATCTTGCTAAAAACCAGCTTATAGGCAAGATACCGAGATTGATCTACTGGAATGAAGTATTGCAATAGCTGTTAGTAAAACATTTACATTCTTTACATCCTTATCACCCTCAAGTAATATGTACTTGTGGGTACTTTATTTTTACGTTGTCTGTGTATTTTAATATGTTCTTTGAAAATCATTTTTTATATTGGTACAGTGGTTTGCAAGGAAACATGCTAACAGGAACATTGTCTTCCGACATATGTCAAGTGATTGGCCTTTGGTATTTGTAAGTTCAAATGGTGAATTTCTTTTTATTTATGACATTAAACTTATGGTGTTACTATGTTTGTTGAAACCGTGAGTTTTTTTTTGCTGTAGTGATGTGAGGAATAATACTTTGACCGGAACTATACAAGACAATATCGGTAACTGCACAAGTTTTGAGAACTGCTAAGTTCATTACTTCCATAGCTACAATTTTTAGCTTTCATTTTTAAGCTTGAATAATTAGATTATTTTTTAGGACTTGTAAGTTCTTTCTTCCACAGCCCTTTAACTTCTCAAACTCCAAATATCCTACTTATATTTGATCTTTGATCAATTGATTTATTCACTCTTACAAAATTATTATCTTTGTGCAGAATGATGTAAAATTATTTGGCATTTTTCATTCAAGAACACTTGTTGCTTTGAGATACTTGATTAAATGCCTGGTATTATTGGTGTTTTGTTGTTTTTTTTAGATTTTATTTTAAGTATTGAACTGCCCTTTATGCATTGTAGATTTTGACTTGTGTTTATTTGTGTAGCTGATGACTATTCTTTAGATGAGATGCTCTGTTTATCAAGTGGACTATTATGAGTCTTTTGAGTTGTTATATATTATTGTTGGTTTATCTTATTTAACTCCTCTATTTGATAGGTTTCATTTCTTGGATTTGACTCTTTGTGTTTCGTAGTTGTTAAGTTCCTAACACTTTCATTTTCTGTAATTGCAAGGTGTTGCCAAGGAAGAAGATTTAACATGGATGGTTGGATCTCACATTATTTTGTATTTTAATTTGATAGATTGGTCACTGTAAATTGTTGGGGCATTGCATTTGTTTGATGATTTGGAAAAGATGCATATTTTGATTGTATTTGTTGGATGATTAGAAAAATATGTTTATTTTGATTGAATGTGTTAAAAGATAATTAGAAAATATTTATTGGATTTGTATTTGGGTTATATATATATGTGTACTAATAAACAAAGCACAAATTTTATCTTAAAAATGACAAATATTTTTATATTAAAAAAAAAGAAACTGAGCTCATTCCCGGCGCTTTTCAAGCGTCGGGAATAGTTTAGAAAGCGCCGGTAAAAGTTATTCCCGGCGGTTTTTTTATTCCCGTCGCCTCTTTTACCCGGCGGCAGTGGGACGCATTTAAAGCTCCGGGTATACTATTCCCGGCGCTTTTTTTGCTCCGGCGCTTTTTATGTGCCGGGAAAGACCTTAAATGTTGTTTAACGGGGGTTACACAATTTGCCTTGAAACCATTGTCATTACATACTAATATATTCTGGTCCTCCTGATGTTTAAGTTAAACTCCTATATTTATTGAGGTATCAACTAAATATTTTATATTGTTAGATCATAGAGTGGAAATGCACTTTTATTTAATCAAATGCTGAAGCCTTATTTTTTTGGGTAAAATATATTAATTGATTTTGAGATCAATATACATTTAGTTGTTTATTATGTGACATAATTAATATCGTGGCACTCATTACCTTAAACATTTGCATCCTCTAAAATGATTTAATAATGGTCTCTACTATTAAGTTATATGACTTATACTAGTGTAAAATCTTATATAAGTCTGAATTATTAGTTGTTAGCAAAATCTTCTTTTTAAAAAGATATGATGAGGCATGTTATGAATAAATTGTTGGTAAAAAAAAAATAAAAAAAGGTATTGGTGCATTTTACTAATTAACAAAAACTCAGACCGTTTTCATGGATGATTTATGTGTGCCTTCATGCATGTGCTCAAACATTAATGAGTAATTAAACTTCAACATGAAGTGTATAACAGTGTTTTATGAAATACTATCTTGATTTATTATGTTGATGTTACAAGTATTTCTATATAAATAATAAATTTTCAAATATTAATATTGTTATTAAAGCATTTTGAGTAATACACATTAGTACAATTAAGAAACTCTTTTGTGAAAGAAAAAAAAAAATCTCTATCATATAAGAAAAGTGTGGAGGTTTAATATGATTATTATTGTGTTGAACATGATAGTTTCAACTTTCATCTGTCATCTACATTTTATTTTGATGAATATAAGTGTGATTTTTATGTGCTATATCTCGAGTTTAATGAGATTAATTCTAAGTGGTGAAAAGTGAGTACTTCAAAACAATTATAATTATTGTAGCTAGTGCTTACCTCCAACAACTTTTGTTGTGATTGTTTCTTATAGCTAAACTATAATTAATTCATGAAATATGGTGTCTTATCATTCATGTATATAGTACATCTTGGGATTGACATCGTAATCTATGGATACATGTTCAAATTTATCTATCTTATATATTAGATATGACCACAATAAATTTATTATCATATAAGATGATTTGGAACAATCGAATATGTGATTAAATTGGATACCTGTTTCTTGACCTGGCTGTTATATGATCTCTTGAAATGTGGGGGTTGGTCTTGATAGATTTTATCCTACCTAATATTTGCCTTTAATAAAGGTTGTGAGGAAAAATAAATTTTGATAATATTTTGACAAAAGCTAATATAGTGGTGCTTGTGGAAGCTATAAAATAAATAAAAATGGCAATCACCAATTTCAGGTATTGTTATTAATTTAATTGAGATATTGTTAATTTATTAATCACTTCTGTTGTGGAGTTCAATTTTGTACAGGTGCACGTGCACGAGACAATGAAATATTGAAGAAATCATATGCGACACATATCGCACAAAAAAAAAATGTGGAAAATTAATATTAAGAGGCAATGTATTATAATTCTACGAGGTGGAAATTTGCTTTAGGATTAGCTATAAAAGCTCGATCATTTATCATCGAGGGGGATGGGTGTAAGCCCGTAAGGGAGTCACCTCCGGGAGTAACCCAACCTTTGTGATTGGAGACCCCATGAAGAAGGTTCAATGGGTAGGAACAACCTGTAATGCGTGACTCGTTTAACACTAATTTATAGGCGTGCACCTCCTTCCCATCCCTATGGTGATAGTGTTTCATAGTGTGATATTACGGTTGGGTTTAACCCTTAATGAGATCAAGGCGGGAATTTCGTAGGGTATAGGTCGCACGTACCCTTGGAGGTTTCCCCTAAGTGAGAGTTGCCATGGGGCCGTGGCTATGGGTTTGGGCTGACCCTAGAAACTCTCATGAGAATCAAGATTCGAGCACATGGCCGTTAATGCGCTAACCCGCGAACTAAGATCGATGTCGATATTGTATGTGTGATGTATTGAAGTTTGGCCAAGGGGCCTAATTCAAGGCGCTTGCGCTATTACGGTTTCCTCAAATGAAAATCATCAACACTAAGTGTAGGCTCAAGCCTGGAAGGCTCCTACACCCATTGCACAATATTTAGTGCCCTTTATTTTGTAGACTTTTGAAGTTTTAAAAACTTGTGGGGGATTGTTGGAATTTAAGTTTTTAAAACATCAAATAAAATAAATTTTATAACAATCAAAATTGATTGTGAAATAAAGTGAAATAATTCCCCTTAATGTGCCATTATATGGCTCTTAATGATTTTGACCATTAAGGTCTCATGAACACACTATAAATAGGTGTTAGGGGTCTTAGGGATTTCACACACTCATTAGTTGCATCCACTAAAATATTTTCATACATTGTTCAAGGGGCACTTAAGATAAGATCTGGTTCTTTGTCTTCCTGTGAACGTGCTCATAGATGAAGACGCGGCGTGGCCATATGGGTTTTATCTTGGGATTGTGATCAGCCGCCAATACCTGCACGAGGGGAGGCAATCACTTTCTTAGGACGAGCGTCTAGTGGCATGACTCTCATCAGGCCAGTCGTTTTACATTTTTAATTATTTTACGTCATATATCGTATTATAAAATTATATGAGTTGTTTATTTAAAACTATGAATTATTTAAATCAAGTGTAAAACCAAAATTTCACAACACTCACTATACGTTAATCTAAGTACATTAGTGCTCATTCGAATCATGATAGCCGGTGAGGTGCGCCTTCTTTATTTTATTCTCTAAACTCTCTAAACTTATTCCGATATTGAGGCAATTCCTCTATAATTTAGTACAAATCAACTACAACCATACAACATTAGCACCGCTGAATTTAACAATTTATTTATCATATACAATTACTAAATGTGTCTAATGAAATTTATAGCTAAATGTTCAAATATAGATTAAGAATTTACCTGCTGCCACAGTTTGTTCCAATCTACACCATGCAATCCACGAATCTCCAATTGATTCAATATTTGCACCACCTAACTGCTATCGACTATATCTACTACTTTGATGAAGACACCAACTTCAAATCCTGACTCCAGAGTTGTCAATATAGCCCCTAAATGTTAAATGGATTTCCTATACCCTGTATGATAGATTCATACAACTTCGGTTTAACTCAATTATGTTCCAATACAACTATAAATGCAACTTTAAAATAACACCTCCTTATATTTATTGATGTTGTCTACAACTTTTATGAAGAAAACATTTCCATATTCCTTCTTTAAACAAGTCAAAATCTCCTTGAAATTTATGATAGCACCATACATTTTTCCACATATTCAGGGATGCTGCTACTTCCGCCTTGATTATGCATCTTAATATCACTTTAAGACAAAATCAATTGATCAATCCTATACTAATCGGCCTCCTCTACATCTTTTATGAAAAACCTGAAGCCAAATTCCAGCTTTAAGGAATTTAGTACACAGTCTGTCATCTTTGCCGAATTCCGGCCACCGCCGGCGAGAACCACCATCATTAGGAAGAGGACGTCTCAAGATTTCCAATGATACCTTCTGATCATTAAAATTCGAACCCTAAGACTACCATGCAAGCTTTTAATTGAAGAAGAAGTTGAAGTTCTAAAGCTTTCTACCACCCTTAACACTTCAATTAACAATTAATCATATTCAATCTTCAATTCAAGACTCCAATTCACCCATTACACTTTGAAAATTCCATAGATGGTCAACTCCTTCACTTGTTGTTGGAGAATATGAGGGTTTGTGAAATAAATCTATTTTAGAGAAATGAAGAGTTATTGACATATTACATATTTAATTGAAGTGCATTTATCTATATTTGCATATAAGGGATGTATATTTTATAATCTTCTATTTTAGTTCATTGGTTACTAAATATTTAAATATCACCCACACAAACTAAATTCAATAAATCATAATTACTAGAAGTAATAATATACATATTTGACTTGGATAAAAAATTATTCTTTTCCAAACGATAACAATAATAATTTTCAATTTTTTCTTTTAAGCTGTAGAATTTTGGGGCGTTACAAATATAATCTCCATCTCTCAAAATTTAATTTTGGGACGTTACACATATGATCTCTATCTCTCAAAATCTCATTTTAGACGGACCCTTATTTCTTATACTATGTATTATTATTATTTCTATGCCGTATTTATGAAATTATACAAACTTTGAACTATATTGGTTTAACATTTGTTAAATGCACTTTTAAACATCTCTATCTCGTAAACACCAATCGCATCAATAAGAAAAGGCATGAGGATAAACTTTATTAATAAAATTTATCAAAAGATAATTGGGAAGCATTAAACACTTTTGTAAAACATTTAGAAAATTTTCTTATTTGAAAAATATTTGTAATAAATGCCCACCGATAGATTAGCGCCAATTGCAGTGAAAATTTCGAAGGCTCTTAAAATACTTAAACCGAGAAAGAAGAAATGGAATCTCAACCGCCCATTCAATATCTAATCTACGGACCTAATCCACAATCCGCACACCTTACCCCAAATTCCTTTATAAACACCCCCACCCCCAACGTCATTTCTCATCACATCATCAAACCCTCATCAATATTAATGGCACCTAAGGGAGAGAAGAAGCCAGCGGAGAAGAAGCCCGCCGCAGAGAAATCCCCGGCGGCGGAGAAAGCTCCGGCAGAGAAGAAGCCAAAAGCCGGAAAAAAGTTGCCGAAGGAAGCTGGTGCCGCCGCTGGAGATAAGAAGAAGAAGAAGAACAAGAAGAGCGTCGAGACTTACAAGATCTATATCTTTAAGGTGCTGAAGCAGGTTCACCCTGACATCGGTATCTCGAGCAAAGCCATGGGGATTATGAACAGTTTTATTAACGACATCTTCGAGAAATTGGCTGCGGAGTCGGCTCGTCTTGCACGCTACAACAAGAAGCCGACTATTACTTCTCGGGAGATTCAGACGGCGGTGAGATTGGTGTTGCCTGGAGAGTTGGCGAAGCACGCTGTTTCGGAGGGGACCAAGGCTGTTACCAAATTCACCAGCTCTTGAAGTAATGATTTCTAGGGTTTTTTTTTTTCTGAATCTGTCATTTCGATTTCATTAATAGTTTAATGGTTAGGTTAGTTAGGGTTTGTTGTGTCGATGTAAAGATCCTTTTGTTGAAACTGATCTGTGTAGCTATGGAGCTATATGTTTGTGAGCACTTATTAATCACTAGTATTAAACTAAATTTCCATGCCTTTTGATAGCCTGTTCTTATGCTTTTTACCTTAGAAATTTCCTTGTTTGAAAGTGTGTCCTTGAAAGAATTTACCATGGCGTATTTTTTTCTTGTTCTTAATTTCCGACTCTCATGCCACTAATAAACTTGTTAAAATATTTCTCATTTTGTACTAAATCCGGTTTTACTCCAAATTTTATTAACTGAAGTACCAAAAAATGAAAATGAAGACTTAATCTAATTCTCTTTTTCTTATAAGAGGTATTCCTGTTGCTTCTAAATGGTTTTTGAATTATTACTGAACATGGTTTGTTAATCTAGTTCAGTTTTTGCTCTACATTTATCTGCAGCAGCTGTTTGGAATGATTTTCTTGTTTTTACAGAGCTGAAGCAAGCTGGTAGCAATTGATAAGACTTAAGGTGTAGATATGCCGGTAGCTGTAAGCATGGTGTATCTTCTTTATGGCTTCTCTCACCCAACATTGTTTAGAAGTTGATTTGGTAAATCTAAAACAAGTTGCTGACTTTGTGTCCCGTGTTGACGTGGACTAAAAATGCGATGCAGGGTTCTGCCAGTTTGAGAAGGGTTGTAAGAAATTATCCATAATTCACAGGAGAAAGTATGGTGCCTCTGCAGTCTTGAATTGTATGGGGTTTTGGAATGTGGATCGGGTTTTCGATTAATCATTCTAACTTCTGCACCATGCTTGCTAAACTTCGGAAGGATAGACGGTTGAGGAACTGAGAATCTTTATTCTTTTGTTTCGTGACCTCACTATGAATTATCATTTATCCATAAACTAATAGAAGAAAGAAAATGATATTTTGTGATAATCGAGTACTCCATTTTAGTCATTAATGTTCGTAGAGAGATGATGAACAGAGGAAGAGAGATTCTATCTTCTGCATTTAGATAGGGAAGCACTGGATTGCATTTTATGTAGGTAAAATTAAACTGCCTATGTTATTGATTGCCATTTAATCATTAATCTTTCTAGTTTGTGATATGAAAAATGGTCAAAACACTAACAGATATAAAGAAAGGGGTTCTTGAATGCTGAGTGTTCTTCAATGAATTCGATAAGTTGAATGAGTAGCCATATGAGTTGAACTATGTTCACTGTTTATTAGACCAGAACTTTGAGACTTAGGTACCTTTGTAATTCTGAATGTAATCTTCCAGTTTTTGGATAAGATAAATAAAAGAAGCAGATTTGACTTTTCATTTCTGGTCTGATGTTCTTTCTTATCTTCTAATTTACCTGAGTGCATGACAAGGAAATAAGGTATCAACAGTTTTTTTATTGCTTACTTGACTCAATATTCTGTTGTGTGGCTCCATTATAGCCAATTACATGAATTTCAAGTATCAGTTTCAGGTTTAGACTTAGTATTTGTCGTTATGTAGTTGATATCAGCCCTTGATTTCAAAACAGAAGTGTGCCTTTTCTGTTTTATTTGCTATAGTTGAGGAACTACATACAGGTGCTAACTTTGATCGTTTTGAAAGTGGATTTTCATCAGTAACTACTCATACATTATGGCTTTTTTCTTTTGTTCATTGATTGTAGTTGTATTGAATGGGATATTTCTTGTCGCAGCTATATTTTTTGGTTCAAGACCTCTTTAATCATTTTCTTAATGCAGGAAGCTACTGATTCTCTCTTGTGCATTTTTAGGTGACAACCATTTATTTCTTAACCAACTTGTCTTGTTCTATTTTCCAGGTTTCCGATTCTGCAGTTGTCAGTAATGGAGAGGGGGTGTAGAGGAAAATGTGGAAAGGAAAGGATATCAACAAGAGGAAAATCTGGAGGAAGGATAGGAAGACCAACCTCTCAATCTTCTGCTGCCATTTGAATTTTGAATTGCTCCTATTTTTGTTTCTATTATTTTATATTTCAAAATTCAAATTGATTATGATAGGATTTTGTTGCGATTTTAGTGGTTCTCCAAGTCTATAAAAAGAGTGATATTGTATCCATTATTATTATTATGAATGAAACACACAGTGAATACAATAGGCCTGTTGTTTGGCGTTTACCAAAAAAATTTCGTGTTTAGGAAATGTCAAACAAACATGCTTTCTATTTTCTGAAATAAATTTTTCATCTCTCAATTTTCTCAAACTACTCTCTCAAAATCTAAACAAACAATTTTTTTTTCTTATCTTTTAACAAAACCTATACAAATTCTACTTTGATTTGACATAAAGTAATTTATCTCTTACATAATTTATCTCACAACAAACATGATTTGACATAAAGTTTTACACATCTTACACCTACAACATAATTTTTCCAAAAAAAATCTACAACTACTTTATTTCTCTAACCACTCTCTCAAAACCCAAACAAACAATAATACGCAAATCGAGATGATTTCACAAATCTCCACAATTCTCTCAAACTACTCTCCCAAACACCAAACAAACAGGCCCAATACATTTTACTCTCAACATATAATTTTCTATTACTTTAAATGGTATCATTATGAGCCATTAAAAGATTAACGTTTCAACATGTCTTCCTCTCCAACCTCTTCCACTAGCACTCTCAATATCTCCTCTTCAATCCTTGTCTTCACTCCAATCTCTAATATTGTTTCAATCGAACTAAATCCCCAAAACTATCCTCTTTGGAAAGCACAATTACTGCACTATTTCCGTGGTCAGGACCTATATGGTCATCTTGATGGTACTCCCACCCCCCCTCCCACCAAAAAAAAAAAATATTGCTGCTGTAGATCCGACTACAAATGAAAATAATCAAATTTCAAATCCTACGTAATCTCAATGGTTAAGATAGGATAGTCTCATCTTGAGCACTCTCATGTCTTCCATGACTGAGGCTGTATAAGCCTAAATGTATCTCATAATACATCTCTGAGGTTTGGCGAGCACTTGAAACCACATTTTCTTCCCAATCTTGAGCTCGCACTATCCAAGTTCAAGCTCAACTTGCCAATATAAAGAAAGACATTCATTTTGCTAATGATATTTTCTGTCAATAAAAAATTAACCGATGAACTTTCCATGACAGGCCAACCTCTCAAGTGCGACGGCATCATTTCTTATGTTCTTGTGGGATTAGGACATGATTATACTGCTTCGCATCCTCTATCTATGCTCACACTGATGACACACTTGAGGAGGTATACTCCCTCTTAGTTGTTATTGAATCTCGCCTAAGCCGTCACCATCTTCCCACTCTTGCCCCACTCCCTGAGGCAAACATAGTCCATAAATAGCCACACTAATACAATATTAGGGGCATAGGTAGATCTCGTGGTAGGGGCCGCCACAACAACTCTCGAGAATGGAGTGCTTTCTCTAATACACAAAGTGATACAAATTCTTCTTCTACAGTTATATGTCAAGTTTGCAGGAAATCGGGCCACTCCGCTCGTAAATGCTATCACCTCTTTGATCTCACCTATCAAGATTCTCCACCTTCTCAGAATAAACAAGCCATTGTTGCAGGTAACTTTGGCGGTTGGGAGAATGAATGTGATAGGATAGTGGCCTGCAAGCCAACAAAATAGCTTGTAATAGGAACATTATTTTATCTTGAAAGAATCTTTGATTTATCAATTAATACGAACTGTTTATTTTATTGAGAATTCATAATATAAACAAATGGCCATCTTCATCTTTCGCGAACACATTTAAGCGATTGGTTGAAACCTTGAGATCACTCATGACTACGGGACTATTCACTTCAGTATTGGGTGCGATTAATCATGAAACAGTCTCAAAGGTCGTGATCTCAAAAATGTTCCAAGTCATAGATTCATATCGAGACGGGGTATTGAATGAATCGTCAAGACTTGTACGATTATGCATGATTGAACAAGACATTGTTAATGTCAGTGCATATGACTAGGCGGTTCGATAGGGGATCGGACGCATCGAACGACCCGAACAGAGAGACCCATTGTGGAAGTGCGTAAAAAGCATATCGGTGATGGGATGTCTCTCAAGACTTATAACAGTGTACGATTTAGTCCTTAGACTTGAGATGCTAGGGCGAATTCGGTATACGGGTGTGCGTACCTTGATTTAGGAGCCGGGCACATAGCTTGTCCATTGTGCGCCTACGTTGGGTACGTATAGTCGTATGCGCGGATGGTTAGCATCAAAATAGGATTTACCGACTCATTGTAATGGATGAGGGAATTTCCTGTACATTCTTCGATGATACATTCCGAGAAATCCATGGCCATGGTTAGTGACGGATTTGGAAAGGGGTTTCCAGATCTAGCAGTCACACTGGAAGTATTATCCTGAATTAGAAAGTACAGAATCGAGATGATTAGAGGTGCTGACCAATTCACACACCCTAAGTCTCGATCGAAAAATTAGTCGTTAGAGGGACTGTATGTACATGGTACTTATAAGTGGTTTAAGGTTCACTGAAGTCAATTCACCTGAAGTTGGGCCTCATGGGCGTGTGGCTAGACATCGACCATGAGGTTTGGGTACTCCTAAATTGATGGTAGATTAATTCTGGAGTGGTCAATTGAAAGTAGTTAATTGATCGGAGCGATTAATTAAATAATTAATTGCTCATTAATTAAATCACAGAAATGTGAGCCTGCGGCCAATTGATGGTGAACCTAGAGGGTCACACACAAAAGCTGGAACTGTGATAGTCAGTTGTAGAACGAAATGATTTAAAGGATTTAAATCAAGGTAAGGAATTAAAGGGTTAATTCTTGGAGAGAGAGAATTAATTACATTTATCTAATTAATTAAATCTTTAATTAGATTTATTGGTTTATTTAATTAAAGTATTAATTAAATAAATGAGCCATTTAATTAAAGTAGTTAATTAAATGACTTGGGCTATTTAATTAAAAGGACTAATTAAATAGAGGGATGAGCCAACTTATCTGATGGCCCATTAGCTAAGAGAAGATAGGGTTAGGGATAGGGTTTGAACTCTCCTATAAAAAGGAGTCTTGGAGAATCAAAACCCTAAGCAAGCAAAATACCTAAACCCTAATCTTTCCTCTACTAGCCGCCGCCCCCTCTCCCTCACTAGCCCTAGTCGCCGCCGCCTTCTACAACCACGCCGCTGCCGCCGTGGTTGTGGAGAAGGGACGAGCACCTCTCTCCTTCTTCCGATCTACATCTAGAGTTGGATCTAAGTCCAACTCTCGAATCTGAACTGCTTCTCTCCTAGTTCTCAGCCTGTGGATTGAAGTGATTGCAGATCCAGCTGGTGTGGACTATTCTCTAGAGGCACAACACTTGGGGTACTCTAGTGATCCGAAAAGAAGACCGGATAAACCACCACCTTGCCTGTGGTGAGGTAAAATGCAATTTTACCACTTTAATTTATTTTAGTATTTGTATGCTGAAATGAATTCAACCTTATTCATATGTGCTAATAAGATCCCTGGGATGTGGATATAAAAATTTTAAATTCCGCACCTTTGTAGTTGACAATTATACCCGCAAAATCCCAACAGTGGTATCAGAGCCTAACTTATTATGCACGTATGAAAAAGGCCTGAACGCATCAAATTATGTGATTATATGTGATTGTTGTGTTCTGATATTTGATTCTTGCTTGTTATGATAAATTGAATGTTCGGATTTATGCACTTTTCGGTTTTTGAGCCTAAAATGTAATTTCCAAAAATTGGAGGGCTAAATTGCAAATTTTGATTTTTCAAAAATCTGGACAGAAATTAAAATTTTGTTTTTCTGCAATTCTGGACCAAATTGTAAATTCTGGAATTTTTCAAAATCTGGACCATTTTGCAATTTACGAAAGGTTAGGGGTGTTTTTGCTATTTCCGTAAATTTAGGGTCTGTTTTGCAATAAACAAAAGTTTCTGGAAATTTTGTTAATTTTCTGCTTTCTGGTCCAATTTGCATATTCTGGAAATTTTGGGGCTGATTTGTAATTTCCAAAAGTTGAGGGGTCAAAGTGTAATTTTCAAAAATTTAGGGGCCGAACTGCAATTTTTTCAAACTTGAAAAACAGAAACTGTTTTATGCACTAAAAGGGTTTAGTAAATCCGGAAAGTCGATTTTATCATAATTAGTAGGGACTTAAAGTGAGAATCAAAGGGTCATTTTAAAGGGGTTTAAAATGATGTTAGAGATTGTTTTAGAAAGGGGTTTTAAAACTAGAATCTAAAGTTTTTAAAAGGCTGTTTTAAAATAGGATAAGAAATAAAAAAATGGGTTTTGCTTGTTTCTTGCTCTACGTGAAATTGTTTACGTGGTTTTCGATCGCGCCGAGCCTTGACCCTTAGGGTAGATGTGATTGGTTATTTTTCATCTTATTGGTTTTATTGGGCCTGCGAGCCTTAAGTTTTGGGCCACTTTGAGCCATTGTAATAGATAGGGCTTTACTGTTTTATTAGTTTAGAATGGAGGCCCGTTACAAGCAAGGTGGGAGCCCAAAGAAGACTAAAGGCCATGTATGCATGGTAAAATGTGTAATAGAGTAGGTCTCTTTGAAACCTAATAGATTGACCAATAGGACCATCGTCTTTGGCTCGATGGTGGTCCGCATAGGAGGCTCCCGATCAAAAACATACTGTGGTAGCATGCATGCTAGGTGTGTATGTGTTTATTTACGTATTTATATCTGAGCTTGTATGGTGATGCGCGCTAGTTATATTTAGATCGTAAATAAAAGATAATGCATAACTGGAACGGTGAGATCTCGAGGAGAGTTACCTCAAACTCTTAAACCCGAAAAACCCCTCTTGAAAATAATATTAAGTCATATTGGGTACATTTAAAATGATGTTTTAAAGATCCAAGCCTTCCATCAATAGGGACTAGTGTAAGTTGTCTACTTATCGTTGAAGGTGATCCAGAGTCTGGCACCCTAGGCGAAGAAAGGGACAATACACGAAATTCCTTGATTCCTGTTTTTAACTAAACTCGACAAGGGTGGGGACTGGTCGGGATGTGATTATCGACCGATAAACAGTTACGGGGACTTCACGACCGGGCCAGTTGCTCATCATGATTGATGGGTTAGACTTAACGATTAGTAACACTTATGATGTAGCAGTGCTAGATAAGTGCGAAGACCGAGTCAAAATAGCTTGAAGGTTGTGGAGGAACACAATTGGTAAAAGTATACCTACCTGGGGAGTTAATTGTATGGCCACGAGTCGTGGGTGCAATTAATGTCTGCTGAGACATCAAGGCCTACTAGGAGATTAGATTTCCCGAACAATTGAAGGGATAATTGTTTCGAGAAAATAGTGGGAGAACTTTTTCGATAACAAGTCCAACTTCGTTAATTATAAGTATTAATAAAGATCAGTCAGCTAAACGTTATCATTTACTTTTGTAGATCAATTCTGCAAAAAATGTCTAAGAATCCATTAGCTATCATCCTTGACACTATCAAACTGAACGAATCAAATTTTGTCGACTGGCTTAGAAATCTGAGGATATTCCTCGACTCCGAGAAAATGAGTTACATTCTCGATGCACCCATGCCTGGTGCACTTCCGGAAGGGGTTTCGGAAGAGGAACGAGCTACCCATCAAAGGTTGGTCGATGATGATATTCAGGTTCGTTGCCTCATGCTGGCATCAATGACCAATGAGCTGCAGAAACAACATGCAAGGATGTTGCATGCTGCTGACATAATTCTTCATCTCCGAGAGCTATTTGGAGAGAAGTCTAGGACCGAAAGGTTCAAGACTACAAAAGAATTATTCAATCTGAGAATGGCTGAGGGTTCAAGTGTGAAGGATCACTGTTTGCGCTTCATCAATCTGGTTGAAAAACTGGAGAACTTGGACGTAGACTTGCATGCTGACATTTGCAATGACCTCCTCCTCCATACTCGGCCGCGCTAATTTGATCAGTTCGTGCTAAACTTCAATATGGAAGATAGAGAACTCGCTCTACACGAACTGACCAATTTATTGGTCACGGCAGAATCAACCCTGAAAAGGGAGAAGTCTGTCATGATTGCTGAGCAACCCAATGCTACAAAGCCTAAGAAGGGCAAGAAAAGGAAGAATAAAGTAATCTCTTCTAAAACATTCAAGAAGGTTGTCGAGAAGAAAAGAAGCTGCCCAGAAGATGAATGTTTCCACTGCAAGAAAGCAGGTCACTGGAAAAGGAACTGCCCAGACTACCTGAAAGAGGCGGTCAAAGGTATTTTCTTTATTGAAGTTAATATTTCTATTAACTGTGCATCATGGGTGTTAGACACCGCAGCGGGTTCTCATATCTGCAATGATTTGCAGGTGATGGGAGCAGTAAGGCCTCTTAAACCTGGGGATAGAATCCTGCGCTTTGGAAACGGAGCTA
This sequence comes from Penstemon barbatus, assembly GCA_003313485.2. Classification (NCBI taxonomy): domain Eukaryota; kingdom Viridiplantae; phylum Streptophyta; class Magnoliopsida; order Lamiales; family Plantaginaceae; genus Penstemon; species Penstemon barbatus. The sequence continues at coordinate 40,953,622 of CM064884.1, read as the reverse complement.
GGGTTGCGGCAGAGGCCATAGGAGACGTAGAGTTAGTCCTAGGAAATTTTTCTTTGGTTTTGAAAGACTGTTTGTACGTACCAAAGATTATCAAGAACATTATTTCTATTCCTTTATTGGATAATGATGGTTTTTGTTTTTCCATTTCTAATGGAAAGTTTAGCATAATAAAAGGTGGTTTTACTTATGTTTATGGTACTTTGATAGATGGTCTTTATTCCTTAGAACCTGCCAACTCTAATGTCATGCACATTCAATCAAAGAAAAGAAAACAAGATGAAAACAATCCACAACTTTGGCACGCTAGGCCTGGACATATTTCCAAGAGTAGAATTCAAAAGTTGGTCTCATCTAGGGCTCTTGAAATAAAACCTAGATGATCTCCCAACTTGCGAGTCCTGTCTTAAGGGAAAAATGACCAAGACACCTTTTTCTGGGAAACCGGAGCGAACCAAACAAACCTTGGATTTAATCCATACTCATGTTTGTGGACCACTGAGTATCAGTGCGAGAGGAGGATTCTCATACTTCATAACCTTCACAGACGACTTCAGTCGTTATGGGTATGTATACCTGATGAAGTATAAGTCCGAAGCTTTTGATAAATTTAAAGAGTTTCGAATGGAAGTTGAGAATCAACTTGGACATAGTATCAAGGCACCTCGGTCGGATCGAGGTGGTGAATAGTTAAGTCAAGAATTCCTCGATTATCTTGTAGAGAATGAAAATCTCTCTCAGCGAACTTCTCCTAGAACACCGCAGTTGAATGGTGTGTCTGAGAGAAGGAACAGAACTTTGTTAGACATGGTTCGTTCCATGATGAGTTTCGCTGACCTTCCTTTTTCGTTTTGGGGCCAAGCCCTATTAACTGCTTCGAAGATACTTAACATTGTACCTTCAAAGTCGGTGCCGACGACGCCATACCAAGAGTGGTTTGGTAAAGCACCCATATACTCATATTTACGAGTATGGGGATCTCCTGCCTATATAAGAAACAAGAAAGGAGATAAACTAGATAGTAGATCTAGTTTGTGCAAATTTGTGGGGTATCCAAAGGAATCCATTGGATACCTGTTCTACGAACCTAAGGAACAAAAGATGTTTGTGTCCAGGAACGCCCACTTCTTGGAGGATGACTTCCTCACTAAAAGAAGCGGGATATCCGTAGAACTTGATGAAGTCCAGGAAATAGACCCATCCCCACTGATAGAAATAGTGTCCTGCAAGCCAGCTGTATGGCGAGCATTTATTGTAATAAATAAGGAACTATTCAATTTTGATTAATAAATGCACTTTATTAAATGGTCAACTTTATCTTATGTAATAATTATCTACGCATAAGGATAGAAGTCCTTAGATCACAGGGCTATGGGACAACCCGTGGACTGATCTCCAAGGCCGTGATCTAGAACATATTCAAGAGTCGTAGAATCCGATCGAGATAGGACAATGTTGGATTCGGTTAGACTCTCACTGTTGTGTATACTCCGATGAACTGGAGAACGCTGGGGTTCACGAGCGTGACTGGGATGGTCGATACACATAAGTGGGTGGTTTGCTGGGATGGCAAGCGCACTGAATACCCCAATTAGGAAATAACTCACCATGGAAGCGGTAGTCGCATATCGGGGTTGAAGTTATTCCAAATTTATAATAGTATACGAGGAACGATCCCTAACTACTTGAGGTGATAGGGTTTATCTGGTGCGAGAACGTCTATACTTTGATATGAGTTCCGACTGACTGGGGATCGCCAGAAAGTCTCTGTTGACTCATATTGGGTATAGAGGAACTCGTATGCAGATTCATATCATCAACAAAGGATCCATTGACCCGACTTGATAGGTTGGGAAATTCTCCTATGGATTTCTGTGAGAAATTAATTCTGGTAAAATCCTTGGCCAAGGTATCTGACGACTTTATATAAGTAGCTCATAAAGATTAAGTCAAAGAGAATTTATTTCGAGACCAGAGTACATAGGGTCAAGACAAAAGAAAAGGGAATCCGATGAAAGACCATGCCCTTAAGTCTCGACTGAGAGATTGATCGATGGAGAGATTATGTCGTATATGGAAATTATAAATGATAAAAGGTTCACTGAATTAATTCACCAGTGATTGGGCTCCATGGGCTTGTGGCTGGACATCGACCGTGGAGTGTGGGAGAATTCCCAAATTGGCAGGGGTGCTAATTTTGGAATGATTAATCGACAGAGTGTTCGATTGATTTAGAGTAAGTCTTACTCGAATAATTAAATAATATTAATTATAACCCACGGCCAATTATGTGGTGAACCTACGGGGGCATACACAATACACATGAAGCGAAAGCGAGGAAATAAGAACGACCGAGTCGACTGGGTCGACTGGGTGAATAATCGACTGGGTCGATTATAATGGGTGGGTCGACTGGGTCGACCCAATTGGAACAAGATGGGATCCAATTGGAATTGGATTAGGATCATAAATTAAATTGGAATTTAATTTGTGGATTAATTAATTAAGTTGGATTTAATTAATTAGAATTTTTTTTAATTAAATAGACTTAGAGTCTGATTTAAATAAATGGGAGATTAAGTTAATTAATTGGGCTATTTAATTGAGAGATTAAATAAAGCCTGATCAAAATTAATTAAATGGGCCATGAATTAATTAGAAGACTTGGTCTTCTAATTAAAGAGGGCCATGGCCCATGTAGGAGAGAAGAACCCTAGTCCTAATAGGACTAGGTTAGGGAGATAACTATAAGTAGCTATCTTGTAGTTATTTTTCACACAACTCCATAAGCAAAAATTGAGCAAGAGCAAAATTCTCTCTCCCCTCCCTACCAGATCGGCCGAACCACTTATTCCCTGTGGAAGAATTTTTCGTTTTCGATTTTGTTCCTAAATCGTTCCTAATTCCTAGATCTTAATATATCTTGTGCTCTAGTCGATCAAGATATATTATTTTCGTGATATTGTGGTGTATCAACTCGTAGAGGTGCAACACGTGGGGCGCTACTCAAAGGCTTGGATCGATTTTGCTGGAGTAGAAATCAGAGTTCGTTTTTGCTGACTGCCAACTTGGATTTTCAAGAAGATAGGTATAACGTGCAAACTTATACTATCGTTTTATTTATATTCATATATATACAACTAGAGAATATCCTGGCAAGATTCCGTAAGAGGTCCTAAAAATTTTAAATTCCGCTGTGCCTAGGGCTGTTTATCTTACCGAATCCCAACACCCACAAACAGTGGGAGTTGATCCTGAACCCGTTGAACCATCTAGTACACCAGTACTTCGTAGGTCCGATCGAGTTCGTAGAGAGCCTGAAAGGTATGGCTTTATTCACGAAAACGATCAATTGGACACTAATCCAAGGACATACGAAGAAGCTATGTCAGACATAGATTCGGGTGCGTGGCAGGAAGCCATGCAATCCGAAATGGATTCCATGCATTCCAACAAAGTATGGACTTTGGTTGATCCACCTGAGGGAACCATCCCTGTAGGCTGCAAGTGGATCTTCAAGCGCAAGCTAGGAATGAATGGAAAGGTATTAACTCATAAGGCTCGCCTTGTGGCAAAATGTTATTCTCAAAGGCCTGGAATAGACTATGAGGAAACCTTCTCGCCAGTAGTGATGTCTAAATCCATTCGGATACTATTAGCCATAGCCGCGTTGTATGACTATGAGATATGTCAAATGGATGTAAAGACCGCCTTTCTCAATGGCGACATTGATAAGGAAATTTATATGCAACAGCCAAAAGGCTTTACATCTAAAGGAAGTGAGCATAAGGTTTGCAAACTTCAAAGGTCAATCTATGGCCTAAAACAGGCGTCCCGAACCTGGAAGATACATTTTGATGAGACAGTCAAGGGGTATGGCTTCATCAAGAATGTTTATGAGTCATGTGTGTACAAGAAATTCGATGGGAGTTCGGTACAATTTATTGTGTTATATGTCGATGACATTCTGTTGATCGGAGACGATATCAGAACATTGACACAGACGAAAGCGTGGTTATCCACGCAATTCTCCATGAAGGATATGGTAGACGCATCTTACGTACTGGGCATACGTATCTATAGAGATAGATCGAAGAAGATGTTAGGTCTCTCCCAATCCCAGTACATTAACACTATACTGAAGAGATTCAGTATGGAAGAATCCAAGAAAGGATTGCTTCCAATGAGACATGGAATCTATCTTTCTAAATCAATGTGCCCTACGAGTGATGAAGAAAGAAATAGAATGTCTCTCATACCTTATGCATCTGCCATTTGCAGCATAATGTATGCAATGTTATGTACTAGACCTGACGTAGCTCACGCTCTCAGTGTAACGAGCCACTACCAATCAAATCAAGGGGAGGAACACTGGACCGCCGTAAAGGCTATCCTAAAGTACCTGAGAAGGACTAAGGATATGTTCTTGGTCTACGGTGGTAGTGGAGAATTGAAACTCAAAGGATTCACTGATTCGAGTTTCCAGTCTGACGTGGATGATTTTAAATCCAATTCTGGATATATATTTTGCCTCAACGGTGCAGCGGTGAGTTGGAAGAGCTCCAAACAGTCGACCACTGCAGACTCAACCACTGAAGCAGAATATATCGCCGCATCAGATGCAGCAAAGGAAAGTGTTTGGATGAGAAACTTCATCCAAGAGCTGGATGTGGTACCTAGCATAGCAAATCCCATAGTAGTCTACTGCGACAACAATGGGGCAATTGCTCAAGCGAAGGAGCCGAGATCACATCACCAGTCCAAACACGTATTGAGAAAATGCCATGTGATCAGGGAGATCATAGGTAGAGGAGACATTCAAATGGAGCGTGTTGACTCAAAGGATAACGTTGCTGATCCACTAACTAAGCCATTATCGCAAAAGGTGTTCGAAGTGCATCTGGGAAGGATGGGTCTTAGAAACTTTCGTGATTGGCTTTAGGGAAAGTGGGAGATTGATAGGATAGTGCCCTGCAAGCCAACAAAATAGCTTGTAATAGGAACATTATTTTATCTTGAAAGAATCTTTGATTTATCAATTAATACGAACTATTTATTTTATTGAGAATTCATAATATAAACAAATGGCCATCTTCATCTTTCACGAACACATTTAATCGATTGGTTGAAACCCTGAGATCACTCATGACTACGGGACTATTCACTTCAGTATTGGGTGCGATTAATCATGAAACAGTCTCAAAGGTCGTGATCTCAAAATTGTTCCAAGTCATAGATTCATATCGAGACGGGGTATCGAATGATTCGTCAAGACTTGTACGATTATGCATGATTCACTTAAAGTAAATTTGTTGTTGTTTCATGAACAAGACATTGTTAATGTCAGTGCATATGACTAGGTGGTTCGATAGGGGATCGGACGCATCGAACGACCCGAACAGAGAGACCCATTGTGGAAGTGCGTAAAAAGCATATCGGTGATGGGATGTCTCTCAAGACTTATAACAGTGTACGATTTAGTCCTTAGACTTGAGATGCTAGGGCGAATTCGGTATACGGGTGTGCGTCATTTGATTTAGGAGCCGGGCTCATAGCTTGTCCATTGTGCGCCTACGTTGGGTACGTATAGTCGTATGCGCGGATGGTTAGCATCAAAATAGGATCTATCGACTCATTGTAATGGATGAGGGAATTTCCTGTACATTCTTCGATGATACATTCCTAGAAATCCATGGCCATGGTTAGTGACGGATTTGGAAAGGGGTTTCCAGATCTAGCAGTCACACTGGAAGTATTATCCTGAATTAGAAAGTACATAATCGAGATGATTAGAGGTGCCAACCAATTCACACACCCTAGGTCTCGATCGGGAAATTAGTCGTTAGAGGGACCGTATGTACATGGTACTTATAAGAGGTTTAAGGTTCACTGAAGTCAATTCACCTGAAGTGGGGCCTCATGGGCTTGTGGGTAGACATCGACCATGAGGTGTGGGTACTCCTAAATTGATGGTAGATTAATTCTTGAGTGGTCAATTGAAAGTAGTTTAATTGATCGGAGCGATTAATTAAATAATTAATTGCTCATTAATTAAATCAAAGAAATGTGAGCCTGCGACCAATTGATGGTGAACCTAGAGGGTCACACACAAAAGCTGGAACTGTGATAGTCAATTGTAGAACGAAATGATTTAAAGGATTTAAATCAAGGTAAGGAATTAAAGGGTTAATTCTTGGAGAGAGAAAATTAATTAGATTTATCTAATTAATTAAATCTTTAATTAGATTTATTGGTTTATTTAATTAAAGTATTGATTAAATAAATGGGCCATTTAATTAAAGTAGTTAATTAAATGACTTGGGCTATTTAATTAAAAGGACTAATTAAATAGAGGGATGGGCCAACTTATCTGATGGCCCATTAGCTAAGAGAAGATAGGGTTAGGGATAGAGTTTGAACTCTCCTATAAAAAGGAGTCTTGGAGAATCAAAACCCTAAGCAAGCAAAATACCTAAACCCTAATCTTTCCTCTACTAGCCGCCGCCCCCTCTCCCTCACTAGTCCTAGCCGTCGCCACCTTCTACAACCAAGCCGCCGCCGCCGTGGTTGTGGAGAAGGGACGAGCACCTCTCTCCTTCTTCCGATCTACATCTAGAGTTGGATCTAAGTCCAACTCTCGAATCTGAACTGCTTCTCTCCTAGTTCTCAGTCTGTGGATTGAAGTGATTGGAGACCAGCTAGTGTGGACTATTCTCTAGAGGCATAACACTTGGGGTGCTCTAATGATCCGAAAAGAAGACCGGAGAAACCACCACCTTGCCTGTGGTGAGGTAAATGCAATTTTACCACTTTAATTTATTTTAGTATTTGTATGCTGAAATAAATTCAACCTTATTCATATGTGCTAATAAGATCCCTGGGATGTGGATATAAAAATTTTAAATTCCGCACCGTTGTAGTTGACAATTATACCCACAAAATCCCAACAGAATGGCATGATAGAACAGTGTTCTGCAAGACAACTGTTTTGACTGCATTTAATTTGTAATAATTAAAAGAACTATTCAATTATATTAATGAATGTATTTATTTATATAATCACCTTCATCTTATAAATAAAGAAGCCCTTAGATCATAGGGTTATGGGACAACCTGTTGACCGTTATCCAGTGTCGTGATCTAAAACTAATTCAAAGGTTGTTGAATCCATTTGAGATGGGACATCAATGGATTTAGTTAGACCCTCATGAGTGTGTATACTCCGATGAACTGGAAGATGCTAGGGTCCACGAGCATGACTGGGATAGTCGATACAAACGAGTGGGTGGCTTGCTGGGATGGAAGCGCACTGAACACCCCACCTAGGAAATAACTCACCATGGAAGCGGTAGTCGCATATCAGGGATGAAGTTAGTCCTGTTTACAATAGTGTACGAGTAACAATCCTTATAACTTGAGGTGATAAGGGTTTATCTGGTGCACGGACGTCTATGCCTTGATATGAGTCTCGACTGACTGGAGTCTACCAGAAGGTCTCTGTGGATTCATGTTGGGTATAGAGGGACGTGTATGCAGGTTCATATCATCAACAGAGGATCCGTTGACCCGACTTGATAGGTTGAGAGCTTCTCCTATGAATCTCTGTGAGAAACGTATTACGGTAAATCCTTGGCCAAGGTATCTGACGACTTTATGAAAATAGCTCATAAAGGTTAAGTCAAAGGGAATAGTTTCGAGACCAGAATACATAAAGTCGGGACAAGTAAGGAAACTGATGAAAGTCCATAACCTTAGTCTTGACTGGGAGACCAACTAACGGAAGGATTAAGTCGTACATGGTAATTGTAAAGGTCAACGGTTCACTGAATTAATTCACCAGTGATTGGGCTCCACAGTTTTGTGGCCAGAAGTCGACTGTGGAGTGTGGGAGAATTTCCAAATTAGCATGGGTGCTAATTTTGGAATGGTCAGTCGACAGAGTGTTCGATTGATTTAGAGTATATGTTTACTCGAATAATTAAATGCACATTTAGTTATAACCTACGGCCAATTATGTGGTGAACCTACGATGACATACACAATACACATGGAGCGAAAATAAGTGAAATGAAGAAATGTGGGATTGACTGGGTCGACCCATGCGGGCGGGAGATGGTCCAACTAGATTGGATCATCCTATGAATTAAATTGGATTTAATTTATGGAAGTGAATTTAATTAAATGGACTTGGAGTCCAAATTAATTAAATGTGAATTAATTAAATGGGCCGATTAATTTGGAGATTAATTGGAGCCCATATTCAATTAATAGACTAGGCCCTTGAATTAATTGCAGAATTGCTCTTGCAAATTAATTAAGGCCTAACCCTATTAAGATAGAAGACTTAGTCTTATTAGACAAGTAATAGGAGTCTTCTAATGTGAACAGAGTTTGAAAGATATCTAAGGAATCTAGAATTCCTAGTATCTATAAATAAGAATTATTAGTATTGGAAACTAAGTTACACTTTTTAGTGTTCTACTCAAAAGTGAAAACAAGGAAAAACCCTAGCCACTCCTAAGCCAAAAACCGCCCACCCTGTGCAAGAAGTCAATCGACTTCTTGCTCTTCTTGTCTTCAGTTTCTCGTCTGATTTATCTGTGTTCTAGCCGATCAGATCAATTAGAGTATTCGTATAATTGTGGTGTACTGAACCGTAGAGACGCAACAAGTGGGGCATTTTACAAAAGTTGCAGGTACACTTTATGGAGAAACAAATAGGATGATTTTGCTGTCAAAGTTCTGCATAGATCCAGATATACAGAGTTGTTTTGGAAGTGCAAGGAACGGGGTATAAACTAGATCTGTTTATATGTTCTTATTTTATATTAGTTTAAATATACACCGGATTGTATCCTGGCAAGATTCCCAAGGGGAGCCTAAAAGTTTTGTATTTTCGCTGCCTGAGGCTCGTTTTCCCGTAAGAATCCCAACAGTGGTATCAGAGCCAAATCCAGCTCTATATTTAAACTAATGAGAAAACTCTGTGGATTAAAATTATATGTCTGATTTTAGCTGTTGATTAGATTAACTTGCATGTTAGATCTGTAGATTAGATATGTTGGATAGATCTGTAATTTTTAGCTGGTTTGTTAAAACTGTAATTTTAGATTCGTTAATGTTATTATGTTTTTTTAATTTTGGATTAAATTAATTAAAATTGTTGCTTTTATTTAATTAAGGGATCAAACACAAATTAAAACAAAACAAAAGGAAAACAAAATTATTGTTTCGACACATTATTCTCTTGGTGAGAATTTATGTTGACCCTTAGTGCTCGGCACAAATTTTTGATTTTCTTTTCTAGTCACAATTCACGCGACCATATGTGTTATTGCATGCATGTTGTTTTAATTTGGCATATATGCTCAATTTGTGTTACGTAAGATTTGAAGCCACCTCATGTATTAAATTGCAATTTAATATTGTTAATTGCAAAATGTTGGATTTTAGTCAACTTGAAGCCGAACAATTTACGGCCATGACATGGTGGTTCAAAATTTATGTGGCAGAAGTTTGGATAATCTTGGACAAAATCTTGGAGATTTGGTTATGGAATTCTGGTGAATCTTGGATTAATTTTAGAGATCTAATTAACTAGGAAACTTAGAGTTTTATTTAAGATAAGACATTTAATTAAAATTAATATATTTTAATTAATTATCAAGATTAAAGATCTTACAAATCTTATTAAACAAGGAAACTTAGAGTTTCATTTGTGATAAGACATTTAATTAAAATTAATGTCTTCTAGTAAGTTACCAAGATTAGAGATCTTAGAGAACTTATTAAGAAAACTTAAGAGTTTCATTTGTGATAAGACATTTAATAAAAATAATGTCTTCTTGTGAGTTACCAAGATTAAAGATCTTAGAGATCTTATTAAACAAGGAAACTTAGAGTTTCATTTGTGATAAGACATTTAATTAAAATTAATTTCTTCTAGCCATTCTCCATTTGTTTTCGACCTTTTCGCCTTTGGAGACTAAGACCACGTTGCATAACCATTCTGTGAATTTTATTTCCTTGATTTGCCCCGCAGCTAGCAATCTATCGACCTCCGCATTGATTATTTTGTCCTTTTCACGACCGTGATTGCGCTTCTTCTGCCTTACCGGTTTGGCCTTTGGATCGATATTTAATGAATGAGTTATCACACGCGGGTCGATTCCTACTATGTCGTCCGAACTCCAAGCAAAGACATCCACATTTTCCTGTAGGAATCCGATGAGTTTTGCTTCCATGCCGCTGCTTAGCTCCGTTCCTATTTTCGTGAATTTTTCTGGAGATTCAGGTACCAAATTCACCTTTTTGTGGTCGGGTGCCTGTACACTCATGTCCACGATTCTTCCTTTCTTTCCTTGTAGCCTTTCATTATCGGGAATCGGAAACTCGGAGTTAGGAATCGATTCATTTAGCTTTCTTTTACCAGGGAGCTCAGGCTCTACTTTCTCCTTGATAGTTAGAGATGAATTATAACACTCCCAAGCCATGTACTGATCGTTCCTCATCTCTCCTACTCCTCCTTCGGTCGGAAACTTAACCTTCTGGTGATAAGTAGATACGACAGCCTTAAAGGTATTCAAAGCTGGTCTTCCCAAGATGGCATTGTAAGCAAATGGTGTGTCCACCACTAAAAATTTGATCACTCTTGTGACGTTCTTCGGCTTGAGTCCCAAGGTGGTACTCAAAAGTATGGTTCCAAGTGGAACGATCTCCGATCCCCCGAATCCAACCAATGGGGTGGTTACTTTATCCAAACGATGATGGCAGAGATTCATTCTTGTAAGTGCTTCTGAAGAAATTATATTTGCCGAGCTCCCGTTATCAACCAATACTCTTTTGACCTCGAAGTTCGCAATCTTCAGTGTCAATACCATAGAAAAGTCTGGATCGTCCTCATTTGTATCCCAATGAACATCAGCAGGTCGATCTGCCTCTGTAAAACTGATGACTTGGTTCTCCATTGACGAAAATTCCAAGGATAAAATTTCCTTTTTCGTGGAGACTCCTGCCCTAATCGACCTCAAGGTCCTTTTCCTAGCATTCCTGCTATCTCCCCCAGCGGGTCCGCCAGCTATCATGTTTATTACTCCGTTCAACTGTTCTTCCGCTTGGTTTCTAACCTGTCTCTGCTGAGTGTTGAACTTTCTCGGGCTACGAGATCTATAACGATTGCTATAGTTGCCGTTTTTGACAAACTCTTTTAGTTTTCCTTGTGCGATTAATTTCTCTATCTCAACTTTCAACTGGTAACAATTTTCAGTACTATGCCCTCGGGTTCGATGATATCGAAAGTATTGGTCATATCCAGGTGCACCAGGCCTTGCCTGCGTGATCCTTTGGGCCTCCGGAATCAAATTCCCTTCTTCTAATACAGTCAACACTTCTTCCTTCGAACTGTTAAGTTCAGTAAACTGAATTTTGCCCGGTCTCGGGGCCCGGTTCCGATCATAGGGAGGTCCATAGGAATTCGGTGCCTGAGGCGGCATGTGTGGCTTATAGGTGTTGATTCGTTGCCAGACGGATCCTTTAGTCGATCCTCCGTAATCACCAGGTTTTGGGATCGGGGCCCGATCTGTTTTTTTGCTGAGGAGAGATTTGTCGATATGCGAACTCTTTAATTTATTCATTTCCTCCTGTATCATATATTTTTCAGCTATTTCCATTATCCGCTCGAAAGACTTGGGTTGTTTTCTACATAAAGCATTTCCGAACTGGGTGCTCTTAGTCAGTTCGAACATCAGGGAGGATAGATACTCGATCTGTGGGGTATCTACCTTCAAAAGCTCAATACTGAACCTCGCTAACCATTGCCTCAATGTCTCTCCTTCCAATTGTTTCACAGTGCCTAAGTGATTTGCTGGCAGCCTCGGTTTCCTCTGGCTGGCAAACTGATGTTTTAGCTTATCACAGAATTCTTCAAAAGAAAAAATGGAGTTCGGAGGCAGTTTTCCGAACCAGTCAAGGGCAATTCCTTCGAAAGTAGTGACCATGATCTTGCAACAGAAATCCTCCGAATGACCATATAAGTTCATCACATTAACGAAACTGTTAATGTGTTCTCCGGGGTCGGTAGTCCCGTTATACCGTGGCAGCCTGGTTGGTACTGTTTCCGTGTTTCGTGCTTCGCGTATCTCTCGACAGAAAGGTGAGCAACGCATGATATTATTCGAGATCTCCCTATCTCGCAGGTTCTCTCCGACTAGTGCGTTCCCCGCTCGCCTTGTGGTCTGATTATTGAAGGGGATCTCAATCACATTATCTTGCTCCTCCAATTTTTTGGCCACCCTTTCCTGTACTATCTTTTCCAATTCCGATTCGGTAATTCTTTTATAGGTTGGTTTGTTTCTCACTACGGCATCGGCGGTATGACTCTCTCCCACGACGGAATCCTCCACATCATTTGCTCGCGCAGCTGGATTTTCATATCTGACATAGACTTTCGAGGGCGCAGCTCGATGCGGATGTGTTGGTGGGGCATGCGACACACTGTTATCCTTCTGTAAGTTCGAGGAGGGTAGCTCCGGTCTTGCCTGAACTCCTGGTTGGTCGACAGGCGATTGATCTGCCCTCCCGCTGTTCATGAATTCCCTGCACATCGTGCCTATTATAGATCTTAAGTCACCCATGGTCGTGTGTATTGGAATGTTATCTTGAGGAACCGCTGGCGGCACTTCTGGTTGTTGTTGAGCTGCGCGTGACAGATTATCGGGCTCATTGTTGACAGAATTTTGTGCTCCCACTGCATGGGAAGGCTCTCCTCTATTGTACGTATTTCTCCTCGTAGTAGGCATATTTCGATCTAAGACTCGAATAAGGCCCCATGGTGGGCGCCAATTGATCTTACCGAATTTCGTACGTGATGTTCGTGCGTGGTGTGATCGATCGAATGCTTAACAATAGATATAGAAGATCAATATTATTGTATTCAAATGGTTCATTTACAACGTTACAATAATACAATGATTCGGAGTCCTATTCGAGCCCTATTGAATGCCGTACAAGCTAGAGGGCGAAATACATATAAAGGTCCTAGGCCTATATTCCGAGCGGTAGCTTCGAGTAGGGAGCACCTGGGAAGTTGTGTCGTCGTCATAAATGCATGGGGTATTTATAGCTGAAGGTAGGGTTTAGGTGATCCATCCACAGGTCTGTATTTCTCGGCCCATAACCTTGGATCAGGGCTTGGCCCAACAGTAACTTTGGACCCGTAGCCATCTATCCTATCCCGTTCGATCTCCCTTGGTCGAGATAGACGCTTTTCCGAGCTCTCATGCTGGATGGAGAAAGGAATCCGAAATACCCCTCATCACCCGCTCGGCAAACGTTTTGAGTTCGAGAAAATCTTGTCCGGCCTATTAAATGCTTGGATAAGTTTTAAAAAAAAAAAAAAAAGAAAGAGAGAAAGATATTATAACACCTGAAACAGAAAATGCGACCCAGATTGGTACAAATCTTCTAAATTTCTCTCCTTGGACATGTCGGTTTCAGAAGAGACGAGATCAGGCCGCAACGGACTATCTACGGGATCCCCGAGCGCAGCTTTAGAAATGGACCCGTCCTTTGACTCCTTAGGCGGGGAAGGAGTAATCGTCGGAGGAGCGGAGTCTACTTGGGGTTCGGAAATATTATCAGTTTTTAAGGATTCAGCAGAAGCTTCTCCACCAATATCCAACTTAAGTTTTTTGCTCAAACCTCCTGTGGGGGGGACGGCCGAAGAATCACCAGGTGATGGCTTGCTCCCGATGGCGAGCTTCTGCAAAGCCTCAATGGGAGTGACCCCATCAGAATAAGGCCTTTTGTTTGAAGAAGGAGCGGGAGTTTTCTGCCTAATAGGATCTCCACTCGAAGAATTGACAATTTTCGGCAAAGAGCCCTCGAGCTCAGCCTCAAGCTCCTCATCCAAGATGGACTTGTTCGTGTTGCCCTTAGCTTGCTTTGATGAAGCATTTTTCTCTTTCTTAATCTCCCCTCCCTTAGAAACTTTGGGAGAAGACACAGAGGTTTTAGAAGAGGGTTTGGCTTCCTTGGCTGGCTTTTGCTCTTTGGACCGATTTTTGTTTTTCGAACCACCCAATAGCAGTTTGGGGTCGATGGCCTTGCCCAGTATTTCTTCCATGATAAACGGGAAGTGAGTTAAGAGATTCGAAGAATGCAGAATATAGAGAAAGAGCTCCGATCTCGGTAAATAAAGGTGTCGTGTAAATAATTTGAAGAGATCCTCATATTTATAGGCGCTACACCCTATGATTACGGTAGTGGAATCGACGCGACTTTCAAGAAAGATTCTATTTGGAATAAATAAATTTCGATCATAGAGTACGAAAAGATATCGAACTATGAAAAGCAGATGATGTCCAAATATTTGCAAGATAAGAATTTACAAGTCATGCGAACCAAATCGTAAAGAAAACAAGTCCGATTACAAAAAACAAGTTACATGCATATACACATTTGATTCCTAACTACAAGGCTATGAATCGTCCCCCCCAACATGCTTGATCCCAGCGTTCGGACCACCGCCACTTTCGCCACCATTGCCTAATGGATCGGTCTGGTCAAAGGGTCGATCATTTTCCCATCCGATCCACCCTCTATGTTGACATCTTCGTTCTCTCCTACGGCAGATTGATGATTGTTGTCGGACCGCTCGAGTAAATCAGGATTAGGCATCAGAATGCCAAACTCCTCAACTAAGGGGGCAAAACGATGACTTTGCCAGTTCACAGTTTCTTGGGGCAATGATGAAGTTTTGTAGTCTTTTCCTTCGGCATTTTTGTAAGGATTCATGTACAGGATGTATTCCTCCATTTTGTCCGGGATCCTATCTGCTGAAACCAGTTGTTGAACCCCCTTATAAAAGATAGTTTGAAGGATTCCGCCGATCCTTCTCCGAACTAAAGGGTCGAGAACAGGAGAATTAAGAAATTTTCGTATGGCTGGAAGTTCCGCCTCTTCTGCCCCTTGGGAATATGCGCGCGCAGAGTCTTGCTTGGTCTGCTCAAGCTCGATTTTAATTCTCTTAAGCTCATCCTCGAGTGCGCTTTTTTCTGTAACTACTGATAATAATTCATCCTCCACAGAGGAGGAATATTTCTTACTTGTATTCTCTAGCTCTTTCTTCACTTTAGACAATTCTCGTTGACTGTCTGCCAGTTGGGATCGAAGGGTTTGATTGTCAACGAAAATTTGTGCGTACGCATCGTGAGCATCTTGCGACTCCTGCTCTAGCAATGCTAAGCGATAGGTCTGAAGAGCGAACAAATCCCCAATCTATGAGAAAATCTCGGTTATCAGTAAATGTTAGACACTCTAAAGAAAGATGAAATAGTCGAAGAAGAAATTTCTTACCTCATGATACGTCCGGGAAAAATCACTCAGAACCTCAAAACTACTTTTGATGGTTTGAAGCAACATATCCCGCTTAAACCGACCAGCCATGTAAATTCTAGTTGCTTTATCAAATTTATTCTCACCATCTGGACCCAGATCGGATCGAATAGTCCCGTCTTCGGGATATCCAGCAGCCCTGCTACCGCGGAAGTGCTCGTCCATGAAATCTGCCACATCCGGCTCCGATCTACCCTCTCGACATGGAACCGAATCAGAACTCACACCAAAGGGTTTTACCCTCCTCGAGGGCCCCGGATAATCAGCATTCCTCTTTCGACTCAGGAGCTTCTCATACTCTTGTGCACCCAGAATTCGGTTCCAGGAATATTGACTGTAACCAACAGACGAAAGAGTAGAAGTATCAGAGGAGAACAGACTTCGGAGAGGACCCGCAGTGGCGGAATTCAAGGAACTCATAGTACCAACCCCTCTCAAATCGGGAAGTAGAGTTGGTATATCAACTGAATCTCCGCCCAAATCACTTGCATCCGCTCTTCTTTCCGAAGTATATGGTAACCGCTCGAACTGGGATGGCATGTTTCCAACCGATTCAGCAGTGGACAGCCGAGACCTCTCAAAAGTTCGACCTGTAAAGGAAATACAAGGTATACGTGAGTTTAAACAAGAAGAATTAATCTATCACACCTTGAGATAGGAAGAAACTAAAGACATACTCAAAGAAAGAGGGGCGCGGGACGAAGCAGCGGAAGCAGGCAAGTCACCGAGCGGCTGAAGGGATCCTTCGAAAGACCGAATGGGTAAAGGATAAGAGTATTCGATCATCGGGGCAGGATAATCACATTTGCTCAACCCAGCCAACCGCAAAACACCTTCTTGAACCAGAAGCATGGTTTGGTAAGGGTTGGACCGTAGCTGCTCGAGAAATTCATCGAAAAGACGATGGTTGAGCTTCTCCTTAATTCTGCGACGACCATATGACCAAGAATTTACGCCATCCCATCGATATGGTCTAGTCCTTGAGCTACCTTCTGATACGGGGACATCAGGGCCTTTCATGAAAAAAAACCTCCTCTTCCATCCTTTAATCTTATTCGTTGTTATGTTCGTGAGAATAGGCCGTTTCGACCGCTGGCAGATGGACACGACCCAACATTCGAGCCCTTACACAGGTCCATTCGGAATATTTGCCAAAAATTACTAAAAGAGGCCTCTTCCCCTTTGGCTTCCATGAGAGCGTTGAACGCTACGATATACGCAATAGAATGCGGGAGAAGCTGAGCGGGCGAAAGCGAAAAGAAAGTCAAGATGCTTCGGATAAGAGGGATAAACGGAATGCACAAACCGTAAGAAAATTGCTTCTCGTAGAAGGCTTGACACCCAGCTGGAGGCTCGGTTGCACGCTCGGTGTAAGAAGGGATGACGATCGAAAAACCCTTAGGAAGAAATTTCCCAAACTCCGCCTCAAGATGAGCGCGATCCTTTTTGGAAAAACCACAGGAAGTTTGATTGGCAGGAAGTTCTGACCTGTTTGAGATGGCTGTGTTAGAAGGAAATGTATGTCTAAAAATCCTGACAAAGGCGCCCTCGCCGATACTAAGCTTCTCAACCACGTTTTCCTCTAGATCTTCGATCTGATCAACATCCTCATCTCCTGGATGAAACTCTCCATCCTCGTAATCATCGACAAGCTTTAACAGAGGATCAGACACTTGGTCCTCTCCGACTTTGTTCTTGCCCTTCAAACTTCTGGAACTAGACATTATGGACTGAGAAACAATTATACTAAAACAGCTGCTAGTTCGACCCGAATGCTCCGAATTCAAGAAAGTATGTGATTTGTGAGTGATTTTTCAACAAGTCAACATATATATACGGGGTTAAAAAGGTAAAATTGCAAACAGGTCCCCGAGTGTTGGATAAGGATGAAGATGAAGGCACTGAAGACAAATTTAGAAGGGAGGTTTTGATGCATTCCAAAACTTCAAGATTGGCTAAGTATGGAGAAACTTAGCTGATGATCCCTTAGAAGGAATTTTTGACTAAGTAAAGAAGACATCAGAAGAGTCAAAATTTCAAGGTCCAAGACTTCTGATCTGCTGAAGTAAAGTTATCAGACTGATGAAGATCAGCCGACTCAAATCAGATTTGTTCAAGTTTGAGATCAGCCGAGTTCGCCATCAGACGTGTACTTTCGTCAGCCAAGTGAAGAAGATCATGAAGTGTTCCCAACGGTAATAAATGCCCCTTGGAGTAATAAATGCTGAAGTACAAGGTTATTAAAGACAAATGATTGAATAAATGCTTCGCATCAGCTGGGTGCATTTAATGCTGCCTGCAGAATAGTACTGTTCATAGTACGGACAGACTGCAAAAGAGCTGTTCGCGGATTTTAAGGACCAGTACTCGAGGAATTTGAATCTTGTCTCTCTTCAACGGACATTTTTCAATCATCAAGTATAAATAGCTGAAAGAGACGAAGAAGAAGTAAGCAACACACTTTCTGAGAGAAATTTCCGAAGCAAAATTCTTTAAGTCTCAAGAACAGCTCACTCATCAGCTGAGTCATTTGTTGACGAAAGCAGAGTTGAAGAATCAAGAAAAATACATCTTCTGAGTGATTTTTTAATCAAGAGTGTTGTGAGAAGTAGATATCCGTCTAAGTGAGTGATATTACTTCAGAGAAGTAGGATCTCTTTGTGATTTCTTACTGCGCACTTGTGGCCGTTTCATTTGTTGATTGGCGCAAGCAGAGTATACTGTAAACTTTGTGATTATAGTATAACCCAAGATCTGTGTGACTTGGAAGAGTGGACTAAAGGATATTCAAATCCATATAACCACTATAAAAATTGTTTGTGTTTTTATTTGTTTTTACTTGCATATTTTCAGTTTGCATAAAACACATTGACTTAACTGTTTGAAAAGAAATTTAAAGGAGTTTATAAAACTGGGGAAACATTTTTCAAACCACTAAGATTACTTGTGAAAAACACTTTGAAAATCCGCTGCAAGTACTCTAAGTATTAAAACTGATTTTAGCAAAATCAGCTAAGTAACAATCAGACGAGTGGTCAACAAGGCTGTTCAAAGATTTGTTCGCGAACAGAGTTGTAACTAACTAATCTGATCAGCTTAGTCTGTTCAGTTAAAGTGAAAGTTTTAAAGTTAAATTTTGAAGAAAATTTTTAAAGAGGTTTATTCACCCCCCCCCCGCCCCTGTAAACCTCTTCTGACCGCTTGGGACCAACAAGTGGTATCAGAGCAGGTGGTTCATTTGAATCAGCTGCCTGATCAACGAGCTTGATCCAAGTGTTTTTCAAAGGTTTTCAAACTTTTTCAAAAGCGCATATTTTTGAAAAATGGATTGTATCAGTCATGTTCTCCACATTGCTGGTATGTCCTTTGAGGACTGGAAGATTAGAATGGAAATCTTTCTAGCAGCCTATAATGACAACATGTACACATGTATCATTAAAGGTCCATTCAAATTCACCAAGACCATTATAGTTGATGAAGCTGAAATGGTGGTGGAAAAAGATCTGACAGAGATGACAGCCGAAGAAATAAAGCTGTTCAATCTGGATAAAGTTGGCCGTTTCATCATGACCAAAGCCCTTGATAATGATCGGTTTGACAAGGTCAAACATTGCAAAACTGCAAAAGAGATGTGGGACAAGGTTCGTGACATGAGTGAAGGAAACGACGCCATCAAAGAGCATCAGCTCAGTGTTGCTTTGGAAAAGCTGGACAACTTCAAGATGAAATCTGGAGAGACCATTGATCAGATGGATACCAGGTTTACCAGAACATTGAATGAAGTTCTAAAGCTGGGAAAGACCTTTACTGACAAGGAGATCACCGTCAGAGTTCTGAAGGCCCTGCCCCCCAAGTTCAATATGAAGGTGACAGCTATGGAAGAATCAAGAGATCTGGGGAAGATTTCTCTTACAGAGCTGTTCTCCGTACTCAAGGCGTATGTGTATAAACTGCCTAGAATGGGTGTTGAAGAAACCTCAACTTCAAGTCCCACAGCTGCACTTGTTGCTGCTGAAAATCCAAGAAGACCAGCTCACAAAAGCAAAGATGTGGACTCATCTGATGAAGCATCTCTACTCAACAAAAAGGAGTATACTGCTTGAGATGTAGCATTATTGATGAACAACTTCAAGAAGTTCTATAAGAGAAAGATGAAAAACAAATACAATCATGCTGCTTCTACTTCTAAACCTAATTCTTCTCAAGAGAAAGATGATTATAAAGCAAAACTAATGTGTTATAACTGCAGGAAATTGGGACATTTCATCAGGGACTGTCCATATCCAAAAGCAGAAAAATACACTGAGGAAGAGAAGATAATCAGAAAGGAAAGAAAGCATCAAAGAGGGAAAGCAATGGTAGCTGAAGCAGATAAGCTTGCTGCTGTCTACTCATCTGATTCAGATTCAGACACGTCTGATGAAGAATCTTCTGATGAAGAGAAACCTGCTCTCCTCTGCCTGATGGCTAAGGAATCTGATGACTCCGAGGATGAGGTAACTCCTCCAAATAATGAATTGTTTGATTCTCTAGAGCAAATGATGTTAAATAATACTACTATTGCTGGAGAATTTGTTAAGCTTAAGGAAGAGATGAGCTTGCTAAAAGAGCAAAATAACTCACTGAAACTTAAAGCTGAAAAGCCTAAAGAATCAGCTGAGTATAAACAGCTTGAGCAAGAGCATGAATCTCTGAAAGCTGAATGTGAGGTCTATAAAGGAAAAATCATGGAACTTGAGAAAATTATCGAGTCTCATGATAAGTCAACTGTTGCATCCATGCCTACATCTAGTAAACAGGAGACACCTTTAGAAAAGGATAAACTAGAATTGAACCATACTGAAAAATTCATTTCTGCTGACAATAGTAAGGTCATTCTGTATGTTCAAACTTCTAAACCTACCTCATCTGAGAAAGTATTAAAGGAGAAGAAATCTCCTAAGGCTAAAAAGAGCAAAGAGCCTAGTGTAGGAAAACAGACTAGTAAACCCAAACAGAAGAGTCCTAGGAAGTCTTCTGATAAGGTTAAGACTAATCAGACTAGTGAGAAAACTAAGTCGTCTGTTAATGAGCAAGCTGTTAGTAAACCAAAGAAGCATAAGAACAAGAAAAATCAAAATGCTTGGTATGGAAATGAGTCATATTATGTGCAACCTGCTGCATATCATCCTATGTATCATGCACCTCAATTTCCTAGTTACTATGCACCTTATCCTGCTCATCCAATGCATGCATATCCTGCTTATCATGCACCTTACCCTGCTTATGAACACTATTCTTATCATACTGATCATCAACATGACTTATCTGATAATTATGATGAAAATAAAACTGTTCAAGCTCCTGTGAAAACTCAGAAACCTAAGAAGCCTAAGACTTCAACATCTTGGGTTGTCAAAGGTGGAACTAATCCTTCAGGACCCTCTCAATAAGGGTACCTAAAACAATTTTATTTTTGTTTTGTAGGATAGGATTAGGAGTAGGAGTAAAGTAGAGAGGATTTGGTACTTGGACAGTGGATGTTCAAGACACATGTGTGGAAACATACATGAGCTGACTGATGCAGTTGCTGTGGATGGTCCAAGTGTTACATTTGGAGACAGCAAAGAAGGCAAGATTAAAGCTAAAGGAAGGTTAATCAGAGGAAACATAGAGATATCTGACGTCTCATATGTCAAAGGCCTCAAATATAATCTGCTGAGCATAAGTCAATTTTGTGACAAGGGATATTCAATCATCTTCTCAACAGATAAGTGCCATGTTGAACAGATTGGTACAAAGAATGTAATTTTATCTGGAAGAAGACAAGGAAATATCTACATAGTCGACTGGAATTCTGCTGACAAGAATTCAAGTGTCTGTTTGGTTGCATCCGCACCAAGTGAAGTTAGTTGGCTATGGCACAAGATAATGAATCATTTAAACTTCAAGACCATCAACAGATTAATCAAGAATGATTTGGTAGAAGGGATTCCTAAAACAGTCATGAGCAAAGATAAGCTCTGTGACGCCTGTCAGAAGGGTAAACAAATCAAGTCATCGTTCAAAAGCAAGAAGCATCAATCTTCTGGAAGAATATTGGAGCTACTACATATGGACTTATTTGGACCCATTAATCCAGTCAGCAATGGTGGAAAGAAATACTGCCTAGCTGTTGTGGATGATTATTCAAGATATACTTGGGTGATTTTCATGAAGAAGAAAAGTGAAACCAAGGAACATCTTACAAATCTGATGGAACTGATCCAAAATGAGAAGAGTATCAAAATATTGAAGATCAGATCAGATAGAGGGACAGAGTTCACAAACTCTACTGTTGAAGAGTATTGTAATATCAAAGGAATACATCATGAGTACTCAGCTGCTAGAACCCCTCAACAGAATGGTGTTGCTGAAAGGAGAAACAGAACACTAAAAGAAGCTGTCAGAACCATGATAGCTGAAGCAAAGCTGCCACAAAGATTTTGGGCAGAAGCAACAAATACAGCATGTTTTACCCAAAACAGATGCATGATCAACAAGCACCAAAACAAGACTCCATATGAAGTTTGGAACAACAGGAAGCCAAACATTCATTACTTTAAGATTTTTGGTTGTAAATGCTATGTTTTAAATAATGGTAAAAATCACCTTACTGCATTTGCAGAAAAGGCTGATGAAGCTGTCTTTGTAGGATACTCAACTGTTAGTAAGGCTTATAGAGTCTTTAATAAAAGAACATTACTAATAGAATAATCCATTCATGTAGTATTTGATGAGCCAAGTCAATCTTCTGAAAAGAATCAAAATGTTAATCAAGATCTGTCTACTGATTTACAGAAGATGAATGTTGGAAAGAATGAAGAATATATACCCATCATACTACCTGATCTCAACTCAGCTGATAACTCAAGTGCTGTTCAAAATCACAGAGCTGATTGTCTAACAGACGAGTTGCAAACAGCTGATAGACCAGAGACTGTTCAACAGACTGCAAATGTTCAACAGACTACTACTGATTCTCCAACAGTAGTGTTGCAAGATCAAGACAAAGGACAACATTATGATTTGCAACCTGATCTCAGATGGCTCAGAAATCACCCACCAGAATTAGTGATTGGTGATCATTTAGACAGAGTGAAAACAAGAAGAGCTGCTGCACAAGATGCTATGTTTGCTAGTTTTCTATCTCAAATTGAGCCTAAACAGATTGAAGAAGCTCTTAGTGACTCCAACTGGATTGAAGCTATGCAGGAGGAGCTAAATCAATTTGAAAGGAATGAAGTCTGGTACTTAGTTCCTAGACCAAGTCATCAAAGAGTCATTGGCACTAAGTGGGTATTCAGAAATAAAATGAATGAAGATGGTGAAGTCACCAGAAACAAAGCAAGATTAGTGGCCAATGGTTACTGCCAAGAAGAAGGCAGTGACTTTGATGAAACATTTGCACCAGTAGCAAGGCTAGAGGCAATCAGACTCTTTCTTGCCTATGCTGCTCACAAGAATTTCACAGTCTATCAGATGGATGTGAAATCAGCTTTTCTCAATGGAGAATTGCAAGAAGAAGTTTATGTTGAACAACCTCCTGGATTTGAAGCTTATCAAGAAGAGGACAAAGTATATCGTCTGAAGAAAGCTCTTTATGGACTGAAACAGGCTCCAAGAGCATGGTATGATACTTTATCTGACTTTCTTTTAATTAAAGGATTTCGCAAAGGTAAAGTTGACAAGACCTTGTTCACTATTGAATGGGAAGAACATATTTTGCTTTTGCAAATTTATGTGGACGATATTATTTTCGGTTCAACTAATCAACAGATGTGTGATAAGTTCTCAAAGCTGATGCAGAACAAGTTTGAAATGAGCATGATGGGAGAACTTAACTATTTTCTTGGATTGCAAGTTAGACAGTTGCCTGATGGAATTTTCATCAGCCAAGCAAAATACACAAAGGATCTGTTCAAGAAATTTGGTATGGAAACTAGCTCTACTGCTACAATTCCAATGTCTACAAGTCTTCGTTTGGATAAAGATGAAGATGGCAAATCAGTAGACATAACCAAATACAGAGGAATTATTGGGTCACTGTTATATCTAACAGCCAGCAGACCTGATATCATGTACTCTGTTGGGGTCTGTGCAAGATTCCAATCAAACCCCAAAGAATCTCATCTCTTAGCTGCCAAGAGAATATTGAAGTATATTAAGGGCACTCAAGAATTGGGATTATGGTACCCTAGAGAGTCTGGATTTGAGCTAATTGGATATTCAGATTCTGACCTTGCAGGCTGCAAGATTGACAGAAAAAGCACAACAGGTGCTTGTCAGTTCTTAGGCAGTCGTCTGATCTCATGGATGAGTAAGAAACAAACTTCAGTATCCATATCTACTGCTGAAGCTGAGTATATAGCTGCTGGAGCTTGCTGTGCACAAATCTTATGGTTGAAACATCAACTAGAAGACTACAACATCAAAATTAGTGGAATACCAATCTACTGTGACAATACAAGTGCAATCAGTCTCACTCAGAATACTACAAGTCATTCAAGGACTAAACATATTGAGATCAAACATCATTTTATTAGAGACCACGTGGATAAAGGAAATGTCATGATAGAATATGTGTTTACTGAAAATCAGATTGCTGACATCTTCACAAAACCTCTAAGTGAGACAAGGTTTTCAACTCTAAGAGCTGAACTGGGTTTATTAAAATTAGATGCATAAGCTGAGGGGGAACTCATCAGAAGACTAGAGTTCAACAGCTTACTCATCTTACTTATCTTCAAGGATTAACTTTCAACAGACTAGTTAACTTATGAATTCTTAAACTCAGGGGGAACGTGTAAGACTAGTGGTACTTCTGAATTAAAGATGAAATTTGTTAATGACAGTTAGTTGAAGTTACGTTTTCAACAGAAGACTCAACTATCGAAGAACAAAAGTATTTTATCTAGCTGGATTGACAAACAGCTGAGGAAGGTTATCAGCTATTGACATTCTCTGATAACAACATTGTCATCAGGACAGTAGTCCATCAGATAAGTGTTTATTATACTCATCTGATTACTTAAATAAAAGCGAGCTATTTAAAACGTTTTATTTATAACACGCTTTTATAAGTAAATGTCGGGCGGTACATATTCCCGCTCTTCATTAAAATATCTTTTGAATTTGAAAGGTCGTAACTGAAGCCGCACGATCAACACCGACAGAAAAATGGATCTAACGGTTGGCGGATATCACGGAAACCGACATACCCCCAACTCTATAAATTCCCATCTGATCAGTCGAGTCGTTCTTTACGCACCCTAAATTTTCAAAAGTACTTGTGAGAATTTTGAGCAATTTTTCTGCAAAAATCTCTTCGTTTTTCTTCCTAATTCCTACAGATCTGAAATGGCTGCTGAATGTATGTACCTCGTGTATGATTCCTACTACCAATCCGGTACGGATCTGATGAAAGAGCTGCTCGAAAAGTTCAAAGCTGCTTCGCTGGTGAACTTCATGGAATACCACGAAGGAGTTATCTGGACTGACCAAGTGATGGAGTACTACAACACAGCGAAAGCTGACTACAACTCGCTGGAGATTAAGGCTACAGTGGGAGACAAATCCATCACCATCACCCCAGCTGTTCTTCACGAGACGTTTGGGCTTCCTAACCATGGAAGACATGACGTCACTATACTGACGGAGGATAAGCACCAACAGTTCTGGGCGATCTGCGCCAAAGAGGGAGAAGTGTTTTCTGGAAATATAAGGAAGAAGCAACTGAAGGATGAATATCAGCGGATGGCTGATATGGTGTCAAAGATGATTGAAAATTGCACCTTTTCTCTGGATGCTGTTACTATGAAAAGGTTCAGCATCATGGCTGCCATTTACTATGGAATGGAAGTCAACTGGTCCATCATAGTTTGGTACATCTTGGCTGATTTCCTGGATGATAAGAAAGGAAAAGGTCCTCACACCAATCACAGGATTACGCTCAGTTATCTGCTGTTCAAACTGAGGTGTCCTATGAAGAATGGCAAAGAAATTCACAAATCCAAAGCCATGAACAAATATCTGCCAGTTCTGAAAAGAAAGGCTGATGAGCCCGAGGACGCTACTGATGAGGAACCAAAAGGCAGAGGAAACTGGTAAAAACTGCTGATTTAGCTGTTGAGTCCAGAAAGAAGAAGGCTGCTGATAAGCCTAAGGAAAAGATTCCTAAGAAGGTGGAGAAAGTGACTTCTGCTGCTGAAGCCACTAAAATTATTGATAACATAATTGCTGATGTAAGGACTGGATCCCCTGCATCACCATCACGAACTCCATCAGCAGAAAGGCCTGCTGAAGGTATCTCTCAAAGAACAAGAAGTCAACAGAGAGATACAGCTACAACTACTTATCGTGAGGGAAGAACAAAGAAGTCTGCTAGAAAGCAGATGACCTTTATTGAAAAACCTACCGAACTGGAAAATGTAGCTAGGGAAGACCCTGAAGCTGCTGAAAGGCCTGCTGAAACAGTTGAGACTGTTGTGACTGACAAAGCTGATGAGCAACAGCCAAGTCAAGTCACACCAACAGCTGAGGTTGCTCAACCTCAAGAAGATCCAGATGTCCAAATCATCCATCCTATAGCTGCTGATCCTATATCATCTGCTGGACCAGCCCCTGCTGATAAAGGAAAAAGAAAAATAGAGCTAAGGAAAAAGAAAATTTCCAAAGCTGACAAGAAGGCAAGGGAGGAGGCTGAACAGAGAAAGCTGGATGAAGCTGAAGAAAAGAAAGCACTTGAGCTAAGCAAAGCTCAAAAAGCTAAGGATGAAGCCAGAGGGCACATGTCTGAGGCAGAAAGAAAAGCTGCTGAAGATGCTGAAATGGCCATGGTGATTGAATTGAGCAAAGTTGATGCCTATGGACCTGTCCATGGAGGTGGCATCAAGATTGGAGAAGGCAAGGATGAAGAAGATAAGAAAAAGATTTTACTGCCTGCTCCCAAAGTCAAGTCAAAGGACAAATTTGAAGTCAGAAAAGCCTTTGAGATAGTGTATGCTGATAAGGAGCTTTTCAAGAAGTTTGAGAAGTCCTTAGCTTACTATGATCAAAAGCTCATGTTGAGGACTCTGTTCAATCAGGAGAAACCAAGGTATATCAGTTGGAGAGACAACAGGTTGAATAAGTCAATAACAGAACTTCAAAACATGAAGGAGTTAGCTGATGAAGAACGTTGGGTTCTGACTTGGCTGAAAACAAACTCCATTCAAAAGGCCCTAGATCCCAGCTATGTAAGAGATGTCATGCATAGTTATGCAAAAGGCTTTGCATTGGAGGAGGCCAAGAAGATTCAAAGCACCCTGCCTGATAAGAAGAAGAAATCTGAAGATGCTGAAGAAAGGGCAATTAAATTTGCTGTTATGACCGCCTTGAAGAGACGGGCAAAAAGGTCAAGGTATCAGCAAAGTTGTTCAAGTGACTTGCCACTACTTCCAAGTATTCAGCAAATAATTTTTGGCAAGGAAGTGCAACCGTTCTATGAAGTGCCAAAAGGGAATAATGCTTTCGTTAACCCCTGGATCATTGTGAGGCAGATCAGACAAACTACTTGCTTCAATGATGATGGCACTATCACCAATCTGGTGTATGACGACGTTACTGATGAACACAAAGCTGCTAACAAACCTGAAGACAAGTCTGCTGACCAGCCTGAAGACAAGTCTGCTGATCAGACTGCTGACAAGTCTGCTGAAAAGGTTGCTGATGAACCCTTAGCCATTGAGTGGAATGCTAAGGATTCTGAAGATCATCAGGACGAAAAGATGGAAGATATTCCTGTCCACCAGGAGATTGAAGAAAAGGATGAAGCTGCTGCTTCTGCTTCATCAGGTGATAAACACTCATCACTGATGGAAGCTTTCCAGATGTTGATGGAAAATTCCTTGAAGGAACTGGAAGAGAAGCATCAACAGCAGCTACTGAAGGTCAAAGAGGAGCTGAAGACTGAGCTTAAGGAAGATTTGACAGAGTCAAACAAACTTCAGCTGGAAACTGTGCAACAGTCTACTGAAAAGATCATCAAGACTGAAATCACAAACATTCCAATCCCTCAAGATCATTCCTTGCAGTTAGTGCACAGCTTGAGAGATCTGAACAAGAATGTTGAAGATGTGAAGGGTGATGTCAACCACCTTCATACTGCGTTAAAAGCGACTGAGCACAAGATTGCTGATCTAACTGCAACCTTCATTAAAGTCAGTGAAGAGGAGAAGGAAATCAATTTAGGGATGTTGCATGAAGTATCAATTGCTGTGGAGGCAGTCCAAAATGAAATTGCAACTACAAACCTGAACATTGACTACTTCAATGACAAGACTGACGACATCAGCACAACTATTCATCATCTTACAGCCAGTCATGATGTTGTCAATCAGAATCTGAAAGCTCTATGTGCTGGAGTGAAGATTCCAACAGTTGCCCTCAACCCTACTGTTGCACCTTCTAATGTCATCAAAGCTGATGATGACAAAAAGGGGGAAGATAAAAGGGAAGAAACAGCTAAGGAAACTGCTGCTGCAACTATTGAAGCCAAGGAAACTGAAGACACTGCTGACAAGACTGAAAAACTTGGAAAGGTAGAAGAAGAAGAAAAGATTGAAAAAGAAACTACCAAGTACAAGGAGACTGAATCTGCCAAGAAAGCAATGGAACAAATTAAAGAGCAGCAACTCAAAGAGAAGATGGAAGCTGCCAAAGCAATCTTGGAAGAAGAAGCTGATGATGAAGAAGATGACGAAGAGTCATCTTATGAGTATGAAGAAGTGCTTGACGAATCAGATGAAGAAGCTGATAGTTAGAAATTATAAATTCATTGTAATCAGTTCACTTCTATCTATTCTTCAGAAATCTCATCTGATGAACTTGTACATTGTAATTCTTTTTCAATATTAATGAAAAGTCAAGTTCAATCCAATAAACTTTTTCTATCTCAGAAAATTTTGAGGATTACAATCTTTAGCTTAGGTATTTAACAGGTACTTAGCTGAAGTTTTGTCATCATCAAAAAGGGGGAAATTGTTGGATAAGGATGAAGATGAAGGCACTGAAGACAATTTGTTAAGGGAGGTTTTGAAGGATTCCAAAACTTCAAGATTGGCTAAGTACGGAGTGACTTAGCTGATGATCCCTTTAAAGGAATTTTGACTAAGTAAAGAAGACATCAGAAGAGTCAAAATTTCAAGGTCCAAGACTTCTGATCTGCTGAAGTAAAGTTATCAGACTGATGAAGATCAGCCGACTCAAATCAGATTTGTTCAAGTTTGAGATCAGCCGAGTTCGCCATCAGACGTGTACTTTCGTCAGCCAAGTGAAGAAGATCATGAAGTGTTCCCAACGGTAATAAATGCCCCTTGGAGTAATAAATGCTTAAGTACAAGGTTATTAAAGACAAATGATTGAAGAAATGCTTCACATCAGCTGGGTGCATTTAATGCTGCATTTAATGCTGCCTGCAAAATAGTACTGTTCATAGTACGGTCAGACTGCAAAAGAGCCGTTCGCGGATTTTAAGGACCAGTACTCGAGGAATTTGAATCTTGTCTCTCTTCAACGGACATTTTTCAATCCTCAAGTATAAATAGCTGAAAGAGACGAAGAAGAACAAGCAACACACTTTCTGAGAGAAATTTCCGAAGCAAAATTCTTTAAGTCTCAAGAACAGCTCACTCATCAGCCGAGTCATTTGTTGACGAAAGCAGAGTTGAAGAATCAAGAAAAATACATCTTCTGAGTGATTTTGTAATCGAGAGTGTTGTGAGAAGTAGATATCCGTCTAAGTGAGTGATATTACTTCAGAGAAGTAGGATTTCTTTGTGATTTCTTACTGCGCACTTGTGGCCGTTTCATTTGTTGATTGGCGCAAGCAGAGTATACTGTAAACTTTGTGATTATAGTATAACCCAAGATCTGTGTGACTTGGAAGAGTGGACTAAAGGATATTCAAATCCATATAACCACTATAAAAATTGTTTGTGTTTTCATTTGTTTTTACTTGCATATTTTCAGTTTGCATAAAACACATTAACTTAACTGTTTGAAAAAGGATTTAAAGAAGTTTATAAAACTGGGGAAACACTTTTCAAACTACTGAGATTACTTGTGAAAAACACTTTGAAAATCCGCTACAAGTACTCTAAGTATTAAAACTGATTTTAGCAAAATCAGCTGAGTGACAATCAGACGAGTGGTCAACAAGGCTGTTCAAAGATTTGTTCGCGAACAGAATTGTAACTAACCAATCTGATCAGCTTAGTCTGTTCAGTTAGAGTGAAAGTTTTAAAGTTATATTTGAAGAAAATTTTTAAAGAGGTTTATTCACCCCCCCCCCCCTCTAAACCTCTTCTGACCACTTGGGACCAACAAGTGGTATCAGAGCAGGTGGTTCATTTGAATCAGCTGCCTGATCAACGAGCTTGATCCAAGTGTTTTTCAAAGGTTTTCAAACTTTTTCAAAAGAGCATATTTTTGAAAAATCAAAACTTTTTGAAAAATGGATTGTATCAGTCATGTTCCCCACATTGCTGGTATGTCCTTTGAGGACTGGAAGATTAGAATGGAAATCTTTCTAGCAGCCTATAATGACAACATGTACACATGTATCATTAAAGGTCCATTCAAATTCACCAAGACCATTATAGTTGATGAAACTGAAATGGTGGTGGAAAAAGATCTGACAGAGATGACAGCCGAAGAAATAAAGCTGTTCAATCTGGATAAAGTTGGCCGTTTCATCATGACCAAAGCCCTGGATAATGATCGGTTTGACAAGGTCAAACATTGCAAAACTGCAAAAGAGATGTGGGACAAGGTTCGTGACATGAGTGAAGGAAACGACGCCATCAAAGAGCATCAGCTCAGTGTTGCCTTGGAAAAGCTGGACAACTTCAACATGAAATCTGGAGAGACCATTGATCAGATGGATACCAGGTTTACCAGAACATTGAATGAAGTTCTAAAGCTGGGAAAGACCTTTACTGACAAGGAGATCACCGTCAGAGTTCTGAAGGCTCTGCCCCCCAAGTTCAATATGAAGGTGACAGCTATGGAAGAATCAAGAGATCTGGGGAAGATTTCTCTTACAGAGCTGTTCTCCGTACTCAAGGCTTATGAGTATAAACTGCCTAGAATGGGTGTTGAAGAAACCTCAACTTCAAGTCCCACAGCTGCACTTGTTGCTGCTGAAAATCCAAGAAGACCAGCTCACAAAAGCAAAGATGCGGACTCATCTGATGAAGCATCTCTACTCAACAAGAAGGAGTACACTGCTGGAGATGTAGCATTATTGATGAACAACTTCAAGAAGTTCTATAAGAGAAAGATGAAAAACAAATACAATCATGCTGCTTCTACTTCTAAACCTAACTCTTCTTCTCAAGAGAAAGATGATTATAAAGCAAAACTAATGTGTTATAACTGCAGGAAATTGGGACATTTCATCAGGGACTGTCCATATCCAAAAGCAGAAAAATACACTGAGGAAGAGAAGAGAATCAGAAAGGAAAGAAAGCATCAAAGAGGGAAAGCAATGGTAGCTGAAGCAGAAAAGCTTGCTGCTGTCTACTCATCTGATTCAGATTCAGACACGTCTGATGAAGAATCTTCTGATGAAGAGAAACCTGCTCTCCTCTGCCTGATGGCTAAGGAATCTGATGACTCCGAGGATGAGGTAACTCCTCCAAATAATGAATTGTTTGATTCTCTAGAGCAAATGATGTTAAATAATACTACTATTGCTGGAGAATTTGTTAAGCTTAAGGAAGAGATGAGCTTGCTAAAAGAGCAAAATAACTCACTGAAACTTAAAGCTGAAAAGCCTAAAGAATCAGCTGAGTATAAACAGCTTGAGCAAGAGCATGAATCTCTGAAAGCTGAATGTGAGGTCTATAAAGAAAAAATCATGGAACTTGAAAAAATTATCGAGTCTCATGATAAGTCAACTGTTGCATCCATGCCTACATCTAGTAAACAGGAGACACCTTTAGAAAAGGATAAACTAGAATTGAACCATACTGAAAAATTCATTTCTGCTGACAATAGTAAGGTCATTCTGTATGTTCAAACTTCTAAACCTACCTCATCTGAGAAAGTATTAAAGGAGAAGAAATCTCCTAAGGCTAAAAAGAGCAAAGAGCCTAGTGTAGGAAAACAGACTAGTAAACCCAAACAGAAGAGTCCTAGGAAGTCTTCTGATAAGGTTAAGACTAATCAGACTAGTGAGAAAACTAAGTCGTCTGTTAATGAGCAAACTGTTAGTAAACCAAAGAAGCATAAGAACAAGAAAAATCAAAATGCTTGGTATGGAAATGAGTCATATTATGTGCAACCTGCTGCATATCATCCTATGTATCATGCACCTCAATTTCCTAGTTACTATGCACCTTATCCTGCTCATCCAATGCATACATATCCTGCTTATCATGCACCTTACCCTGCTTATGAACATTATTCATATCATACTGATCATCAACATGACTTATCTGATAATTATGATGAAAATAGAACTGTTCATGCTCCTGTCAAAACTCAGAAACCTAAGAAGCCTAAGACATCAACATCTTGGGTTATCAAAGGTGGAACTAATCCTGCAGGACCCTCTCAATAAGGGTACCTAAAACAATTTTATTTTTGTTTTGTAGGATAGGATTAGGAGTAGGAGTAAAGTAGAGAAGATTTGGTACTTGGACAATGGATGTTCAAGACACATGTGTGGAAACATACATGAGCTGACTGGTGCAGTTGCTGTGGATGGTCCAAGTGTTACATTTGGAGACAGCAAAGAAGGCAAGATTAAAGCTAAAGGAAGGTTAATTAGAGGAAACATAGAGATATCTGACGTCTCATATGTCAAAGGCCTCAAATATAATCTGCTGAGCATAAGTCAATTTTGTGACAAGGGATATTCAGTCATCTTCTCAACAGATAAGTGCTACATTGAACAGATTGGTACGAAGAAGGTAATTTTATCTGGAAGACGACAAGGAAATATCTACATAGTTGACTGGAATTCTGCTGACAAGAATTCAAACGTTTGTTTGGTTGCATCCGCACCAAGTGAAGTTAGTTGGCTATGGCACAAGAGAATGAATCACTTAAACTTCAAGACCATCAACAGATTAATCAAGAATGATTTGGTAGAAGGGATTCCTAAAACAGTCATGAGCAAAGATAAGCTCTGTGACGCCTGTCAGAAGGGTAAACAAATCAAGTCATCGTTCAAAAGCAAGAAGCATCAATCTTCTGGAAGAATATTGGAGCTACTACATATGGACTTATTTGGACCCATTGATCCAGTCAGCAATGGTGGAAAGAAATACTGCCTAGCTGTTGTGGATGATTATTCAAGATATACTTGGGTGATTTTCATGAAGAAGAAAAGTGAAACCAAGGAACATCTTACCAATCTGATGGAACTGATCC
Organism: Penstemon barbatus; assembly: GCA_003313485.2. NCBI lineage: Eukaryota > Viridiplantae > Streptophyta > Magnoliopsida > Lamiales > Plantaginaceae > Penstemon > Penstemon barbatus. Next base: position 40,920,793 of record CM064884.1, on the reverse strand, counting down.
AGAATGAGAAGAGTATCAAAATATTGAAGATCAGATCAGATAGAGGGACAGAGTTCACAAACTCTACTGTTGAGCCGTTGACTTTAGCTGCCGAAATCGGAGAGCGTATCATGTTCTTGGTAATGCCTGCCACATGACTAAACTTATCAATGGTAAATGCTTACTATTTTATTTATTTATTTTTATTTTTATAATAATACTCTTGCCCTGCAGCTTAATAATTCCAAATCTAGATCGAGAAAATACATTAACTTTTCTTACTTGTCGGTTTCACATATGAATAAAGAAATCATATACACAAGTTAGACAAACTAACTACATTTTAAAGAAGTAATTTGTGAATGCCTGCAAATGGTACTGCAGAATATTTCAATATATTTGATACTATAGTTTAACAAATCGTTTCACGTTTAGTACCGTCATAAAAAATTACCATTGAGTAGGTGACTTGATAGATAAGTCAATTTGAATTATTGTAAAATTGATGATATTACTTATGTTGACTTATAATTCTACTCCGTAACATTTAGGTTGACAATAATCTTAGGCCATCTCCAGCAGTGAGAGACGGGCTCGGGGCGGGGTCGGGCTGGGGAGGGAAACTGCTGGAGACGGCGCGGGCTGGCGGGGCGGGGCGGCTGGGGCTGGTCAGCGGGCTCGGGGCGGCTCGTACGGCAGCCTGGGGCGCGAGTCGGCGGAGCTTTTTTTTTGTTGAAGAAGAGGGGCGCGTGTAAACACGCGCCCCTCTTTAAAACAGGTGCCGCCAAGTGGCGGCACCTGATTGGACCCGATTTCTTTTTTTTTTTCCTTTTATTTTGTTGTGTATTTATTTGTGTATTTATGTATATTGTTGTGTATTTAAATCTAATTAATATTGTGTATTTAATTAATATGTTATGATTTATTTAATGTGTGTATGGTTTATTAAATAAAATAAATAGGATGTGTTATTTAAAATATAACATGATTAAATAAAATAAATTATTTTTGGGCCGAAAATAGCAAAACTAGACTTGTCCGAAATAGGATTTTCGGGACGACATTCGTGTCCGCAGGCACGCACAAGTCTTGAAGGGCTGTGTGGTAATCCAATCCAAGATTTGCACCCCCCCGCGCGCGCGCGCGCGAGGAGGGAGCCTTCTAGTAATAATTTCTTAACCCTTATGGTTTAGAAATCATATATAAACCCAAGTTTTTTTTATCACACTTCCAATGTGGTATAAGTTCATTTTTTTTTTCCAATTTTTTCCATTACATATGTGAACTTTGAGATTTAATTTCTCATTCACCCGTATTCCGATTTGGACGTACCATATACCATTTTAATCTACTCACGGAGTAGAATATAATTCCGTCAAGACCCGACTCTTTACTCAAAGTGGGTCCCACTTAAAATACGTCCAAAATGGTCCATTAACTTACTTTTTTCAACACTATGTTTATGAGGTTTATAAGGAGCTTTAGGACTATTTTTATTTTCTTTTCCTTGATTATGTTGTGTATTGTTGTGTAATTAATGTTGTGTATTGTTGTAATTAATGTGTTATTTTAATTAATACTCCGTACTTAAAAAAATAAAACTATAATATTAATAGGTGAGAGTTTACGTATTATGTACTAATTTTAAGTTACTTTAATTAAATATTCTATTTAATATTAATATTTTAATATAATTAATAATTAAATTACGAGTACTAATATAATTACTATTATTAATATTAATATTAAAAAATTATAAATCTATAATAATAATAGGTGAGAGTGGGCAAAGAAAAAAAATGGAAGTAATTCCCCCACGGAGCCCCAACTGCTGGAGA